>OY979766.1:86632157-87232157 GCA_963855975.1 Andrena chrysosceles
TTTCATATAAATTTTTAGTCAAATTGTAATAAAGGAATTTGAACCAACTTCGATATTTTTGGATTTTGATGATTTGGTTGTTGGAGGAGTTAAATTTGAGTAAATTTAGATGAAATTAACACCTTTTTTGGATTTTATATAAATTTTTAGTCAAATTGTAATAAATGAATTTGAAACCAACTTCGATTTTTTTGGATTTTGATGAATTTTTTTGTTGGAGGAGCAAAATTTGAGTGAATTTAGATGAAATTTACTTCTATTTTTTTTTGATTTCATATAAATTTTTAGTCAAATTGTAATAAAGGAATTTGAACCAACTTCGATTTTTTTGGATTTTGATGATTTTGGTTGTTGGAGGAGTTAAATTTGAGTAAATTTAGATGAAATTAACACCTTTTTTGGATTTTATATAAATTTTTAGTCAAATTGTAATAAATGAATTTGAAACCAACTTCGATTTTTTTGGATTTTGATGAGTTTTTTTGTTGGAGGAGTTAAATCTGAGTTAATTTAGATGAAATTTACTTCTATTTTTTTGATTTCATATAAATTTTTAGTCAAATTGTAATAGAGGAATTTGAACCGTCTTCGAATTTTTTGGATTTTGATGAGTTTTTTTGTTGGAGGTGTTAAATTTGAGAGAATTTAGATGAAATTTACTTCTATTTTTTTGATTTCATATAAATTTTTAGTCAAATTGTAATAAAGGAATTTGAAACCAACTTCGATTTTTTTGGATTTTGATGAATTTTTTTGTTGGAGGAGATAAATTTGAGTGAATTTAGATGAAATTTACTTCTATTTTTTTTTGATTTCATATAAATTTTTAGTCAAATTGTAATAAAGGAATTTGAAACAACTTCGATTTTTTTGGATTTTGATGAATTTTTTTGTTGGAGGAGTTAAATTTGAGTTAATTTAGATGAAATTTACTTCTATTTTTTTGATTTCATATAAATTTTTAGTCAAATTGTAATAATGGAATTTGAACCATCTTCGATTTTTTTGGATTTTGATGAGTTTTTTTGTTGGAGGAGTTAAATTTGAGTTAATTTAGATGAAATTTACTTCTATTTTTTTGATTTCATATAAATTTTTAGACAAATTGTAATAAAGGAATTTGAACCAACTTCGATTTTTTTGGGTTTTGATGATTTTGGTTGTTGGAGGAGTTAAATTTGAGTAAATTTAGATGAAATTAACACCTTTTTTGGATTTTATATAAATTTTTAGTCAAATTGTAATAAATGAATTTGAAACCAACTTCGATTTTTTTGGATTTTGATGAATTTTTTTGTTGGAGGAGCTAAATTTGAGTGAATTTAGATGAAATTTACTTTCATTTTTTGGATTTTATATATATTTTTAGTCAAATTGTAATAAAGGAATTTGAACCATCTTCGATTTTTTTGGATTTTGATGAGTTTTTTTGTTGGAGGTGTTAAATTTGAGTGAATTTAGATGAAATTTACTTCTATTTTTTTGATTTCATATAAATTTTTAGTCAAATTGTAATAAAGGAATTTGAACCAAATTCGATATTTTTGGATTTTGATGATTTTGGTTGTTGGAGGAGTTAAATTTGAGTAAATTTAGATGAAATTAACACCTTTTTTTGGATTTTATATAAATTTTTAGTCAAATTGTAATAAATGAATTTGAAACCAACTTCGATTTTTTTGGATTTTGATGAATTTTTTTGTTGGAGGAGCAAATTTTGAGTGAATTTAGATGAAATTTACTTCTATTTTTTTTTGATTTCATATAAATTTTTAGTCAAATTGTAATAAAGGAATTTGAACCAACTTCGATTTTTTTGGATTTTGATGAGTTTTTTTGTTGGAGGTGTTAAATTTGAGTGAATTTAGATGAAATTTACTTCTATTTTTTTGATATCATATAAATTTTTAGACAAATTGTAATAAAGGAATTTGAACCAACTTCGATATTTTTGGATTTTGATGATTTTGGTTGTTGGAGGAGTCAAATTTGAGTAAATTTAGATGAAATTAACACCTTTTTTTTGATTTTTTATAAATTTTTAGTCAAATTGTAATAAATGAATTTGAAACCAACTTCGATTTTTTTGGATTTTGATGATTTTTTTGTTGGAGGAGCTAAATTTGAGTGAATTTAGATGAAATTTACTTTCATTTATTTGGATTTTATATAAATTTTTAGTCAAATTGTAATAAAGGAATTTGAACCATCTTCGATTTTTTTGGATTTTGATGAGTTTTTTTGTTGGAGGAGTTAAATTTGAGTGTATTTAGATGAAATTTACTTCTATTTTTTTGATTTCATATAAATTTTTAGTCAAATTGTAATAAAGGAATTTGAACCAACTTCGATTTTTTTGGATTTTGATGATTTTGTTTGTTGGAGGAGTTAAATTTGAGTAAATTTAGATGAATTTACTTTCATTTTTTTGGATTTTATATAAATTTTTAGTCAAATTGTAATAAAGGAATTTGAACCATCTTCGATTTTTTTGGATTTTGATGAGTTTTTTTGTTGGAGGAGTTAAATTTGAGTGAATTTAGATGAAATTTACTTCTATTTTTTTGATTTCATATAAATTTTTAGTCAAATTGTAATAAAGGAATTTGAACCAACTTCGATTTTTTTGGATTTTGATGATTTTGGTTGTTGGAGGAGTTAAATTTGAGTAAATTTAGATGAAATTAACACCTATTTTTTTGGATTTTATATAAATTTTTAGTCAAATTGTAATAAAGGAAATTGAAACCAACTTCGATCTTTTTGGATTTTGATGAATTTTTTTGTTGGAGGAGCTAAATTTGAGTGAATTTAGATGAAATTTACTTCTATTTTTTTTGATTTCATATAAATTTTTAGTCAAATTGTAATACAGGAATTTGAACCATCTTCGATTTTTTTGGATTTTGATGAATTTTTTTGTTGGAGGAGCTAAATTTGAGTGAATTTAGATGAAATTTACTTTCATTTTTTTGGATTTTATATAAATTTTTAGTCAAATTGTAATAAAGGAATTTGAACCATCTTCGATTTTTTGGATTTTGATGAATTTTTTTGTTGGAGGAGCTAAATTTGAGTGAATTTAGATGAAATTTACTTTCATTTTTTTGGATTTTATATAAATTTTTAGTCAAATTGTAATAAAGGTATTTGAACCATCTTCGATTTTTTTGGATTTTGATGGGTTTTTTGGTTGGAGGAGTTAAATTTGAGTGAATTTAGATGAAATTTACTTCTATTTTTTTATTTCATATAAATTTTTAGTCAAATTGTAATAAAGGAATTTGAACCATCTTCGATTTTTTTGGATTTTGATGAGTTTTTTTGTTGGAGGAGTTAAATTTGAGTGAATTTAGATGAAATTTACTTCTATTTTTTTGATTTCATATAAATTTTTAGTCAAATTGTAATAAAGGAATTTGAACCAACTTCGATTTTTTTGGATTTTGATGATTTTGGTTGTTGGAGGAGTTAAATTTGAGTAAATTTAGATGAAATTAACACCTATTTTTTTGGATTTTATATAAATTTTTAGTCAAATTGTATTAAAGGAATTTGAAACCAACTTCGATTTTTTTGGATTTTGATGAATTTTTTTGTTGGAGGAGCAAAATTTGAGTGAATTTAGATGAAATTTACTTCTATTTTTTTTTGATTTCATATAAATTTTTAGTCAAATTGTAATAAAGGAATTTGACCCAACTTCGATTTTTTTCGATTTTGATGAGTTTTTTAGTTGGAGGAGTTAAATCTGAGTTAATTTAGATGAAATTTACTTCTATTTTTTTGATTTCATATAAATTTTTAGTCAAATTGTAATAGAGGAATTTGAACCAACTTCGATTTTTTTGGATTTTGATGATTTTGGTTGTTGGAGGAGTTAAACTTGAGTAAATTTAGATGAAATTAACACCTTTTTTTGGATTTTATATAAATTTTTAGTCAAATTGTAATAAATGAATTTGAAACCAATTTCGATTTTTTTGGATTTTGATGAATTTTTTTGTTGGAGGAGCTAAATTTGACTGAATTTAGATGAAATTTTCTTTCATTTTTTGGGATTTTATATAAATTTTTAGTCAAATTGTAATAAAGTAATTTGAACCAACTTCGATTTTTTTGGATTTTGATGATTTTGGTTGTTGGAGGAGTTAAATTTGAGTAAATTTAGATGAAATTAACACCTTTTTTGGATTTTATATAAATTTTTAGTCAAATTGTAATAATGGAATTTGAAACCAACTCCGATTTTTTTGGATTTTGATGAATTTTTTTGTTGGAGGAGCTAAATTTGAGTGAATTTAGATGAAATTTACTTCTATTTTTTTTGATTTCATATAAATTTTTAGTCAAATTGTAATACAGGAATTTGAACCATCTTCGATTTTTTTGGATTTTGATGAATTTTTTTGTTGGAGGAGCTAAATTTGAGTGAATTTAGATGAAATTTACTTTCATTTTTTTGGATTTTATATAAATTTTTAGTCAAATTGTAATAAAGGAATTTGAACCATCTTCGATTTTTTTGGATTTTGATGAATTTTTTTGTTGGAGGAGCTAGATTTGAGTGAATTTAGATGAAATTTACTTTCATTTTTTTGGATTTTATATAAATTTTTAGTCAAATTGTAATAAAGGAATTTGAACCATCTTCGATTTTTTTGGATTTTGATGGGTTTTTTTGTTGGAGGAGTTAAATTTGAGTGAATTTAGATGAAATTTACTTCTATTTTTTTTTGATTTCATATAAATTTTTAGTCAAATTGTAATAAAGGAATTTGAACCATCTTCGATTTTTTTGGATTTTGATGAATTTTTTTGTTGGAGGAGCTAAATTTGAGTGAATTTAGATGAATTTACTTTCATTTTTTTGATATCATATAAATTTTTAGACAAATTGTAATAAAGGAATTTGAACCAACTTCGATTTTTTTGGATTTTGATGATTTTGGTTGTTGGAGGAGTTAAATTTGAGTAAATTTAGATGAAATTAACACCTTTTTTGGATTTTATATAAATTTTTAGTCAAATTGTAATAAATGAATTTGAAACCAACTTCGATTTTTTTGGATTTTGATGAATTTTTTTGTTGGAGGAGCTAAATTTGAGTGAATTTAGATGAAATTTACTTTCATTTTTTTGGATTTTATATAAATTTTTAGTCAAATTGTAATAAAGGAATTTGAACCATCTTCGATTTTTTTGGATTTTGATGAGTTTTTTTGTTGGAGGTGTTAAATTTGAGTGAATTTAGATGAAATTTACTTCTATTTTTTTGATTTCATATAAATTTTTAGTCAAATTGTAATAAAGGAATTTGAACCAACTTCGATATTTTTGGATTTTGATGATTTTGGTTGTTGGAGGAGTCAAATTTGAGTAAATTTAGATGAAATTAACACCTTTTTTTTTTATTTTTTATAAATTTTTAGTCAAATTGTAATAAATGAATTTGAAACCAACTTCGATTTTTTTGGATTTTGATGATTTTTTTGTTGGAGGAGCTAAATTTGAGTGAATTTAGATGAAATTTACTTTCATTTATTTGGATTTTATATAAATTTTTAGGCAAATTGTAATAAAGGAATTTGAACCATCTTCGATTTTTTTGGATTTTGATGAGTTTTTTTGTTGGAGGAGTTAAATTTGAGTGTATTTAGATGAAATTTACTTCTATTTTTTTGATTTCATATAAATTTTTAGTCAAATTGTAATAAAGGAATTTGAACCAACTTCGATTTTTTTGGATTTTGATGATTTTGGTTGTTGGAGGAGTTAAATTTGAGTAAATTTAGATGAATTTACTTTCATTTTTTTGGATTTTATATAAATTTTTAGTCAAATTGTAATAAAGGAAATTGAACCATCTTCGATTTTTTTGGATTTTGATGAGTTTTTTTGTTGGAGGAGTTAAATTTGAGTGAATTTAGATGAAATTTACTTCTATTTTTTTGATTTCATATAAATTTTTAGTCAAATTGTAATAAAGGAATTTGAACCAACTTCGATTTTTTTGGATTTTGATGATTTTGGTTGTTGGAGGAGTTAAATTTGAGTAAATTTAGATGAAATTAACACCTATTTTTTTGGATTTTATATAAATTTTTAGTCAAATTGTAATAAAGGAAATTGAAACCAACTTCGATCTTTTTGGATTTTGATGAATTTTTTTGTTGGAGGAGCAAAATTTGAGTGAATTTAGATGAAATTTACTTCTATTTTTTTTGATTTCATATAAATTTTTAGTCAAATTGTAATAAAGGAATTTGAACCAACTTCGATTTTTTTGGATTTTGATGATTTTGGTTGTTGGAGGAGTTAAATTTGAGTAAATTTAGATGAATTTAACACCTTTTTTGGATTTTATATAAATTTTTAGTCAAATTGTAATAAATGAATTTGAAACCAATTTCGATTTTTTTGGATTTTGATGAATTTTTTTGTTGGAGGAGCTAAATTTGACTGAATTTAGATGAAATTTTCTTTCATTTTTTTGGATTTTATATAAATTTTTAGTCAAATTGTAATAAAGTAATTTGAACCAACTTCGATTTTTTTGGATTTTGATGATTTTGGTTGTTGGAGGAGTTAAATTTGAGTAAATTTAGATGAAATTAACACCTTTTTTGGATTTTATATAAATTTTTAGTCAAATTGTAATAATGGAATTTGAAACCAACTCCGATTTTTTTGGATTTTGATGAATTTTTTTGTTGGAGGAGCTAAATTTGAGTGAATTTAGATGAAATTTACTTCTATTTTTTTTGATTTCATATAAATTTTTAGTCAAATTGTAATACAGGAATTTGAACCATCTTCGATTTTTTTGGATTTTGATGAATTTTTTTGTTGGAGGAGCTAAATTTGAGTGAATTTAGATGAAATTTACTTTCATTTTTTTGGATTTTATATAAATTTTTAGTCAAATTGTAATAAAGGAATTTGAACCATCTTCGATTTTTTTGGATTTTGATGAATTTTTTTGTTGGAGGAGCTAAATTTGAGTGAATTTAGATGAAATTTACTTTCATTTTTTTGGATTTTATATAAATTTTTAGTCAAATTGTAATAAAGGTATTTGAACCATCTTCGATTTTTTTGGATTTTGATGGGTTTTTTTGTTGGAGGAGTTAAATTTGAGTGAATTTAGATGAAATTTACTTCTATTTTTTTTATTTCATATAAATTTTTAGTCAAATTGTAATAAAGGAATTTGAACCAACTTCGATTTTTTTGGATTTTGATGATTTTGGTTGTTGGAGGAGTTAAATTTGAGTAAATTTAGATGAATTTACTTTCATTTTTTTGGATTTTATATAAATTTTTAGTCAAATTGTAATAAAGGAATTTGAACCATCTTCGATTTTTTTGGATTTTGATGAGTTTTTTTGTTGGAGGAGTTAAATTTGAGTGAATTTAGATGAAATTTACTTCTATTTTTTTGATTTCATATAAATTTTTAGTCAAATTGTAATAAAGGAATTTGAACCAACTTCGATTTTTTTGGATTTTGATGATTTTGGTTGTTGGAGGAGTTAAATTTGAGTAAATTTAGATGAAATTAACACCTATTTTTTTGGATTTTATATAAATTTTTAGTCAAATTGTAATAAAGGAATTTGAAACCAACTTCGATTTTTTTGGATTTTGATGAATTTTTTTGTTGGAGGAGCAAAATTTGAGTGAATTTAGATGAAATTTACCTCTATTTTTTTTTGATTTCATATAAATTTTTAGTCAAATTGTAATAAAGTAATTTGACCCAACTTCGATTTTTTTCGATTTTGATGAGTTTTTTAGTTGGAGGAGTTAAATCTGAGTTAATTTAGATGAAATTTACTTCTATTTTTTTGATTTCATATAAATTTTTAGTCAAATTGTAATAGAGGAATTTGAACCAACTTCGATTTTTTTGGATTTTGATGATTTTGGTTGTTGGAGGAGTTAAACTTGAGTAAATTTAGATGAAATTAACACCTTTTTTTGGATTTTATATAAATTTTTAGTCAAATTGTAATAAATGAATTTGAAACCAATTTCGATTTTTTTGGATTTTGATGAATTTTTTTGTTGGAGGAGCAAAATTTGAGTGAATTTAGATGAAATTTACTTCTATTTTTTTTGATTTCATATAAATTTTTAGTCAAATTGTAATAAAGGAATTTGAACCAACTTCGATTTTTTTGGATTTTGATGATTTTGGTTGTTGGAGGAGTTAAATTTGAGTAAATTTAGATGAAATTAACACCTTTTTTGGATTTTATATAAATTTTTAGTCAAATTGTAATAAATGAATTTGAAACCAATTTCGATTTTTTTGGATTTTGATGAATTTTTTTGTTGGAGGAGCTAAATTTGACTGAATTTAGATGAAATTTTCTTTCATTTTTTGGGATTTTATATAAATTTTTAGTCAAATTGTAATAAAGTAATTTGAACCAACTTCGATTTTTTTGGATTTTGATGATTTTGGTTGTTGGAGGAGTTAAATTTGAGTAAATTTAGATGAAATTAACACCTTTTTTGGATTTTATATAAATTTTTAGTCAAATTGTAATAATGGAATTTGAAACCAACTCCGATTTTTTTGGATTTTGATGAATTTTTTTGTTGGAGGAGCTAAATTTGAGTGAATTTAGATGAAATTTACTTCTATTTTTTTTGATTTCATATAAATTTTTAGTCAAATTGTAATACAGGAATTTGAACCATCTTCGATTTTTTTGGATTTTGATGAATTTTTTTGTTGGAGGAGCTAAATTTGAGTGAATTTAGATGAAATTTACTTTCATTTTTTTGGATTTTATATAAATTTTTAGTCAAATTGTAATAAAGGAATTTGAACCATCTTCGATTTTTTTGGATTTTGATGAATTTTTTTGTTGGAGGAGCTAAATTTGAGTGAATTTAGATGAAATTTACTTTCATTTTTTTGGATTTTATATAAATTTTTAGTCAAATTGTAATAAAGGAATTTGAACCATCTTCGATTTTTTTGGATTTTGATGGGTTTTTTTGTTGGAGGAGTTAAATTTGAGTGAATTTAGATGAAATTTACTTCTATTTTTTTTTGATTTCATATAAATTTTTAGTCAAATTGTAATAAAGGAATTTGAACCAACTTCGATTTTTTTGGATTTTGATGATTTTGGTTGTTGGAGGAGTTAAATTTGAGTAAATTTAGATGAATTTACTTTCATTTTTTTGATATCATATAAATTTTTAGACAAATTGTAATAAAGGAATTTGAACCAACTTCGATTTTTTTGGATTTTGATGATTTTGGTTGTTGGAGGAGTTAAATTTGAGTAAATTTAGATGAAATTAACACCTTTTTTGGATTTTATATAAATTTTTAGTCAAATTGTAATAAATGAATTTGAAACCAACTTCGATTTTTTTGGATTTTGATGAATTTTTTTGTTGGAGGAGCTAAATTTGAGTGAATTTAGATGAAATTTACTTTCATTTTTTTGGATTTTATATAAATTTTTAGTCAAATTGTAATAAAGGAATTTGAACCATCTTCGATTTTTTTGGATTTTGATGAGTTTTTTTGTTGGAGGTGTTAAATTTGAGTGAATTTAGATGAAATTAACATCTTTTTTTTGGATTTTATATAAATTTTTAGTCAAATTGTAATAAATGAATTTGAAACCAATTTCGATTTTTTTGGATTTTGATGAATTTTTTTGTTGGAGGAGCTAAATTTGACTGAATTTAGATGAAATTTACTTTCATTTTTTTGGATTTTATATAAATTTTTAGTCAAATTGTAATAAAGTAATTTGAACCAACTTCGATTTTTTTGGATTTTGATGATTTTGGTTGTTGGAGGAGTTAAATTTGAGTAAATTTTGATGAAATTATCACCTTTTTTGGATTTTATATAAATTTTTAGTCAAATTGTAATAATGGAATTTGAAACCAACTCCGATTTTTTTGGATTTTGATGAATTTTTTTGTTGGAGGTGCTAAATTTGAGTGAATTTAGATGAAATTTACTTCTATTTTTTTTGATTTCATATAAATTTTTAGTCAAATTGTAATACAGGAATTTGAACCATCTTCGATTTTTTTGGATTTTGATGAGTTTTTTTGTTGGAGGTGTTAATTTTGAGTGAATTTAGATGAAATTTACTTCTATTTTTTTGATTTCATATAAATTTTTAGTCAAATTGTAATAAAGGAATTTGAACCAACTTCGATTTTTTTGGATTTTGATGAGTTTTTTTGTTGGAGGTGTTAAATTTGAGTGAATTTAGAAGAAATTTACTTCTATTTTTTTGATTTCATATAAATTTTTAGTCAAATTGTAATAAAGGAATTTGAAACCAACTTCGATTTTTTTGGATTTTGATGAATTTTTTTGTTGGAGGAGCTAAATTTGAGTGAATTTAGATGAAATTTACTTCTATTTTTTTTTGATTTCATATAAATTTTTAGTCAAATTGTAATAAAGGAATTTGAAACCAACTTCGATTTTTTTGGATTTTGATGAATTTTTTTGTTGGAGGAGCTAAATTTGAGTGAATTTAGATGAAATTTACTTCTATTTTTTTTTGATTTCATATAAATTTTTAGTCAAATTGTAATAAAGGAATTTGAACCAACTTCGATTTTTTTGGATTTTGATGAATTTTTTTGTTGGAGGAGTTAAATTTGAGTTAATTTAGATGAAATTTACTTCTATTTTTTTGATTTCATATAAATTTTTAGTCAAATTGTAATAAAGGAATTTGAACCAACTTCGATTTTTTTGGATTTTGATGAGTTTTTTTGTTGGAGGAGTTAAATCTGAGTTAATTTAGATGAAATTTACTTCTATTTTTTTGATTTCATATAAATTTTTAGTCAAATTGTAATAGAGGAATTTGAACCAACTTCGATTTTTTTGGATTTTGATGATTTTGGTTGTTGGAGGAGTTAAATTTGAGTAAATTTAGATGAAATTAACACCTTTTTTTTGGATTTTATATAAATTTTTAGTCAAATTGTAATAAATGAATTTGAAACCAACTTCGATTTTTTTGGATTTTGATGAGTTTTTTTGTTGGAGGAGTTAAATTTGAGTTAATTTAGATGAAATTTACTTCTATTTTTTTGATATCATATAAATTTTTAGACAAATTGTAATAAAGGAATTTGAACCAACTTCGATTTTTTTGGATTTTGATGATTTTGATTGTTGGAGGAGTTAAATTTGAGTAAATTTAGATGAAATTAACACCTTTTTTGGATTTTATAAAAATTTTTAGTCAAATTGTAATAAATGAATTTGAAACCAATTTCGATTTTTTTGGATTTTGATGAATTTTTTTGTTGGAGGAGCTAAATTTGACTGAATTTAGATGAAATTTACTTTCATTTTTTTGGATTTTATATAAATTTTTAGTCAAATTGTAATAAAATAATTTGAACCAACTTCGATTTTTTTGGATTTTGATGATTTTGGTTGTTGGAGGAGTTAAATTTGAGTAAATTTTGATGAAATTATCACCTTTTTTGGATTTTATATAAATTTTTAGTCAAATTGTAATAATGGAATTTGAAACCAACTCCGATTTTTTTGGATTTTGATGAATTTTTTTGTTGGAGGAGCTAAATTTGAGTGAATTTAGATGAAATTTACTTCTATTTTTTTTGATTTCATATAAATTTTTAGTCAAATTGTAATACAGGAATTTGAACCATCTTCGATTTTTTTGGATTTTGATGAGTTTTTTTGTTGGAGGTGTTAATTTTGAGTGAATTTAGATGAAATTTACTTCTATTTTTTTGATTTCATATAAATTTTTAGTCAAATTGTAATAAAGGAATTTGAACCAACTTCGATTTTTTTGGATTTTGATGAGTTTTTTTGTTGGAGGTGTTAAATTTGAGTGAATTTAGAAGAAATTTACTTCTATTTTTTTGATTTCATATAAATTTTTAGTCAAATTGTAATAAAGGAATTTGAAACCAACTTCGATTTTTTTGGATTTTGATGAATTTTTTTGTTGGAGGAGCTAAATTTGAGTGAATTTAGATGAAATTTACTTCTATTTTTTTTTGATTTCATATAAATTTTTAGTCAAATTGTAATAAAGGAATTTGAACCAACTTCGATTTTTTTGGATTTTGATGAATTTTTTTGTTGGAGGAGTTAAATTTGAGTTAATTTAGATGAAATTTACTTCTATTTTTTTGATTTCATATAAATTTTTAGTCAAATTGTAATAAAGGAATTTGAACCAACTTCGATTTTTTTGGATTTTGATGAATTTTTTTGTTGGAAGAGCTAAATTTGAGTGAATTTAGATGAAATTTACTTCTATTTTTTTTTGATTTCATATAAATTTTTAGTCAAATTGTAATAAAGGAATTTGAACCAACTTCGATTTTTTTGGATTTTGATGAATTTTTTTGTTGGAGGAGTTAAATTTGAGTTAATTTAGATGAAATTTACTTCTATTTTTTGATTTCATATAAATTTTTAGTCAAATTGTAATAAAGGAATTTGAACCAACTTCGATTTTTTTGGATTTTGATGATTTTGGTTGTTGGAGGAGTTAAATTTGAGTAAATTTAGATGAAATTAACACCTTTTTTGGATTTTATATAAATTTTTAGTCAAATTGTAATAATGGAATTTGAAACCAACTTCGATTTTTTTGGATTTTGATGAATTTTTTTGTTGGAGGAGCAAAATTTGAGTGAATTTAGATGAAATTTACTTCTATTTTTTTTTATTTCATATAAATTTTTAGTCAAATTGTAATAAAGGAATTTGAACCAACTTCGATTTTTTTGGATTTTGATGATTTTGGTTGTTGGAGGAGTTAAATTTGAGTAAATTTAGATGAAATTAACACCTTTTTTGGATTTTATATAAATTTTTAGTCAAATTGTAATAAATGAATTTGAAACCAACTTCGATTTTTTTGGATTTTGATGAGTTTTTTTGTTGGAGGAGTTAAATCTGAGTTAATTTAGATGAAATTTACTTCTATTTTTTTGATTTCATATAAATTTTTAGTCAAATTGTAATAGAGGAATTTGAACCGTCTTCGATTTTTTTGGATTTTGATGAGTTTTTTTGTTGGAGGTGTTAAATTTGAGTGAATTTAGATGAAATTTACTTCTATTTTTTTGATTTCATATAAATTTTTAGTCAAATTGTAATAAAGGAATTTGAAACCAACTTCGATTTTTTTGGATTTTGATGAATTTTTTTGTTGGAGGAGCTAAATTTGAGTGAATTTAGAAGAAATTTACTTCTATTTTTTTGGATTTTATATAAATTTTTAGTCAAATTGTAATAATGGAATTTGAACCATCTTCGATTTTTTTGGATTTTGATGAGTTTTTTTGTTGGAGGAGTTAAATTTGAGTTAATTTAGATGAAATTTACTTCTATTTTTTTGATTTCATATAAATTTTTAGACAAATTGTAATAAAGGAATTTGAACCAACTTCGATTTTTTTGGATTTTGATGATTTTGGTTATTGGAGGAGTTAAATTTGAGTAAATTTAGATGAAATTAACACCTTTTTTGGATTTTATATAAATTTTTAGTCAAATTGTAATAAATGAATTTGAAACCAACTTCGATTTTTTTGGATTTTGATGAATTTTTTTGTTGGAGGAGCTAAATTTGAGTGAATTTAGATGAAATTTACTTTCATTTTTTTGGATTTTATATATATTTTTAGTCAAATTGTAATAAAGGAATTTGAACCATCTTCGATTTTTTTGGATTTTGATGAGTTTTTTTGTTGGAGGTGTTAAATTTGAGTGAATTTAGATGAAATTTACTTCTATTTTTTTGATTTCATATAAATTTTTAGTCAAATTGTAATAAAGGAATTTGAACCAACTTCGATATTTTTGGATTTTGATGATTTTGGTTGTTGGAGGAGTTAAATTTGAGTTAATTTAGATGAAATTTACTTCTATTTTTTTGATTTCATATAAATTTTTAGTCAAATTGTAATAGAGGAATTTGAACCATCTTCGATTTTTTTGGATTTTGATGAGTTTTTTTGTTGGAGGTGTTAAGTTTGGGTGAATTTAGATGAAATTTACTTCTATTTTTTTGATTTCATATAAATTTTTAGTCAAATTGTAATAAAGGAATTTGAACCAACTTCGATTTTTTTGGATTTTGATGAGTTTTTTTGTTGGAGGTGTTAAATTTGAGTGAATTTAGAAGAAATTTACTTCTATTTTTTTGATTTCATATAAATTTTTAGTCAAATTGTAATAAAGGAATTTGAAACCAACTTCGATTTTTTTGGATTTTGATGAATTTTTTTGTTGGAGGAGCTAAATTTGAGTGAATTTAGATGAAATTTACTTCTATTTTTTTTTGATTTCATATAAATTTTTAGTCAAATTGTAATAAAGGAATTTGAAACCAACTTCGATTTTTTTGGATTTTGATGAATTTTTTTGTTGGAGGAGCTAAATTTGAGTGAATTTAGATGAAATTTACTTCTATTTTTTTTTGATTTCATATAAATTTTTAGTCAAATTGTAATAAAGGAATTTGAACCAACTTCGATTTTTTTGGATTTTGATGAATTTTTTTGTTGGAGGAGTTAAATTTGAGTTAATTTAGATGAAATTTACTTCTATTTTTTTGATTTCATATAAATTTTTAGTCAAATTGTAATAAAGGAATTTGAACCAACTTCGATTTTTTTGGATTTTGATGAGTTTTTTTGTTGGAGGAGTTAAATCTGAGTTAATTTAGATGAAATTTACTTCTATTTTTTTGATTTCATATAAATTTTTAGTCAAATTGTAATAGAGGAATTTGAACCAACTTCGATTTTTTTGGATTTTGATGATTTTGGTTGTTGGAGGAGTTAAATTTGAGTAAATTTAGATGAAATTAACACCTTTTTTTTGGATTTTATATAAATTTTTAGTCAAATTGTAATAAATGAATTTGAAACCAACTTCGATTTTTTTGGATTTTGATGAGTTTTTTTGTTGGAGGAGTTAAATTTGAGTTAATTTAGATGAAATTTACTTCTATTTTTTTGATATCATATAAATTTTTAGACAAATTGTAATAAAGGAATTTGAACCAACTTCGATTTTTTTGGATTTTGATGATTTTGATTGTTGGAGGAGTTAAATTTGAGTAAATTTAGATGAAATTAACACCTTTTTTGGATTTTATATAAATTTTTAGTCAAATTGTAATAAATGAATTTGAAACCAATTTCGATTTTTTTGGATTTTGATGAATTTTTTTGTTGGAGGAGCTAAATTTGACTGAATTTAGATGAAATTTACTTTCATTTTTTTGGATTTTATATAAATTTTTAGTCAAATTGTAATAAAATAATTTGAACCAACTTCGATTTTTTTGGATTTTGATGATTTTGGTTGTTGGAGGAGTTAAATTTGAGTAAATTTTGATGAAATTATCACCTTTTTTGGATTTTATATAAATTTTTAGTCAAATTGTAATAATGGAATTTGAAACCAACTCCGATTTTTTTGGATTTTGATGAATTTTTTTGTTGGAGGAGCTAAATTTGAGTGAATTTAGATGAAATTTACTTCTATTTTTTTTGATTTCATATAAATTTTTAGTCAAATTGTAATACAGGAATTTGAACCATCTTCGATTTTTTTGGATTTTGATGAGTTTTTTTGTTGGAGGTGTTAATTTTGAGTGAATTTAGATGAAATTTACTTCTATTTTTTTGATTTCATATAAATTTTTAGTCAAATTGTAATAAAGGAATTTGAACCAACTTCGATTTTTTTGGATTTTGATGAGTTTTTTTGTTGGAGGTGTTAAATTTGAGTGAATTTAGAAGAAATTTACTTCTATTTTTTTGATTTCATATAAATTTTTAGTCAAATTGTAATAAAGGAATTTGAAACCAACTTCGATTTTTTTGGATTTTGATGAATTTTTTTGTTGGAGGAGCTAAATTTGAGTGAATTTAGATGAAATTTACTTCTATTTTTTTTTGATTTCATATAAATTTTTAGTCAAATTGTAATAAAGGAATTTGAACCAACTTCGATTTTTTTGGATTTTGATGAATTTTTTTGTTGGAGGAGTTAAATTTGAGTTAATTTAGATGAAATTTACTTCTATTTTTTTGATTTCATATAAATTTTTAGTCAAATTGTAATAAAGGAATTTGAACCAACTTCGATTTTTTTGGATTTTGATGAATTTTTTTGTTGGAAGAGCTAAATTTGAGTGAATTTAGATGAAATTTACTTCTATTTTTTTTTGATTTCATATAAATTTTTAGTCAAATTGTAATAAAGGAATTTGAACCAACTTCGATTTTTTTGGATTTTGATGAATTTTTTTGTTGGAGGAGTTAAATTTGAGTTAATTTAGATGAAATTTACTTCTATTTTTTGATTTCATATAAATTTTTAGTCAAATTGTAATAAAGGAATTTGAACCAACTTCGATTTTTTTGGATTTTGATGATTTTGGTTGTTGGAGGAGTTAAATTTGAGTAAATTTAGATGAAATTAACACCTTTTTTGGATTTTATATAAATTTTTAGTCAAATTGTAATAATGGAATTTGAAACCAACTTCGATTTTTTTGGATTTTGATGAATTTTTTTGTTGGAGGAGCAAAATTTGAGTGAATTTAGATGAAATTTACTTCTATTTTTTTTTATTTCATATAAATTTTTAGTCAAATTGTAATAAAGGAATTTGAACCAACTTCGATTTTTTTGGATTTTGATGATTTTGGTTGTTGGAGGAGTTAAATTTGAGTAAATTTAGATGAAATTAACACCTTTTTTGGATTTTATATAAATTTTTAGTCAAATTGTAATAAATGAATTTGAAACCAACTTCGATTTTTTTGGATTTTGATGAGTTTTTTTGTTGGAGGAGTTAAATCTGAGTTAATTTAGATGAAATTTACTTCTATTTTTTTGATTTCATATAAATTTTTAGTCAAATTGTAATAGAGGAATTTGAACCGTCTTCGATTTTTTTGGATTTTGATGAGTTTTTTTGTTGGAGGTGTTAAATTTGAGTGAATTTAGATGAAATTTACTTCTATTTTTTTGATTTCATATAAATTTTTAGTCAAATTGTAATAAAGGAATTTGAAACCAACTTCGATTTTTTTGGATTTTGATGAATTTTTTTGTTGGAGGAGCTAAATTTGAGTGAATTTAGAAGAAATTTACTTCTATTTTTTTGGATTTTATATAAATTTTTAGTCAAATTGTAATAATGGAATTTGAACCATCTTCGATTTTTTTGGATTTTGATGAGTTTTTTTGTTGGAGGAGTTAAATTTGAGTTAATTTAGATGAAATTTACTTCTATTTTTTTGATTTCATATAAATTTTTAGACAAATTGTAATAAAGGAATTTGAACCAACTTCGATTTTTTTGGATTTTGATGATTTTGGTTATTGGAGGAGTTAAATTTGAGTAAATTTAGATGAAATTAACACCTTTTTTGGATTTTATATAAATTTTTAGTCAAATTGTAATAAATGAATTTGAAACCAACTTCGATTTTTTTGGATTTTGATGAATTTTTTTGTTGGAGGAGCTAAATTTGAGTGAATTTAGATGAAATTTACTTTCATTTTTTTGGATTTTATATATATTTTTAGTCAAATTGTAATAAAGGAATTTGAACCATCTTCGATTTTTTTGGATTTTGATGAGTTTTTTTGTTGGAGGTGTTAAATTTGAGTGAATTTAGATGAAATTTACTTCTATTTTTTTGATTTCATATAAATTTTTAGTCAAATTGTAATAAAGGAATTTGAACCAACTTCGATATTTTTGGATTTTGATGATTTTGGTTGTTGGAGGAGTTAAATTTGAGTTAATTTAGATGAAATTTACTTCTATTTTTTTGATTTCATATAAATTTTTAGTCAAATTGTAATAGAGGAATTTGAACCATCTTCGATTTTTTTGGATTTTGATGAGTTTTTTTGTTGGAGGTGTTAAGTTTGGGTGAATTTAGATGAAATTTACTTCTATTTTTTTGATTTCATATAAATTTTTAGTCAAATTGTAATAAAGGAATTTGAACCAACTTCGATTTTTTTGGATTTTGATGATTTTGGTTGTTGGAGGAGTTAAATTTGAGTAAATTTAGATGAAATTAACACCTATTTTTTTGGATTTTATATAAATTTTCAGTCAAATTGTAATAAAGGAATTTGAAACCAACTTCGATTTTTTTGGATTTTGATGAATTTTTTTGTTGGAAGAGCTAAATTTGAGTGAATTTAGATGAAATTTACTTCTATTTTTTTTTGATTTCATATAAATTTTTAGTCAAATTGTAATAAAGGAATTTGAACCAACTTCGATTTTTTTGGATTTTGATGAATTTTTTTGTTGGAGGAGCAAAATTTGAGTGAATTTAGATGAAATTTACTTCTATTTTTTTTTTATTTCATATAAATTTTTAGTCAAATTGTAATAAAGGAATTTGAACCAACTTCGATTTTTTTGGATTTTGATGATTTTGGTTGTTGGAGGAGTTAAATTTGAGTAAATTTAGATGAAATTAACACCTTTTTTGGATTTTATATAAATTTTTAGTCAAATTGTAATAAATGAATTTGAAACCAACTTCGATTTTTTTGGATTTTGATGAGTTTTTTTGTTGGAGGAGTTAAATCTGAGTTAATTTAGATGAAATTTACTTCTATTTTTTTGATTTCATATAAATTTTTAGTCAAATTGTAATAGAGGAATTTGAACCGTCTTCGATTTTTTTGGATTTTGATGAGTTTTTTTGTTGGAGGTGTTAAATTTGAGTGAATTTAGATGAAATTTACTTCTATTTTTTTGATTTCATATAAATTTTTAGTCAAATTGTAATAAAGGTATTTGAAACCAACTTCGATTTTTTTGGATTTTGATGAATTTTTTTGTTGGAGGAGCTAAATTTGAGTGAATTTAGAAGAAATTTACTTCTATTTTTTTGGATTTTATATAAATTTTTAGTCAAATTGTAATAATGGAATTTGAACCATCTTCGATTTTTTTGGATTTTGATGAGTTTTTTTGTTGGAGGAGTTAAATTTGAGTTAATTTAGATGAAATTTACTTCTATTTTTTTGATTTCATATAAATTTTTAGACAAATTGTAATAAAGGAATTTGAACCAACTTCGATTTTTTTGGATTTTGATGATTTTGGTTATTGGAGGAGTTAAATTTGAGTAAATTTAGATGAAATTAACACCTTTTTTGGATTTTATATAAATTTTTAGTCAAATTGTAATAAATGAATTTGAAACCAACTTCGATTTTTTTGGATTTTGATGAATTTTTTTGTTGGAGGAGCTAAATTTGAGTGAATTTAGATGAAATTTACTTTCATTTTTTTGGATTTTATATATATTTTTAGTCAAATTGTAATAAAGGAATTTGAACCATCTTCGATTTTTTTGGATTTTGATGAGTTTTTTTGTTGGAGGTGTTAAATTTGAGTGAATTTAGATGAAATTTACTTCTATTTTTTTGATTTCATATAAATTTTTAGTCAAATTGTAATAAAGGAATTTGAACCAACTTCGATATTTTTGGATTTTGATGATTTTGGTTGTTGGAGGAGTTAAATTTGAGTTAATTTAGATGAAATTTACTTCTATTTTTTTGATTTCATATAAATTTTTAGTCAAATTGTAATAGAGGAATTTGAACCATCTTCGATTTTTTTGGATTTTGATGAGTTTTTTTGTTGGAGGTGTTAAGTTTGGGTGAATTTAGATGAAATTTACTTCTATTTTTTTGATTTCATATAAATTTTTAGTCAAATTGTAATAAAGGAATTTGAACCAACTTCGATTTTTTTGGATTTTGATGATTTTGGTTGTTGGAGGAGTTAAATTTGAGTAAATTTAGATGAAATTAACACCTATTTTTTTGGATTTTATATAAATTTTCAGTCAAATTGTAATAAAGGAATTTGAAACCAACTTCGATTTTTTTGGATTTTGATGAATTTTTTTGTTGGAAGAGCTAAATTTGAGTGAATTTAGATGAAATTTACTTCTATTTTTTTTTGATTTCATATAAATTTTTAGTCAAATTGTAATAAAGGAATTTGAACCAACTTCGATTTTTTTGGATTTTGATGAATTTTTTTGTTGGAGGAGTTAAATTTGAGTTAATTTAGATGAAATTTACTTCTATTTTTTTGATTTCATATAAATTTTTAGTCAAATTGTAATAAAGGAATTTGAACCAACTTCGATTTTTTTGGATTTTGATGATTTTGGTTGTTGGAGGAGTTAAATTTGAGTAAATTTAGATGAAATTAACACCTTTTTTGGATTTTATATAAATTTTTAGTCAAATTGTAATAATGGAATTTGAAACCAACTTCGATTTTTTTGGATTTTGATGAATTTTTTTGTTGGAGGAGCAAAATTTGAGTGAATTTAGATGAAATTTACTTCTATTTTTTTTTTATTTCATATAAATTTTTAGTCAAATTGTAATAAAGGAATTTGAACCAACTTCGATTTTTTTGGATTTTGATGATTTTGGTTGTTGGAGGAGTTAAATTTGAGTAAATTTAGATGAAATTAACACCTTTTTTGGATTTTATATAAATTTTTAGTCAAATTGTAATAAATGAATTTGAAACCAACTTCGATTTTTTTGGATTTTGATGAGTTTTTTTGTTGGAGGAGTTAAATCTGAGTTAATTTAGATGAAATTTACTTCTATTTTTTTGATTTCATATAAATTTTTAGTCAAATTGTAATAGAGGAATTTGAACCGTCTTCGATTTTTTTGGATTTTGATGAGTTTTTTTGTTGGAGGTGTTAAATTTGAGTGAATTTAGATGAAATTTACTTCTATTTTTTTGATTTCATATAAATTTTTAGTCAAATTGTAATAAAGGAATTTGAAACCAACTTCGATTTTTTTGGATTTTGATGAATTTTTTTGTTGGAGGAGTTAAATTTGAGTTAATTTAGATGAAATTTACTTCTATTTTTTTGATTTCATATAAATTTTTAGTCAAATTGTAATAAAGGAATTTGAACCAACTTCGATTTTTTTGGATTTTGATGAGTTTTTTTGTTGGAGGAGTTAAATCTGAGTTAATTTAGATGAAATTTACTTCTATTTTTTTGATTTCATATAAATTTTTAGTCAAATTGTAATAGAGGAATTTGAACCAACTTCGATTTTTTTGGATTTTGATGATTTTGGTTGTTGGAGGAGTTAAATTTGAGTAAATTTAGATGAAATTAACACCTTTTTTTGGATTTTATATAAATTTTTAGTCAAATTGTAATAAATGAATTTGAAACCAACTTCGATTTTTTTGGATTTTGATGAGTTTTTTTGTTGGAGGAGTTAAATTTGAGTTAATTTAGATGAAATTTACTTCTATTTTTTTGATATCATATAAATTTTTAGACAAATTGTAATAAAGGAATTTGAACCAACTTCGATTTTTTTTTATTTTGATGATTTTGGTTGTTGGAGGAGTTAAATTTGAGTAAATTTAGATGAAATTAACACCTTTTTTGGATTTTATATAAATTTTTAGTCAAATTGTAATAAATGAATTTGAAACCAATTTCGATTTTTTTGGATTTTGATGAATTTTTTTGTTGGAGGAGCTAAATTTGACTGAATTTAGATGAAATTTACTTTCATTTTTTTGGATTTTATATAAATTTTTAGTCAAATTGTAATAAAATAATTTGAACCAACTTCGATTTTTTTGGATTTTGATGATTTTGGTTGTTGGAGGAGTTAAATTTGAGTAAATTTTGATGAAATTATCACCTTTTTTGGATTTTATATAAATTTTTAGTCAAATTGTAATAATGGAATTTGAAACCAACTCCGATTTTTTTGGATTTTGATGAATTTTTTTGTTGGAGGAGCTAAATTTGAGTGAATTTAGATGAAATTTACTTCTATTTTTTTTGATTTCATATAAATTTTTAGTCAAATTGTAATACAGGAATTTGAACCATCTTCGATTTTTTTGGATTTTGATGAATTTTTTTGTTGGAGGAGTTAAATTTGAGTTAATTTAGATGAAATTTACTTCTATTTTTTTGATTTCATATAAATTTTTAGTCAAATTGTAATAAAGGAATTTGAACCAACTTCGATTTTTTTGGATTTTGATGATTTTGGTTGTTGGAGGAGTTAAATTTGAGTAAATTTAGATGAAATTAACACCTTTTTTGGATTTTATATAAATTTTTAGTCAAATTGTAATAATGGAATTTGAAACCAACTTCGATTTTTTTGGATTTTGATGAATTTTTTTGTTGGAGGAGCAAAATTTGAGTGAATTTAGATGAAATTTACTTCTATTTTTTTTTTATTTCATATAAATTTTTAGTCAAATTGTAATAAAGGAATTTGAACCAACTTCGATTTTTTTGGATTTTGATGATTTTGGTTGTTGGAGGAGTTAAATTTGAGTAAATTTAGATGAAATTAACACCTTTTTTGGATTTTATATAAATTTTTAGTCAAATTGTAATAAATGAATTTGAAACCAACTTCGATTTTTTTGGATTTTGATGAGTTTTTTTGTTGGAGGAGTTAAATCTGAGTTAATTTAGATGAAATTTACTTCTATTTTTTTGATTTCATATAAATTTTTAGTCAAATTGTAATAGAGGAATTTGAACCGTCTTCGATTTTTTTGGATTTTGATGAGTTTTTTTGTTGGAGGTGTTAAATTTGAGTGAATTTAGATGAAATTTACTTCTATTTTTTTGATTTCATATAAATTTTTAGTCAAATTGTAATAAAGGAATTTGAAACCAACTTCGATTTTTTTGGATTTTGATGAATTTTTTTGTTGGAGGAGTTAAATTTGAGTTAATTTAGATGAAATTTACTTCTATTTTTTTGATTTCATATAAATTTTTAGTCAAATTGTAATAAAGGAATTTGAACCAACTTCGATTTTTTTGGATTTTGATGAGTTTTTTTGTTGGAGGAGTTAAATCTGAGTTAATTTAGATGAAATTTACTTCTATTTTTTTGATTTCATATAAATTTTTAGTCAAATTGTAATAGAGGAATTTGAACCAACTTCGATTTTTTTGGATTTTGATGATTTTGGTTGTTGGAGGAGTTAAATTTGAGTAAATTTAGATGAAATTAACACCTTTTTTTTGGATTTTATATAAATTTTTAGTCAAATTGTAATAAATGAATTTGAAACCAACTTCGATTTTTTTGGATTTTGATGAGTTTTTTTGTTGGAGGAGTTAAATTTGAGTTAATTTAGATGAAATTTACTTCTATTTTTTTGATATCATATAAATTTTTAGACAAATTGTAATAAAGGAATTTGAACCAACTTCGATTTTTTTTGATTTTGATGATTTTGGTTGTTGGAGGAGTTAAATTTGAGTAAATTTAGATGAAATTAACACCTTTTTTGGATTTTATATAAATTTTTAGTCAAATTGTAATAAATGAATTTGAAACCAATTTCGATTTTTTTGGATTTTGATGAATTTTTTTGTTGGAGGAGCTAAATTTGACTGAATTTAGATGAAATTTACTTTCATTTTTTTGGATTTTATATAAATTTTTAGTCAAATTGTAATAAAATAATTTGAACCAACTTCGATTTTTTTGGATTTTGATGATTTTGGTTGTTGGAGGAGTTAAATTTGAGTAAATTTTGATGAAATTATCACCTTTTTTGGATTTTATATAAATTTTTAGTCAAATTGTAATAATGGAATTTGAAACCAACTCCGATTTTTTTGGATTTTGATGAATTTTTTTGTTGGAGGAGCTAAATTTGAGTGAATTTAGATGAAATTTACTTCTATTTTTTTTGATTTCATATAAATTTTTAGTCAAATTGTAATACAGGAATTTGAACCATCTTCGATTTTTTTGGATTTTGATGAGTTTTTTTGTTGGAGGTGTTAATTTTGAGTGAATTTAGATGAAATTTACTTCTATTTTTTTGATTTCATATAAATTTTTAGTCAAATTGTAATAAAGGAATTTGAACCAACTTCGATTTTTTTGGATTTTGATGAGTTTTTTTGTTGGAGGTGTTAAATTTGAGTGAATTTAGAAGAAATTTACTTCTATTTTTTTGATTTCATATAAATTTTTAGTCAAATTGTAATAAAGGAATTTGAAACCAACTTCGATTTTTTTGGATTTTGATGAATTTTTTTGTTGGAGGAGCTAAATTTGAGTGAATTTAGATGAAATTTACTTCTATTTTTTTTTGATTTCATATAAATTTTTAGTCAAATTGTAATAAAGGAATTTGAACCAACTTCGATTTTTTTGGATTTTGATGAATTTTTTTGTTGGAGGAGTTAAATTTGAGTTAATTTAGATGAAATTTACTTCTATTTTTTTGATTTCATATAAATTTTTAGTCAAATTGTAATAAAGGAATTTGAACCAACTTCGATTTTTTTGGATTTTGATGAGTTTTTTTGTTGGAGGAGTTAAATCTGAGTTAATTTAGATGAAATTTACTTCTATTTTTTTGATTTCATATAAATTTTTAGTCAAATTGTAATAAAGGAATTTGAACCAACTTCGATTTTTTTGGATTTTGATGATTTTGGTTGTTGGAGGAGTTAAATTTGAGTAAATTTAGATGAAATTAACACCTATTTTTTTGGATTTTATATAAATTTTCAGTCAAATTGTAATAAAGGAATTTGAAACCAACTTCGATTTTTTTGGATTTTGATGAATTTTTTTGTTGGAAGAGCTAAATTTGAGTGAATTTAGATGAAATTTACTTCTATTTTTTTTTGATTTCATATAAATTTTTAGTCAAATTGTAATAAAGGAATTTGAACCAACTTCGATTTTTTTGGATTTTGATGAATTTTTTTGTTGGAGGAGTTAAATTTGAGTTAATTTAGATGAAATTTACTTCTATTTTTTTGATTTCATATAAATTTTTAGTCAAATTGTAATAAAGGAATTTGAACCAACTTCGATTTTTTTGGATTTTGATGATTTTGGTTGTTGGAGGAGTTACATTTGAGTAAATTTAGATGAAATTAACACCTTTTTGGATTTTATATAAATTTTTAGTCAAATTGTAATAATGGAATTTGAACCATCTTCGATTTTTTTGGATTTTGATGAGTTTTTTTGTTGGAGGAGTTAAATTTGAGTTAATTTAGATGAAATTTACTTCTATTTTTTTGATTTCATATAAATTTTTAGACAAATTGTAATAAAGGAATTTGAACCAACTTCGATTTTTTTGGATTTTGATGATTTTGGTTGTTGGAGGAGTTAAATTTGAGTAAATTTAGATGAAATTAACACCTTTTTTGGATTTTATATAAATTTTTAGTCAAATTGTAATAAATGAATTTGAAACCAACTTCGATTTTTTTGGATTTTGATGAATTTTTTTGTTGGAGGAGCTAAATTTGAGTGAATTTAGATGAAATTTACTTTCATTTTTTTGGATTTTATATATATTTTTAGTCAAATAGTAATAAAGGAATTTGAACCATCTTCGATTTTTTTGGATTTTGATGATTTTTTTTGTTGGAGGTGTTAAATTTGAGTGAATTTAGATGAAATTTACTTCTATTTTTTTGATTTCATATAAATTTTTAGTCAAATTGTAATAAAGGAATTTGAACCAACTTCGATATTTTTGGATTTTGATGATTTTGGTTGTTGGAGGAGTTAAATTTGAGTAAATTTAGATGAAATTAACAACTTTTTTTTTATTTTTTATAAATTTTTAGTCAAATTGTAATAAATGAATTTGAAACCAACTTCGATTTTTTTGGATTTTGATGAATTTTTTGTTGGAGGAGCTAAATTTGAGTGAATTTAGATGAAATTTACTGTCATTTATTTGGATTTTATATAAATTTTTAGTCAAATTGTAATAAAGGAATTTGAACCATCTTCGATTTTTTTGGATTTTGATGAATTTTTTTGTTGGAGGAGCTAAATTTGAGTGAATTTAGATGAAATTTACTTTCATTTTTTTGGATTTTATATAAATTTTTAGTCAAATTGTAATAAAGGAATTTGAACCATGTTCGATTTTTTTGGACTTTGATAAGTTTTTTTGTTGGAGGTGTTAAATTTGAGTGAATTTAGATGAAATTTACTTCTATTTTTTTGATTTCATATAAATTTTTAGTCAAATTGTAATAAAGGAATTTGAACCAACTTCGATATTTTTGGATTTTGATGATTTGGTTGTTGGAGGAGTTAAATTTGAGTAAATTTAGATGAAATTAACACCTTTTTTGGATTTTATATAAATTTTTAGTCAAATTGTAATAAATGAATTTGAAACCAACTTCGATTTTTTTGGATTTTGATGAATTTTTTTGTTGGAGGAGCAAAATTTGAGTGAATTTAGATGAAATTTACTTCTATTTTTTTTTGATTTCATATAAATTTTTAGTCAAATTGTAATAAAGGAATTTGAACCAACTTCGATTTTTTTGGATTTTGATGATTTTGGTTGTTGGAGGAGTTAAATTTGAGTAAATTTAGATGAAATTAACACCTTTTTTGGATTTTATATAAATTTTTAGTCAAATTGTAATAAATGAATTTGAAACCAACTTCGATTTTTTTGGATTTTGATGAGTTTTTTTGTTGGAGGAGTTAAATCTGAGTTAATTTAGATGAAATTTACTTCTATTTTTTTGATTTCATATAAATTTTTAGTCAAATTGTAATAGAGGAATTTGAACCGTCTTCGAATTTTTTGGATTTTGATGAGTTTTTTTGTTGGAGGTGTTAAATTTGAGAGAATTTAGATGAAATTTACTTCTATTTTTTTGATTTCATATAAATTTTTAGTCAAATTGTAATAAAGGAATTTGAAACCAACTTCGATTTTTTTGGATTTTGATGAATTTTTTTGTTGGAGGAGATAAATTTGAGTGAATTTAGATGAAATTTACTTCTATTTTTTTTTTATTTCATATAAATTTTTAGTCAAATTGTAATAGAGGAATTTGAAACCAACTTCGATTTTTTTGGATTTTGATGAATTTTTTTGTTGGAGGAGCTAAATTTGAGTGAATTTAGATGAAATTTACTTTCATTTTTTTGGATTTTATATATATTTTTAGTCAAATTGTAATAAAGGAATTTGAACCATCTTCGATTTTTTTGGATTTTGATGAGTTTTTTTGTTGGAGGTGTTAAATTTGAGTGAATTTAGATGAAATTTACTTCTATTTTTTTGATTTCATATAAATTTTTAGTCAAATTGTAATAAAGGAATTTGAACCAAATTCGATATTTTTGGATTTTGATGATTTTGGTTGTTGGAGGAGTTAAATTTGAGTAAATTTAGATGAAATTAACACCTTTTTTTGGATTTTATATAAATTTTTAGTCAAATTGTAATAAATGAATTTGAAACCAACTTCGATTTTTTTGGATTTTGATGAATTTTTTTGTTGGAGGAGCAAATTTTGAGTGAATTTAGATGAAATTTACTTCTATTTTTTTTTGATTTCATATAAATTTTTAGTCAAATTGTAATAAAGGAATTTGAACCAACTTCGATTTTTTTGGATTTTGATGATTTTGGTTGTTGGAGGAGTTAAATTTGAGTAAATTTAGATGAAATTAACACCTATTTTTTTGGATTTTATATAAATTTTCAGTCAAATTGTAATAAAGGAATTTGAAACCAACTTCGATTTTTTTGGATTTTGATGAATTTTTTTGTTGGAAGAGCTAAATTTGAGTGAATTTAGATGAAATTTACTTCTATTTTTTTTTGATTTCATATAAATTTTTAGTCAAATTGTAATAAAGGAATTTGAACCAACTTCGATTTTTTTGGATTTTGATGAATTTTTTTGTTGGAGGAGTTAAATTTGAGTTAATTTAGATGAAATTTACTTCTATTTTTTTGATTTCATATAAATTTTTAGTCAAATTGTAATAAAGGAATTTGAACCAACTTCGATTTTTTTGGATTTTGATGATTTTGGTTGTTGGAGGAGTTACATTTGAGTAAATTTAGATGAAATTAACACCTTTTTGGATTTTATATAAATTTTTAGTCAAATTGTAATAATGGAATTTGAACCATCTTCGATTTTTTTGGATTTTGATGAGTTTTTTTGTTGGAGGAGTTAAATTTGAGTTAATTTAGATGAAATTTACTTCTATTTTTTTGATTTCATATAAATTTTTAGACAAATTGTAATAAAGGAATTTGAACCAACTTCGATTTTTTTGGATTTTGATGATTTTGGTTGTTGGAGGAGTTAAATTTGAGTAAATTTAGATGAAATTAACACCTTTTTTGGATTTTATATAAATTTTTAGTCAAATTGTAATAAATGAATTTGAAACCAACTTCGATTTTTTTGGATTTTGATGAATTTTTTTGTTGGAGGAGCTAAATTTGAGTGAATTTAGATGAAATTTACTTTCATTTTTTTGGATTTTATATATATTTTTAGTCAAATTGTAATAAAGGAATTTGAACCATCTTCGATTTTTTTGGATTTTGATGATTTTTTTTGTTGGAGGTATTAAATTTGAGTGAATTTAGATGAAATTTACTTCTATTTTTTTGATTTCATATAAATTTTTAGTCAAATTGTAATAAAGGAATTTGAACCAACTTCGATATTTTTGGATTTTGATGATTTTGGTTGTTGGAGGAGTTAAATTTGAGTAAATTTAGATGAAATTAACAACTTTTTTTTTATTTTTTATAAATTTTTAGTCAAATTGTAATAAATGAATTTGAAACCAACTTCGATTTTTTTGGATTTTGATGAATTTTTTGTTGGAGGAGCTAAATTTGAGTGAATTTAGATGAAATTTACTGTCATTTATTTGGATTTTATATAAATTTTTAGTCAAATTGTAATAAAGGAATTTGAACCATCTTCGATTTTTTTGGATTTTGATGAATTTTTTTGTTGGAGGAGCTAAATTTGAGTGAATTTAGATGAAATTTACTTTCATTTTTTTGGATTTTATATAAATTTTTAGTCAAATTGTAATAAAGGAATTTGAACCATCTTCGATTTTTTTGGATTTTGATGAGTTTTTTTGTTGGAGGAGTTAAATTTGAGTGAATTTAGATGAAATTTACTTCTATTTTTTTGATTTCATATAAATTTTAAGTCAAATTGTAATAAAGGAATTTGAACCAACTTCGATTTTTTTGGATTTTGATGATTTTGGTTGTTGGAGTAGTTAAATTTGAGTAAATTTAGATGAATTTACTTTCATTTTTTTGGATTTTATATAAATTTTTAGTCAAATTGTAATAGAGGAATTTGAACCATCTTCGATTTTTTTGGATTTTGATGATTTTGGTTGCTGGAGGAGTTAAATTTGAGTAAATTTAGATGAAATTAACACCTTTTTTGGATTTTACATAAATTATTAGTCAAATTGTAATAAATGAATTTGAAACCAACTTCGATTTTTTTGGATTTTGATGAATTTTTTTGTTGGAGGAGCAAAATTTGAGTGAATTTAGATGAAATTTACTTCTATTTTTTTTTTGATTTCATATAAATTTTTAGTCAAATTGTAATAAAGGAATTTGAACCAACTTCGATTTTTTTGGATTTTGATGAGTTTTTTTGTTGGAGGAGTTAAATTTGAGTTAATTTAGATGAAATTTACTTCTATTTTTTGATATCATATAAATTTTTAGACAAATTGTAATAAAGGAATTTGAACCAACTTCGATTTTTTTGGATTTTGATGATTTTGGTTGTTGGAGGAGTTAAATTTGAGTAAATTTAGATGAAATTAACACCTTTTTTGGATTTTATATAAATTTTTAGTCAAATTGTAATAAATGAATTTGAAACCAACTTCGATTTTTTTGGATTTTGATGAATTTTTTTGTTGGAGGAGCTAAATTTGAGTGAATTTAGATGAAATTTACTTTCATTTTTTTGGATTTTATATAAATTTTTAGTCAAATTGTAATAAAGGAATTTGAACCATGTTCGATTTTTTTGGACTTTGATAAGTTTTTTTGTTGGAGGTGTTAAATTTGAGTGAATTTAGATGAAATTTACTTCTATTTTTTTGATTTCATATAAATTTTTAGTCAAATTGTAATAAAGGAATTTGAACCAACTTCGATATTTTTGGATTTTGATGATTTGGTTGTTGGAGGAGTTAAATTTGAGTAAATTTAGATGAAATTAACACCTTTTTTGGATTTTATATAAATTTTTAGTCAAATTGTAATAAATGAATTTGAAACCAACTTCGATTTTTTTGGATTTTGATGAATTTTTTTGTTGGAGGAGCAAAATTTGAGTGAATTTAGATGAAATTTACTTCTATTTTTTTTTGATTTCATATAAATTTTTAGTCAAATTGTAATAAAGGAATTTGAACCAACTTCGATTTTTTTGGATTTTGATGATTTTGGTTGTTGGAGGAGTTAAATTTGAGTAAATTTAGATGAAATTAACACCTTTTTTGGATTTTATATAAATTTTTAGTCAAATTGTAATAAATGAATTTGAAACCAACTTCGATTTTTTTGGATTTTGATGAGTTTTTTTGTTGGAGGAGTTAAATCTGAGTTAATTTAGATGAAATTTACTTCTATTTTTTTGATTTCATATAAATTTTTAGTCAAATTGTAATAGAGGAATTTGAACCGTCTTCGAATTTTTTGGATTTTGATGAGTTTTTTTGTTGGAGGTGTTAAATTTGAGAGAATTTAGATGAAATTTACTTCTATTTTTTTGATTTCATATAAATTTTTAGTCAAATTGTAATAAAGGAATTTGAAACCAACTTCGATTTTTTTGGATTTTGATGAATTTTTTTGTTGGAGGAGATAAATTTGAGTGAATTTAGATGAAATTTACTTTCATTTTTTTGGATTTTATATAAATTTTTAGTCAAATTGTAATAAAGGAATTTGAACCATCTTCGATTTTTTTGGATTTTGATGAGTTTTTTTGTTGGAGGAGTTAAATTTGAGTGAATTTAGATGAAATTTACTTCTATTTTTTTGATTTCATATAAATTTTAAGTCAAATTGTAATAAAGGAATTTGAACCAACTTCGATTTTTTTGGATTTTGATGATTTTGGTTGTTGGAGTAGTTAAATTTGAGTAAATTTAGATGAATTTACTTTCATTTTTTTGGATTTTATATAAATTTTTAGTCAAATTGTAATAGAGGAATTTGAACCATCTTCGATTTTTTTGGATTTTGATGATTTTGGTTGCTGGAGGAGTTAAATTTGAGTAAATTTAGATGAAATTAACACCTTTTTTGGATTTTACATAAATTATTAGTCAAATTGTAATAAATGAATTTGAAACCAACTTCGATTTTTTTGGATTTTGATGAATTTTTTTGTTGGAGGAGCAAAATTTGAGTGAATTTAGATGAAATTTACTTCTATTTTTTTTTTGATTTCATATAAATTTTTAGTCAAATTGTAATAAAGGAATTTGAACCAACTTCGATTTTTTTGGATTTTGATGAGTTTTTTTGTTGGAGGAGTTAAATTTGAGTTAATTTAGATGAAATTTACTTCTATTTTTTGATATCATATAAATTTTTAGACAAATTGTAATAAAGGAATTTGAACCAACTTCGATTTTTTTGGATTTTGATGATTTTGGTTGTTGGAGGAGTTAAATTTGAGTAAATTTAGATGAAATTAACACCTTTTTTGGATTTTATATAAATTTTTAGTCAAATTGTAATAAATGAATTTGAAACCAACTTCGATTTTTTTGGATTTTGATGAATTTTTTTGTTGGAGGAGCTAAATTTGAGTGAATTTAGATGAAATTTACTTTCATTTTTTTGGATTTTATATAAATTTTTAGTCAAATTGTAATAAAGGAATTTGAACCATGTTCGATTTTTTTGGACTTTGATAAGTTTTTTTGTTGGAGGTGTTAAATTTGAGTGAATTTAGATGAAATTTACTTCTATTTTTTTGATTTCATATAAATTTTTAGTCAAATTGTAATAAAGGAATTTGAACCAACTTCGATATTTTTGGATTTTGATGATTTGGTTGTTGGAGGAGTTAAATTTGAGTAAATTTAGATGAAATTAACACCTTTTTTGGATTTTATATAAATTTTTAGTCAAATTGTAATAAATGAATTTGAAACCAACTTCGATTTTTTTGGATTTTGATGAATTTTTTTGTTGGAGGAGCAAAATTTGAGTGAATTTAGATGAAATTTACTTCTATTTTTTTTTGATTTCATATAAATTTTTAGTCAAATTGTAATAAAGGAATTTGAACCAACTTCGATTTTTTTGGATTTTGATGATTTTGGTTGTTGGAGGAGTTAAATTTGAGTAAATTTAGATGAAATTAACACCTTTTTTGGATTTTATATAAATTTTCAGTCAAATTGTAATAAATGAATTTGAAACCAACTTCGATTTTTTTGGATTTTGATGAGTTTTTTTGTTGGAGGAGTTAAATCTGAGTTAATTTAGATGAAATTTACTTCTATTTTTTTGATTTCATATAAATTTTTAGTCAAATTGTAATAGAGGAATTTGAACCGTCTTCGAATTTTTTGGATTTTGATGAGTTTTTTTGTTGGAGGTGTTAAATTTGAGAGAATTTAGATGAAATTTACTTTCATTTTTTTGGATTTTATATAAATTTTTAGTCAAATTGTAATAAAGGAATTTGAACCATCTTCGATTTTTTGGATTTTGATGAATTTTTTTGTTGGAGGAGCTAAATTTGAGTGAATTTAGATGAAATTTACTTTCATTTTTTTGGATTTTATATAAATTTTTAGTCAAATTGTAATAAAGGTATTTGAACCATCTTCGATTTTTTTGGATTTTGATGGGTTTTTTGGTTGGAGGAGTTAAATTTGAGTGAATTTAGATGAAATTTACTTCTATTTTTTTATTTCATATAAATTTTTAGTCAAATTGTAATAAAGGAATTTGAACCAACTTCGATTTTTTTGGATTTTGATGATTTTGGTTGTTGGAGGAGTTAAATTTGAGTAAATTTAGATGAATTTACTTTCATTTTTTTGGATTTTATATAAATTTTTAGTCAAATTGTAATAAAGGAATTTGAACCATCTTCGATTTTTTTGGATTTTGATGAGTTTTTTTGTTGGAGGAGTTAAATTTGAGTGAATTTAGATGAAATTTACTTCTATTTTTTTGATTTCATATAAATTTTTAGTCAAATTGTAATAAAGGAATTTGAACCAACTTCGATTTTTTTGGATTTTGATGATTTTGGTTGTTGGAGGAGTTAAATTTGAGTAAATTTAGATGAAATTAACACCTATTTTTTTGGATTTTATATAAATTTTTAGTCAAATTGTATTAAAGGAATTTGAAACCAACTTCGATTTTTTTGGATTTTGATGAATTTTTTTGTTGGAGGAGCAAAATTTGAGTGAATTTAGATGAAATTTACTTCTATTTTTTTTTGATTTCATATAAATTTTTAGTCAAATTGTAATAAAGGAATTTGACCCAACTTCGATTTTTTTCGATTTTGATGAGTTTTTTAGTTGGAGGAGTTAAATCTGAGTTAATTTAGATGAAATTTACTTCTATTTTTTTGATTTCATATAAATTTTTAGTCAAATTGTAATAGAGGAATTTGAACCAACTTCGATTTTTTTGGATTTTGATGATTTTGGTTGTTGGAGGAGTTAAACTTGAGTAAATTTAGATGAAATTAACACCTTTTTTTGGATTTTATATAAATTTTTAGTCAAATTGTAATAAATGAATTTGAAACCAATTTCGATTTTTTTGGATTTTGATGAATTTTTTTGTTGGAGGAGCTAAATTTGACTGAATTTAGATGAAATTTTCTTTCATTTTTTGGGATTTTATATAAATTTTTAGTCAAATTGTAATAAAGTAATTTGAACCAACTTCGATTTTTTTGGATTTTGATGATTTTGGTTGTTGGAGGAGTTAAATTTGAGTAAATTTAGATGAAATTAACACCTTTTTTGGATTTTATATAAATTTTTAGTCAAATTGTAATAATGGAATTTGAAACCAACTCCGATTTTTTTGGATTTTGATGAATTTTTTTGTTGGAGGAGTTAAATTTGAGTGAATTTAGATGAAATTTACTTCTATTTTTTTATTTCATATAAATTTTTAGTCAAATTGTAATAAAGGAATTTGAACCAACTTCGATTTTTTTGGATTTTGATGATTTTGGTTGTTGGAGGAGTTAAATTTGAGTAAATTTAGATGAATTTACTTTCATTTTTTTGGATTTTATATAAATTTTTAGTCAAATTGTAATAAAGGAATTTGAACCATCTTCGATTTTTTTGGATTTTGATGAGTTTTTTTGTTGGAGGAGTTAAATTTGAGTGAATTTAGATGAAATTTACTTCTATTTTTTTGATTTCATATAAATTTTTAGTCAAATTGTAATAAAGGAATTTGAACCAACTTCGATTTTTTTGGATTTTGATGATTTTGGTTGTTGGAGGAGTTAAATTTGAGTAAATTTAGATGAAATTAACACCTATTTTTTTGGATTTTATATAAATTTTTAGTCAAATTGTATTAAAGGAATTTGAAACCAACTTCGATTTTTTTGGATTTTGATGAATTTTTTTGTTGGAGGAGCAAAATTTGAGTGAATTTAGATGAAATTTACTTCTATTTTTTTTTGATTTCATATAAATTTTTAGTCAAATTGTAATAAAGGAATTTGACCCAACTTCGATTTTTTTCGATTTTGATGAGTTTTTTAGTTGGAGGAGTTAAATCTGAGTTAATTTAGATGAAATTTACTTCTATTTTTTTGATTTCATATAAATTTTTAGTCAAATTGTAATAGAGGAATTTGAACCAACTTCGATTTTTTTGGATTTTGATGATTTTGGTTGTTGGAGGAGTTAAACTTGAGTAAATTTAGATGAAATTAACACCTTTTTTTGGATTTTATATAAATTTTTAGTCAAATTGTAATAAATGAATTTGAAACCAATTTCGATTTTTTTGGATTTTGATGAATTTTTTTGTTGGAGGAGCTAAATTTGACTGAATTTAGATGAAATTTTCTTTCATTTTTTGGGATTTTATATAAATTTTTAGTCAAATTGTAATAAAGTAATTTGAACCAACTTCGATTTTTTTGGATTTTGATGATTTTGGTTGTTGGAGGAGTTAAATTTGAGTAAATTTAGATGAAATTAACACCTTTTTTGGATTTTATATAAATTTTTAGTCAAATTGTAATAATGGAATTTGAAACCAACTCCGATTTTTTTGGATTTTGATGAATTTTTTTGTTGGAGGAGCTAAATTTGAGTGAATTTAGATGAAATTTACTTCTATTTTTTTTGATTTCATATAAATTTTTAGTCAAATTGTAATACAGGAATTTGAACCATCTTCGATTTTTTTGGATTTTGATGAATTTTTTTGTTGGAGGAGCTAAATTTGAGTGAATTTAGATGAAATTTACTTCTATTTTTTTTGATTTCATATAAATTTTTAGTCAAATTGTAATACAGGAATTTGAACCATCTTCGATTTTTTTGGATTTTGATGAATTTTTTTGTTGGAGGAGCTAAATTTGAGTGAATTTAGATGAAATTTACTTTCATTTTTTTGGATTTTATATAAATTTTTAGTCAAATTGTAATAAAGGAATTTGAACCATCTTCGATTTTTTTGGATTTTGATGAATTTTTTTGTTGGAGGAGCTAGATTTGAGTGAATTTAGATGAAATTTACTTTCATTTTTTTGGATTTTATATAAATTTTTAGTCAAATTGTAATAAAGGAATTTGAACCATCTTCGATTTTTTTGGATTTTGATGGGTTTTTTTGTTGGAGGAGTTAAATTTGAGTGAATTTAGATGAAATTTACTTCTATTTTTTTTTGATTTCATATAAATTTTTAGTCAAATTGTAATAAAGGAATTTGAACCATCTTCGATTTTTTTGGATTTTGATGAATTTTTTTGTTGGAGGAGCTAAATTTGAGTGAATTTAGATGAATTTACTTTCATTTTTTTGATATCATATAAATTTTTAGACAAATTGTAATAAAGGAATTTGAACCAACTTCGATTTTTTTGGATTTTGATGATTTTGGTTGTTGGAGGAGTTAAATTTGAGTAAATTTAGATGAAATTAACACCTTTTTTGGATTTTATATAAATTTTTAGTCAAATTGTAATAAATGAATTTGAAACCAACTTCGATTTTTTTGGATTTTGATGAATTTTTTGTTGGAGGAGCTAAATTTGAGTGAATTTAGATGAAATTTACTTTCATTTTTTTGGATTTTATATAAATTTTTAGTCAAATTGTAATAAAGGAATTTGAACCATCTTCGATTTTTTTGGATTTTGATGAGTTTTTTTGTTGGAGGTGTTAAATTTGAGTGAATTTAGATGAAATTTACTTCTATTTTTTTGATTTCATATAAATTTTTAGTCAAATTGTAATAAAGGAATTTGAACCAACTTCGATATTTTTGGATTTTGATGATTTTGGTTGTTGGAGGAGTCAAATTTGAGTAAATTTAGATGAAATTAACACCTTTTTTTTTGATTTTTTATAAATTTTTAGTCAAATTCTAATAAATGAATTTGAAACCAACTTCGATTTTTTTGGATTTTGATGATTTTTTTGTTGGAGGAGCTAAATTTGAGTGAATTTAGATGAAATTTACTTTCATTTATTTGGATTTTATATAAATTTTTAGTCAAATTGTAATAAAGGAATTTGAACCATCTTCGATTTTTTTGGATTTTGATGAGTTTTTTTGTTGGAGGAGTTAAATTTGAGTGTATTTAGATGAAATTTACTTCTATTTTTTTGATTTCATATAAATTTTTAGTCAAATTGTAATAAAGGAATTTGAACCAACTTCGATTTTTTTGGATTTTGATGATTTTGGTTGTTGGAGGAGTTAAATTTGAGTAAATTTAGATGAATTTACTTTCATTTTTTTGGATTTTATATAAATTTTTAGTCAAATTGTAATAAAGGAAATTGAACCATCTTCGATTTTTTTGGATTTTGATGAGTTTTTTTGTTGGAGGAGTTAAATTTGAGTGAATTTAGATGAAATTTACTTCTATTTTTTTGATTTCATATAAATTTTTAGTCAAATTGTAATAAAGGAATTTGAACCAACTTCGATTTTTTTGGATTTTGATGATTTTGGTTGTTGGAGGAGTTAAATTTGAGTAAATTTAGATGAAATTAACACCTATTTTTTTGGATTTTATATAAATTTTTAGTCAAATTGTAATAAAGGAAATTGAAACCAACTTCGATCTTTTTGGATTTTGATGAATTTTTTTGTTGGAGGAGCAAAATTTGAGTGAATTTAGATGAAATTTACTTCTATTTTTTTTGATTTCATATAAATTTTTAGTCAAATTGTAATAAAGGAATTTGAACCAACTTCGATTTTTTTGGATTTTGATGATTTTGGTTGTTGGAGGAGTTAAATTTGAGTAAATTTAGATGAATTTAACACCTTTTTTGGATTTTATATAAATTTTTAGTCAAATTGTAATAAATGAATTTGAAACCAATTTCGATTTTTTTGGATTTTGATGAATTTTTTTGTTGGAGGAGCTAAATTTGACTGAATTTAGATGAAATTTTCTTTCATTTTTTTGGATTTTATATAAATTTTTAGTCAAATTGTAATAAAGTAATTTGAACCAACTTCGATTTTTTTGGATTTTGATGATTTTGGTTGTTGGAGGAGTTAAATTTGAGTAAATTTAGATGAAATTAACACCTATTTTTTTGGATTTTATATAAATTTTTAGTCAAATTGTAATAAAGGAAATTGAAACCAACTTCGATCTTTTTGGATTTTGATGAATTTTTTTGTTGGAGGAGCTAAATTTGAGTGAATTTAGATGAAATTTACTTCTATTTTTTTTTATTTCATATAAATTTTTAGTCAAATTGTAATACAGGAATTTGAACCATCTTCGATTTTTTTGGATTTTGATGAATTTTTTTGTTGGAGGAGCTAAATTTGAGTGAATTTAGATGAAATTTACTTTCATTTTTTTGGATTTTATATAAATTTTTAGTCAAATTGTAATAAAGGAATTTGAACCATCTTCGATTTTTTGGATTTTGATGAATTTTTTTGTTGGAGGAGCTAAATTTGAGTGAATTTAGATGAAATTTACTTTCATTTTTTTGGATTTTATATAAATTTTTAGTCAAATTGTAATAAAGGTATTTGAACCATCTTCGATTTTTTTGGATTTTGATGGGTTTTTTGGTTGGAGGAGTTAAATTTGAGTGAATTTAGATGAAATTTACTTCTATTTTTTTATTTCATATAAATTTTTAGTCAAATTGTAATAAAGGAATTTGAACCAACTTCGATTTTTTTGGATTTTGATGATTTTGGTTGTTGGAGGAGTTAAATTTGAGTAAATTTAGATGAATTTACTTTCATTTTTTTGGATTTTATATAAATTTTTAGTCAAATTGTAATAAAGGAATTTGAACCATCTTCGATTTTTTTGGATTTTGATGAGTTTTTTTGTTGGAGGAGTTAAATTTGAGTGAATTTAGATGAAATTTACTTCTATTTTTTTGATTTCATATAAATTTTTAGTCAAATTGTAATAAAGGAATTTGAACCAACTTCGATTTTTTTGGATTTTGATGATTTTGGTTGTTGGAGGAGTTAAATTTGAGTAAATTTAGATGAAATTAACACCTATTTTTTTGGATTTTATATAAATTTTTAGTCAAATTGTATTAAAGGAATTTGAAACCAACTTCGATTTTTTTGGATTTTGATGAATTTTTTTGTTGGAGGAGCAAAATTTGAGTGAATTTAGATGAAATTTACTTCTATTTTTTTTTGATTTCATATAAATTTTTAGTCAAATTGTAATAAAGGAATTTGACCCAACTTCGATTTTTTTCGATTTTGATGAGTTTTTTAGTTGGAGGAGTTAAATCTGAGTTAATTTAGATGAAATTTACTTCTATTTTTTTGATTTCATATAAATTTTTAGTCAAATTGTAATAGAGGAATTTGAACCAACTTCGATTTTTTTGGATTTTGATGATTTTGGTTGTTGGAGGAGTTAAACTTGAGTAAATTTAGATGAAATTAACACCTTTTTTTGGATTTTATATAAATTTTTAGTCAAATTGTAATAAATGAATTTGAAACCAATTTCGATTTTTTTGGATTTTGATGAATTTTTTTGTTGGAGGAGCTAAATTTGACTGAATTTAGATGAAATTTTCTTTCATTTTTTGGGATTTTATATAAATTTTTAGTCAAATTGTAATAAAGTAATTTGAACCAACTTCGATTTTTTTGGATTTTGATGATTTTGGTTGTTGGAGGAGTTAAATTTGAGTAAATTTAGATGAAATTAACACCTTTTTTGGATTTTATATAAATTTTTAGTCAAATTGTAATAATGGAATTTGAAACCAACTCCGATTTTTTTGGATTTTGATGAATTTTTTTGTTGGAGGAGCTAAATTTGAGTGAATTTAGATGAAATTTACTTCTATTTTTTTTGATTTCATATAAATTTTTAGTCAAATTGTAATACAGGAATTTGAACCATCTTCGATTTTTTTGGATTTTGATGAATTTTTTTGTTGGAGGAGCTAAATTTGAGTGAATTTAGATGAAATTTACTTTCATTTTTTTGGATTTTATATAAATTTTTAGTCAAATTGTAATAAAGGAATTTGAACCATCTTCGATTTTTTTGGATTTTGATGAATTTTTTTGTTGGAGAAGCTAGATTTGAGTGAATTTAGATGAAATTTACTTTCATTTTTTTGGATTTTATATAAATTTTTAGTCAAATTGTAATAAAGGAATTTGAACCATCTTCGATTTTTTTGGATTTTGATGGGTTTTTTTGTTGGAGGAGTTAAATTTGAGTGAATTTAGATGAAATTTACTTCTATTTTTTTTGATTTCATATAAATTTTTAGTCAAATTGTAATAAAGGAATTTGAACCATCTTCGATTTTTTTGGATTTTGATGAATTTTTTTGTTGGAGGAGCTAAATTTGAGTGAATTTAGATGAATTTACTTTCATTTTTTTGATATCATATAAATTTTTAGACAAATTGTAATAAAGGAATTTGAACCAACTTCGATTTTTTTGGATTTTGATGATTTTGGTTGTTGGAGGAGTTAAATTTGAGTAAATTTAGATGAAATTAACACCTTTTTTGGATTTTATATAAATTTTTAGTCAAATTGTAATAAATGAATTTGAAACCAACTTCGATTTTTTTGGATTTTGATGAATTTTTTGTTGGAGGAGCTAAATTTGAGTGAATTTAGATGAAATTTACTTTCATTTTTTTGGATTTTATATAAATTTTTAGTCAAATTGTAATAAAGGAATTTGAACCATCTTCGATTTTTTTGGATTTTGATGAGTTTTTTTGTTGGAGGTGTTAAATTTGAGTGAATTTAGATGAAATTTACTTCTATTTTTTTGATTTCATATAAATTTTTAGTCAAATTGTAATAAAGGAATTTGAACCAACTTCGATATTTTTGGATTTTGATGATTTTGGTTGTTGGAGGAGTCAAATTTGAGTAAATTTAGATGAAATTAACACCTTTTTTTTTGATTTTTTATAAATTTTTAGTCAAATTGTAATAAATGAATTTGAAACCAACTTCGATTTTTTTGGATTTTGATGATTTTTTTGTTGGAGGAGCTAAATTTGAGTGAATTTAGATGAAATTTACTTTCATTTATTTGGATTTTATATAAATTTTTAGTCAAATTGTAATAAAGGAATTTGAACCATCTTCGATTTTTTTGGATTTTGATGAGTTTTTTTGTTGGAGGAGTTAAATTTGAGTGTATTTAGATGAAATTTACTTCTATTTTTTTGATTTCATATAAATTTTTAGTCAAATTGTAATAAAGGAATTTGAACCAACTTCGATTTTTTTGGATTTTGATGATTTTGGTTGTTGGAGGAGTTAAATTTGAGTAAATTTAGATGAATTTACTTTCATTTTTTTGGATTTTATATAAATTTTTAGTCAAATTGTAATAAAGGAAATTGAACCATCTTCGATTTTTTTGGATTTTGATGAGTTTTTTTGTTGGAGGAGTTAAATTTGAGTGAATTTAGATGAAATTTACTTCTATTTTTTTGATTTCATATAAATTTTTAGTCAAATTGTAATAAAGGAATTTGAACCAACTTCGATTTTTTTGGATTTTGATGATTTTGGTTGTTGGAGGAGTTAAATTTGAGTAAATTTAGATGAAATTAACACCTATTTTTTTGGATTTTATATAAATTTTTAGTCAAATTGTAATAAAGGAAATTGAAACCAACTTCGATCTTTTTGGATTTTGATGAATTTTTTTGTTGGAGGAGCAAAATTTGAGTGAATTTAGATGAAATTTACTTCTATTTTTTTTGATTTCATATAAATTTTTAGTCAAATTGTAATAAAGGAATTTGAACCAACTTCGATTTTTTTGGATTTTGATGATTTTGGTTGTTGGAGGAGTTAAATTTGAGTAAATTTAGATGAATTTAACACCTTTTTTGGATTTTATATAAATTTTTAGTCAAATTGTAATAAATGAATTTGAAACCAATTTCGATTTTTTTGGATTTTGATGAATTTTTTTGTTGGAGGAGCTAAATTTGACTGAATTTAGATGAAATTTTCTTTCATTTTTTTGGATTTTATATAAATTTTTAGTCAAATTGTAATAAAGTAATTTGAACCAACTTCGATTTTTTTGGATTTTGATGATTTTGGTTGTTGGAGGAGTTAAATTTGAGTAAATTTAGATGAAATTAACACCTTTTTTGGATTTTATATAAATTTTTAGTCAAATTGTAATAATGGAATTTGAAACCAACTCCGATTTTTTTGGATTTTGATGAATTTTTTTGTTGGAGGAGCTAAATTTGAGTGAATTTAGATGAAATTTACTTCTATTTTTTTTTATTTCATATAAATTTTTAGTCAAATTGTAATACAGGAATTTGAACCATCTTCGATTTTTTTGGATTTTGATGAATTTTTTTGTTGGAGGAGCTAAATTTGAGTGAATTTAGATGAAATTTACTTTCATTTTTTTGGATTTTATATAAATTTTTAGTCAAATTGTAATAAAGGAATTTGAACCATCTTCGATTTTTTTGGATTTTGATGAATTTTTTTGTTGGAGGAGCTAAATTTGAGTGAATTTAGATGAAATTTACTTTCATTTTTTTGGATTTTATATAAATTTTTAGTCAAATTGTAATAAAGGTATTTGAACCATCTTCGATTTTTTTGGATTTTGATGGGTTTTTTTGTTGGAGGAGTTAAATTTGAGTGAATTTAGATGAAATTTACTTCTATTTTTTTTATTTCATATAAATTTTTAGTCAAATTGTAATAAAGGAATTTGAACCAACTTCGATTTTTTTGGATTTTGATGATTTTGGTTGTTGGAGGAGTTAAATTTGAGTAAATTTAGATGAATTTACTTTCATTTTTTTGGATTTTATATAAATTTTTAGTCAAATTGTAATAAAGGAATTTGAACCATCTTCGATTTTTTTGGATTTTGATGAGTTTTTTTGTTGGAGGAGTTAAATTTGAGTGAATTTAGATGAAATTTACTTCTATTTTTTTGATTTCATATAAATTTTTAGTCAAATTGTAATAAAGGAATTTGAACCAACTTCGATTTTTTTGGATTTTGATGATTTTGGTTGTTGGAGGAGTTAAATTTGAGTAAATTTAGATGAAATTAACACCTATTTTTTTGGATTTTATATAAATTTTTAGTCAAATTGTAATAAAGGAATTTGAAACCAACTTCGATTTTTTTGGATTTTGATGAATTTTTTTGTTGGAGGAGCAAAATTTGAGTGAATTTAGATGAAATTTACCTCTATTTTTTTTTGATTTCATATAAATTTTTAGTCAAATTGTAATAAAGGAATTTGACCCAACTTCGATTTTTTTCGATTTTGATGAGTTTTTTAGTTGGAGGAGTTAAATCTGAGTTAATTTAGATGAAATTTACTTCTATTTTTTTGATTTCATATAAATTTTTAGTCAAATTGTAATAGAGGAATTTGAACCAACTTCGATTTTTTTGGATTTTGATGATTTTGGTTGTTGGAGGAGTTAAACTTGAGTAAATTTAGATGAAATTAACACCTTTTTTTGGATTTTATATAAATTTTTAGTCAAATTGTAATAAATGAATTTGAAACCAATTTCGATTTTTTTGGATTTTGATGAATTTTTTTGTTGGAGGAGCAAAATTTGAGTGAATTTAGATGAAATTTACTTCTATTTTTTTTGATTTCATATAAATTTTTAGTCAAATTGTAATAAAGGAATTTGAACCAACTTCGATTTTTTTGGATTTTGATGATTTTGGTTGTTGGAGGAGTTAAATTTGAGTAAATTTAGATGAAATTAACACCTTTTTTGGATTTTATATAAATTTTTAGTCAAATTGTAATAAATGAATTTGAAACCAATTTCGATTTTTTTGGATTTTGATGAATTTTTTTGTTGGAGGAGCTAAATTTGACTGAATTTAGATGAAATTTTCTTTCATTTTTTGGGATTTTATATAAATTTTTAGTCAAATTGTAATAAAGTAATTTGAACCAACTTCGATTTTTTTGGATTTTGATGATTTTGGTTGTTGGAGGAGTTAAATTTGAGTAAATTTAGATGAAATTAACACCTTTTTTGGATTTTATATAAATTTTTAGTCAAATTGTAATAATGGAATTTGAAACCAACTCCGATTTTTTTGGATTTTGATGAATTTTTTTGTTGGAGGAGCTAAATTTGAGTGAATTTAGATGAAATTTACTTCTATTTTTTTTGATTTCATATAAATTTTTAGTCAAATTGTAATACAGGAATTTGAACCATCTTCGATTTTTTTGGATTTTGATGAATTTTTTTGTTGGAGGAGCTAAATTTGAGTGAATTTAGATGAAATTTACTTTCATTTTTTTGGATTTTATATAAATTTTTAGTCAAATTGTAATAAAGGAATTTGAACCATCTTCGATTTTTTTGGATTTTGATGAATTTTTTTGTTGGAGGAGCTAAATTTGAGTGAATTTAGATGAAATTTACTTTCATTTTTTTGGATTTTATATAAATTTTTAGTCAAATTGTAATAAAGGAATTTGAACCATCTTCGATTTTTTTGGATTTTGATGGGTTTTTTTGTTGGAGGAGTTAAATTTGAGTGAATTTAGATGAAATTTACTTCTATTTTTTTTTGATTTCATATAAATTTTTAGTCAAATTGTAATAAAGGAATTTGAACCAACTTCGATTTTTTTGGATTTTGATGATTTTGGTTGTTGGAGGAGTTAAATTTGAGTAAATTTAGATGAAATTAACACCTATTTTTTTGGATTTTATATAAATTTTTAGTCAAATTGTAATAAAGGAAATTGAAACCAACTTCGATCTTTTTGGATTTTGATGAATTTTTTTGTTGGAGGAGCAAAATTTGAGTGAATTTAGATGAAATTTACTTCTATTTTTTTTGATTTCATATAAATTTTTAGTCAAATTGTAATAAAGGAATTTGAACCAACTTCGATTTTTTTGGATTTTGATGATTTTGGTTGTTGGAGGAGTTAAATTTGAGTAAATTTAGATGAATTTAACACCTTTTTTGGATTTTATATAAATTTTTAGTCAAATTGTAATAAATGAATTTGAAACCAATTTCGATTTTTTTGGATTTTGATGAATTTTTTTGTTGGAGGAGCTAAATTTGACTGAATTTAGATGAAATTTTCTTTCATTTTTTTGGATTTTATATAAATTTTTAGTCAAATTGTAATAAAGTAATTTGAACCAACTTTGATTTTTTTGGATTTTGATGATTTTGGTTGTTGGAGGAGTTAAATTTGAGTAAATTTAGATGAAATTAACACCTTTTTTGGATTTTATATAAATTTTTAGTCAATTGTAATAATGGAATTTGAAACCAACTCCGATTTTTTTGGATTTTGATGAATTTTTTTGTTGGAGGAGCTAAATTTGAGTGAATTTAGATGAAATTTACTTCTATTTTTTTTTATTTCATATAAATTTTTAGTCAAATTGTAATACAGGAATTTGAACCATCTTCGATTTTTTTGGATTTTGATGAATTTTTTTGTTGGAGGAGCTAAATTTGAGTGAATTTAGATGAAATTTACTTTCATTTTTTTGGATTTTATATAAATTTTTAGTCAAATTGTAATAAAGGAATTTGAACCATCTTCGATTTTTTTGGATTTTGATGAATTTTTTTGTTGGAGGAGCTAAATTTGAGTGAATTTAGATGAAATTTACTTTCATTTTTTTGGATTTTATATAAATTTTTAGTCAAATTGTAATAAAGGTATTTGAACCATCTTCGATTTTTTTGGATTTTGATGGGTTTTTTTGTTGGAGGAGTTAAATTTGAGTGAATTTAGATGAAATTTACTTCTATTTTTTTTATTTCATATAAATTTTTAGTCAAATTGTAATAAAGGAATTTGAACCAACTTCGATTTTTTTGGATTTTGATGATTTTGGTTGTTGGAGGAGTTAAATTTGAGTAAATTTAGATGAATTTACTTTCATTTTTTTGGATTTTATATAAATTTTTAGTCAAATTGTAATAAAGGAATTTGAACCATCTTCGATTTTTTTGGATTTTGATGAGTTTTTTTGTTGGAGGAGTTAAATTTGAGTGAATTTAGATGAAATTTACTTCTATTTTTTTGATTTCATATAAATTTTTAGTCAAATTGTAATAAAGGAATTTGAACCAACTTCGATTTTTTTGGATTTTGATGATTTTGGTTGTTGGAGGAGTTAAATTTGAGTAAATTTAGATGAAATTAACACCTATTTTTTTGGATTTTATATAAATTTTTAGTCAAATTGTAATAAAGGAATTTGAAACCAACTTCGATTTTTTTGGATTTTGATGAATTTTTTTGTTGGAGGAGCAAAATTTGAGTGAATTTAGATGAAATTTACCTCTATTTTTTTTTGATTTCATATAAATTTTTAGTCAAATTGTAATAAAGGAATTTGACCCAACTTCGATTTTTTTCGATTTTGATGAGTTTTTTAGTTGGAGGAGTTAAATCTGAGTTAATTTAGATGAAATTTACTTCTATTTTTTTGATTTCATATAAATTTTTAGTCAAATTGTAATAGAGGAATTTGAACCAACTTCGATTTTTTTGGATTTTGATGATTTTGGTTGTTGGAGGAGTTAAACTTGAGTAAATTTAGATGAAATTAACACCTTTTTTTGGATTTTATATAAATTTTTAGTCAAATTGTAATAAATGAATTTGAAACCAATTTCGATTTTTTTGGATTTTGATGAATTTTTTTGTTGGAGGAGCAAAATTTGAGTGAATTTAGATGAAATTTACTTCTATTTTTTTTGATTTCATATAAATTTTTAGTCAAATTGTAATAAAGGAATTTGAACCAACTTCGATTTTTTTGGATTTTGATGATTTTGGTTGTTGGAGGAGTTAAATTTGAGTAAATTTAGATGAAATTAACACCTTTTTTGGATTTTATATAAATTTTTAGTCAAATTGTAATAAATGAATTTGAAACCAATTTCGATTTTTTTGGATTTTGATGAATTTTTTTGTTGGAGGAGCTAAATTTGACTGAATTTAGATGAAATTTTCTTTCATTTTTTGGGATTTTATATAAATTTTTAGTCAAATTGTAATAAAGTAATTTGAACCAACTTCGATTTTTTTGGATTTTGATGATTTTGGTTGTTGGAGGAGTTAAATTTGAGTAAATTTAGATGAAATTAACACCTTTTTTGGATTTTATATAAATTTTTAGTCAAATTGTAATAATGGAATTTGAAACCAACTCCGATTTTTTTGGATTTTGATGAATTTTTTTGTTGGAGGAGCTAAATTTGAGTGAATTTAGATGAAATTTACTTCTATTTTTTTTGATTTCATATAAATTTTTAGTCAAATTGTAATACAGGAATTTGAACCATCTTCGATTTTTTTGGATTTTGATGAATTTTTTTGTTGGAGGAGCTAAATTTGAGTGAATTTAGATGAAATTTACTTTCATTTTTTTGGATTTTATATAAATTTTTAGTCAAATTGTAATAAAGTAATTTGAAACCAACTTCGATTTTTTTGGATTTTGATGAATTTTTTTGTTGGAGGAGCTAAATTTGAGTGAATTTAGATGAAATTTACTTTCATTTTTTTGGATTTTATATAAATTTTTAGTCAAATTGTAATAAAGGAATTTGAACCATCTTCGATTTTTTTGGATTTTGATGGGTTTTTTTGTTGGAGGAGTTAAATTTGAGTGAATTTAGATGAAATTTACTTCTATTTTTTTGATTTCATATAAATTTTTAGTCAAATTGTAATAAAGGAATTTGAACCAACTTCGATTTTTTTGGATTTTGATGATTTTGGTTGTTGGAGGAGTTAAATTTGAGTAAATTTAGATGAAATTAACACCTTTTTTGGATTTTATATAAATTGTTAGTCAAATTGTAATAAATGAATTTGAAACCAATTTCGATTTTTTTGGATTTTGAAGAATTTTTTTGTTGGAGGAGCTAAATTTGACTGAATTTAGATGAAATTTTCTTTCATTTTTTGGGATTTTATATAAATTTTTAGTCAAATTGTAATAAAGTAATTTGAACCAACTTCGATTTTTTTGGATTTTGATGATTTTGGTTGTTGGAGGAGTTAAATTTGAGTAAATTTAGATGAAATTAACCCCTTTTTTGGATTTTATATAAATTTTTAGTCAAATTGTAATAATGGAATTTGAAACCAACTCCGATTTTTTTGGATTTTGATGAATTTTTTTGTTGGAGGAGCTAAATTTGAGTGAATTTAGATGAAATTTACTTCTATTTTTTTTGATTTCAAATAAATTTTTAGTCAAATTGTAATACAGGAATTTGAACCATCTTCGATTTTTTTGGATTTTGTAGAATTTTTTTGTTGGAGGAGCTAAATTTGAGTGAATTTAGATGAAATTTACTTTCATTTTTTTGGATTTTATATAAATTTTTAGTCAAATTGTAATAAAGGAATTTGAACCATCTTCGATTTTTTTGGATTTTGATGAATTTTTTTGTTGGAGGAGCTAAATTTGAGTGAATTTAGATGAAATTTACTTTCATTTTTTTGGATTTTATATAAATTTTTAGTCAAATTGTAATAAAGGAATTTGAACCATCTTCGATTTTTTTGGATTTTGATGGGTTTTTTTGTTGGAGGAGTTAAATTTGAGTGAATTTAGATGAAATTTACTTCTATTTTTTTTATTTCATATAAATTTTTAGTCAAATTGTAATAAAGGAATTTGAACCAACTTCGATTTTTTTGGATTTTGATGATTTTGGTTGTTGGAGGAGTTAAATTTGAGTAAATTTAGATGAATTTACTTTCATTTTTTTGGATTTTATATAAATTTTTAGTCAAATTGTAATAAAGGAATTTGAACCATCTTCGATTTTTTGGGATTTTGATGAGTTTTTTTGTTGGAGGAGTTAAATTTGAGTGAATTTAGATGAAATTTACTTCTATTTTTTTGATTTCATATAAATTTTTAGTGAAATTGTAATAAAGGAATTTGACCCAACTTCGATTTTTTTCGATTTTGATGAGTTTTTTAGTTGGAGGAGTTAAATCTGAGTTAATTTAGATGAAATTTACTTCTATTTTTTTGATTTCATATAAATTTTTAGTCAAATTGTAATAGAGGAATTTGAACCAACTTCGATTTTTTTGGATTTTGATGATTTTGGTTGTTGGAGGAGTTAAACTTGAGTAAATTTAGATGAAATTAACACCTTTTTTTGGATTTTATATAAATTTTTAGTCAAATTGTAATAAATGAATTTGAAACCAATTTCGATTTTTTTGGATTTTGATGAATTTTTTTGTTGGAGGAGCTAAATTTGACTGAAGTTAGATGAAATTTACTTTCATTTTTCTGGATTTTATATAAATTTTTAGTCAAATTGTAATAAAGTAATTTGAAACCAACTTCGATTTTTTTGGATTTTGATGAATTTTTTTGTTGGAGGAGCTAAATTTGATTGAATTGAGATGAAATTTACTTTCATTTTTTTGGATATTATATAAATTTTTAGTCAAATTGTAATAAAGGAATTTGAACCAACTTCGATTTTTTTGGATTTTGATGAGCTTTTTGTTGGAGGAGTTAAATTTGAGTGAATTTAGATGAAATTAACACCTATTTCTTTGGATTTTATATAAATTTTTAGTCAAATTGTAATAAAGGAAATTGAAACCAACTTCGATTTTTTTGGATTTTGATGAATTTTTTTTTGGAGGAGCTAAATTTGAGTGAATTTAGATGAAATTTACTTTCATTTTTTTGGATTTTATATAAATTTTTAGTCAAATTGTAATAAAGGAATTTGAACCATCTTCGATTTTTTTGGATTTTGATGAGTTTTTTTGTTGGAGGTGTTAAATTTGAGTGAATTTAGATGAAATTTACTTCTATTTTTTTTGATTTCATATAAATTTTTAGTCAAATTGTAATAAAGGAATTTGAACCAACTTCGATTTTTTTGGATTTTGATGATTTTGGTTGTTGGAGGAGTTAAATTTGAGTAAATTTAGATGAAATTAACACCTATTTTTTTGGATTTTATATAAATTTTTAGTCAAATTGTAATAAAGGAATTTGAAACCAACTTCGATTTTTTTGGATTTTGATGAATTTTTTTGTTGGAGGAGCTAAATTTGAGTGAATTTAGATGAAATTTACTTTCATTTTTTTGGATTTTATATATATTTTTAGTCAAATTGTAATAATGGAATTTGAACCATCTTCGATTTTTTTGGATTTTGATGAGTTTTTTGTTGGAGGTGTTAAATTTGAGTGAATTTAGATGAAATTTACATCTATTTTTTTGATTTCATATAAATTTTTAGTCAAATTGTAATAAAGGAATTTGAACCAACTTCGATATTTTTGGATTTTGATGATTTTGGTTGTTGGAGGAGTTAAATTTGAGTAAATTTAGATGAAATTAACACCTTTTTTTTGATTTTTTATAAATTTTTAGTCAAATTGTAATAAATGAATTTGAAACCAACTTCGATTTTTTTGGATTTTGATGAATTTTTTTGTTGGAGGAGCTAAATTTGAGTGAATTTAGATGAAATTTACTTTCATTTATTTGGATTTTATATAAATTTTTAGTCAAATTGTAATAAAGGAATTTGAACCATCTTCAATTTTTTTGGATTTTGATGAATTTTTTTGTTGGAGGAGCTAAATTTGAGTGAATTTAGATGAAATTTACTTTCATTTTTTTGGATTTTATATAAATTTTTAGTCAAATTGTAATAAAGGAATTTGAACCAACTTCGATATTTTTGGATTTTGATGATTTTGGTTGTTGGAGGAGTTAAATTTGAGTAAATTTAGATGAAATTAACACCTTTTTTTTTGGATTTTATATAAATTTTTAGTCAAATTGTAATAATGGAATTTGAAACCAACTTCGATTTTTTTGGATTTTGATGAATTTTTTTGTTGGAGGAGCAAAATTTGAGTGAATTTAGATGAAATTTACTTCTATTTTTTTTTGATTTCATATAAATTTTTAGTCAAATTGTAATAAAGGAATTTGAACCAACTTCGATTTTTTTGGATTTTGATGATTTTGGTTGTTGGAGGAGTTAAATTTGAGTAAATTTAGATGAAATTAACACCTTTTTTGGATTTTATATAAATTTTTAGTCAAATTGTAATAAATGAATTCGAAACCAACTTCGATTTTTTTGGATTTTGATGAGTTTTTTTGTTGGAGGAGTTAAATCTGAGTTAATTTAGATGAAATTTACTTCTATTTTTTTGATTTCATATAAATTTTTAGTCAAATTGTAATAGAGGAATTTGAACCGTCTTCGATTTTTTTGGATTTTGATGAGTTTTTTTGTTGGAGGTGTTAAATTTGAGTGAATTTAGATGAAATTTACTTCTATTTTTTTGATTTCATATAAATTTTTTGTCAAATTGTAATAAAGGAATTTGAAACCAACTTCGATTTTTTTGGATTTTGATGAATTTTTTTGTTGGAGGAGCTAAATTTGAGTGAATTTAGAAGAAATTTACTTCTCTTTTTTTTGATTTCATATAAATTTTTAGTCAAATTGTAATAAAGGAATTGGAAACAGCTTCGATTTTTTTGGATTTTGATGAATTTTTTTGTTGGAGGAGTTAAATTTGAGTTAATTTAGATGAAATTTACTTCTATTTTTTTGATTTCATATAAATTTTTAGTCAAATTGTAATAAAGGAATTTGAACCAACTTCGATTTTTTTGGATTTTGATGATTTTGGTTGTTGGAGGAGTTAAATTTGAATAAATTTAGATGAATTTACTTTCATTTTTTTGGATTTTATATAAATTTTTAGTCAAATTGTAATAGAGGAATTTGAACCATCTTCGATTTTTTTGGATTTTGATGATTTTGGTTGTTGGAGGAGTTAAATTTGAGTAAATTTAGATGAATTTACTTTCATTTTTTGGATTTTATATAAATTTTTAGTCAAATTGTAATAGAGGAATTTGAACCATCTTCGATTTTTTTGGATTTTGATGATTTTGGTTGCTGGAGGAGTTAAATTTGAGTAAATTTAGATGACATTAACACCTTTTTTTGGATTTTACATAAATTTTTAGTCAAATTGTAATAAATGAATTTGAAACCAACTTCGATTTTTTTGGATTTTGATGAATTTTTTTGTTGGAGGAGCAAAATTTGAGTGAATTTAGATGAAATTTACTTCTATTTTTTTTTGATTTCATATAAATTTTTTGTCAAATTGTAATAAAGGAATTTGAACCAACTTCGATTTTTTTGGATTTTGATGAGTTTTTTTGTTGGAGGAGTTAAATTTGAGTTAATTTAGATGAAATTTACTTCTATTTTTTTGATATCATATAAATTTTTAGACAAATTGTAATAAAGGAATTTGAACCAACTTCGATATTTTTGGATTTTGATGATTTTGGTTGTTGGAGGAGTTAAATTTGAGTAAATTTAGATGAAATTAACACCTTTTTTTTGATTTTTTATAAATTTTTAGTCAAATTGTAATAAATGAATTTGAAACCAACTTCGATTTTTTTGGATTTTGATGAATTTTTTTGTTGGAGGAGCTAAATTTGAGTGAATTTAGATGAAATTTACTTTCATTTATTTGGATTTTATATAAATTTTTAGTCAAATTGTAATAAAGGAATTTGAACCATCTTCAATTTTTTTGGATTTTGATGAATTTTTTTGTTGGAGGAGCTAAATTTGAGTGAATTTAGATGAAATTTACTTTCATTTTTTTTGGATTTTATATAAATTTTTAGTCAAATTGTAATAAAGGAATTTGAACCAACTTCGATATTTTTGGATTTTGATGATTTTGGTTGTTGGAGGAGTTAAATTTGAGTAAATTTAGATGAAATTAACACCTTTTTTTTTGGATTTTATATAAATTTTTAGTCAAATTGTAATAATGGAATTTGAAACCAACTTCGATTTTTTTGGATTTTGATGAATTTTTTTGTTGGAGGAGCAAAATTTGAGTGAATTTAGATGAAATTTACTTCTATTTTTTTTTGATTTCATATAAATTTTTAGTCAAATTGTAATAAAGGAATTTGAACCAACTTCGATTTTTTTGGATTTTGATGATTTTGGTTGTTGGAGGAGTTAAATTTGAGTAAATTTAGATGAAATTAACACCTTTTTTGGATTTTATATAAATTTTTAGTCAAATTGTAATAAATGAATTCGAAACCAACTTCGATTTTTTTGGATTTTGATGAGTTTTTTTGTTGGAGGAGTTAAATCTGAGTTAATTTAGATGAAATTTACTTCTATTTTTTTGATTTCATATAAATTTTTAGTCAAATTGTAATAGAGGAATTTGAACCGTCTTCGATTTTTTTGGATTTTGATGAGTTTCTTTGTTGGAGGTGTTAAATTTGAGTGAATTTAGATGAAATTTACTTCTATTTTTTTGATTTCATATAAATTTTTTGTCAAATTGTAATAAAGGAATTTGAAACCAACTTCGATTTTTTTGGATTTTGATGAATTTTTTTGTTGGAGGAGCTAAATTTGAGTGAATTTAGAAGAAATTTACTTCTCTTTTTTTTGATTTCATATAAATTTTTAGTCAAATTGTAATAAAGGAATTTGAAACAACTTCGATTTTTTTGGATTTTGATGAATTTTTTTGTTGGAGGAGTTAAATTTGAGTTAATTTAGATGAAATTTACTTCTATTTTTTTGATTTCATATAAATTTTTAGTCAAATTGTAATAAAGGAATTTGAACCAACTTCGATTTTTTTGGATTTTGATGATTTTGGTTGTTGGAGGAGTTAAATTTGAATAAATTTAGATGAATTTACTTTCATTTTTTTGGATTTTATATAAATTTTTAGTCAAATTGTAATAGAGGAATTTGAACCATCTTCGATTTTTTTGGATTTTGATGATTTTGGTTGTTGGAGGAGTTAAATTTGAGTAAATTTAGATGAATTTACTTTCATTTTTTGGATTTTATATAAATTTTTAGTCAAATTGTAATAGAGGAATTTGAACCATCTTCGATTTTTTTGGATTTTGATGATTTTGGTTGCTGGAGGAGTTAAATTTGAGTAAATTTAGATGACATTAACACCTTTTTTTGGATTTTACATAAATTTTTAGTCAAATTGTAATAAATGAATTTGAAACCAACTTCGATTTTTTTGGATTTTGATGAATTTTTTTGTTGGAGGTGCAAAATTTGAGTGAATTTAGATGAAATTTACTTCTATTTTTTTTTGATTTCATATAAATTTTTTGTCAAATTGTAATAAAGGAATTTGAACCAACTTCGATTTTTTTGGATTTTGATGAGTTTTTTTGTTGGAGGAGTTAAATTTGAGTTAATTTAGATGAAATTTACTTCTATTTTTTTGATATCATATAAATTTTTAGACAAATTGTATTAAAGGAATTTGAACCAACTTCGATTTTTTTGGATTTTGATGATTTTGGTTGTTGGAGGAGTTAAATTTGAGTAAATTTAGATGAAATTAACACCTTTTTTGGATTTTATATAAATTTTTAGTCAAATTGTAATAAATGAATTTGAAACCAACTTCGATTTTTTTGGATTTTGATGAATTTTTTTGTTGGAGGAGCTAAATTTGAGTGAATTTAGATGAAATTTACTTTCATTTTTTTGGATTTTATATATATTTTTAGTCAAATTGTAATAATGGAATTTGAACCATCTTCGATTTTTTTGGATTTTGATGAGTTTTTTGTTGGAGGTGTTAAATTTGAGTGAATTTAGATGAAATTTACATCTATTTTTTTGATTTCATATAAATTTTTAGTCAAATTGTAATAAAGGAATTTGAACCAACTTCGATATTTTTGGATTTTGATGATTTTGGTTGTTGGAGGAGTTAAATTTGAGTAAATTTAGATGAAATTAACACCTTTTTTTTGATTTTTTATAAATTTTTAGTCAAATTGTAATAAAAGAATTTGAAACCAACTTCGATTTTTTTGGATTTTGATGAATTTTTTTGTTGGAGGAGCTAAATTTGACTGAAGTTAGATGAAATTTACTTTCATTTTTCTGGATTTTATATAAATTTTTAGTCAAATTGTAATAAAGTAATTTGAAACCAACTTCGATTTTTTTGGATTTTGATGAATTTTTTTGTTGGAGGAGCTAAATTTGATTGAATTTAGATGAAATTTACTTTCATTTTTTTGGATATTATATAAATTTTTAGTCAAATTGTAATAAAGGAATTTGAACCAACTTCGATTTTTTTGGATTTTGATGAGTTTTTTTGTTGGAGGAGTTAAATTTGAGTGAATTTAGATGAAATTAACACCTATTTCTTTGGATTTTATATAAATTTTTAGTCAAATTGTAATAAAGGAAATTGAAACCAACTTCGATTTTTTTGGATTTTGATGAATTTTTTTTTGGAGGAGCTAAATTTGAGTGAATTTAGATGAAATTTACTTTCATTTTTTTGGATTTTATATAAATTTTTAGTCAAATTGTAATAAAGGAATTTGAACCATCTTCGATTTTTTTGGATTTTGATGAGTTTTTTTGTTGGAGGTGTTAAATTTGAGTGAATTTAGATGAAATTTACTTCTATTTTTTTTGATTTCATATAAATTTTTAGTCAAATTGTAATAAAGGAATTTGAACCAACTTCGATTTTTTTGGATTTTGATGATTTTGGTTGTTGGAGGAGTTAAATTTGAGTAAATTTAGATGAAATTAACACCTATTTTTTTGGATTTTATATAAATTTTTAGTCAAATTGTAATAAAGGAATTTGAAACCAACTTCGATTTTTTTGGATTTTGATGAATTTTTTTGTTGGAGGAGCTAAATTTGAGTGAATTTAGATGAAATTTACTTTCATTTTTTTGGATTTTATATATATTTTTAGTCAAATTGTAATAATGGAATTTGAACCATCTTCGATTTTTTTGGATTTTGATGAGTTTTTTGTTGGAGGTGTTAAATTTGAGTGAATTTAGATGAAATTTACATCTATTTTTTTGATTTCAAATAAATTTTTAGTCAAATTGTAATAAAGGAATTTGAACCAACTTCGATATTTTTGGATTTTGATGATTTTGGTTGTTGGAGGAGTTAAATTTGAGTAAATTTAGATGAAATTAACACCTTTTTTTTGATTTTTTATAAATTTTTAGTCAAATTGTAATAAATGAATTTGAAACCAACTTCGATTTTTTTGGATTTTGATGAATTTTTTTGTTGGAGGAGCTAAATTTGAGTGAATTTAGATGAAATTTACTTTCATTTATTTGGATTTTATATAAATTTTTAGTCAAATTGTAATAAAGGAATTTGAACCATCTTCAATTTTTTTGGATTTTGATGAATTTTTTTGTTGGAGGAGCTAAATTTGAGTGAATTTAGATGAAATTTACTTTCATTTTTTTGGATTTTATATAAATTTTTAGTCAAATTGTAATAAAGGAATTTGAACCAACTTCGATATTTTTGGATTTTGATGATTTTGGTTGTTGGAGGAGTTAAATTTGAGTAAATTTAGATGAAATTAACACCTTTTTTTTTGGATTTTATATAAATTTTTAGTCAAATTGTAATAATGGAATTTGAAACCAACTTCGATTTTTTTGGATTTTGATGAATTTTTTTGTTGGAGGAGCAAAATTTGAGTGAATTTAGATGAAATTTACTTCTATTTTTTTTTGATTTCATATAAATTTTTAGTCAAATTGTAATAAAGGAATTTGAACCAACTTCGATTTTTTTGGATTTTGATGATTTTGGTTGTTGGAGGAGTTAAATTTGAGTAAATTTAGATGAAATTAACACCTTTTTTGGATTTTATATAAATTTTTAGTCAAATTGTAATAAATGAATTCGAAACCAACTTCGATTTTTTTGGATTTTGGTGAGTTTTTTTGTTGGAGGAGTTAAATCTGAGTTAATTTAGATGAAATTTACTTCTATTTTTTTGATTTCATATAAATTTTTAGTCAAATTGTAATAGAGGAATTTGAACCGTCTTCGATTTTTTTGGATTTTGATGAGTTTTTTTGTTGGAGGTGTTAAATTTGAGTGAATTTAGATGAAATTTACTTCTATTTTTTTGATTTCATATAAATTTTTTGTCAAATTGTAATAAAGGAATTTGAAACCAACTTCGATTTTTTTGGATTTTGATGAATTTTTTTGTTGGAGGAGCTAAATTTGAGTGAATTTAGAAGAAATTTACTTCTCTTTTTTTTGATTTCATATAAATTTTTAGTCAAATTGTAATAAAGGAATTTGAAACAACTTCGATTTTTTTGGATTTTGATGAATTTTTTTGTTGGAGGAGTTAAATTTGAGTTAATTTAGATGAAATTTACTTCTATTTTTTTGATTTCATATAAATTTTTAGTCAAATTGTAATAAAGGAATTTGAACCAACTTCGATTTTTTTGGATTTTGATGATTTTGGTTGTTGGAGGAGTTAAATTTGAATAAATTTAGATGAATTTACTTTCATTTTTTTGGATTTTATATAAATTTTTAGTCAAATTGTAATAGAGGAATTTGAACCATCTTCGATTTTTTTGGATTTTGATGATTTTGGTTGTTGGAGGAGTTAAATTTGAGTAAATTTAGATGAATTTACTTTCATTTTTTGGATTTTATATAAATTTTTAGTCAAATTGTAATAGAGGAATTTGAACCATCTTCGATTTTTTTGGATTTTGATGATTTTGGTTGCTGGAGGAGTTAAATTTGAGTAAATTTAGATGACATTAACACCTTTTTTTGGATTTTACATAAATTTTTAGTCAAATTGTAATAAATGAATTTGAAACCAACTTCGATTTTTTTGGATTTTGATGAATTTTTTTGTTGGAGGAGCAAAATTTGAGTGAATTTAGATGAAATTTACTTCTATTTTTTTTTGATTTCATATAAATTTTTTGTCAAATTGTAATAAAGGAATTTGAACCAACTTCGATTTTTTTGGATTTTGATGAGTTTTTTTGTTGGAGGAGTTAAATTTGAGTTAATTTAGATGAAATTTACTTCTATTTTTTTGATATCATATAAATTTTTAGACAAATTGTATTAAAGGAATTTGAACCAACTTCGATTTTTTTGGATTTTGATGATTTTGGTTGTTGGAGGAGTTAAATTTGAGTAAATTTAGATGAAATTAACACCTTTTTTGGATTTTATATAAATTTTTAGTCAAATTGTAATAAATGAATTTGAAACTAACTTCGATTTTTTTGGATTTTGATGAATTTTTTTGTTGGAGGAGCTAAATTTGAGTGAATTTAGATGAAATTTACTTTCATTTTTTTGGATTTTATATAAATTTTTAGTCAAATTGTAATAAAGGAATTTGAACCATCTTCGATTTTTTTGGATTTTGATGAGTTTTTTTGTTGGAGGTGTTAAATTTGAGTGAATTTAGATGAAATTTACTTCTATTTTTTTGATTTCATATAAATTTTTAGTCAAATTGTAATAAAGGAATTTGATCCAACTTCGATATTTTTGGATTTTGATGATTTGGTTGTTGGAGGAGTTAAATTTGAGTAAATTTAGATGAAATTAACACCTTTTTTGTATTTTATATAAATTTTTAGTCAAATTGTAATAATGGAATTTGAAACCAACTCCGATTTTTTTGGATTTTGATGAATTTTTTTGTTGGAGGAGCTAAATTTGAGTGAATTTAGATGAAATTTACTTCTATTTTTTTTGAATTCATATAAATTTTTAGTCAAATTGTAATACAGGAATTTGAACCAACTTCGATTTTTTTGGATTTTGATGAGTTTTTTTGTTGGAGGAGTTAAATCTGAGTTAATTTAGATGAAATTTACTTCTATTTTTTTGATTTCATATAAATTTTTAGTCAAATTGTAATAGAGGAATTTGAACCACCTTCGATTTTTTTGGATTTTGATGATTTTGGTTGTTGGAGGAGTTAAATTTGAGTAAATTTAGATGAATTTACTTTCATTTTTTTGGATTTTATATAAATTTTTAGTCAAATTGTAATAGAGGAATTTGAACCATCTTCGATTTTTTTGGATTTTGATGATTTTGGTTGCTGGAGGAGTTAAATTTGAGTAAATTTAGATGAAATTAACACCTTTTTTTGGATTTTACATAAATTTTTAGTCAAATTGTAATAAATGAATTTGAAACCAACTTCGATTTTTTTGGATTTTGATGAATTTTTTTGTTGGAGGAGCAAAATTTGAGTGAATTTAGATGAAATTTACTTCTATTTTTTTTTGATTTCATATAAATTTTTAGTCAAATTGTAATAAAGGAATTTGAACCAACTTCGATTTTTTTGGATTTTGATGAGTTTTTTTGTTGGAGGAGTTAAATTTGAGTTAATTTAGATGAAATTTACTTCTATTTTTTTGATATCATATAAATTTTTAGTCAAATTGTAATAAAGGAATTTGAACCATCTTCGATTTTTTTGGATTTTGATGAATTTTTTTGTTGGAGGAGCTAAATTTGAGTGAATTTAGATGAAATTTACTTTCATTTTTTTGGATTTTATATAAATTTTTAGTCAAATTGTAATAAAGGAATTTGAACCATCTTCGATTTTTTTGGATTTTGATGAATTTTTTTGTTGGAGGAGCTAAATTTGAGTGAATTTAGATGAAATTTACTTTCATTTATTTGGATTTTATATAAATTTTTAGTCAAATTGTAATAAAGGAATTTGAACCATCTTCAATTTTTTTGGATTTTGATGAATTTTTTTGTTGGAGGAGCTAAATTTGAGTGAATTTAGATGAAATTTACTTTCATTTTTTTGGATTTTATATAAATTTTTAGTCAAATTGTAATAAAGGAATTTGAACCAACTTCGATATTTTTGGATTTTGATGATTTTGGTTGTTGGAGGAGTTAAATTTGAGTAAATTTAGATGAAATTAACACCTTTTTTTTGGATTTTATATAAATTTTTAGTCAAATTGTAATAATGGAATTTGAAACCAACTTCGATTTTTTTGGATTTTGATGAATTTTTTTGTTGGAGGAGCAAAATTTGAGTGAATTTAGATGAAATTTACTTCTATTTTTTTTTGATTTCATATAAATTTTTAGTCAAATTGTAATAAAGGAATTTGAACCAACTTCGATTTTTTTGGATTTTGATGATTTTGGTTGTTGGAGGAGTTAAATTTGAGTAAATTTAGATGAAATTAACACCTTTTTTGGATTTTATATAAATTTTTAGTCAAATTGTAATAAATGAATTCGAAACCAACTTCGATTTTTTTGGATTTTGATGAGTTTTTTTGTTGGAGGAGTTAAATCTGAGTTAATTTAGATGAAATTTACTTCTATTTTTTTGATTTCATATAAATTTTTAGTCAAATTGTAATAGAGGAATTTGAACCACCTTCGATTTTTTTGGATTTTGATGATTTTGGTTGTTGGAGGAGTTAAATTTGAGTAAATTTAGATGAATTTACTTTCATTTTTTTGGATTTTATATAAATTTTTAGTCAAATTGTAATAGAGGAATTTGAACCATCTTCGATTTTTTTGGATTTTGATGATTTTGGTTGCTGGAGGAGTTAAATTTGAGTAAATTTAGATGAAATTAACACCTTTTTTTGGATTTTACATAAATTTTTAGTCAAATTGTAATAAATGAATTTGAAACCAACTTCGATTTTTTTGGATTTTGATGAATTTTTTTGTTGGAGGAGCAAAATTTGAGTGAATTTAGATGAAATTTACTTCTATTTTTTTTTGATTTCATATAAATTTTTAGTCAAATTGTAATAAAGGAATTTGAACCAACTTCGATTTTTTTGGATTTTGATGAGTTTTTTTGTTGGAGGAGTTAAATTTGAGTTAATTTAGATGAAATTTACTTCTATTTTTTTGATATCATATAAATTTTTAGTCAAATTGTAATAAAGGAATTTGAACCATCTTCGATTTTTTTGGATTTTGATGAATTTTTTTGTTGGAGGAGCTAAATTTGAGTGAATTTAGATGAAATTTACTTTCATTTTTTTGGATTTTATATAAATTTTTAGTCAAATTGTAATAAAGGAATTTGAACCATCTTCGATTTTTTTGGATTTTGATGAATTTTTTTGTTGGAGGAGCTAAATTTGAGTGAATTTAGATGAAATTTACTTTCATTTATTTGGATTTTATATAAATTTTTAGTCAAATTGTAATAAAGGAATTTGAACCATCTTCAATTTTTTTGGATTTTGATGAATTTTTTTGTTGGAGGAGCTAAATTTGAGTGAATTTAGATGAAATTTACTTTCATTTTTTTGGATTTTATATAAATTTTTAGTCAAATTGTAATAAAGGAATTTGAACCAACTTCGATATTTTTGGATTTTGATGATTTTGGTTGTTGGAGGAGTTAAATTTGAGTAAATTTAGATGAAATTAACACCTTTTTTTTGGGATTTTATATAAATTTTTAGTCAAATTGTAATAATGGAATTTGAAACCAACTTCGATTTTTTTGGATTTTGATGAATTTTTTTGTTGGAGGAGCAAAATTTGAGTGAATTTAGATGAAATTTACTTCTATTTTTTTTTGATTTCATATAAATTTTTAGTCAAATTGTAATAAAGGAATTTGAACCAACTTCGATTTTTTTGGATTTTGATGATTTTGGTTGTTGGAGGAGTTAAATTTGAGTAAATTTAGATGAAATTAACACCTTTTTTGGATTTTATATAAATTTTTAGTCAAATTGTAATAAATGAATTCGAAACCAACTTCGATTTTTTTGGATTTTGATGAGTTTTTTTGTTGGAGGAGTTAAATCTGAGTTAATTTAGATGAAATTTACTTCTATTTTTTTGATTTCATATAAATTTTTAGTCAAATTGTAATAGAGGAATTTGAACCGTCTTCGATTTTTTTGGATTTTGATGAGTTTTTTTGTTGGAGGTGTTAAATTTGAGTGAATTTAGATGAAATTTACTTCTATTTTTTTGATTTCATATAAATTTTTTGTCAAATTGTAATAAAGGAATTTGAAACCAACTTCGATTTTTTTGGATGTTGATGAATTTTTTTGTTGGAGGAGCTAAATTTGAGTGAATTTAGATGAAATTTACTTCTCTTTTTTTTGATTTCATATAAATTTTTAGTCAAATTGTAATAAAGGAATTGGAAACAACTTCGATTTTTTTGGATTTTGATGAATTTTTTTGTTGGAGGAGTTAAATTTGAGTTAATTTAGATGAAATTTACTTCTATTTTTTTGATTTCATATAAATTTTTAGTCAAATTGTAATAAAGGAATTTGAACCAACTTCGATTTTTTTGGATTTTGATGATTTTGGTTGTTGGAGGAGTTAAATTTGAATAAATTTAGATGAATTTACTTTCATTTTTTTGGATTTTATATAAATTTTTAGTCAAATTGTAATAGAGGAATTTGAACCATCTTCGATTTTTTTGGATTTTGATGATTTTGGTTGTTGGAGGAGTTAAATTTGAGTAAATTTAGATGAATTTACTTTCATTTTTTGGATTTTATATAAATTTTTAGTCAAATTGTAATAGAGGAATTTGAACCATCTTCGATTTTTTTGGATTTTGATGATTTTGGTTGCTGGAGGAGTTAAATTTGAGTAAATTTAGATGACATTAACACCTTTTTTTGGATTTTACATAAATTTTTAGTCAAATTGTAATAAATGAATTTGAAACCAACTTCGATTTTTTTGGATTTTGATGAATTTTTTTGTTGGAGGAGCAAAATTTGAGTGAATTTAGATGAAATTTACTTCTATTTTTTTTTGATTTCATATAAATTTTTTGTTAAATTGTAATAAAGGAATTTGAACCAACTTCGATTTTTTTGGATTTTGATGAGTTTTTTTGTTGGAGGAGTTAAATTTGAGTTAATTTAGATGAAATTTACTTCTATTTTTTTGATATCATATAAATTTTTAGACAAATTGTAATAAAGGAATTTGAACCAACTTCGATTTTTTTGGATTTTGATGATTTTGGTTGTTGGAGGAGTTAAATTTGAGTAAATTTAGATGAAATTAACACCTTTTTTGGATTTTATATAAATTTTTAGTCAAATTGTAATAAATGAATTCGAAACCAACTTCGATTTTTTTGGATTTTGATGAGTTTTTTTGTTGGAGGAGTTAAATCTGAGTTAATTTAGATGAAATTTACTTCTATTTTTTTGATTTCATATAAATTTTTAGTCAAATTGTAATAGAGGAATTTGAACCGTCTTCGATTTTTTTGGATTTTGATGAGTTTTTTTGTTGGAGGTGTTAAATTTGAGTGAATTTAGATGAAATTTACTTCTATTTTTTTGATTTCATATAAATTTTTTGTCAAATTGTAATAAAGGAATTTGAAACCAACTTCGATTTTTTTGGATTTTGATGAATTTTTTTGTTGGAGGAGCTAAATTTGAGTGAATTTAGAAGAAATTTACTTCTCTTTTTTTTGATTTCATATAAATTTTTAGTCAAATTGTAATAAAGGAATTTGAAACAACTTCGATTTTTTTGGATTTTGATGAATTTTTTTGTTGGAGGAGTTAAATTTGAGTTAATTTAGATGAAATTTACTTCTATTTTTTTGATTTCATATAAATTTTTAGTCAAATTGTAATAAAGGAATTTGAACCAACTTCGATTTTTTTGGATTTTGATGATTTTGGTTGTTGGAGGAGTTAAATTTGAATAAATTTAGATGAATTTACTTTCATTTTTTGGATTTTATATAAATTTTTAGTCAAATTGTAATAGAGGAATTTGAACCATCTTCGATTTTTTTGGATTTTGATGATTTTGGTTGTTGGAGGAGTTAAATTTGAGTAAATTTAGATGAATTTACTTTCATTTTTTGGATTTTATATAAATTTTTAGTCAAATTGTAATAGAGGAATTTGAACCATCTTCGATTTTTTTGGATTTTGATGAGTTTTTTTGTTGGAGGTGTTAAATTTGAGTGAATTTAGATGAAATTTACTTCTATTTTTTTTGATTTCATATAAATTTTTAGTCAAATTGTAATAAAGGAATTTGAACCAACTTCGATTTTTTTGGATTTTGATGATTTTGGTTGTTGGAGGAGTTAAATTTGAGTAAATTTAGATGAAATTAACACCTATTTTTTTGGATTTTATATAAATTTTTAGTCAAATTGTAATAAAGGAATTTGAAACCAACTTCGATTTTTTTGGATTTTGATGAATTTTTTTGTTGGAGGAGCTAAATTTGAGTGAATTTAGATGAAATTTACTTTCATTTTTTTGGATTTTATATATATTTTTAGTCAAATTGTAATAATGGAATTTGAACCATCTTCGATTTTTTTGGATTTTGATGAGTTTTTTGTTGGAGGTGTTAAATTTGAGTGAATTTAGATGAAATTTACATCTATTTTTTTGATTTCATATAAATTTTTAGTCAAATTGTAATAAAGGAATTTGAACCAACTTCGATATTTTTGGATTTTGATGATTTTGGTTGTTGGAGGAGTTAAATTTGAGTAAATTTAGATGAAATTAACACCTTTTTTTTGATTTTTTATAAATTTTTAGTCAAATTGTAATAAAAGAATTTGAAACCAACTTCGATTTTTTTGGATTTTGATGAATTTTTTTGTTGGAGGAGCTAAATTTGAGTGAATTTAGATGAAATTTACTTTCATTTATTTGGATTTTATATAAATTTTTAGTCAAATTGTAATAAAGGAATTTGAACCATCTTCAATTTTTTTGGATTTTGATGAATTTTTTTGTTGGAGGAGCTAAATTTGAGTGAATTTAGATGAAATTTACTTTCATTTTTTTGGATTTTATATAAATTTTTAGTCAAATTGTAATAAAGGAATTTGAACCAACTTCGATATTTTTGGATTTTGATGATTTTGGTTGTTGGAGGAGTTAAATTTGAGTAAATTTAGATGAAATTAACACCTTTTTTTTTGGATTTTATATAAATTTTTAGTCAAATTGTAATAATGGAATTTGAAACCAACTTCGATTTTTTTGGATTTTGATGAATTTTTTTGTTGGAGGAGCAAAATTTGAGTGAATTTAGATGAAATTTACTTCTATTTTTTTTTGATTTCATATAAATTTTTAGTCAAATTGTAATAAAGGAATTTGAACCAACTTCGATTTTTTTGGATTTTGATGATTTTGGTTGTTGGAGGAGTTAAATTTGAGTAAATTTAGATGAAATTAACACCTTTTTTGGATTTTATATAAATTTTTAGTCAAATTGTAATAAATGAATTCGAAACCAACTTCGATTTTTTTGGATTTTGATGAGTTTTTTTGTTGGAGGAGTTAAATCTGAGTTAATTTAGATGAAATTTACTTCTATTTTTTTGATTTCATATAAATTTTTAGTCAAATTGTAATAGAGGAATTTGAACCGTCTTCGATTTTTTTGGATTTTGATGAGTTTTTTTGTTGGAGGTGTTAAATTTGAGTGAATTTAGATGAAATTTACTTCTATTTTTTTGATTTCATATAAATTTTTTGTCAAATTGTAATAAAGGAATTTGAAACCAACTTCGATTTTTTTGGATTTTGATGAATTTTTTTGTTGGAGGAGCTAAATTTGAGTGAATTTAGAAGAAATTTACTTCTCTTTTTTTTGATTTCATATAAATTTTTAGTCAAATTGTAATAAAGGAATTGGAAACAACTTCGATTTTTTTGGATTTTGATGAATTTTTTTGTTGGAGGAGTTAAATTTGAGTTAATTTAGATGAAATTTACTTCTATTTTTTTGATTTCATATAAATTTTTAGTCAAATTGTAATAAAGGAATTTGAACCAACTTCGATTTTTTTGGATTTTGATGATTTTGGTTGTTGGAGGAGTTAAATTTGAATAAATTTAGATGAATTTACTTTCATTTTTTTGGATTTTATATAAATTTTTAGTCAAATTGTAATAGAGGAATTTGAACCATCTTCGATTTTTTTGGATTTTGATGATTTTGGTTGTTGGAGGAGTTAAATTTGAGTAAATTTAGATGAATTTACTTTCATTTTTTGGATTTTATATAAATTTTTAGTCAAATTGTAATAGAGGAATTTGAACCATCTTCGATTTTTTTGGATTTTGATGATTTTGGTTGCTGGAGGAGTTAAATTTGAGTAAATTTAGATGACATTAACACCTTTTTTTGGATTTTACATAAATTTTTAGTCAAATTGTAATAAATGAATTTGAAACCAACTTCGATTTTTTTGGATTTTGATGAATTTTTTTGTTGGAGGAGCAAAATTTGAGTGAATTTAGATGAAATTTACTTCTATTTTTTTTTGATTTCATATAAATTTTTTGTCAAATTGTAATAAAGGAATTTGAACCAACTTCGATTTTTTTGGATTTTGATGAGTTTTTTTGTTGGAGGAGTTAAATTTGAGTTAATTTAGATGAAATTTACTTCTATTTTTTTGATATCATATAAATTTTTAGACAAATTGTAATAAAGGAATTTGAACCAACTTCGATATTTTTGGATTTTGATGATTTTGGTTGTTGGAGGAGTTAAATTTGAGTAAATTTAGATGAAATTAACACCTTTTTTTTGATTTTTTATAAATTTTTAGTCAAATTGTAATAAATGAATTTGAAACCAACTTCGATTTTTTTGGATTTTGATGAATTTTTTTGTTGGAGGAGCTAAATTTGAGTGAATTTAGATGAAATTTACTTTCATTTATTTGGATTTTATATAAATTTTTAGTCAAATTGTAATAAAGGAATTTGAACCATCTTCAATTTTTTTGGATTTTGATGAATTTTTTTGTTGGAGGAGCTAAATTTGAGTGAATTTAGATGAAATTTACTTTCATTTTTTTGGATTTTATATAAATTTTTAGTCAAATTGTAATAAAGGAATTTGAACCAACTTCGATATTTTTGGATTTTGATGATTTTGGTTGTTGGAGGAGTTAAATTTGAGTAAATTTAGATGAAATTTACATCTATTTTTTTGATTTCATATAAATTTTTAGTCAAATTGTAATAAAGGAATTTGAACCAACTTCGATATTTTTGGATTTTGATGATTTTGGTTGTTGGAGGAGTTAAATTTGAGTAAATTTAGATGAAATTAACACCTTTTTTTTGATTTTTTATAAATTTTTAGTCAAATTGTAATAAAAGAATTTGAAACCAACTTCGATTTTTTTGGATTTTGATGAATTTTTTTGTTGGAGGAGCTAAATTTGAGTGAATTTAGATGAAATTTACTTTCATTTATTTGGATTTTATATAAATTTTTAGTCAAATTGTAATAAAGGAATTTGAACCATCTTCAATTTTTTTGGATTTTGATGAATTTTTTTGTTGGAGGAGCTAAATTTGAGTGAATTTAGATGAAATTTACTTTCATTTTTTTGGATTTTATATAAATTTTTAGTCAAATTGTAATAAAGGAATTTGAACCAACTTCGATATTTTTGGATTTTGATGATTTTGGTTGTTGGAGGAGTTAAATTTGAGTAAATTTAGATGAAATTAACACCTTTTTTTTTGGATTTTATATAAATTTTTAGTCAAATTGTAATAATGGAATTTGAAACCAACTTCGATTTTTTTGGATTTTGATGAATTTTTTTGTTGGAGGAGCAAAATTTGAGTGAATTTAGATGAAATTTACTTCTATTTTTTTTTGATTTCATATAAATTTTTAGTCAAATTGTAATAAAGGAATTTGAACCAACTTCGATTTTTTTGGATTTTGATGATTTTGGTTGTTGGAGGAGTTAAATTTGAGTAAATTTAGATGAAATTAACACCTTTTTTGGATTTTATATAAATTTTTAGTCAAATTGTAATAAATGAATTCGAAACCAACTTCGATTTTTTTGGATTTTGATGAGTTTTTTTGTTGGAGGAGTTAAATCTGAGTTAATTTAGATGAAATTTACTTCTATTTTTTTGATTTCATATAAATTTTTAGTCAAATTGTAATAGAGGAATTTGAACCGTCTTCGATTTTTTTGGATTTTGATGAGTTTTTTTGTTGGAGGTGTTAAATTTGAGTGAATTTAGATGAAATTTACTTCTATTTTTTTGATTTCATATAAATTTTTTGTCAAATTGTAATAAAGGAATTTGAAACCAACTTCGATTTTTTTGGATTTTGATGAATTTTTTTGTTGGAGGAGCTAAATTTGAGTGAATTTAGAAGAAATTTACTTCTCTTTTTTTTGATTTCATATAAATTTTTAGTCAAATTGTAATAAAGGAATTGGAAACAACTTCGATTTTTTTGGATTTTGATGAATTTTTTTGTTGGAGGAGTTAAATTTGAGTTAATTTAGATGAAATTTACTTCTATTTTTTTGATTTCATATAAATTTTTAGTCAAATTGTAATAAAGGAATTTGAACCAACTTCGATTTTTTTGGATTTTGATGATTTTGGTTGTTGGAGGAGTTAAATTTGAATAAATTTAGATGAATTTACTTTCATTTTTTTGGATTTTATATAAATTTTTAGTCAAATTGTAATAGAGGAATTTGAACCATCTTCGATTTTTTTGGATTTTGATGATTTTGGTTGTTGGAGGAGTTAAATTTGAGTAAATTTAGATGAATTTACTTTCATTTTTTGGATTTTATATAAATTTTTAGTCAAATTGTAATAGAGGAATTTGAACCATCTTCGATTTTTTTGGATTTTGATGATTTTGGTTGCTGGAGGAGTTAAATTTGAGTAAATTTAGATGACATTAACACCTTTTTTTGGATTTTACATAAATTTTTAGTCAAATTGTAATAAATGAATTTGAAACCAACTTCGATTTTTTTGGATTTTGATGAATTTTTTTGTTGGAGGAGCAAAATTTGAGTGAATTTAGATGAAATTTACTTCTATTTTTTTTTGATTTCATATAAATTTTTTGTCAAATTGTAATAAAGGAATTTGAACCAACTTCGATTTTTTTGGATTTTGATGAGTTTTTTTGTTGGAGGAGTTAAATTTGAGTTAATTTAGATGAAATTTACTTCTATTTTTTTGATATCATATAAATTTTTAGACAAATTGTAATAAAGGAATTTGAACCAACTTCGATATTTTTGGATTTTGATGATTTTGGTTGTTGGAGGAGTTAAATTTGAGTAAATTTAGATGAAATTAACACCTTTTTTTTGATTTTTTATAAATTTTTAGTCAAATTGTAATAAATGAATTTGAAACCAACTTCGATTTTTTTGGATTTTGATGAATTTTTTTGTTGGAGGAGCTAAATTTGAGTGAATTTAGATGAAATTTACTTTCATTTATTTGGATTTTATATAAATTTTTAGTCAAATTGTAATAAAGGAATTTGAACCATCTTCAATTTTTTTGGATTTTGATGAATTTTTTTGTTGGAGGAGCTAAATTTGAGTGAATTTAGATGAAATTTACTTTCATTTTTTTGGATTTTATATAAATTTTTAGTCAAATTGTAATAAAGGAATTTGAACCAACTTCGATATTTTTGGATTTTGATGATTTTGGTTGTTGGAGGAGTTAAATTTGAGTAAATTTAGATGAAATTAACACCTTTTTTTGTGGATTTTATATAAATTTTTAGTCAAATTGTAATAATGGAATTTGAAACCAACTTCGATTTTTTTGGATTTTGATGAATTTTTTTGTTGGAGGAGCAAAATTTGAGTGAATTTAGATGAAATTTACTTCTATTTTTTTTGATTTCATATAAATTTTTAGTCAAATTGTAATAAAGGAATTTGAACCAACTTCGATTTTTTTGGATTTTGATGATTTTGGTTGTTGGAGGAGTTAAATTTGAGTAAATTTAGATGAAATTAACACCTTTTTTGGATTTTATATAAATTTTTAGTCAAATTGTAATAAATGAATTCGAAACCAACTTCGATTTTTTTGGATTTTGATGAGTTTTTTTGTTGGAGGAGTTAAATCTGAGTTAATTTAGATGAAATTTACTTCTATTTTTTTGATTTCATATAAATTTTTAGTCAAATTGTAATAGAGGAATTTGAACCGTCTTCGATTTTTTTGGATTTTGATGAGTTTTTTTGTTGGAGGTGTTAAATTTGAGTGAATTTAGATGAAATTTACTTCTATTTTTTTGATTTCATATAAATTTTTTGTCAAATTGTAATAAAGGAATTTGAAACCAACTTCGATTTTTTTGGATTTTGATGAATTTTTTTGTTGGAGGAGCTAAATTTGAGTGAATTTAGAAGAAATTTACTTCTCTTTTTTTTGATTTCATATAAATTTTTAGTCAAATTGTAATAAAGGAATTTGAAACAACTTCGATTTTTTTGGATTTTGATGAATTTTTTTGTTGGAGGAGTTAAATTTGAGTTAATTTAGATGAAATTTACTTCTATTTTTTTGATTTCATATAAATTTTTAGTCAAATTGTAATAAAGGAATTTGAACCAACTTCGATTTTTTTGGATTTTGATGATTTTGGTTGTTGGAGGAGTTAAATTTGAATAAATTTAGATGAATTTACTTTCATTTTTTGGATTTTATATAAATTTTTAGTCAAATTGTAATAGAGGAATTTGAACCATCTTCGATTTTTTTGGATTTTGATGATTTTGGTTGTTGGAGGAGTTAAATTTGAGTAAATTTAGATGAATTTACTTTCATTTTTTGGATTTTATATAAATTTTTAGTCAAATTGTAATAGAGGAATTTGAACCATCTTCGATTTTTTTGGATTTTGATGATTTTGGTTGCTGGAGGAGTTAAATTTGAGTAAATTTAGATGACATTAACACCTGTTTTTGGATTTTACATAAATTTTTAGTCAAATTGTAATAAATGAATTTGAAACCAACTTCGATTTTTTTGGATTTTGATGAATTTTTTTGTTGGAGGAGCAAAATTTGAGTGAATTTAGATGAAATTTACTTCTATTTTTTTTTGATTTCATATAAATTTTTTGTCAAATTGTAATAAAGGAATTTGAACCAACTTCGATTTTTTTGGATTTTGATGAGTTTTTTTGTTGGAGGAGTTAAATTTGAGTTAATTTAGATGAAATTTACTTCTATTTTTTTGATATCATATAAATTTTTAGACAAATTGTATTAAAGGAATTTGAACCAACTTCGATTTTTTTGGATTTTGATGATTTTGGTTGATGGAGGAGTTAAATTTGAGTAAATTTAGATGAAATTAACACCTTTTTTGGATTTTATATAAATTTTTAGTCAAATTGTAATAAATGAATTTGAAACCAACTTCGATTTTTTTGGATTTTGATGAATTTTTTTGTTGGAGGAGCTAAATTTGAGTGAATTTAGATGAAATTTACTTTCATTTTTTTGGATTTTATATAAATTTTTAGTCAAATTGTAATAAAGGAATTTGAACCATCTTCGATTTTTTTGGATTTTGATGAGTTTTTTTGTTGGAGGTGTTAAATTTGAGTGAATTTAGATGAAATTTACTTCTATTTTTTTGATTTCATATAAATTTTTAGTCAAATTGTAATAAAGGAATTTGATCCAACTTCGATATTTTTGGATTTTGATGATTTGGTTGTTGGAGGAGTTAAATTTGAGTAAATTTAGATGAAATTAACACCTTTTTTGTATTTTATATAAATTTTTAGTCAAATTGTAATAATGGAATTTGAAACCAACTCCGATTTTTTTGGATTTTGATGAATTTTTTTGTTGGAGGAGCTAAATTTGAGTGAATTTAGATGAAATTTACTTCTATTTTTTTTGAATTCATATAAATTTTTAGTCAAATTGTAATACAGGAATTTGAACCAACTTCGATTTTTTTGGATTTTGATGAGTTTTTTTGTTGGAGGAGTTAAATCTGAGTTAATTTAGATGAAATTTACTTCTATTTTTTTGATTTCATATAAATTTTTAGTCAAATTGTAATAGAGGAATTTGAACCACCTTCGATTTTTTTGGATTTTGATGATTTTGGTTGTTGGAGGAGTTAAATTTGAGTAAATTTAGATGAATTTACTTTCATTTTTTTGGATTTTATATAAATTTTTAGTCAAATTGTAATAGAGGAATTTGAACCATCTTCGATTTTTTTGGATTTTGATGATTTTGGTTGCTGGAGGAGTTAAATTTGAGTAAATTTAGATGAAATTAACACCTTTTTTGGATTTTACATAAATTTTTAGTCAAACTGTAATAAATGAATTTGAAACCAACTTCGATTTTTTTGGATTTTGATGAATTTTTTTGTTGGAGGAGCAAAATTTGAGTGAATTTAGATGAAATTTACTTCTATTTTTTTTTGATTTCATATAAATTTTTAGTCAAATTGTAATAAAGGAATTTGAACCAACTTCGATTTTTTTGGATTTTGATGAGTTTTTTGTTGGAGGAGTTAAATTTGAGTTAATTTAGATGAAATTTACTTCTATTTTTTTGATATCATATAAATTTTTAGACAAATTGTAATAAAGGAATTTGAACCAACTTCGATTTTTTTGGATTTTGATGATTTTGGTTGTTGGAGGAGTTAAATTTGAGTAAATTTAGATGAAATTAACACCTTTTTTTTGATTTTTTATAAATTTTTAGTCAAATTGTAATAAATGAATTTGAAACCAACTTCGATTTTTTTGGATTATGATGAATTTTTTGTTGGAGGAGCTAAATTTGAGTGAATTTAGATGAAATTTACTTCTATTTTTTTTGAATTCATATAAATTTTTAGTCAAATTGTAATACAGGAATTTGAACCAACTTCGATTTTTTTGGATTTTGATGAGTTTTTTTGTTGGAGGAGTTAAATCTGAGTTAATTTAGATGAAATTTACTTCTATTTTTTTGATTTCATATAAATTTTTAGTCAAATTGTAATAGAGGAATTTGAACCACCTTCGATTTTTTTGAATTTTGATGATTTTGGTTGTTGGAGGAGTTAAATTTGAGTAAATTTAGATGAATTTACTTTCATTTTTTTGGATTTTATATAAATTTTTAGTCAAATTGTAATAGAGGAATTTGAACCATCTTCGATTTTTTTGGATTTTGATGATTTTGGTTGCTGGAGGAGTTAAATTTGAGTAAATTTAGATGACATTAACACCTTTTTTTGGATTTTACATAAATTTTTAGTCAAATTGTAATAAATGAATTTGAAACCAACTTCGATTTTTTTGGATTTTGATGAATTTTTTTGTTGGAGGAGCAAAATTTGAGTGAATTTAGATGAAATTTACTTCTATTTTTTTTTGATTTCATATAAATTTTTTGTCAAATTGTAATAAAGGAATTTGAACCAACTTCGATTTTTTTGGATTTTGATGAGTTTTTTTGTTGGAGGAGTTAAATTTGAGTTAATTTAGATGAAATTTACTTCTATTTTTTTGATATCATATAAATTTTTAGACAAATTGTATTAAAGGAATTTGAACCAACTTCGATTTTTTTGGATTTTGATGATTTTGGTTGTTGGAGGAGTTAAATTTGAGTAAATTTAGATGAAATTAACACCTTTTTTGGATTTTATATAAATTTTTAGTCAAATTGTAATAAATGAATTTGAAACCAACTTCGATTTTTTTGGATTTTGATGAATTTTTTTGTTGGAGGAGCTAAATTTGAGTGAATTTAGATGAAATTTACTTTCATTTTTTTGGATTTTATATAAATTTTTAGTCAAATTGTAATAAAGGAATTTGAACCATCTTCGATTTTTTTGGATTTTGATGAGTTTTTTTGTTGGAGGTGTTAAATTTGAGTGAATTTAGATGAAATTTACTTCTATTTTTTTGATTTCATATAAATTTTTAGTCAAATTGTAATAAAGGAATTTGATCCAACTTCGATATTTTTGGATTTTGATGATTTGGTTGTTGGAGGAGTTAAATTTGAGTAAATTTAGATGAAATTAACACCTTTTTTGTATTTTATATAAATTTTTAGTCAAATTGTAATAATGGAATTTGAAACCAACTCCGATTTTTTTGGATTTTGATGAATTTTTTTGTTGGAGGAGCTAAATTTGAGTGAATTTAGATGAAATTTACTTCTATTTTTTTTGAATTCATATAAATTTTTAGTCAAATTGTAATACAGGAATTTGAACCAACTTCGATTTTTTTGGATTTTGATGAGTTTTTTTGTTGGAGGAGTTATATCTGAGTTAATTTAGATGAAATTTACTTCTATTTTTTTGATTTCATATAAATTTTTAGTCAAATTGTAATAGAGGAATTTGAACCACCTTCGATTTTTTTGGATTTTGATGATTTTGGTTGTTGGAGGAGTTAAATTTGAGTAAATTTAGATGAATTTACTTTCATTTTTTTGGATTTTATATAAATTTTTAGTCAAATTGTAATAGAGGAATTTGAACCATCTTCGATTTTTTTGGATTTTGATGATTTTGGTTGCTGGAGGAGTTAAATTTGAGTAAATTTAGATGAAATTAACACCTTTTTTTGGATTTTACATAAATTTTTAGTCAAATTGTAATAAATGAATTTGAAACCAACTTCGATTTTTTTGGATTTTGATGAATTTTTTTGTTGGAGGAGCAAATTTTGAGTGAATTTAGATGAAATTTACTTCTATTTTTTTTTGATTTCATATAAATTTTTAGTCAAATTGTAATAAAGGAATTTGAACCAACTTCGATTTTTTTGGATTTTGATGAGTTTTTTTGTTGGAGGAGTTAAATTTGAGTTAATTTAGATGAAATTTACTTCTATTTTTTTGATATCATATAAATTTTTAGACAAATTGTAATAAAGGAATTTGAACCAACTTCGATTTTTTTGGATTTTGATGATTTTGGTTGTTGGAGGAGTTAAATTTGAGTAAATTTAGATGAAATTAACACCTTTTTTTTGATTTTTTATAAATTTTTAGTCAAATTGTAATAAATGAATTTGAAACCAACTTCGATTTTTTTGGATTTTGATGAATTTTTTGTTGGAGGAGCTAAATTTGAGTGAATTTAGATGAAATTTACTGTCATTTATTTGGATTTTATATAAATTTTTAGTCAAATTGTAATAAAGGAATTTGAACCATCTTCGATTTTTTTGGATTTTGATGAATTTTTTTGTTGGAGGAGCTAAATTTGAGTGAATTTAGATGAAATTTACTTTCATTTTTTTGGATTTTATATAAATTTTTAGTCAAATTGTAATAAAGGAATTTGAACCATCTTCGATTTTTTTGGATTTTGATGAGTTTTTTTGTTGGAGGAGTTAAATTTGAGTGAATTTAGATGAAATTTACTTCTATTTTTTTGATTTCATATAAATTTTTAGTCAAATTGTAATAAAGGAATTTGAACCAACTTCGATTTTTTTGGATTTTGATGATTTTGGTTGTTGGAGGAGTTAAATTTGAGGAAATTTAGATGAATTTACTTTCATTTTTTTGGATTTTATATAAATTTTTAGTCAAATTGTAATAGAGGAATTTGAACCATCTTCGATTTTTTTGGATTTTGATGATTTTGGTTGCTGGAGGAGTTAAATTTGAGTAAATTTAGATGAAATTAACACCTTTTTTTGGATTTTACATAAATTTTTAGTCAAATTGTAATAAATGAATTTGAAACCAACTTCGATTTTTTTGGATTTTGATGAATTTTTTTGTTGGAGTAGCAAAATTTGAGTGAATTTAGATGAAATTTACTTCTATTTTTTTTTGATTTCATATAAATTTTTAGTCAAATTGTAATAAAGGAATTTGAACCAACTTCGCTTTTTTTGGATTTTGATGAGTTTTTTTGTTGGAGGAGTTAAATTTGAGTTAATTTAGATGAAATTCACTTCTATTTTTTTGATATCATATAAATTTTTAGACAAATTGTAATAAAGGAATTTGAACCAACTTCGATTTTTTTGGATTTTGATGATTTTGGTTGTTGGAGGAGTTAAATTTGAGTAAATTTAGATGAAATTAACACCTTTTTTTTGATTTTTTATAAATTTTTAGTCAAATTGTAATAAATGAATTTGAAACCAACTTCGATTTTTTTGGATTATGATGAATTTTTTTTTGGAGGAGCTAAATTTGAGTGAATTTAGATGAAATTTACTTCTATTTTTTTTGAATTCATATAAATTTTTAGTCAAATTGTAATACAGGAATTTGAACCAACTTCGATTTTTTTGGATTTTGATGAGTTTTTTTGTTGGAGGAGTTAAATCTGAGTTAATTTAGATGAAATTTACTTCTATTTTTTTGATTTCATATAAATTTTTAGTCAAATTGTAATAGAGGAATTTGAACCACCTTCGATTTTTTTGGATTTTGATGATTTTGGTTGTTGGAGGAGTTAAATTTGAGTAAATTTAGATGAATTTACTTTCATTTTTTTGGATTTTATATAAATTTTTAGTCAAATTGTAATAGAGGAATTTGAACCATCTTCGATTTTTTTGGATTTTGATGATTTTGGTTGCTGGAGGAGTTAAATTTGAGTAAATTTAGATGAAATTAACACCTTTTTTTGGATTTTACATAAATTTTTAGTCAAATTGTAATAAATGAATTTGAAACCAACTTCGATTTTTTTGGATTTTGATGAATTTTTTTGTTGGAGGAGCAAAATTTGAGTGAATTTAGATGAAATTTACTTCTATTTTTTTTTGATTTCATATAAATTTTTAGTCAAATTGTAATAAAGGAATTTGAACCAACTTCGATTTTTTTGGATTTTGATGAGTTTTTTTGTTGGAGGAGTTAAATTTGAGTTAATTTAGATGAAATTTACTTCTATTTTTTTGATATCATATAAATTTTTAGACAAATTGTATTAAAGGAATTTGAACCAACTTCGATTTTTTTGGATTTTGATGATTTTGGTTGTTGGAGGAGTTAAATTTGAGTAAATTTAGATGAAATTAACACCTTTTTTGGATTTTATATAAATTTTTAGTCAAATTGTAATAAATGAATTTGAAACCAACTTCGATTTTTTTGGATTTTGATGAATTTTTTTGTTGGAGGAGCTAAATTTGAGTGAATTTAGATGAAATTTACTTTCATTTTTTTGGATTTTATATAAATTTTTAGTCAAATTGTAATAAAGGAATTTGAACCATCTTCGATTTTTTTGGATTTTGATGAGTTTTTTTGTTGGAGGTGTTAAATTTGAGTGAATTTAGATGAAATTTACTTCTATTTTTTTGATTTCATATAAATTTTTAGTCAAATTGTAATAAAGGAATTTGATCCAACTTCGATATTTTTGGATTTTGATGATTTGGTTGTTGGAGGAGTTAAATTTGAGTAAATTTAGATGAAATTAACACCTTTTTTGTATTTTATATAAATTTTTAGTCAAATTGTAATAATGGAATTTGAAACCAACTCCGATTTTTTTGGATTTTGATGAATTTTTTTGTTGGAGGAGCTAAATTTGAGTGAATTTAGATGAAATTTACTTCTATTTTTTTTGAATTCATATAAATTTTTAGTCAAATTGTAATACAGGAATTTGAACCAACTTCGATTTTTTTGGATTTTGATGAGTTTTTTTGTTGGAGGAGTTATATCTGAGTTAATTTAGATGAAATTTACTTCTATTTTTTTGATTTCATATAAATTTTTAGTCAAATTGTAATAGAGGAATTTGAACCACCTTCGATTTTTTTGGATTTTGATGATTTTGGTTGTTGGAGGAGTTAAATTTGAGTAAATTTAGATGAATTTACTTTCATTTTTTTGGATTTTATATAAATTTTTAGTCAAATTGTAATAGAGGAATTTGAACCATCTTCGATTTTTTTGGATTTTGATGATTTTGGTTGCTGGAGGAGTTAAATTTGAGTAAATTTAGATGAAATTAACACCTTTTTTTGGATTTTACATAAATTTTTAGTCAAATTGTAATAAATGAATTTGAAACCAACTTCGATTTTTTTGGATTTTGATGAATTTTTTTGTTGGAGGAGCAAATTTTGAGTGAATTTAGATGAAATTTACTTCTATTTTTTTTTGATTTCATATAAATTTTTAGTCAAATTGTAATAAAGGAATTTGAACCAACTTCGATTTTTTTGGATTTTGATGAGTTTTTTTGTTGGAGGAGTTAAATTTGAGTTAATTTAGATGAAATTTACTTCTATTTTTTTGATATCATATAAATTTTTAGACAAATTGTAATAAAGGAATTTGAACCAACTTCGATTTTTTTGGATTTTGATGATTTTGGTTGTTGGAGGAGTTAAATTTGAGTAAATTTAGATGAAATTAACACCTTTTTTTTGATTTTTTATAAATTTTTAGTCAAATTGTAATAAATGAATTTGAAACCAACTTCGATTTTTTTGGATTTTGATGAATTTTTTGTTGGAGGAGCTAAATTTGAGTGAATTTAGATGAAATTTACTGTCATTTATTTGGATTTTATATAAATTTTTAGTCAAATTGTAATAAAGGAATTTGAACCATCTTCGATTTTTTTGGATTTTGATGAATTTTTTTGTTGGAGGAGCTAAATTTGAGTGAATTTAGATGAAATTTACTTTCATTTTTTTGGATTTTATATAAATTTTTAGTCAAATTGTAATAAAGGAATTTGAACCATCTTCGATTTTTTTGGATTTTGATGAGTTTTTTTGTTGGAGGAGTTAAATTTGAGTGAATTTAGATGAAATTTACTTCTATTTTTTTGATTTCATATAAATTTTTAGTCAAATTGTAATAAAGGAATTTGAACCAACTTCGATTTTTTTGGATTTTGATGATTTTGGTTGTTGGAGGAGTTAAATTTGAGGAAATTTAGATGAATTTACTTTCATTTTTTTGGATTTTATATAAATTTTTAGTCAAATTGTAATAGAGGAATTTGAACCATCTTCGATTTTTTTGGATTTTGATGATTTTGGTTGCTGGAGGAGTTAAATTTGAGTAAATTTAGATGAAATTAACACCTTTTTTTGGATTTTACATAAATTTTTAGTCAAATTGTAATAAATGAATTTGAAACCAACTTCGATTTTTTTGGATTTTGATGAATTTTTTTGTTGGAGTAGCAAAATTTGAGTGAATTTAGATGAAATTTACTTCTATTTTTTTTTGATTTCATATAAATTTTTAGTCAAATTGTAATAAAGGAATTTGAACCAACTTCGCTTTTTTTGGATTTTGATGAGTTTTTTTGTTGGAGGAGTTAAATTTGAGTTAATTTAGATGAAATTTACTTCTATTTTTTTGATATCATATAAATTTTTAGACAAATTGTAATAAAGGAATTTGAACCAACTTCGATTTTTTTGGATTTTGATGATTTTGGTTGTTGGAGGAGTTAAATTTGAGTAAATTTAGATGAAATTAACACCTTTTTTTTGATTTTTTATAAATTTTTAGTCAAATTGTAATAAATGAATTTGAAACCAACTTCGATTTTTTTGGATTATGATGAATTTTTTGTTGGAGGAGCTAAATTTGAGTGAATTTAGATGAAATTTACTTCTATTTTTTTTGAATTCATATAAATTTTTAGTCAAATTGTAATACAGGAATTTGAACCAACTTCGATTTTTTTGGATTTTGATGAGTTTTTTTGTTGGAGGAGTTAAATCTGAGTTAATTTAGATGAAATTTACTTCTATTTTTTTGATTTCATATAAATTTTTAGTCAAATTGTAATAGAGGAATTTGAACCACCTTCGATTTTTTTGGATTTTGATGATTTTGGTTGTTGGAGGAGTTAAATTTGAGTAAATTTAGATGAATTTACTTTCATTTTTTTGGATTTTATATAAATTTTTAGTCAAATTGTAATAGAGGAATTTGAACCATCTTCGATTTTTTTGGATTTTGATGATTTTGGTTGCTGGAGGAGTTAAATTTGAGTAAATTTAGATGAAATTAACACCTTTTTTTGGATTTTACATAAATTTTTAGTCAAATTGTAATAAATGAATTTGAAACCAACTTCGATTTTTTTGGATTTTGATGAATTTTTTTGTTGGAGGAGCAAAATTTGAGTGAATTTAGATGAAATTTACTTCTATTTTTTTTTGATTTCATATAAATTTTTAGTCAAATTGTAATAAAGGAATTTGAACCAACTTCGATTTTTTTGGATTTTGATGAGTTTTTTTGTTGGAGGAGTTAAATTTGAGTTAATTTAGATGAAATTTACTTCTATTTTTTTGATATCATATAAATTTTTAGACAAATTGTAATAAAGGAATTTGAACCAACTTCGATTTTTTTGGATTTTGATGATTTTGGTTGTTGGAGGAGTTAAATTTGAGTAAATTTAGATGAAATTAACACCTTTTTTTTGATTTTTTATAAATTTTTAGTCAAATTGTAATAAATGAATTTGAAACCAACTTCGATTTTTTTGGATTTTGATGAATTTTTTGTTGGAGGAGCTAAATTTGAGTGAATTTAGATGAAATTTACTGTCATTTATTTGGATTTTATATAAATTTTTAGTCAAATTGTAATAAAGGAATTTGAACCATCTTCGATTTTTTTGGATTTTGATGAATTTTTTTGTTGGAGGAGCTAAATTTGAGTGAATTTAGATGAAATTTACTTTCATTTTTTTGGATTTTATATAAATTTTTAGTCAAATTGTAATAAAGGAATTTGAACCATCTTCGATTTTTTTGGATTTTGATGAGTTTTTTTGTTGGAGGAGTTAAATTTGAGTGAATTTAGATGAAATTTACTTCTATTTTTTTGATTTCATATAAATTTTTAGTCAAATTGTAATAAAGGAATTTGAACCAACTTCGATTTTTTTGGATTTTGATGATTTTGGTTGTTGGAGGAGTTAAATTTGAGTAAATTTAGATGAATTTACTTTCATTTTTTTGGATTTTATATAAATTTTTAGTCAAATTGTAATAGAGGAATTTGAACCATCTTCGATTTTTTTGGATTTTGATGATTTTGGTTGCTGGAGGAGTTAAATTTGAGTAAATTTAGATGACATTAACACCTTTTTTTGGATTTTACATAAATTTTTAGTCAAATTGTAATAAATGAATTTGAAACCAACTTCGATTTTTTTGGATTTTGATGAATTTTTTTGTTGGAGGAGCAAAATTTGAGTGAATTTAGATGAAATTTACTTCTATTTTTTTTTGATTTCATATAAATTTTTTGTCAAATTGTAATAAAGGAATTTGAACCAACTTCGATTTTTTTGGATTTTGATGAGTTTTTTTGTTGGAGGAGTTAAATTTGAGTTAATTTAGATGAAATTTACTTCTATTTTTTTGATATCATATAAATTTTTAGACAAATTGTAATAAAGGAATTTGAACCAACTTCGATTTTTTTGGATTTTGATGATTTTGGTTGTTGGAGGAGTTAAATTTGAGTAAATTTAGATGAAATTAACACCTTTTTTTTGATTTTTTATAAATTTTTAGTCAAATTGTAATAAATGAATTTGAAACCAACTTCGATTTTTTTGGATTTTGATGAATTTTTTGTTGGAGGAGCTAAATTTGAGTGAATTTAGATGAAATTTACTGTCATTTATTTGGATTTTATATAAATTTTTAGTCAAATTGTAATAAAGGAATTTGAACCATCTTCGATTTTTTTGGATTTTGATGAATTTTTTTGTTGGAGGAGTTAAATCTGAGTTAATTTAGATGAAATTTACATCTATTTTTTTGATTTCATATAAATTTTTAGTCAAATTGTAATAGAGGAATTTGAACCAACTTCGATTTTTTTGGATTTTGATGATTTTGGTTGTTGGAGGAGTTAAACTTGAGTAAATTTAGATGAAATTAACACCTTTTTTTGGATTTTATATAAATTTTTAGTCAAATTGTAATAAATGAATTTGAAACCAATTTCGATTTTTTTGGATTTTGATGAATTTTTTTGTTGGAGGAGCTAAATTTGACTGAATTTAGATGAAATTTTCTTTCATTTTTTGGGATTTTATATAAATTTTTAGTCAAATTGTAATAAAGTAATTTGAACCAACTTCGATTTTTTTGGATTTTGATGATTTTGGTTGTTGGAGGAGTTAAATTTGAGTAAATTTAGATGAAATTAACACCTTTTTTGGATTTTATATAAATTTTTAGTCAAATTGTAATAAATGAATTCGAAACCAACTTCGATTTTTTTGGATTTTGATGAGTTTTTTTGTTGGAGGAGTTAAATCTGAGTTAATTTAGATGAAATTTACTTCTATTTTTTTGATTTCATATAAATTTTTAGTCAAATTGTAATAGAGGAATTTGAACCGTCTTCGATTTTTTTGGATTTTGATGAGTTTTTTTGTTGGAGGTGTTAAATTTGAGTGAATTTAGATGAAATTTACTTCTATTTTTTTGATTTCATATAAATTTTTTGTCAAATTGTAATAAAGGAATTTGAAACCAACTTCGATTTTTTTGGATTTTGATGAATTTTTTTGTTGGAGGAGCTAAATTTGAGTGAATTTAGAAGAAATTTACTTCTCTTTTTTTGATTTCATATAAATTTTTAGTCAAATTGTAATAAAGGAATTTGAAACAACTTCGATTTTTTTGGATTTTGATGAATTTTTTTGTTGGAGGAGTTAAATTTGAGTTAATTTAGATGAAATTTACTTCTATTTTTTTGATTTCATATAAATTTTTAGTCAAATTGTAATAAAGGAATTTGAACCAACTTCGATTTTTTTGGATTTTGATGATTTTGGTTGTTGGAGGAGTTAAATTTGAATAAATTTAGATGAATTTACTTTCATTTTTTTGGATTTTATATAAATTTTTAGTCAAATTGTAATAGAGGAATTTGAACCATCTTCGATTTTTTTGGATTTTGATGATTTTGGTTGTTGGAGGAGTTAAATTTGAGTAAATTTAGATGAATTTACTTTCATTTTTTGGATTTTATATAAATTTTTAGTCAAATTGTAATAGAGGAATTTGAACCATCTTCGATTTTTTTGGATTTTGATGATTTTGGTTGCTGGAGGAGTTAAATTTGAGTAAATTTAGATGACATTAACACCTTTTTTTGGATTTTACATAAATTTTTAGTCAAATTGTAATAAATGAATTTGAAACCAACTTCGATTTTTTTGGATTTTGATGAATTTTTTTGTTGGAGGAGCAAAATTTGAGTGAATTTAGATGAAATTTACTTCTATTTTTTTTTGATTTCATATAAATTTTTTGTCAAATTGTAATAAAGGAATTTGAACCAACTTCGATTTTTTTGGATTTTGATGAGTTTTTTTGTTGGAGGAGTTAAATTTGAGTTAATTTAGATGAAATTTACTTCTATTTTTTTGATATCATATAAATTTTTAGACAAATTGTAATAAAGGAATTTGAACCAACTTCGATTTTTTTGGATTTTGATGATTTTGGTTGTTGGAGGAGTTAAATTTGAGTAAATTTAGATGAAATTAACACCTTTTTTGGATTTTATATAAATTTTTAGTCAAATTGTAATAAATGAATTTGAAACCAACTTCGATTTTTTTGGATTTTGATGAATTTTTTTGTTGGAGGAGCTAAATTTGAGTGAATTTAGATGAAATTTACTTTCATTTTTTTGGATTTTATATAAATTTTTAGTCAAATTGTAATAAAGGAATTTGAACCATCTTCGATTTTTTTGGATTTTGATGAGTTTTTTTGTTGGAGGTGTTAAATTTGAGTGAATTTAGATGAAATTTACTTCTATTTTTTTGATTTCATATAAATTTTTAGTCAAATTGTAATAAAGGAATTTGATCCAACTTCGATATTTTTGGATTTTGATGATTTGGTTGTTGGAGGAGTTAAATTTGAGTAAATTTAGATGAAATTAACACCTTTTTTGTATTTTATATAAATTTTTAGTCAAATTGTAATAATGGAATTTGAAACCAACTCCGATTTTTTTGGATTTTGATGAATTTTTTTGTTGGAGGAGCTAAATTTGAGTGAATTTAGATGAAATTTACTTCTATTTTTTTTGAATTCATATAAATTTTTAGTCAAATTGTAATACAGGAATTTGAACCAACTTCGATTTTTTTGGATTTTGATGAGTTTTTTTGTTGGAGGAGTTAAATCTGAGTTAATTTAGATGAAATTTACTTCTATTTTTTTGATTTCATATAAATTTTTAGTCAAATTGTAATAGAGGAATTTGAACCACCTTCGATTTTTTTGGATTTTGATGATTTTGGTTGTTGGAGGAGTTAAATTTGAGTAAATTTAGATGAATTTACTTTCATTTTTTTGGATTTTATATAAATTTTTAGTCAAATTGTAATAGAGGAATTTGAACCATCTTCGATTTTTTTGGATTTTGATGATTTTGGTTGCTGGAGGAGTTAAATTTGAGTAAATTTAGATGAAATTAACACCTTTTTTTGGATTTTACATAAATTTTTAGTCAAATTGTATTAAATGAATTTGAAACCAACTTCGATTTTTTTGGATTTTGATGAATTTTTTTGTTGGAGGAGCAAAATTTGAGTGAATTTAGATGAAATTTACTTCTATTTTTTTTTGATTTCATATAAATTTTTAGTCAAATTGTAATAAAGGAATTTGAACCAACTTCGATTTTTTTGGATTTTGATGAGTTTTTTTGTTGGAGGAGTTAAATTTGAGTTAATTTAGATGAAATTTACTTCTATTTTTTTGATATCATATAAATTTTTAGACAAATTGTAATAAAGGAATTTGAACCAACTTCGATTTTTTTGGATTTTGATGATTTTGGTTGTTGGAGGAGTTAAATTTGAGTAAATTTAGATGAAATTAACACCTTTTTTTTGATTTTTTATAAATTTTTAGTCAAATTGTAATAAATGAATTTGAAACCAACTTCGATTTTTTTGGATTATGATGAATTTTTTGTTGGAGGAGCTAAATTTGAGTGAATTTAGATGAAAATTACTTCTATTTTTTTTGAATTCATATAAATTTTTAGTCAAATTGTAATACAGGAATTTGAACCAACTTCGATTTTTTTGGATTTTGATGAGTTTTTTTGTTGGAGGAGTTAAATCTGAGTTAATTTAGATGAAATTTACTTCTATTTTTTTGATTTCATATAAATTTTTAGTCAAATTGTAATAGAGGAATTTGAACCACCTTCGATTTTTTTGGATTTTGATGATTTTGGTTGTTGGAGGAGTTAAATTTGAGTAAATTTAGATGAATTTACTTTCATTTTTTTGGATTTTATATAAATTTTTAGTCAAATTGTAATAGAGGAATTTGAACCATCTTCGATTTTTTTGGATTTTGATGATTTTGGTTGCTGGAGGAGTTAAATTTGAGTAAATTTAGATGAAATTAACACCTTTTTTTGGATTTTACATAAATTTTTAGTCAAATTGTAATAAATGAATTTGAAACCAACTTCGATTTTTTTGGATTTTGATGAATTTTTTTGTTGGAGGAGCAAAATTTGAGTGAATTTAGATGAAATTTACTTCTATTTTTTTTTGATTTCATATAAATTTTTAGTCAAATTGTAATGAAGGAATTTGAACCAACTTCGATTTTTTTGGATTTTGATGAGTTTTTTTGTTGGAGGAGTTAAATTTGAGTTAATTTAGATGAAATTTACTTCTATTTTTTTGATATCATATAAATTTTTAGACAAATTGTAATAAAGGAATTTGAACCAACTTCGATTTTTTTGGATTTTGATGATTTTGGTTGTTGGAGGAGTTAAATTTGAGTAAATTTAGATGAAATTAACACCTTTTTTTTGATTTTTTATAAATTTTTAGTCAAATTGTAATAAATGAATTTGAAACCAACTTCGATTTTTTTGGATTTTGATGAATTTTTTGTTGGAGGAGCTAAATTTGAGTGAATTTAGATGAAATTTACTGTCATTTATTTGGATTTTATATAAATTTTTAGTCAAATTGTAATAAAGGAATTTGAACCATCTTCGATTTTTTTGGATTTTGATGAATTTTTTTGTTGGAGGAGCTAAATTTGAGTGAATTTAGATGAAATTTACTTTCATTTTTTTGGATTTTATATAAATTTTTAGTCAAATTGTAATAAAGGAATTTGAACCATCTTCGATTTTTTTGGATTTTGATGAGTTTTTTTGTTGGAGGAGTTAAATTTGAGTGAATTTAGATGAAATTTACTTCTATTTTTTTGATTTCATATAAATTTTTAGTCAAATTGTAATAAAGGAATTTGAACAACTTCGATTTTTTTGGATTTTGATGATTTTGGTTGTTGGAGGAGTTAAATTTGAGGAAATTTAGATGAATTTACTTTCATTTTTTTGGATTTTATATAAATTTTTAGTCAAATTGTAATAGAGGAATTTGAACCATCTTCGATTTTTTTGGATTTTGATGATTTTGGTTGCTGGAGGAGTTAAATTTGAGTAAATTTAGATGAAATTAACACCTTTTTTTGGATTTTACATAAATTTTTAGTCAAATTGTAATAAATGAATTTGAAACCAACTTCGATTTTTTTGGATTTTGATGAATTTTTTTGTTGGAGGAGCAAAATTTGAGTGAATTTAGATGAAATTTACTTCTATTTTTTTTTGATTTCATATAAATTTTTAGTCAAATTGTAATAAAGGAATTTGAACCAACTTCGCTTTTTTTGGATTTTGATGAGTTTTTTTGTTGGAGGAGTTAAATTTGAGTTAATTTAGATGAAATTTACTTCTATTTTTTTGATATCATATAAATTTTTAGACAAATTGTAATAAAGGAATTTGAACCAACTTCGATTTTTTTGGATTTTGATGATTTTGGTTGTTGGAGGAGTTAAATTTGAGTAAATTTAGATGAAATTAACACCTTTTTTTTGATTTTTTATAAATTTTTAGTCAAATTGTAATAAATGAATTTGAAACCAACTTCGATTTTTTTGGATTATGATGAATTTTTTGTTGGAGGAGCTAAATTTGAGTGAATTTAGATGAAATTTACTTCTATTTTTTTGATTTCATATAAATTTTTAGTCAAATTGTAATAGAGGAATTTGAACCTCCTTCGATTTTTTTGGATTTTGATGAGTTTTTTTGTTGGAGGTGTTAAATTTGAGTGAATTTAGATGAAATTTACTTCTATTTTTTTGATTTCATATAAATTTTTAGTCAAATTGTAATAAAGGAATTTGAAACCAACTTCGATTTTTTTGGATTTTGATGAATTTTTTTGTTGGAGGAGATAAATTTGAGTGAATTTAGATGAAATTTACTTCTATTTTTTTTTGATTTCATATAAATTTTTAGTCAAATTGTAATAAAGGAATTTGAAACAACTTCGATTTTTTTGGATTTTGATGAATTTTTTTGTTGGAGGAGTTAAATTTGAGTTAATTTAGATGAAATTTACTTCTATTTTTTTGATTTCATATAAATTTTTAGTCAAATTGTAATAATGGAATTTGAACCATCTTCGATTTTTTTGGATTTTGATGAGTTTTTTTGTTGGAGGAGTTAAATTTGAGTTAATTTAGATGAAATTTACTTCTATTTTTTTGATTTCATATAAATTTTTAGACAAATTGTAATAAAGGAATTTGAACCAACTTCGATTTTTTTGGATTTTGATGATTTTGGTTGTTGGAGGAGTTAAATTTGAGTAAATTTAGATGAAATTAACACCTTTTTTGGATTTTATATAAATTTTTAGTCAAATTGTAATAAATGAATTTGAAACCAACTTCGATTTTTTTGGATTTTGATGAATTTTTTGTTGGAGGAGCTAAATTTGAGTGAATTTAGATGAAATTTACTGTCATTTATTTGGATTTTATATAAATTTTTAGTCAAATTGTAATAAAGGAATTTGAACCATCTTCGATTTTTTTGGATTTTGATGAATTTTTTTGTTGGAGGAGCTAAATTTGAGTGAATTTAGATGAAATTTACTTTCATTTTTTTGGATTTTATATAAATTTTTAGTCAAATTGTAATAAAGGAATTTGAACCATCTTCGATTTTTTTGGATTTTGATGAGTTTTTTTGTTGGAGGAGTTAAATTTGAGTGAATTTAGATGAAATTTACTTCTATTTTTTTGATTTCATATAAATTTTTAGTCAAATTGTAATAAAGGAATTTGAACCAACTTCGATTTTTTTGGATTTTGATGATTTTGGTTGTTGGAGGAGTTAAATTTGAGGAAATTTAGATGAATTTACTTTCATTTTTTTGGATTTTATATAAATTTTTAGTCAAATTGTAATAGAGGAATTTGAACCATCTTCGATTTTTTTGGATTTTGATGATTTTGGTTGCTGGAGGAGTTAAATTTGAGTAAATTTAGATGAAATTAACACCTTTTTTTGGATTTTACATAAATTTTTAGTCAAATTGTAATAAATGAATTTGAAACCAACTTCGATTTTTTTGGATTTTGATGAATTTTTTGTTGGAGGAGCAAAATTTGAGTGAATTTAGATGAAATTTACTTCTATTTTTTTTTGATTTCATATAAATTTTTAGTCAAATTGTAATAAAGGAATTTGAACCAACTTCGCTTTTTTTGGATTTTGATGAGTTTTTTTGTTGGAGGAGTTAAATTTGAGTTAATTTAGATGAAATTTACTTCTATTTTTTTGATATCATATAAATTTTTAGTCAAATTGTAATAGAGGAATTTGAACCATCTTCGATTTTTTTGGATTTTGATGATTTTGGTTGCTGGAGGAGTTAAATTTGAGTAAATTTAGATGAAATTAACACCTTTTTTTGGATTTTACATAAATTTTTAGTCAAATTGTAATAAATGAATTTGAAACCAACTTCGATTTTTTTGGATTTTGATGAATTTTTTTGTTGGAGGAGCAAAATTTGAGTGAATTTAGATGAAATTTACTTCTATTTTTTTTTGATTTCATATAAATTTTTAGTCAAATTGTAATAAAGGAATTTGAACCAACTTCGCTTTTTTTGGATTTTGATGAGTTTTTTTGTTGGAGGAGTTAAATTTGAGTTAATTTAGATGAAATTTACTTCTATTTTTTTGATATCATATAAATTTTTAGACAAATTGTAATAAAGGAATTTGAACCAACTTCGATTTTTTTGGATTTTGATGATTTTGGTTGTTGGAGGAGTTAAATTTGAGTAAATTTAGATGAAATTAACACCTTTTTTTTGATTTTTTATAAATTTTTAGTCAAATTGTAATAAATGAATTTGAAACCAACTTCGATTTTTTTGGATTTTGATGAATTTTTTTGTTGGAGGAGCAAAATTTGAGTGAATTTAGATGAAATTTACTTCTATTTTTTTTGATTTCATATAAATTTTTAGTCAAATTGTAATAAAGGAATTTGAACCAACTTCGATTTTTTTGGATTTTGATGAGTTTGTTTGTTGGAGGAGTTAAATTTGAGTTAATTTAGATGAAATTTACTTCTATTTTTTTGATATCATATAAATTTTTAGACAAATTGTAATAAAGGAATTTGAACCAACTTCGATTTTTTTGGATTTTGATGATTTTGGTTGTTGGAGGAGTTAAATTTGAGTAAATTTAGATGAAATTAACACCTTTTTTTTGATTTTTTATAAATTTTTAGTCAAATTGTAATAAATGAATTTGAAACCAACTTCGATTTTTTTGGATTTTGATGAATTTTTTGTTGGAGGAGCTAAATTTGAGTGAATTTAGATGAAATTTACTGTCATTTATTTGGATTTTATATAAATTTTTAGTCAAATTGTAATAAAGGAATTTGAACCATCTTCGATTTTTTTGGATTTTGATGAATTTTTTTGTTGGAGGAGCTAAATTTGAGTGAATTTAGATGAAATTTACTTTCATTTTTTTGGATTTTATATAAATTTTTAGTCAAATTGTAATAAAGGAATTTGAACCATCTTCGATTTTTTTGGATTTTGATGAGTTTTTTTGTTGGAGGAGTTAAATTTGAGTGAATTTAGATGAAATTTACTTCTATTTTTTTGATTTCATATAAATTTTTAGTCAAATTGTAATAAAGGAATTTGAACCAACTTCGATTTTTTTGGATTTTGATGATTTTGGTTGTTGGAGGAGTTAAATTTGAGTAAATTTAGATGAATTTACTTTCATTTTTTTGGATTTTATATAAATTTTTAGTCAAATTGTAATAGAGGAATTTGAACCATCTTCGATTTTTTTGGATTTTGATGATTTTGGTTGCTGGAGGAGTTAAATTTGAGTAAATTTAGATGAAATTAACACCTTTTTTTGGATTTTACATAAATTTTTAGTCAAATTGTAATAAATGAATTTGAAACCAACTTCGATTTTTTTGGATTTTGATGAATTTTTTTGTTGGAGGAGCAAAATTTGAGTGAATTTAGATGAAATTTACTTCTATTTTTTTTTGATTTCATATAAATTTTTAGTCAAATTGTAATAAAGGAATTTGAACCAACTTCGATTTTTTTGGATTTTGATGAGTTTTTTTGTTGGAGGAGTTAAATTTGAGTTAATTTAGATGAAATTTACTTCTATTTTTTTGATATCATATAAATTTTTAGACAAATTGTAATAAAGGAATTTGAACCAACTTCGATTTTTTTGGATTTTGATGATTTTGGTTGTTGGAGGAGTTAAATTTGAGTAAATTTAGATGAAATTAACACCTTTTTTGGATTTTATATAAATTTTTAGTCAAATTGTAATAAATGAATTTGAAACCAACTTCGATTTTTTTGGATTTTGATGAATTTTTTTGTTGGAGGAGCTAAATTTGAGTGAATTTAGATGAAATTTACTTTCATTTTTTTGGATTTTATATAAATTTTTAGTCAAATTGTAATAAAGGAATTTGAACCATCTTCGATTTTTTTGGATTTTGATGAGTTTTTTTGTTGGAGGTGTTAAATTTGAGTGAATTTAGATGAAATTTACTTCTATTTTTTTGATTTCATATAAATTTTTAGTCAAATTGTAATAAAGGAATTTGATCCAACTTCGATATTTTTGGATTTTGATGATTTGGTTGTTGGAGGAGTTAAATTTGAGTAAATTTAGATGAAATTAACACCTTTTTTGGATTTTATATAAATTTTTAGTCAAATTGTAATAATGGAATTTGAAACCAACTCCGATTTTTTTGGATTTTGATGAATTTTTTTGTTGGAGGAGCTAAATTTGAGTGAATTTAGATGAAATTTACTTCTATTTTTTTTTAATTCATATAAATTTTTAGTCAAATTGTAATACAGGAATTTGAACCAACTTCGATTTTTTTGGATTTTGATGAGTTTTTTTGTTGGAGGAGTTAAATCTGAGTTAATTTAGATGAAATTTACTTCTATTTTTTTGATTTCATATAAATTTTTAGTCAAATTGTAATAGAGGAATTTGAACCACCTTCGATTTTTTTGGATTTTGATGAGTTTTTTTGTTGGAGGTGTTAAATTTGAGTGAATTTAGATGAAATTTACTTCTATTTTTTGATTTCATATAAATTTTTAGTCAAATTGTAATAAAGGAATTTGAAACCAACTTCGATTTTTTTGGATTTTGATGAATTTTTTTGTTGGAGGAGATAAATTTGAGTGAATTTAGATGAAATTTACTTCTATTTTTTTTTGATTTCATATAAATTTTTAGTCAAATTGTAATAAAGGAATTTGAAACAACTTCGATTTTTTTGGATTTTGATGAATTTTTTTGTTGGAGGAGTTAAATTTGAGTTAATTTAGATGAAATTTACTTCTATTTTTTTGATTTCATATAAATTTTTAGTCAAATTGTAATAATGGAATTTGAACCATCTTCAATTTTTTTGGATTTTGATGAGTTTTTTTGTTGGAGGAGTTAAATTTGAGTTAATTTAGATGAAATTTACTTCTATTTTTTTGATTTCATATAAATTTTTAGACAAATTGTAATAAAGGAATTTGAACCAACTTCGATTTTTTTGGATTTTGATGATTTTGGTTGTTGGAGGAGTTAAATTTGAGTAAATTTAGATGAAATTAACACCTTTTTTGGATTTTATATAAATTTTTAGTCAAATTGTAATAAATGAATTTGAAACCAACTTCGATTTTTTTGGATTTTGATGAATTTTTTTGTTGGAGGAGCTAAATTTGAGTGAATTTCGATGAAATTTACTTTCATTTTTTTGGATTTTATATATATTTTTAGTCAAATTGTAATAAAGGAATTTGAACCATCTTCGATTTTTTTGGATTTTGATGAGTTTTTTTGTTGGAGGTGTTAAATTTGAGTGAATTTAGATGAAATTTACTTCTATTTTTTTGATTTCATATAAATTTTTAGTCAAATTGTAATAAAGGAATTTGCACCATCTTCAATTTTTTTGGATTTTGATGAATTTTTTTGTTGGAGGAGCTAAATTTGAGTGAATTTAGATGAAATTTACTTTCATTTTTTTGGATTTTATATAAATTTTTAGTCAAATTGTAATAAAGGAATTTGAACCATCTTCGATTTTTTTGGATTTTGATGAGTTTTTTTGTTGGAGGAGTTAAATTTGAGTGAATTTAGATGAAATTTACTTCTATTTTTTTGATTTCATATAAATTTTTAGTCAAATTGTAATAAAGGAATTTGAACCACCTTCGATTTTTTTGGATTTTGATGATTTTGGTTGTTGGAGGAGTTAAATTTGAGTAAATTTAGATGAATTTACTTTCATTTTTTTGGATTTTATATAAATTTTTAGTCAAATTGTAATAGAGGAATTTGAACCATCTTCGATTTTTTTGGATTATGATGAATTTTTTGTTGGAGGAGCTAAATTTGAGTGAATTTAGATGAAATTTACTTCTATTTTTTTTGAATTCATATAAATTTTTAGTCAAATTGTAATACAGGAATTTGAACCAACTTCGATTTTTTTGGATTTTGATGAGTTTTTTTGTTGGAGGAGTTAAATCTGAGTTAATTTAGATGAAATTTACTTGTATTTTTTTGATTTCATATAAATTTTTAGTCAAATTGTAATAGAGGAATTTGAACCACCTTCGATTTTTTTGGATTTTGATGATTTTGGTTGTTGGAGGAGTTAAATTTGAGTAAATTTAGATGAAATTAACACCTTTTTTTGATTTTTTATAAATTTTTAGTCAAATTGTAATAAATGAATTTGAAACCAACTTCGATTTTTTTGGATTTTGATGAATTTTTTGTTGGAGGAGCTAAATTTGAGTGAATTTAGATGAAATTTACTGTCATTTATTTGGATTTTATATAAATTTTTAGTCAAATTGTAATAAAGGAATTTGAACCATCTTCGATTTTTTTGGATTTTGATGAATTTTTTTGTTGGAGGAGCTAAATTTGAGTGAATTTAGATGAAATTTACTTTCATTTTTTTGGATTTTATATAAATTTTTAGTCAAATTGTAATAAAGGAATTTGAACCATCTTCGATTTTTTTGGATTTTGATGAGTTTTTTTGTTGGAGGAGTTAAATTTGAGTGAATTTAGATGAAATTTACTTCTATTTTTTTGATTTCATATAAATTTTTAGTCAAATTGTAATAAAGGAATTTGAACCACCTTCGATTTTTTTGGATTTTGATGATTTTGGTTGTTGGAGGAGTTAAATTTGAGTAAATTTAGATGAATTTACTTTCATTTTTTTGGATTTTATATAAATTTTTAGTCAAATTGTAATAGAGGAATTTGAACCATCTTCGATTTTTTTGGATTATGATGAATTTTTTGTTGGAGGAGCTAAATTTGAGTGAATTTAGATGAAATTTACTTCTATTTTTTTTGAATTCATATAAATTTTTAGTCAAATTGTAATACAGGAATTTGAACCAACTTCGATTTTTTTGGATTTTGATGAGTTTTTTTGTTGGAGGAGTTAAATCTGAGTTAATTTAGATGAAATTTACTTCTATTTTTTTGATTTCATATAAATTTTTAGTCAAATTGTAATAGAGGAATTTGAACCACCTTCGATTTTTTTGGATTTTGATGATTTTGGTTGTTGGAGGAGTTAAATTTGAGTAAATTTAGATGAATTTACTTTCATTTTTTTGGATTTTATATAAATTTTTAGTCAAATTGTAATAGAGGAATTTGAACCATCTTCGATTTTTTTGGATTTTGATGATTTTGGTTGCTGGAGGAGTTAAATTTGAGTAAATTTAGATGAAATTAACACCTTTTTTTGGATTTTACATAAATTTTTAGTCAAATTGTAATAAATGAATTTGAAACCAACTTCGATTTTTTTGGATTTTGATGAATTTTTTTGTTGGAGGAGCAAAATTTGAGTGAATTTAGATGAAATTTACTTCTATTTTTTTTTGATTTCATATAAATTTTTAGTCAAATTGTAATAAAGGAATTTGAACCAACTTCGATTTTTTTGGATTTTGATGAGTTTTTTTGTTGGAGGAGTTAAATTTGAGTTAATTTAGATGAAATTTACTTCTATTTTTTTGATATCATATAAATTTTTAGACAAATTGTAATAAAGGAATTTGAACCAACTTCGATTTTTTTGGATTTTGATGATTTTGGTTGTAGGAGGAGTTAAATTTGAGTAAATTTAGATGAAATTAACACATTTTTTTTGATTTTTTATAAATTTTTAGTCAAATTGTAATAAATGAATTTGAAACCAACTTCGATTTTTTTGGATTTTGATGAATTTTTTGTTGGAGGAGCTAAATTTGAGTGAATTTAGATGAAATTTACTGTCATTTATTTGGATTTTATATAAATTTTTAGTCAAATTGTAATAAAGGAATTTGAAACCAACTTCGATTTTTTTGGATTTTGATGAATTTTTTTGTTGGAGGAGCAAAATTTGAATGAATTTAGATGAAATTTACTTCTATTTTTTTTTATTTCATATAAATTTTTAGTCAAATTGTAATAAAGGAATTTGAACCAACTTCGATTTTTTTGGATTTTGATGAGTTTTTTTGTTGGAGGAGTTAAATCTGAGTTAATTTAGATGAAATTTACTTCTATTTTTTTGATTTCATATAAATTTTTAGTCAAATTGTAATAGAGGAATTTGAACCACCTTCGATTTTTTTGGATTTTGATGATTTTGGTTGTTGGAGGAGTTAAATTTGAGTAAATTTAGATGAATTTACTTTCATTTTTTTGGATTTTATATAAATTTTTAGTCAAATTGTAATAGAGGAATTTGAACCATCTTCGATTTTTTTGGATTTTGATGATTTTGGTTGCTGGAGGAGTTAAATTTGAGTAAATTTAGATGAAATTAACACCTTTTTTTGGATTTTACATAAATTTTTAGTCAAATTGTAATAAATGAATTTGAAACCAACTTCGATTTTTTTGGATTTTGATGAATTTTTTTGTTGGAGGAGCAAAATTTGAGTGAATTTAGATGAAATTTACTTCTATTTTTTTTTGATTTCATATAAATTTTTAGTCAAATTGTAATAAAGGAATTTGAACCAACTTCGCTTTTTTTGGATTTTGATGAGTTTTTTTGTTGGAGGAGTTAAATTTGAGTTAATTTAGATGAAATTTACTTCTATTTTTTTGATATCATATAAATTTTTAGACAAATTGTAATAAAGGAATTTGAACCAACTTCGATTTTTTTGGATTTTGATGATTTTGGTTGTTGGAGGAGTTAAATTTGAGTAAATTTAGATGAAATTAACACCTTTTTTTTGATTTTTTATAAATTTTTAGTCAAATTGTAATAAATGAATTTGAAACCAACTTCGATTTTTTTGGATTATGATGAATTTTTTGTTGGAGGAGCTAAATTTGAGTGAATTTAGATGAAATTTACTTCTATTTTTTTTGAATTCATATAAATTTTTAGTCAAATTGTAATACAGGAATTTGAACCAACTTCGATTTTTTTGGATTTTGATGAGTTTTTTTGTTGGAGGAGTTAAATCTGAGTTAATTTAGATGAAATTTACTTCTATTTTTTTGATTTCATATAAATTTTTAGTCAAATTGTAATAGAGGAATTTGAACCACCTTCGATTTTTTTGGATTTTGATGATTTTGGTTGTTGGAGGAGTTAAATTTGAGTAAATTTAGATGAATTTACTTTCATTTTTTTGGATTTTATATAAATTTTTAGTCAAATTGTAATAGAGGAATTTGAACCATCTTCGATTTTTTTGGATTTTGATGATTTTGGTTGCTGGAGGAGTTAAATTTGAGTAAATTTAGATGAAATTAACACCTTTTTTTGGATTTTACATAAATTTTTAGTCAAATTGTAATAAATGAATTTGAAACCAACTTCGATTTTTTTGGATTTTGATGAATTTTTTTGTTGGAGGAGCAGAATTTGAGTGAATTTAGATGAAATTTACTTCTATTTTTTTTTGATTTCATATAAATTTTTAGTCAAATTGTAATAAAGGAATTTGAACCAACTTCGATTTTTTTGGATTTTGATGAGTTTTTTTGTTGGAGGAGTTAAATTTGAGTTAATTTAGATGAAATTTACTTCTATTTTTTTGATATCATATAAATTTTTAGACAAATTGTAATAAAGGAATTTGAACCAACTTCGATTTTTTTGGATTTTGATGATTTTGGTTGTTGGAGGAGTTAAATTTGAGTAAATTTAGATGAAATTAACACCTTTTTTTTGATTTTTTATAAATTTTTAGTCAAATTGTAATAAATGAATTTGAAACCAACTTCGATTTTTTTGGATTTTGATGAATTTTTTGTTGGAGGAGCTAAATTTGAGTGAATTTAGATGAAATTTACTGTCATTTATTTGGATTTTATTTAAATTTTTAGTCAAATTGTAATAAAGGAATTTGAACCATCTTCGATTTTTTTGGATTTTGATGAATTTTTTTGTTGGAGGAGCTAAATTTGAGTGAATTTAGATGAAATTTACTTTCATTTTTTTGGATTTTATATAAATTTTTAGTCAAATTGTAATAAAGGAATTTGAACCATCTTCGATTTTTTTGGATTTTGATGAGTTTTTTTGTTGGAGGTGTTAAATTTGAGTGAATTTAGATGAAATTTACTTCTATTTTTTTGATTTCATATAAATTTTTAGTCAAATTGTAATAAAGGAATTTGAAACCAACTTCGATTTTTTTGGATTTTGATGAATTTTTTTGTTGGAGGAGATAAATTTGAGTGAATTTAGATGAAATTTACTTCTATTTTTTTTTGATTTCATATAAATTTTTAGTCAAATTGTAATAAAGGAATTTGAAACAACTTCGATTTTTTTGGATTTTGATGAATTTTTTTGTTGGAGGAGTTAAATTTGAGTTAATTTAGATGAAATTTACTTCTATTTTTTTGATTTCATATAAATTTTTAGTCAAATTGTAATAATGGAATTTGAACCATCTTCGATTTTTTTGGATTTTGATGAGTTTTTTTGTTGGAGGAGTTAAATTTGAGTTAATTTAGATGAAATTTACTTCTATTTTTTTGATTTCATATAAATTTTTAGACAAATTGTAATAAAGGAATTTGAACCAACTTCGATTTTTTTGGATTTTGATGATTTTGGTTGTTGGAGGAGTTAAATTTGAGTAAATTTAGATGAAATTAACACCTTTTTTGGATTTTATATAAATTTTTAGTCAAATTGTAATAAATGAATTTGAAACCAACTTCGATTTTTTTGGATTTTGATGAATTTTTTGTTGGAGGAGCTAAATTTGAGTGAATTTAGATGAAATTTACTTCTATTTTTTTTTGATTTCATATAAATTTTTAGTCAAATTGTAATAAAGGAATTTGAACCATCTTCGATTTTTTTGGATTTTGATGAATTTTTTTGTTGGAGGAGCTAAATTTGAGTGAATTTAGATGAAATTTACTGTCATTTATTTGGATTTTATATAAATTTTTAGTCAAATTGTAATAAAGGAATTTGAACCATCTTCGATTTTTTTGGATTTTGATGAATTTTTTTGTTGGAGGAGCTAAATTTGAGTAAATTTAGATGAAATTAACACCTTTTTTTTTATTTTTTATAAATTTTTAGTCAAATTGTAATAAATGAATTTGAAACCAACTTCGATTTTTTTGGATTTTGATGAATTTTTTGTTGGAGGAGCTAAATTTGAGTGAATTTAGATGAAATTTACTGTCATTTATTTGGATTTTATATAAATTTTTAGTCAAATTGTAATAGAGGAATTTGAACCATCTTCGATTTTTTTGGATTTTGATGATTTTGGTTTGCTGGAGGAGTTAAATTTGAGTAAATTTAGATGAAATTAACACCTTTTTTTGGATTTTACATAAATTTTTAGTCAAATTGTAATAAATGAATTTGAACCAACTTCGATTTTTTTGGATTTTGATGAGTTTTTTTGTTGGAGGAGTTAAATTTGAGTTAATTTAGATGAAATTTACTTCTATTTTTTTGATATCATATAAATTTTTAGACAAATTGTAATAAAGGAATTTGAACCAACTTCGATTTTTTTGGATTTTGATGATTTTGGTTGTTGGAGGAGTTAAATTTGAGTAAATTTAGATGAAATTAACACCTTTTTTTTTATTTTTTATAAATTTTTAGTCAAATTGTAATAAATGAATTTGAAACCAACTTCGATTTTTTTGGATTTTGATGAATTTTTTGTTGGAGGAGCTAAATTTGAGTGAATTTAGATGAAATTTACTGTCATTTATTTGGATTTTATATAAATTTTTAGTCAAATTGTAATAAAGGAATTTGAACCATCTTCGATTTTTTTGGATTTTGATGAATTTTTTTGTTGGAGGAGCTAAATTTGAGTGAATTTAGATGAAATTTACTTCCATTTTTTTGGATTTTATATAAATTTTTAGTCAAATTGTAATAAAGGAATTTGAACCATCTTCGATTTTTTTGGATTTTGATGAGTTTTTTTGTTGGAGGAGTTAAATTTGAGTGAATTTAGATGAAATTTACTTCTATTTTTTTGATTTCATATAAATTTTTAGTCAAATTGTAATAAAGGAATTTGAACCAACTTCGATTTTTTTGGATTTTGATGATTTTGGTTGTTGGAGGAGTTAAATTTGAGGAAATTTAGATGAATTTACTTTCATTTTTTTGGATTTTATATAAATTTTTAGTCAAATTGTAATAGAGGAATTTGAACCATCTTCGATTTTTTTGGATTTTGATGATTTTGGTTGCTGGAGGAGTTAAATTTGAGTAAATTTAGATGAAATTAACACCTTTTTTTGGATTTTACATAAATTTTTAGTCAAATTGTAATAAATGAATTTGAAACCAACTTCGATTTTTTTGGATTTTGATGAATTTTTTTGTTGGAGGAGCAAAATTTGAGTGAATTTAGATGAAATTTACTTCTATTTTTTTTTGATTTCATATAAATTTTTAGTCAAATTGTAATAAAGGAATTTGAACCAACTTCGCTTTTTTTGGATTTTGATGAGTTTTTTTGTTGGAGGAGTTAAATTTGAGTTAATTTAGATGAAATTTACTTCTATTTTTTTGATATCATATAAATTTTTAGACAAATTGTAATAAAGGAATTTGAACCAACTTCGATTTTTTTGGATTTTGATGATTTTGGTTGTTGGAGGAGTTAAATTTGAGTAAATTTAGATGAAATTAACACCTTTTTTTTGATTTTTTATAAATTTTTAGTCAAATTGTAATAAATGAATTTGAAACCAACTTCGATTTTTTTGGATTATGATGAATTTTTTGTTGGAGGAGCTAAATTTGAGTGAATTTAGATGAAATTTACTTCTATTTTTTTTGAATTCATATAAATTTTTAGTCAAATTGTAATACAGGAATTTGAACCAACTTCGATTTTTTTGGATTTTGATGAGTTTTTTTGTTGGAGGAGTTAAATCTGAGTTAATTTAGATGAAATTTACTTCTATTTTTTTGATTTCATATAAATTTTTAGTCAAATTGTAATAGAGGAATTTGAACCACCTTCGATTTTTTTGGATTTTGATGATTTTGGTTGTTGGAGGAGTTAAATTTGAGTAAATTTAGATGAATTTACTTTCATTTTTTTGGATTTTATATAAATTTTTAGTCAAATTGTAATAGAGGAATTTGAACCATCTTCGATTTTTTTGGATTTTGATGATTTTGGTTGCTGGAGGAGTTAAATTTGAGTAAATTTAGATGAAATTAACACCTTTTTTTGGATTTTACATAAATTTTTAGTCAAATTGTAATAAATGAATTTGAAACCAACTTCGATTTTTTTGGATTTTGATGAATTTTTTTGTTGGAGGAGCAAAATTTGAGTGAATTTAGATGAAATTTACTTCTATTTTTTTTTGATTTCATATAAATTTTTAGTCAAATTGTAATAAAGGAATTTGAACCAACTTCGATTTTTTTGGATTTTGATGATTTTGGTTGTTGGAGGAGTTAAATTTGAGGAAATTTAGATGAATTTACTTTCATTTTTTTGGATTTTATATAAATTTTTAGTCAAATTGTAATAGAGGAATTTGAACCATCTTCGATTTTTTTGGATTTTGATGATTTTGGTTGCTGGAGGAGTTAAATTTGAGTAAATTTAGATGAAATTAACACCTTTTTTTGGATTTTACATAAATTTTTAGTCAAATTGTAATAAATGAATTTGAAACCAACTTCGATTTTTTTGGATTTTGATGAATTTTTTTGTTGGAGGAGCAAAATTTGAGTGAATTTAGATGAAATTTACTTCTATTTTTTTTTGATTTCATATAAATTTTTAGTCAAATTGTAATAAAGGAATTTGAACCAACTTCGCTTTTTTTGGATTTTGATGAGTTTTTTTGTTGGAGGAGTTAAATTTGAGTTAATTTAGATGAAATTTACTTCTATTTTTTTGATATCATATAAATTTTTAGACAAATTGTAATAAAGGAATTTGAACCAACTTCGATTTTTTTGGATTTTGATGATTTTGGTTGTTGGAGGAGTTAAATTTGAGTAAATTTAGATGAAATTAACACCTTTTTTTTGATTTTTTATAAATTTTTAGTCAAATTGTAATAAATGAATTTGAAACCAACTTCGATTTTTTTGGATTATGATGAATTTTTTGTTGGAGGAGCTAAATTTGAGTGAATTTAGATGAAATTTACTTCTATTTTTTTTGAATTCATATAAATTTTTAGTCAAATTGTAATACAGGAATTTGAACCAACTTCGATTTTTTTGGATTTTGATGAGTTTTTTTGTTGGAGGAGTTAAATCTGAGTTAATTTAGATGAAATTTACTTCTATTTTTTTGATTTCATATAAATTTTTAGTCAAATTGTAATAGAGGAATTTGAACCACCTTCGATTTTTTTGGATTTTGATGATTTTGGTTGTTGGAGGAGTTAAATTTGAGTAAATTTAGATGAATTTACTTTCATTTTTTTGGATTTTATATAAATTTTTAGTCAAATTGTAATAGAGGAATTTGAACCATCTTCGATTTTTTTGGATTTTGATGATTTTGGTTGCTGGAGGAGTTAAATTTGAGTAAATTTAGATGAAATTAACACCTTTTTTTGGATTTTACATAAATTTTTAGTCAAATTGTAATAAATGAATTTGAAACCAACTTCGATTTTTTTGGATTTTGATGAATTTTTTTGTTGGAGGAGCAAAATTTGAGTGAATTTAGATGAAATTTACTTCTATTTTTTTTTGATTTCATATAAATTTTTAGTCAAATTGTAATAAAGGAATTTGAACCAACTTCGATTTTTTTGGATTTTGATGAGTTTTTTTGTTGGAGGAGTTAAATTTGAGTTAATTTAGATGAAATTTACTTCTATTTTTTTGATATCATATAAATTTTTAGACAAATTGTAATAAAGGAATTTGAACCAACTTCGATTTTTTTGGATTTTGATGATTTTGGTTGTTGGAGGAGTTAAATTTGAGTAAATTTAGATGAAATTAACACCTTTTTTTTGATTTTTTATAAATTTTTAGTCAAATTGTAATAAATGAATTTGAAACCAACTTCGATTTTTTTGGATTTTGATGAATTTTTTGTTGGAGGAGCTAAATTTGAGTGAATTTAGATGAAATTTACTGTCATTTATTTGGATTTTATATAAATTTTTAGTCAAATTGTAATAAAGGAATTTGAACCATCTTCGATTTTTTTGGATTTTGATGAATTTTTTTGTTGGAGGAGCTAAATTTGAGTGAATTTAGATGAAATTTACTTTCATTTTTTTGGATTTTATATAAATTTTTAGTCAAATTGTAATAAAGGAATTTGAACCATCTTCGATTTTTTTGGATTTTGATGAGTTTTTTTGTTGGAGGAGTTAAATTTGAGTGAATTTAGATGAAATTTACTTCTATTTTTTTGATTTCATATAAATTTTTAGTCAAATTGTAATAAAGGAATTTGAACCAACTTCGATTTTTTTGGATTTTGATGATTTTGGTTGTTGGAGGAGTTAAATTTGAGTAAATTTAGATGAATTTACTTTCATTTTTTTGGATTTTATATAAATTTTTAGTCAAATTGTAATAGAGGAATTTGAACCATCTTCGATTTTTTTGGATTTTGATGATTTTGGTTGCTGGAGGAGTTAAATTTGAGTAAATTTAGATGAAATTAACACCTTTTTTTGGATTTTACATAAATTTTTAGTCAAATTGTAATAAATGAATTTGAAACCAACTTCGATTTTTTTGGATTTTGATGAATTTTTTTGTTGGAGGAGCAAAATTTGAGTGAATTTAGATGAAATTTACTTCTATTTTTTTTTGATTTCATATAAATTTTTAGTCAAATTGTAATAAAGGAATTTGAACCAACTTCGATTTTTTTGGATTTTGATGAGTTTTTTTGTTGGAGGAGTTAAATTTGAGTTAATTTAGATGAAATTTACTTCTATTTTTTTGATATCATATAAATTTTTAGACAAATTGTAATAAAGGAATTTGAACCAACTTCGATTATTTTGGATTTTGATGATTTTGGTTGTTGGAGGAGTTAAATTTGAGTAAATTTAGATGAAATTAACACCTTTTTTGGATTTTATATAAATTTTTAGTCAAATTGTAATAAATGAATTTGAAACCAACTTCGATTTTTTTGGATTTTGATGAATTTTTTTGTTGGAGGAGCTAAATTTGAGTGAATTTAGATGAAATTTACTTTCATTTTTTTGGATTTTATATAAATTTTTAGTCAAATTGTAATAAAGGAATTTGAACCATCTTCGATTTTTTTGGATTTTGATGAGTTTTTTTGTTGGAGGTGTTAAATTTGAGTGAATTTAGATGAAATTTACTTCTATTTTTTTGATTTCATATAAATTTTTAGTCAAATTGTAATAAAGGAATTTGATCCAACTTCGATATTTTTGGATTTTGATGATTTGGTTGTTGGAGGAGTTAAATTTGAGTAAATTTAGATGAAATTAACACCTTTTTTGGATTTTATATAAATTTTTAGTCAAATTGTAATAATGGAATTTGAAACCAACTCCGATTTTTTTGGATTTTGATGAATTTTTTTGTTGGAGGAGCTAAATTTGAGTGAATTTAGATGAAATTTACTTCTATTTTTTTTTAATTCATATAAATTTTTAGTCAAATTGTAATACAGGAATTTGAACCAACTTCGATTTTTTGGGATTTTGATGAGTTTTTTTGTTGGAGTTAAATCTGAGTTAATTTAGATGAAATTTACTTCTATTTTTTTGATTTCATATAAATTTTTAGTCAAATTGTAATAGAGGAATTTGAACCACCTTCGATTTTTTTGGATTTTGATGAGTTTTTTTGTTGGAGGTGTTAAATTTGAGTGAATTTAGATGAAATTTACTTCTATTTTTTTGATTTCATATAAATTTTTAGTCAAATTGTAATAAAGGAATTTGAAACCAACTTCGATTTTTTTGGATTTTGATGAATTTTTTTAATGGAGGAGATAAATTTGAGTGAATTTAGATGAAATTTACTTCTATTTTTTTTTGATTTCATATAAATTTTTAGTCAAATTGTAATAAAGGAATTTGAAACAACTTCGATTTTTTTGGATTTTGATGAATTTTTTTGTTGGAGGAGTTAAATTTGAGTTAATTTAGATGAAATTTACTTCTATTTTTTTGATTTCATATAAATTTTTAGTCAAATTGTAATAATGGAATTTGAACCATCTTCGATTTTTTTGGATTTTGATGAGTTTTTTTGTTGGAGGAGTTAAATTTGAGTTAATTTAGATGAAATTTACTTCTATTTTTTTGATTTCATATAAATTTTTAGACAAATTGTAATAAAGGAATTTGAACCAACTTCGATTTTTTTGGATTTTGATGATTTTGGTTGTTGGAGGAGTTAAATTTGAGTAAATTTAGATGAAATTAACACCTTTTTTGGATTTTATATAAATTTTTAGTCAAATTGTAATAAATGAATTTGAAACCAACTTCGATTTTTTTGGATTTTGATGAATTTTTTGTTGGAGGAGTTAAATTTGAGTGAATTTAGATGAAATTTACTTCTATTTTTTTGATTTCATATAAATTTTTAGTCAAATTGTAATAAAGGAATTTGAACCAACTTCGATTTTTTTGGATTTTGATGATTTTGGTTGTTGGAGGAGTTAAATTTGAGGAAATTTAGATGAATTTACTTTCATTTTTTTGGATTTTATATAAATTTTTAGTCAAATTGTAATAGAGGAATTTGAACCATCTTCGATTTTTTTGGATTTTGATGATTTTGGTTGCTGGAGGAGTTAAATTTGAGTAAATTTAGATGAAATTAACACCTTTTTTGGATTTTACATAAATTTTTAGTCAAATTGTAATAAATGAATTTGAAACCAACTTCGATTTTTTTGGATTTTGATGAATTTTTTTGTTGGAGGAGCAAAATTTGAGTGAATTTAGATGAAATTTACTTCTATTTTTTTTTGATTTCATATAAATTTTTAGTCAAATTGTAATAAAGGAATTTGAACCAACTTCGCTTTTTTTGGATTTTGATGAGTTTTTTTGTTGGAGGAGTTAAATTTGAGTTAATTTAGATGAAATTTACTTCTATTTTTTTGATATCATATAAATTTTTAGACAAATTGTAATAAAGGAATTTGAACCAACTTCGATTTTTTTGGATTTTGATGATTTTGGTTGTTGGAGGAGTTAAATTTGAGTAAATTTAGATGAAATTAACACCTTTTTTTTGATTTTTTATAAATTTTTAGTCAAATTGTAATAAATGAATTTGAAACCAACTTCGATTTTTTTGGATTATGATGAATTTTTTGTTGGAGGAGCTAAATTTGAGTGAATTTAGATGAAATTTACTTCTATTTTTTTTGAATTCATATAAATTTTTAGTCAAATTGTAATACAGGAATTTGAACCAACTTCGATTTTTTTGGATTTTGATGAGTTTTTTTGTTGGAGGAGTTAAATCTGAGTTAATTTAGATGAAATTTACTTCTATTTTTTTGATTTCATATAAATTTTTAGTCAAATTGTAATAGAGGAATTTGAACCACCTTCGATTTTTTTGGATTTTGATGATTTTGGTTGTTGGAGGAGTTAAATTTGAGTAAATTTAGATGAATTTACTTTCATTTTTTTGGATTTTATATAAATTTTTAGTCAAATTGTAATAGAGGAATTTGAACCATCTTCGATTTTTTTGGATTTTGATGATTTTGGTTGCTGGAGGAGTTAAATTTGAGTAAATTTAGATGAAATTAACACCTTTTTTTGGATTTTACATAAATTTTTAGTCAAATTGTAATAAATGAATTTGAAACCAACTTCGATTTTTTTGGATTTTGATGAATTTTTTTGTTGGAGGAGCAAAATTTGAGTGAATTTAGATGAAATTTACTTCTATTTTTTTTTGATTTCATATAAATTTTTAGACAAATTGTAATAAAGGAATTTGAACCAACTTCGATTTTTTTGGATTTTGATGATTTTGGTTGTTGGAGGAGTTAAATTTGAGTAAATTTAGATGAAATTAACACCTTTTTTTTGATTTTTTATAAATTTTTAGTCAAATTGTAATAAATGAATTTGAAACCAACTTCGATTTTTTTGGATTTTGATGAATTTTTTGTTGGAGGAGCTAAATTTGAGTGAATTTAGATGAAATTTACTGTCATTTATTTGGATTTTATATAAATTTTTAGTCAAATTGTAATAAAGGAATTTGAACCATCTTCGATTTTTTTGGATTTTGATGAATTTTTTTGTTGGAGGAGCTAAATTTGAGTGAATTTAGATGAAATTTACTTTCATTTTTTTGGATTTTATATAAATTTTTAGTCAAATTGTAATAAAGGAATTTGAACCATCTTCGATTTTTTTGGATTTTGATGAGTTTTTTTGTTGGAGGAGTTAAATTTGAGTGAATTTAGATGAAATTTACTTCTATTTTTTTGATTTCATATAAATTTTTAGTCAAATTGTAATAAAGGAATTTGAACCAACTTCGATTTTTTTGGATTTTGATGATTTTGGTTGTTGGAGGAGTTAAATTTGAGTAAATTTAGATGAATTTACTTTCATTTTTTTGGATTTTATATAAATTTTTAGTCAAATTGTAATAGAGGAATTTGAACCATCTTCGATTTTTTTGGATTTTGATGATTTTGGTTGCTGGAGGAGTTAAATTTGAGTAAATTTAGATGAAATTAACACCTTTTTTTGGATTTTACATAAATTTTTAGTCAAATTGTAATAAATGAATTTGAAACCAACTTCGATTTTTTTGGATTTTGATGAATTTTTTTGTTGGAGGAGCAAAATTTGAGTGAATTTAGATGAAATTTACTTCTATTTTTTTTTGATTTCATATAAATTTTTAGTCAAATTGTAATAAAGGAATTTGAACCAACTTCGATTTTTTTGGATTTTGATGAGTTTTTTTGTTGGAGGAGTTAAATTTGAGTTAATTTAGATGAAATTTACTTCTATTTTTTTGATATCATATAAATTTTTAGACAAATTGTAATAAAGGAATTTGAACCAACTTCGATTTTTTTGGATTTTGATGATTTTGGTTGTTGGAGGAGTTAAATTTGAGTAAATTTAGATGAAATTAACACCTTTTTTGGATTTTATATAAATTTTTAGTCAAATTGTAATAAATGAATTTGAAACCAACTTCGATTTTTTTGGATTTTGATGAATTTTTTTGTTGGAGGAGCTAAATTTGAGTGAATTTAGATGAAATTTACTTTCATTTTTTTGGATTTTATATAAATTTTTAGTCAAATTGTAATAAAGGAATTTGAACCATCTTCGATTTTTTTGGATTTTGATGAGTTTTTTTGTTGGAGGTGTTAAATTTGAGTGAATTTAGATGAAATTTACTTCTATTTTTTTGATTTCATATAAATTTTTAGTCAAATTGTAATAAAGGAATTTGATCCAACTTCGATATTTTTGGATTTTTATGATTTGGTTGTTGGAGGAGTTAAATTTGAGTAAATTTAGATGAAATTAACACCTTTTTTGGATTTTATATAAATTTTTAGTCAAATTGTAATAATGGAATTTGAAACCAACTCCGATTTTTTTGGATTTTGATGAATTTTTTTTTGGAGGAGCTAAATTTGAGTGAATTTAGATGAAATTTACTTCTATTTTTTTTTAATTCATATAAATTTTTAGTCAAATTGTAATACAGGAATTTGAACCAACTTCGATTTTTTTGGATTTTGATGAGTTTTTTTGTTGGAGGAGTTAAATCTGAGTTAATTTAGATGAAATTTACTTCTATTTTTTTGATTTCATATAAATTTTTAGTCAAATTGTAATAGAGGAATTGGAACCACCTTCGATTTTTTTGGATTTTGATGAGTTTTTTTGTTGGAGGTGTTAAATTTGAGTGAATTTAGATGAAATTTACTTCTATTTTTTTGATTTCATATAAATTTTTAGTCAAATTGTAATAAAGGAATTTGAAACCAACTTCGATTTTTTTGGATTTTGATGAATTTTTTTGTTGGAGGAGATAAATTTGAGTGAATTTAGATGAAATTTACTTCTATTTTTTTTTGATTTCATATAAATTTTTAGTCAAATTGTAATAAAGGAATTTGAAACAACTTCGATTTTTTTGGATTTTGATGAATTTTTTTGTTGGAGGAGTTAAATTTGAGTTAATTTAGATGAAATTTACTTCTATTTTTTGATTTCATTTAAATTTTTAGTCAAATTGTAATAATGGAATTTGAACCATCTTCAATTTTTTTGGATTTTGATGAGTTTTTTTGTTGGAGGAGTTAAATTTGAGTTAATTTAGATGAAATTTACTTCTATTTTTTTGATATCATATAAATTTTTAGACAAATTGTAATAAAGGAATTTGAACCAACTTCGATTTTTTTGGATTTTGATGATTTTGGTTGTTGGAGGAGTTAAATTTGAGTAAATTTAGATGAAATTAACACCTTTTTTTTGATTTTTTATAAATTTTTAGTCAAATTGTAATAAATGAATTTGAAACCAACTTCGATTTTTTTGGATTTTGATGAATTTTTTGTTGGAGGAGCTAAATTTGAGTGAATTTAGATGAAATTTACTGTCATTTATTTGGATTTTATATAAATTTTTAGTCAAATTGTAATAAAGGAATTTGAACCATCTTCGATTTTTTTGGATTTTGATGAATTTTTTTGTTGGAGGAGCTAAATTTGAGTGAATTTAGATGAAATTTACTTTCATTTTTTTGGATTTTATATAAATTTTTAGTCAAATTGTAATAAAGGAATTTGAACCATCTTCGATTTTTTTGGATTATGATGAATTTTTTGTTGGAGGAGCTAAATTTGAGTGAATTTAGATGAAATTTACTTCTATTTTTTTTGAATTCATATAAATTTTTAGTCAAATTGTAATAAAGGAATTTGAACCAACTTCGATTTTTTTGGATTTTGATGAGTTTTTTTGTTGGAGGAGTTAAATCTGAGTTAATTTAGATGAAATTTACTTCTATTTTTTTGATTTCATATAAATTTTTAGTCAAATTGTAATAGAGGAATTTGAACCACCTTCGATTTTTTTGGATTTTGATGATTTTGGTTGTTGGAGGAGTTAAATTTGAGTAAATTTAGATGAATTTACTTTCATTTTTTTGGATTTTATATAAATTTTTAGTCAAATTGTAATAGAGGAATTTGAACCATCTTCGATTTTTTTGGATTTTGATGATTTTGGTTGCTGGAGGAGTTAAATTTGAGTAAATTTAGATGAAATTAACACCTTTTTTTGGATTTTACATAAATTTTTAGTCAAATTGTAATAAATGAATTTGAAACCAACTTCGATTTTTTTGGATTTTGATGAATTTTTTTGTTGGAGGAGCAAAATTTGAGTGAATTTAGATGAAATTTACTTCTATTTTTTTTTGATTTCATATAAATTTTTAGTCAAATTGTAATAAAGGAATTTGAACCAACTTCGATTTTTTTGGATTTTGATGAGTTTTTTTGTTGGAGGAGTTAAATTTGAGTGAATTTAGATGAAATTTACTTCTATTTTTTTTTTATTTCATATAAATTTTTAGTCAAATTGTAATAAAGGAATTTGAACCAACTTCAATTTTTTTGGATTTTGATGAGTTTTTTTGTTGGAGGAGTTAAATCTGAGTTAATTTAGATGAAATTTACTTCTATTTTTTTGATTTCATATAAATTTTTAGTCAAATTGTAATAGAGGAATTTGAACCACCTTCGATTTTTTTGGATTTTGATGATTTTGGTTGTTGGAGGAGTTAAATTTGAGTAAATTTAGATGAATTTACTTTCATTTTTTTGGATTTTATATAAATTTTTAGTCAAATTGTAATAGAGGAATTTGAACCATCTTCGATTTTTTTGGATTTTGATGATTTTGGTTGCTGGAGGAGTTAAATTTGAGTAAATTTAGATGAAATTAACACCTTTTTTTGGATTTTACATAAATTTTTAGTCAAATTGTAATAAATGAATTTGAAACCAACTTCGATTTTTTTGGATTTTGATGAATTTTTTTGTTGGAGGAGCAAAATTTGAGTGAATTTAGATGAAATTTACTTCTATTTTTTTTTTGATTTCATATAAATTTTTAGTCAAATTGTAATAAAGGAATTTGAACCAACTTCGCTTTTTTTGGATTTTGATGAGTTTTTTTGTTGGAGGAGTTAAATTTGAGTTAATTTAGATGAAATTTACTTCTATTTTTTTGATATCATATAAATTTTTAGACAAATTGTAATAAAGGAATTTGAACCAACTTCGATTTTTTTGGATTTTGATGATTTTGGTTGTTGGAGGAGTTAAATTTGAGTAAATTTAGATGAAATTAACACCTTTTTTTTTATTTTTTATAAATTTTTAGTCAAATTGTAATAAATGAATTTGAAACCAACTTCGATTTTTTTGGATTATGATGAATTTTTTGTTGGAGGAGCTAAATTTGAGTGAATTTAGATGAAATTTACTTCTATTTTTTTTGAATTCATATAAATTTTTAGTCAAATTGTAATACAGGAATTTGAACCAACTTCGATTTTTTTGGATTTTGATGAGTTTTTTTGTTGGAGGAGTTAAATCTGAGTTAATTTAGATGAAATTTACTTCTATTTTTTTGATTTCATATAAATTTTTAGTCAAATTGTAATAGAGGAATTTGAACCACCTTCGATTTTTTTGGATTTTGATGATTTTGGTTGTTGGAGGAGTTAAATTTGAGTAAATTTAGATGAATTTACTTTCATTTTTTTGGATTTTATATAAATTTTTAGTCAAATTGTAATAGAGGAATTTGAACCATCTTCGATTTTTTTGGATTTTGATGATTTTGGTTGCTGGAGGAGTTAAATTTGAGTAAATTTAGATGAAATTAACACCTTTTTTTGGATTTTACATAAATTTTTAGTCAAATTGTAATAAATGAATTTGAAACCAACTTCGATTTTTTTGGATTTTGATGAATTTTTTTGTTGGAGGAGCAAAATTTGAGTGAATTTAGATGAAATTTACTTCTATTTTTTTTTGATTTCATATAAATTTTTAGTCAAATTGTAATAAAGGAATTTGAACCAACTTCGATTTTTTTGGATTTTGATGAGTTTTTTTGTTGGAGGAGTTAAATTTGAGTTAATTTAGATGAAATTTACTTCTATTTTTTTGATATCATATAAATTTTTAGACAAATTGTAATAAAGGAATTTGAACCAACTTCGATTTTTTTGGATTTTGATGATTTTGGTTGTTGGAGGAGTTAAATTTGAGTAAATTTAGATGAAATTAACACCTTTTTTTTGATTTTTTATAAATTTTTAGTCAAATTGTAATAAATGAATTTGAAACCAACTTCGATTTTTTTGGATTTTGATGAATTTTTTGTTGGAGGACCTAAATTTGAGTGAATTTAGATGAAATTTACTGTCATTTATTTGGATTTTATATAAATTTTTAGTCAAATTGTAATAAAGGAATTTGAACCATCTTCGATTTTTTTGGATTTTGATGAATTTTTTTGTTGGAGGAGCTAAATTTGAGTGAATTTAGATGAAATTTACTTTCATTTTTTTGGATTTTATATAAATTTTTAGTCAAATTGTAATAAAGGAATTTGAACCATCTTCGATTTTTTTGGATTTTGATGAGTTTTTTTGTTGGAGGAGTTAAATTTGAGTGAATTTAGATGAAATTTACTTCTATTTTTTTGATTTCATATAAATTTTTAGTCAAATTGTAATAAAGGAATTTGAACCAACTTCGATTTTTTTGGATTTTGATGATTTTGGTTGTTGGAGGAGTTAAATTTGAGTAAATTTAGATGAATTTACTTTCATTTTTTTGGATTTTATATAAATTTTTAGTCAAATTGTAATAGAGGAATTTGAACCATCTTCGATTTTTTTGGATTTTGATGATTTTGGTTGCTGGAGGAGTTAAATTTGAGTAAATTTAGATGAAATTAACACCTTTTTTTGGATTTTACATAAATTTTTAGTCAAATTGTAATAAATGAATTTGAAACCAACTTCGATTTTTTTGGATTTTGATGAATTTTTTTGTTGGAGGAGCAAAATTTGAGTGAATTTAGATGAAATTTACTTCTATTTTTTTTTGATTTCATATAAATTTTTAGTCAAATTGTAATAAAGGAATTTGAACCAACTTCGATTTTTTTGGATTTTGATGAGTTTTTTTGTTGGAGGAGTTAAATTTGAGTTAATTTAGATGAAATTTACTTCTATTTTTTTGATATCATATAAATTTTTAGACAAATTGTAATAAAGGAATTTGAACCAACTTCGATTTTTTTGGATTTTGATGATTTTGGTTGTTGGAGGAGTTAAATTTGAGTAAATTTAGATGAAATTAACACCTTTTTTGGATTTTATATAAATTTTTAGTCAAATTGTAATAAATGAATTTGAAACCAACTTCGATTTTTTTGGATTTTGATGAATTTTTTTGTTGGAGGAGCTAAATTTGAGTGAATTTAGATGAAATTTACTTTCATTTTTTTGGATTTTATATAAATTTTTAGTCAAATTGTAATAAAGGAATTTGAACCATCTTCGATTTTTTTGGATTTTGATGAGTTTTTTTGTTGGAGGTGTTAAATTTGAGTGAATTTAGATGAAATTTACTTCTATTTTTTTGATTTCATATAAATTTTTAGTCAAATTGTAATAAAGGAATTTGATCCAACTTCGATATTTTTGGATTTTGATGATTTGGTTGTTGGAGGAGTTAAATTTGAGTAAATTTAGATGAAATTAACACCTTTTTTGGATTTTATATAAATTTTTAGTCAAATTGTAATAATGGAATTTGAAACCAACTCCGATTTTTTTGGATTTTGATGAATTTTTTGTTGGAGGAGCTAAATTTGAGTGAATTTAGATGAAATTTACTTCTATTTTTTTTTAATTCATATAAATTTTTAGTCAAATTGTAATACAGGAATTTGAACCAACTTCGATTTTTTTGGATTTTGATGAGTTTTTTTGTTGGAGGAGTTAAATCTGAGTTAATTTAGATGAAATTTACTTCTATTTTTTTGATTTCATATAAATTTTTAGACAAATTGTAATAAAGGAATTTGAACCAACTTCGATTTTTTTGGATTTTGATGATTTTGGTTGTTGGAGGAGTTAAATTTGAGTAAATGTAGATGAAATTAACACCTTTTTTGGATTTTATATAAATTTTTAGTCAAATTGTAATAAATGAATTTGAAACCAACTTCGATTTTTTTGGATTTTGATGAATTTTTTTGTTGGAGGAGCTAAATTTGAGTGAATTTCGATGAAATTTACTTTCATTTTTTTGGATTTTATATATATTTTTAGTCAAATTGTAATAAAGGAATTTGAACCATCTTCGATTTTTTTGGATTTTGATGAGTTTTTTTGTTGGAGGTGTTAAATTTGAGTGAATTTAGATGAAATTTACTTCTATTTTTTTGATTTCATATAAATTTTTAGTCAAATTGTAATAAAGGAATTTGAACCAACTTCGATATTTTTGGATTTTGATGATTTTGGTTGTTGGAGGAGTTAAATTTGAGTAAATTTAGATGAAATTAACACCTTTTTTTTGATTTTTTATAAATTTTTAGTCAAATTGTAATAAATGAATTTGAAACCAACTTCGATTTTTTTGGATTTTGATGAATTTTTTTGTTGGAGGAGCTAAATTTGAGTGAATTTAGATGAAATTTACTTTCATTTATTTGGATTTTATATAAATTTTTAGTCAAATTGTAATAAAGGAATTTGAACCATCTTCAATTTTTTTGGATTTTGATGAATTTTTTTGTTGGAGGAGCTAAATTTGAGTGAATTTAGATGAAATTTACTTTCATTTTTTTGGATTTTATATAAATTTTTAGTCAAATTGTAATAAAGGAATTTGAACCATCTTCGATTTTTTTGGATTTTGATGAGTTTTTTTGTTGGAGGAGTTAAATTTGAGTAAATTTAGATGAAATTAACACCTTTTTTTGGATTTTACATAAATTTTTAGTCAAATTGTAATAAATGAATTTGAAACCAACTTCGATTTTTTTGGATTTTGATGAATTTTTTTGTTGGAGGAGCAAAATTTGAGTGAATTTAGATGAAATTTACTTCTATTTTTTTTTGATTTCATATAAATTTTTAGTCAAATTGTAATAAAGGAATTTGAACCAACTTCGATTTTTTTGGATTTTGATGAGTTTTTTTGTTGGAGGAGTTAAATTTGAGTTAATTTAGATGAAATTTACTTCTATTTTTTTGATATCATATAAATTTTTAGACAAATTGTAATAAAGGAATTTGAACCAACTTCGATTTTTTTGGATTTTGATGATTTTGGTTGTTGGAGGAGTTAAATTTGAGTTAATTTAGATGAAATTAACACCTTTTTTTTGATTTTTTATAAATTTTTAGTCAAATTGTATTAAATGAATTTGAAACCAACTTCGATTTTTTTGGATTTTGATGAATTTTTTGTTGGAGGAGCTAAATTTGAGTGAATTTAGATGAAATTTACTGTCATTTATTTGGATTTTATATAAATTTTTAGTCAAATTGTAATAAAGGAATTTGAACCATCTTCGATTTTTTTGGATTATGATGAATTTTTTGTTGGAGGAGCTAAATTTGAGTGAATTTAGATGAAATTTACTTCTATTTTTTTTGAATTCATATAAATTTTTAGTCAAATTGTAATAAAGGAATTTGAACCAACTTCGATTTTTTTGGATTTTGATGAGTTTTTTTGTTGGAGGAGTTAAATCTGAGTTAATTTAGATGAAATTTACTTCTATTTTTTTGATTTCATATAAATTTTTAGTCAAATTGTAATAGAGGAATTTGAACCACCTTCGATTTTTTTGGATTTTGATGATTTTGGTTGTTGGAGGAGTTAAATTTGAGTAAATTTAGATGAATTTACTTTCATTTTTTTGGATTTTATATAAATTTTTAGTCAAATTGTAATAGAGGAATTTGAACCATCTTCGATTTTTTTGGATTTTGATGATTTTGGTTGCTGGAGGAGTTAAATTTGAGTAAATTTAGATGAAATTAACACCTTTTTTTGGATTTTACATAAATTTTTAGTCAAATTGTAATAAATGAATTTGAAACCAACTTCGATTTTTTTGGATTTTGATGAATTTTTTTGTTGGAGGAGCAAAATTTGAGTGAATTTAGATGAAATTTACTTCTATTTTTTTTTGATTTCATATAAATTTTTAGTCAAATTGTAATAAAGGAATTTGAACCAACTTCGATTTTTTTGGATTTTGATGAGTTTTTTTGTTGGAGGAGTTAAATTTGAGTGAATTTAGATGAAATTTACTTCTATTTTTTTTTTATTTCATATAAATTTTTAGTCAAATTGTAATAAAGGAATTTGAACCAACTTCAATTTTTTTGGATTTTGATGAGTTTTTTTGTTGGAGGAGTTAAATCTGAGTTAATTTAGATGAAATTTACTTCTATTTTTTTGATTTCATATAAATTTTTAGTCAAATTGTAATAGAGGAATTTGAACCACCTTCGATTTTTTTGGATTTTGATGATTTTGGTTGTTGGAGGAGTTAAATTTGAGTAAATTTAGATGAATTTACTTTCATTTTTTTGGATTTTATATAAATTTTTAGTCAAATTGTAATAGAGGAATTTGAACCATCTTCGATTTTTTTGGATTTTGATGATTTTGGTTGCTGGAGGAGTTAAATTTGAGTAAATTTAGATGAAATTAACACCTTTTTTTGGATTTTACATAAATTTTTAGTCAAATTGTAATAAATGAATTTGAAACCAACTTCGATTTTTTTGGATTTTGATGAATTTTTTTGTTGGAGGAGCAAAATTTGAGTGAATTTAGATGAAATTTACTTCTATTTTTTTTTTGATTTCATATAAATTTTTAGTCAAATTGTAATAAAGGAATTTGAACCAACTTCGCTTTTTTTGGATTTTGATGAGTTTTTTTGTTGGAGGAGTTAAATTTGAGTTAATTTAGATGAAATTTACTTCTATTTTTTTGATATCATATAAATTTTTAGACAAATTGTAATAAAGGAATTTGAACCAACTTCGATTTTTTTGGATTTTGATGATTTTGGTTGTTGGAGGAGTTAAATTTGAGTAAATTTAGATGAAATTAACACCTTTTTTTTTATTTTTTATAAATTTTTAGTCAAATTGTAATAAATGAATTTGAAACCAACTTCGATTTTTTTGGATTATGATGAATTTTTTGTTGGAGGAGCTAAATTTGAGTGAATTTAGATGAAATTTACTTCTATTTTTTTTGAATTCATATAAATTTTTAGTCAAATTGTAATACAGGAATTTGAACCAACTTCGATTTTTTTGGATTTTGATGAGTTTTTTTGTTGGAGGAGTTAAATCTGAGTTAATTTAGATGAAATTTACTTCTATTTTTTTGATTTCATATAAATTTTTAGTCAAATTGTAATAGAGGAATTTGAACCACCTTCGATTTTTTTGGATTTTGATGATTTTGGTTGTTGGAGGAGTTAAATTTGAGTAAATTTAGATGAATTTACTTTCATTTTTTTGGATTTTATATAAATTTTTAGTCAAATTGTAATAGAGGAATTTGAACCATCTTCGATTTTTTTGGATTTTGATGATTTTGGTTGCTGGAGGAGTTAAATTTGAGTAAATTTAGATGAAATTAACACCTTTTTTTGGATTTTACATAAATTTTTAGTCAAATTGTAATAAATGAATTTGAAACCAACTTCGATTTTTTTGGATTTTGATGAATTTTTTTGTTGGAGGAGCAAAATTTGAGTGAATTTAGATGAAATTTACTTCTATTTTTTTTTGATTTCATATAAATTTTTAGTCAAATTGTAATAAAGGAATTTGAACCAACTTCGATTTTTTTGGATTTTGATGAGTTTTTTTGTTGGAGGAGTTAAATTTGAGTTAATTTAGATGAAATTTACTTCTATTTTTTTGATATCATATAAATTTTTAGACAAATTGTAATAAAGGAATTTGAACCAACTTCGATTTTTTTGGATTTTGATGATTTTGGTTGTTGGAGGAGTTAAATTTGAGTTAATTTAGATGAAATTAACACCTTTTTTTTGATTTTTTATAAATTTTTAGTCAAATTGTATTAAATGAATTTGAAACCAACTTCGATTTTTTTGGATTTTGATGAATTTTTTGTTGGAGGAGCTAAATTTGAGTGAATTTAGATGAAATTTACTGTCATTTATTTGGATTTTATATAAATTTTTAGTCAAATTGTAATAAAGGAATTTGAACCATCTTCGATTTTTTTGGATTATGATGAATTTTTTGTTGGAGGAGCTAAATTTGAGTGAATTTAGATGAAATTTACTTCTATTTTTTTTGAATTCATATAAATTTTTAGTCAAATTGTAATAAAGGAATTTGAACCAACTTCGATTTTTTTGGATTTTGATGAGTTTTTTTGTTGGAGGAGTTAAATCTGAGTTAATTTAGATGAAATTTACTTCTATTTTTTTGATTTCATATAAATTTTTAGTCAAATTGTAATAGAGGAATTTGAACCACCTTCGATTTTTTTGGATTTTGATGATTTTGGTTGTTGGAGGAGTTAAATTTGAGTAAATTTAGATGAATTTACTTTCATTTTTTTGGATTTTATATAAATTTTTAGTCAAATTGTAATAGAGGAATTTGAACCATCTTCGATTTTTTTGGATTTTGATGATTTTGGTTGCTGGAGGAGTTAAATTTGAGTAAATTTAGATGAAATTAACACCTTTTTTTGGATTTTACATAAATTTTTAGTCAAATTGTAATAAATGAATTTGAAACCAACTTCGATTTTTTTGGATTTTGATGAATTTTTTTGTTGGAGGAGCAAAATTTGAGTGAATTTAGATGAAATTTACTTCTATTTTTTTTTGATTTCATATAAATTTTTAGTCAAATTGTAATAAAGGAATTTGAACCAACTTCGATTTTTTTGGATTTTGATGAGTTTTTTTGTTGGAGGAGTTAAATTTGAGTGAATTTAGATGAAATTTACTTCTATTTTTTTTTTATTTCATATAAATTTTTAGTCAAATTGTAATAAAGGAATTTGAACCAACTTCAATTTTTTTGGATTTTGATGAGTTTTTTTGTTGGAGGAGTTAAATCTGAGTTAATTTAGATGAAATTTACTTCTATTTTTTTGATTTCATATAAATTTTTAGTCAAATTGTAATAGAGGAATTTGAACCACCTTCGATTTTTTTGGATTTTGATGATTTTGGTTGTTGGAGGAGTTAAATTTGAGTAAATTTAGATGAATTTACTTTCATTTTTTTGGATTTTATATAAATTTTTAGTCAAATTGTAATAGAGGAATTTGAACCATCTTCGATTTTTTTGGATTTTGATGATTTTGGTTGCTGGAGGAGTTAAATTTGAGTAAATTTAGATGAAATTAACACCTTTTTTTGGATTTTACATAAATTTTTAGTCAAATTGTAATAAATGAATTTGAAACCAACTTCGATTTTTTTGGATTTTGATGAATTTTTTTGTTGGAGGAGCAAAATTTGAGTGAATTTAGATGAAATTTACTTCTATTTTTTTTTTGATTTCATATAAATTTTTAGTCAAATTGTAATAAAGGAATTTGAACCAACTTCGCTTTTTTTGGATTTTGATGAGTTTTTTTGTTGGAGGAGTTAAATTTGAGTTAATTTAGATGAAATTTACTTCTATTTTTTTGATATCATATAAATTTTTAGACAAATTGTAATAAAGGAATTTGAACCAACTTCGATTTTTTTGGATTTTGATGATTTTGGTTGTTGGAGGAGTTAAATTTGAGTAAATTTAGATGAAATTAACACCTTTTTTTTTATTTTTTATAAATTTTTAGTCAAATTGTAATAAATGAATTTGAAACCAACTTCGATTTTTTTGGATTATGATGAATTTTTTGTTGGAGGAGCTAAATTTGAGTGAATTTAGATGAAATTTACTTCTATTTTTTTTGAATTCATATAAATTTTTAGTCAAATTGTAATACAGGAATTTGAACCAACTTCGATTTTTTTGGATTTTGATGAGTTTTTTTGTTGGAGGAGTTAAATCTGAGTTAATTTAGATGAAATTTACTTCTATTTTTTTGATTTCATATAAATTTTTAGTCAAATTGTAATAGAGGAATTTGAACCACCTTCGATTTTTTTGGATTTTGATGATTTTGGTTGTTGGAGGAGTTAAATTTGAGTAAATTTAGATGAATTTACTTTCATTTTTTTGGATTTTATATAAATTTTTAGTCAAATTGTAATAGAGGAATTTGAACCATCTTCGATTTTTTTGGATTTTGATGATTTTGGTTGCTGGAGGAGTTAAATTTGAGTAAATTTAGATGAAATTAACACCTTTTTTTGGATTTTACATAAATTTTTAGTCAAATTGTAATAAATGAATTTGAAACCAACTTCGATTTTTTTGGATTTTGATGAATTTTTTTGTTGGAGGAGCAAAATTTGAGTGAATTTAGATGAAATTTACTTCTATTTTTTTTTGATTTCATATAAATTTTTAGTCAAATTGTAATAAAGGAATTTGAACCAACTTCGATTTTTTTGGATTTTGATGAGTTTTTTTGTTGGAGGAGTTAAATTTGAGTTAATTTAGATGAAATTTACTTCTATTTTTTTGATATCATATAAATTTTTAGACAAATTGTAATAAAGGAATTTGAACCAACTTCGATTTTTTTGGATTTTGATGATTTTGGTTGTTGGAGGAGTTAAATTTGAGTAAATTTAGATGAAATTAACACCTTTTTTTTGATTTTTTATAAATTTTTAGTCAAATTGTAATAAATGAATTTGAAACCAACTTCGATTTTTTTGGATTTTGATGAATTTTTTGTTGGAGGACCTAAATTTGAGTGAATTTAGATGAAATTTACTGTCATTTATTTGGATTTTATATAAATTTTTAGTCAAATTGTAATAAAGGAATTTGAACCATCTTCGATTTTTTTGGATTTTGATGAATTTTTTTGTTGGAGGAGCTAAATTTGAGTGAATTTAGATGAAATTTACTTTCATTTTTTTGGATTTTATATAAATTTTTAGTCAAATTGTAATAAAGGAATTTGAACCATCTTCGATTTTTTTGGATTTTGATGAGTTTTTTTGTTGGAGGAGTTAAATTTGAGTGAATTTAGATGAAATTTACTTCTATTTTTTTGATTTCATATAAATTTTTAGTCAAATTGTAATAAAGGAATTTGAACCAACTTCGATTTTTTTGGATTTTGATGATTTTGGTTGTTGGAGGAGTTAAATTTGAGTAAATTTAGATGAATTTACTTTCATTTTTTTGGATTTTATATAAATTTTTAGTCAAATTGTAATAGAGGAATTTGAACCATCTTCGATTTTTTTGGATTTTGATGATTTTGGTTGCTGGAGGAGTTAAATTTGAGTAAATTTAGATGAAATTAACACCTTTTTTTGGATTTTACATAAATTTTTAGTCAAATTGTAATAAATGAATTTGAAACCAACTTCGATTTTTTTGGATTTTGATGAATTTTTTTGTTGGAGGAGCAAAATTTGAGTGAATTTAGATGAAATTTACTTCTATTTTTTTTTGATTTCATATAAATTTTTAGTCAAATTGTAATAAAGGAATTTGAACCAACTTCGATTTTTTTGGATTTTGATGAGTTTTTTTGTTGGAGGAGTTAAATTTGAGTTAATTTAGATGAAATTTACTTCTATTTTTTTGATATCATATAAATTTTTAGACAAATTGTAATAAAGGAATTTGAACCAACTTCGATTTTTTTGGATTTTGATGATTTTGGTTGTTGGAGGAGTTAAATTTGAGTAAATTTAGATGAAATTAACACCTTTTTTGGATTTTATATAAATTTTTAGTCAAATTGTAATAAATGAATTTGAAACCAACTTCGATTTTTTTGGATTTTGATGAATTTTTTTGTTGGAGGAGCTAAATTTGAGTGAATTTAGATGAAATTTACTTTCATTTTTTTGGATTTTATATAAATTTTTAGTCAAATTGTAATAAAGGAATTTGAACCATCTTCGATTTTTTTGGATTTTGATGAGTTTTTTTGTTGGAGGTGTTAAATTTGAGTGAATTTAGATGAAATTTACTTCTATTTTTTTGATTTCATATAAATTTTTAGTCAAATTGTAATAAAGGAATTTGATCCAACTTCGATATTTTTGGATTTTGATGATTTGGTTGTTGGAGGAGTTAAATTTGAGTAAATTTAGATGAAATTAACACCTTTTTTGGATTTTATATAAATTTTTAGTCAAATTGTAATAATGGAATTTGAAACCAACTCCGATTTTTTTGGATTTTGATGAATTTTTTGTTGGAGGAGCTAAATTTGAGTGAATTTAGATGAAATTTACTTCTATTTTTTTTTAATTCATATAAATTTTTAGTCAAATTGTAATACAGGAATTTGAACCAACTTCGATTTTTTTGGATTTTGATGAGTTTTTTTGTTGGAGGAGTTAAATCTGAGTTAATTTAGATGAAATTTACTTCTATTTTTTTGATTTCATATAAATTTTTAGACAAATTGTAATAAAGGAATTTGAACCAACTTCGATTTTTTTGGATTTTGATGATTTTGGTTGTTGGAGGAGTTAAATTTGAGTAAATGTAGATGAAATTAACACCTTTTTTGGATTTTATATAAATTTTTAGTCAAATTGTAATAAATGAATTTGAAACCAACTTCGATTTTTTTGGATTTTGATGAATTTTTTTGTTGGAGGAGCTAAATTTGAGTGAATTTCGATGAAATTTACTTTCATTTTTTTGGATTTTATATATATTTTTAGTCAAATTGTAATAAAGGAATTTGAACCATCTTCGATTTTTTTGGATTTTGATGAGTTTTTTTGTTGGAGGTGTTAAATTTGAGTGAATTTAGATGAAATTTACTTCTATTTTTTTGATTTCATATAAATTTTTAGTCAAATTGTAATAAAGGAATTTGAACCAACTTCGATATTTTTGGATTTTGATGATTTTGGTTGTTGGAGGAGTTAAATTTGAGTAAATTTAGATGAAATTAACACCTTTTTTTTGATTTTTTATAAATTTTTAGTCAAATTGTAATAAATGAATTTGAAACCAACTTCGATTTTTTTGGATTTTGATGAATTTTTTTGTTGGAGGAGCTAAATTTGAGTGAATTTAGATGAAATTTACTTTCATTTATTTGGATTTTATATAAATTTTTAGTCAAATTGTAATAAAGGAATTTGAACCATCTTCAATTTTTTTGGATTTTGATGAATTTTTTTGTTGGAGGAGCTAAATTTGAGTGAATTTAGATGAAATTTACTTTCATTTTTTTGGATTTTATATAAATTTTTAGTCAAATTGTAATAAAGGAATTTGAACCATCTTCGATTTTTTTGGATTTTGATGAGTTTTTTTGTTGGAGGAGTTAAATTTGAGTAAATTTAGATGAAATTAACACCTTTTTTTGGATTTTACATAAATTTTTAGTCAAATTGTAATAAATGAATTTGAAACCAACTTCGATTTTTTTGGATTTTGATGAATTTTTTTGTTGGAGGAGCAAAATTTGAGTGAATTTAGATGAAATTTACTTCTATTTTTTTTTGATTTCATATAAATTTTTAGTCAAATTGTAATAAAGGAATTTGAACCAACTTCGATTTTTTTGGATTTTGATGAGTTTTTTTGTTGGAGGAGTTAAATTTGAGTTAATTTAGATGAAATTTACTTCTATTTTTTTGATATCATATAAATTTTTAGACAAATTGTAATAAAGGAATTTGAACCAACTTCGATTTTTTTGGATTTTGATGATTTTGGTTGTTGGAGGAGTTAAATTTGAGTTAATTTAGATGAAATTAACACCTTTTTTTTGATTTTTTATAAATTTTTAGTCAAATTGTATTAAATGAATTTGAAACCAACTTCGATTTTTTTGGATTTTGATGAATTTTTTGTTGGAGGAGCTAAATTTGAGTGAATTTAGATGAAATTTACTGTCATTTATTTGGATTTTATATAAATTTTTAGTCAAATTGTAATAAAGGAATTTGAACCATCTTCGATTTTTTTGGATTTTGATGAATTTTTTTGTTGGAGGAGCTAAATTTGAGTGAATTTAGATGAAATTTACTTTCATTTTTTTGGATTTTATATAAATTTTTAGTCAAATTGTAATAAAGGAATTTGAACCATCTTCGATTTTTTTGGATTTTGATGAGTTTTTTTGTTGGAGGAGTTAAATTTGAGTGAATTTAGATGAAATTTACTTCTATTTTTTTGATTTCATATAAATTTTTAGTCAAATTGTAATAAAGGAATTTGAACCAACTTCGATTTTTTTGGATTTTGATGATTTTGGTTGTTGGAGGAGTTAAATTTGAGTAAATTTAGATGAATTTACTTTCATTTTTTTGGATTTTATATAAATTTTTAGTCAAATTGTAATAGAGGAATTTGAACCATCTTCGATTTTTTTGGATTTTGATGATTTTGGTTGCTGGAGGAGTTAAATTTGAGTAAATTTAGATGAAATTAACACCTTTTTTTGGATTTTACATAAATTTTTAGTCAAATTGTAATAAATGAATTTGAAACCAACTTCGATTTTTTTGGATTTTGATGAATTTTTTTGTTGGAGGAGCAAAATTTGAATGAATTTAGATGAAATTTACTTCTATTTTTTTTTTATTTCATATAAATTTTTAGTCAAATTGTAATAAAGGAATTTGAACCAACTTCGATTTTTTTGGATTTTGATGAGTTTTTTTGTTGGAGGAGTTAAATCTGAGTTAATTTAGATGAAATTTACTTCTATTTTTTTGATTTCATATAAATTTTTAGTCAAATTGTAATAGAGGAATTTGAACCACCTTCGATTTTTTTGGATTTTGATGATTTTGGTTGTTGGAGGAGTTAAATTTGAGTAAATTTAGATGAATTTACTTTCATTTTTTTGGATTTTATATAAATTTTTAGTCAAATTGTAATAGAGGAATTTGAACCATCTTCGATTTTTTTGGATTTTGATGATTTTGGTTGCTGGAGGAGTTAAATTTGAGTAAATTTAGATGAAATTAACACCTTTTTTTGGATTTTACATAAATTTTTAGTCAAATTGTAATAAATGAATTTGAAACCAACTTCGATTTTTTTGGATTTTGATGAATTTTTTTGTTGGAGGAGCAAAATTTGAGTGAATTTAGATGAAATTTACTTCTATTTTTTTTTTATTTCATATAAATTTTTAGTCAAATTGTAATAAAGGAATTTGAACCAACTTCGCTTTTTTTGGATTTTGATGAGTTTTTTTGTTGGAGGAGTTAAATTTGAGTTAATTTAGATGAAATTTACTTCTATTTTTTTGATATCATATAAATTTTTAGACAAATTGTAATAAAGGAATTTGAACCAACTTCGATTTTTTTGGATTTTGATGATTTTGGTTGTTGGAGGAGTTAAATTTGAGTAAATTTAGATGAAATTAACACCTTTTTTTTGATTTTTTATAAATTTTTAGTCAAATTGTAATAAATGAATTTGAAACCAACTTCGATTTTTTTGGATTATGATGAATTTTTTGTTGGAGGAGCTAAATTTGAGTGAATTTAGATGAAATTTACTTCTATTTTTTTTGAATTCATATAAATTTTTAGTCAAATTGTAATACAGGAATTTGAACCAACTTCGATTTTTTTGGATTTTGATGAGTTTTTTTGTTGGAGGAGTTAAATCTGAGTTAATTTAGATGAAATTTACTTCTATTTTTTTGATTTCATATAAATTTTTAGTCAAATTGTAATAGAGGAATTTGAACCACCTTCGATTTTTTTGGATTTTGATGATTTTGGTTGTTGGAGGAGTTAAATTTGAGTAAATTTAGATGAATTTACTTTCATTTTTTTGGATTTTATATAAATTTTTAGTCAAATTGTAATAGAGGAATTTGAACCATCTTCGATTTTTTTGGATTTTGATGATTTTGGTTGCTGGAGGAGTTAAATTTGAGTAAATTTAGATGAAATTAACACCTTTTTTTGGATTTTACATAAATTTTTAGTCAAATTGTAATAAATGAATTTGAAACCAACTTCGATTTTTTTGGATTTTGATGAATTTTTTTGTTGGAGGAGCAAAATTTGAGTGAATTTAGATGAAATTTACTTCTATTTTTTTTTGATTTCATATAAATTTTTAGTCAAATTGTAATAAAGGAATTTGAACCAACTTCGATTTTTTTGGATTTTGATGAGTTTTTTTGTTGGAGGAGTTAAATTTGAGTTAATTTAGATGAAATTTACTTCTATTTTTTTGATATCATATAAATTTTTAGACAAATTGTAATAAAGGAATTTGAACCAACTTCGATTTTTTTGGATTTTGATGATTTTGGTTGTTGGAGGAGTTAAATTTGAGTAAATTTAGATGAAATTAACACCTTTTTTTTGATTTTTTATAAATTTTTAGTCAAATTGTAATAAATGAATTTGAAACCAACTTCGATTTTTTTGGATTTTGATGAATTTTTTGTTGGAGGAGCAAAATTTGAGTGAATTTAGATGAAATTTACTGTCATTTATTTGGATTTTATATAAATTTTTAGTCAAATTGTAATAAAGGAATTTGAACCATCTTCGATTTTTTTGGATTTTGATGAATTTTTTTGTTGGAGGAGCTAAATTTGAGTGAATTTAGATGAAATTTACTTTCATTTTTTTGGATTTTATATAAATTTTTAGTCAAATTGTAATAAAGGAATTTGAACCATCTTCGATTTTTTTGGATTTTGATGAGTTTTTTTGTTGGAGGTGTTAAATTTGAGTGAATTTAGATGAAATTTACTTCTATTTTTTTGATTTCATATAAATTTTTAGTCAAATTGTAATAAAGGAATTTGAAACCAACTTCGATTTTTTTGGATTTTGATGAATTTTTTTGTTGGAGGAGATAAATTTGAGTGAATTTAGATGAAATTTACTTCTATTTTTTTTTGATTTCATATAAATTTTTAGTCAAATTGTAATAAAGGAATTTGAAACAACTTCGATTTTTTTGGATTTTGATGAATTTTTTTGTTGGAGGAGTTAAATTTGAGTTAATTTAGATGAAATTTACTTCTATTTTTTTGATTTCATATAAATTTTTAGTCAAATTGTAATAATGGAATTTGAACCATCTTCGATTTTTTTGGATTTTGATGAGTTTTTTTGTTGGAGGAGTTAAATTTGAGTTAATTTAGATGAAATTTACTTCTATTTTTTTGATTTCATATAAATTTTTAGACAAATTGTAATAAAGGAATTTGAACCAACTTCGATTTTTTTGGATTTTGATGATTTTGGTTGTTGGAGGAGTTAAATTTGAGTAAATTTAGATGAAATTAACACCTTTTTTGGATTTTATATAAATTTTTAGTCAAATTGTAATAAATGAATTTGAAACCAACTTCGATTTTTTTGGATTTTGATGAATTTTTTTGTTGGAGGAGCAAAATTTGAATGAATTTAGATGAAATTTACTTCTATTTTTTTTTGATTTCATATAAATTTTTAGTCAAATTGTAATAAAGGAATTTGAACCAACTTCGATTTTTTTGGATTTTGATGAGTTTTTTTGTTGGAGGAGTTAAATCTGAGTTAATTTAGATGAAATTTACTTCTATTTTTTTGATTTCATATAAATTTTTAGTCAAATTGTAATAGAGGAATTTGAACCACCTTCGATTTTTTTGGATTTTGATGATTTTGGTTGTTGGAGGAGTTAAATTTGAGTAAATTTAGATGAATTTACTTTCATTTTTTTGGATTTTATATAAATTTTTAGTCAAATTGTAATAGAGGAATTTGAACCATCTTCGATTTTTTTGGATTTTGATGATTTTGGTTGCTGGAGGAGTTAAATTTGAGTAAATTTAGATGAAATTAACACCTTGTTACGTCCTGAAGGGACTGTTGCGAACCACCCCGAGCGGTTAGGGTGATCCGCAGGGTTCGCTGCTCGGTCAAGGTGCTAAAGCACGCCTTGACTATACTCGCGGGGAAGTGAGGAAGGTGAAAAGGAGTAAAATCAATAATACTCAGGATTTAAGGAAGAAACAACAAAGTAAAATATATTCTTTAGTAAAAGATAAAAGTAATTGTTAGACATACCCTAGGGACAGCGCTCCGTCCCTGTTATCGCAGTGCGCTCGGGTTTCGGCTCGCTTGCCGAATATCGCTTCGTACAGGAGGTCGCTCAACTTAGCGCAGGTCGTGGTCGCTCGCTCTGTGCTCTCGGGTAGCACACGGAAGTCGGCGCAACTGAAGACCGTCGAATCGCACTGTCTCTAATCGTCTCTTATTCTACGCGTTCCTACGCCGAACACGAGTGACGCGCAGGGGCTCTCCCGGCTATGCCGTTCGCGGTATGTTGGATGGAGTTACCCTTGCACGGTTTATTGACGGCCGAACGTATTTCGCGGACTAGACGCTATGACGTGATAGCGGCTTCTTGACGGCTCTCTGGCTCGTCCTGACTTCCTAAGTCGAGTTCCCGAATAAGAATGAATTTTTCGCGGTTCGCGATCGCGGTCTCACCTCGGACGATCCCTACGAACGGGGATAACTGCCCCGTCGGCAGCTGTCGCTTGCTTAACCCCTTCCTCGATTATTGAGAAATAATCGGGGCCCGGGCTGAGCGCGGTCGTTGTCCCCGACGCTCGCTTCACGTTTTGTCACAACGTGACCGACACGCGCGAGGCGATTCCGCTGAATCGCCTTAGGAAAAACACGCGAGGACAGTCAGCACGGAATGGACCTGAAGGGCCCATGTAACACCTCCCCACCTAGACACGAAATGGTCTCGCGAGGCTGTTTCGTCGTCAACCCGTGTGAAGCTGTCGTCGCGTGCGCTTTCCTCGCGGCTTAAAATTACGGTCGACGCTACTAAATCTAAAGGGTTACAAAGGAATACAATAAATCACGCTACTCTGCTGTGAATTTAACGAAATCGGAAACAATTGCAATTCGGTCCCGTCACATTTAAGTGATTACAAACTGATAGTGAGTTACCTACTGCGGTAATTATTGATGTTATCAGCAACTTATGGTTTAGAATACATCGAAGTACTTTTCGGAGCCCGCGAAACTTCTCGCTCCCTCCATGTGGGCTCTGTCACTTGTCCTCGTGGGCGGTATAACGGGTAGGTCGGGAGGAAAAGATAAAATGACTACTGGACGGGGTTTGGAAATTACTTGAGGGGGAGGACGATGGGGTATCATTTCTATATTAACCTTTGTCTCTCTCCTTAAGGGCTCTCGATGTTGATTACAGCGTGCCTTCAAACAGCGGTATCCAATCCATACAATAAGGAGGATCACCAAGATGCCTCTTAATCCTGGCAGTCCATGTGTAACATGTGATAAATTTTCGGTCCTATGATGGGTTGCTATCTCTCTTGCATGTCCCTCTATGTCTTCCGGTGCGATTGCGTTAGCTTTCGCATGGGAATCTTGAAGGGTTCCTTGGGGTTGCTTTTCTTGATGGTCAGATAATATTTTCACATGATGTTCCGTTAGAGTTGGGAGAATTTCCGAAATGTTAATGCCATTCGATGGTTTGTAATTGGATGTTAGTGTCTCAGTATCGACTCCGGATGCCCAAATCTGGTCGGTCCCAATTTTGTCTTCGCAATCTCTCCTTAGTTGTAATATTCCTGCTCCCTGGAGCACTTGGTATCCGGCTGCGTGCTTGTTGCAACGTACCTGCAGTGCCAGGGTGCCTTTGACGAAATACAACCAGGTGTTGTGTGTCATTCGAGGGTGGTTCCTGCATCCTGTGATGTAGTTTTCGTTGGGCATGAAGTATTGAGAGTTAATTCGACTGATTGCTAAGTATTCCGTTCTTGGTTTTATGAATATAGGGGTAGAGACATTGGTAGATATAATTTGAAACGAAGGGCACGGTTGAAGGTAGTAAAGGTCGAAGGGAGTTTGGTCGAGTAAAGGGATGTCGAGTGACAAGATGATTCGGCCCTGTGAATAAACTACGTTTAATTTTGTCACCCTTTGCTTGGAAGGTAGCTGCTCGGAATTTAATTCTTCCGGGGTCAGCGGGAATTCGTATGGAGTAGTTTCGCGTATTCGTCCGCAAGTCTTCGCTAGCTGGTTAGGTGAAAGAATGGCCGGATGTAAGATACCAAGTTTCGCGAACGTGAGCGTGTCCGTAATTACAATTAACACGGTCACGTATTCGTCCACGTACCTGGTCATTTGGAATGTCCACGATGAAAAAGCTAATTGTAATTCGATTTTTGTTTCGCGCTCGTCTAATTGGCGGGTGCCAGTCGCAATTTCCTTAACCCTATCGCTTATTGTTCGCTCGGATCCCGTTACAGGTTTGAGTGAATCATGTATATCTTGAAATTCTGATCTCATAATATGCGTTTGATTGCCTAATAATTCCGCGAGATGGCTCTGGTCTTTATAAAATTTATCTATTTCCTTATTATAATATTGCGCGTCATTGTTGTCTAGTGTTCCGAATAGGGCCTTCTGAGGGCTAGAATTTTCGTGGGTATTCGATGTTTCGCCTTTTTCCCACGGGAGTCTTCCCGGGATGATGGAAGTCATCTCTGTTTCTGGGCCCTCCGGGGTGTTAATGGTTCCGAAGGTGGGGTCCAAGTCGTCTCCTTCTATATACTCCCATTCGGGTGGTTCGTCCAGACTCTTTAAAAAGGCCCATTCGTCCACCGTATGCCCTGCGTCCGGGCCCTCAGTTAACATGGGGAAGTAGTCTTCTTCAAAATCTTCAATTCCGTAGTGTCCCAACCGTACCCCTTTGTTCTTGGGGGGGTATTTCTCATCCAGGCTTTTCAAGATAGTGGTTTCTTCGTAATTCGGCCATGGCTGGCCTTGACGACGCTCAGCCACGCGCGTTCCTATTCCTACGTTTTCACTATCAGGCGCGGTTTCCTTCAGTGTTGTCGGAAAAACAAATAAGTCTGGATTTCGTGATAGCACGTCTGCGTGTGCATTTACTCTGCCGGGTTTGTAGATGATTTCGTAATTATTTTCCCTCACGGCTCTCCAGTTGTTCTGCCTTGACACGGATACGGGGGGACTCTGCGCGTACGAATTGTAATGACCGGTATTTTGGGCTGCCGTCTCACGTTCTGTCGATTGTTGAGATTCTTGCGTTTCGTATCTCCCTGGGTCGCGTGATTGGTATCCTTGTGACTCGCGGGGGTCAAATCTTTGGAAATCGGGAGGAGGATCGCGATAGTACGGCTCCTGATAATAATCGTCTCGAAAGCGAGGGGCACTATAGCCAGTGTAAGCAGAAGGATAATCGCAGTACGAGTCATCTTCGTGTGGCTGTCTCCACTCGTTCCATCTACGCTGGGGGTCATACGGGGCCGGGGAACGCGCGCTTGGTGTATAGCCATACGTGTCGTCGCGCGGCAAACCTGACAATTCTAGTTCTCGTCTTTGTAAGTGCAATGCTAAATCGAACGCGTCATCCAATGATTCAGGATTTGATAATGCTACTTTAGTCGCAATTCTTTGGGGCAAAGCCGTGATGAACGAGGTTCGCGCCAAACGCTCCACTTCTTTTATAATCCTCTCAACATTTTCTCCGATCAATTCTTTCGCTCTTACTATTACTTGTCTATATAAACGACCCACGCGGTGAATAAAGTCTATCAATCGTTCCCGGGGATACATGCTTATGCGTTCGAGTTCCAAGCGGAGCTCCTCATAACCGCGGCATGGGGAATATCGGACTCTTAGAATGGAGAGCAGATCGGCCACGCTTTTACAACCTTTATCCTCGACATAATATCTGATAGGATCTTTTAATTTGTATATGAGCTCGGTCAGAAATCTTTCTTCCTGACCGGGTGGTACGCGCTTTATGGCGCGCTGTATTGAGGCAGCGAAGTCCTCCAAAGTTATGAAATCAGGATCGAAACGGGGAATGTTGTCAAGTGCCCGATATACTCTCTCCTCATCTTCTCGGGAACGCCATACGTCTAATGCAGACGTTTCTAGGTCGTTCGTCCGATAGCCTAACGATAGACGATTGTTCGACAAAGTCGGTACGGGAGGAGGGGCTGACTGAGGTATTTGGGAATTGGAGGGATTACTAGTACCGGAGGTATTAGATGAAGGCGGTGATCTCAGGATACCACCAGTCATGGTTAAGCAATGCTTTGCAAGACTTTTAGATAGTAGGAAGTATAGTCAAGTTATGAGCAGATAAGTCGGGCGGGTCGCGGTAGATAAAACGGCGCGCCCTTTTAAATATATAATAAGATTGAATATAAGGGAATAAAATCCCACTTCTGACACCAGTTTGTTACGTCCTGAAGGGACTGTTGCGAACCACCCCGAGCGGTTAGGGTGATCCGCAGGGTTCGCTGCTCGGTCAAGGTGCTAAAGCACGCCTTGACTATACTCGCGGGGAAGTGAGGAAGGTGAAAAGGAGTAAAATCAATAATACTCAGGATTTAAGGAAGAAACAACAAAGTAAAATATATTCTTTAGTAAAAGATAAAAGTAATTGTTAGACATACCCTAGGGACAGCGCTCCGTCCCTGTTATCGCAGTGCGCTCGGGTTTCGGCTCGCTTGCCGAATATCGCTTCGTACAGGAGGTCGCTCAACTTAGCGCAGGTCGTGGTCGCTCGCTCTGTGCTCTCGGGTAGCACACGGAAGTCGGCGCAACTGAAGACCGTCGAATCGCACTGTCTCTAATCGTCTCTTATTCTACGCGTTCCTACGCCGAACACGAGTGACGCGCAGGGGCTCTCCCGGCTATGCCGTTCGCGGTATGTTGGATGGAGTTACCCTTGCACGGTTTATTGACGGCCGAACGTATTTCGCGGACTAGACGCTATGACGTGATCGCGGCTTCTTGACGGCTCTCTGGCTCGTCCTGACTTCCTAAGTCGAGTTCCCGAATAAGAATGAATTTTTCGCGGTTCGCGATCGCGGTCTCACCTCGGACGATCCCTACGAACGGGGATAACTGCCCCGTCGGCAGCTGTCGCTTGCTTAACCCCTTCCTCGATTATTGAGAAATAATCGGGGCCCGGGCTGAGCGCGGTCGTTGTCCCCGACGCTCGCTTCACGTTTTGTCACAACGTGACCGACACGCGCGAGGCGATTCCGCTGAATCGCCTTAGGAAAAACACGCGAGGACAGTCAGCACGGAATGGACCTGAAGGGCCCATGTAACAACCTTTTTTTGGATTTTACATAAATTTTTAGTCAAATTGTAATAAATGAATTTGAAACCAACTTCGATTTTTTTGGATTTTGATGAATTTTTTTGTTGGAGGAGCAAAATTTGAGTGAATTTAGATGAAATTTACTTCTATTTTTTTTTGATTTCATATAAATTTTTAGTCAAATTGTAATAAAGGAATTTGAACCAACTTCGCTTTTTTTGGATTTTGATGAGTTTTTTTGTTGGAGGAGTTAAATTTGAGTTAATTTAGATGAAATTTACTTCTATTTTTTTGATATCATATAAATTTTTAGACAAATTGTAATAAAGGAATTTGAACCAACTTCGATTTTTTTGGATTTTGATGATTTTGGTTGTTGGAGGAGTTAAATTTGAGTAAATTTAGATGAAATTAACACCTTTTTTTTGATTTTTTATAAATTTTTAGTCAAATTGTAATAAATGAATTTGAAACCAACTTCGATTTTTTTGGATTATGATGAATTTTTTGTTGGAGGAGCTAAATTTGAGTGAATTTAGATGAAATTTACTTCTATTTTTTTTGAATTCATATAAATTTTTAGTCAAATTGTAATACAGGAATTTGAACCAACTTCGATTTTTTTGGATTTTGATGAGTTTTTTTGTTGGAGGAGTTAAATCTGAGTTAATTTAGATGAAATTTACTTCTATTTTTTTGATTTCATATAAATTTTTAGTCAAATTGTAATAGAGGAATTTGAACCACCTTCGATTTTTTTGGATTTTGATGATTTTGGTTGTTGGAGGAGTTAAATTTGAGTAAATTTAGATGAATTTACTTTCATTTTTTTGGATTTTATATAAATTTTTAGTCAAATTGTAATAGAGGAATTTGAACCATCTTCGATTTTTTTGGATTTTGATGATTTTGGTTGCTGGAGGAGTTAAATTTGAGTAAATTTAGATGAAATTAACACCTTTTTTTGGATTTTACATAAATTTTTAGTCAAATTGTAATAAATGAATTTGAAACCAACTTCGATTTTTTTGGATTTTGATGAATTTTTTTGTTGGAGGAGCAAAATTTGAGTGAATTTAGATGAAATTTACTTCTATTTTTTTTTGATTTCATATAAATTTTTAGTCAAATTGTAATAAAGGAATTTGAACCAACTTCGATTTTTTTGGATTTTGATGAGTTTTTTTGTTGGAGGAGTTAAATTTGAGTTAATTTAGATGAAATTTACTTCTATTTTTTTGATATCATATAAATTTTTAGACAAATTGTAATAAAGGAATTTGAACCAACTTCGATTTTTTTGGATTTTGATGATTTTGGTTGTTGGAGGAGTTAAATTTGAGTAAATTTAGATGAAATTAACACCTTTTTTTTGATTTTTTATAAATTTTTAGTCAAATTGTAATAAATGAATTTGAAACCAACTTCGATTTTTTTGGATTTTGATGAATTTTTTGTTGGAGGAGCTAAATTTGAGTGAATTTAGATGAAATTTACTGTCATTTATTTGGATTTTATATAAATTTTTAGTCAAATTGTAATAAAGGAATTTGAACCATCTTCGATTTTTTTGGATTTTGATGAATTTTTTTGTTGGAGGAGCTAAATTTGAGTGAATTTAGATGAAATTTACTTTCATTTTTTTGGATTTTATATAAATTTTTAGTCAAATTGTAATAAAGGAATTTGAACCATCTTCGATTTTTTTGGATTTTGATGAGTTTTTTTGTTGGAGGTGTTAAATTTGAGTGAATTTAGATGAAATTTACTTCTATTTTTTTGATTTCATATAAATTTTTAGTCAAATTGTAATAAAGGAATTTGAAACCAACTTCGATTTTTTTGGATTTTGATGAATTTTTTTGTTGGAGGAGATAAATTTGAGTGAATTTAGATGAAATTTACTTCTATTTTTTTTTGATTTCATATAAATTTTTAGTCAAATTGTAATAAAGGAATTTGAAACAACTTCGATTTTTTTGGATTTTGATGAATTTTTTTGTTGGAGGAGTTAAATTTGAGTTAATTTAGATGAAATTTACTTCTATTTTTTTGATTTCATATAAATTTTTAGTCAAATTGTAATAATGGAATTTGAACCATCTTCGATTTTTTTGGATTTTGATGAGTTTTTTTGTTAGAGGAGTTAAATTTGAGTTAATTTAGATGAAATTTACTTCTATTTTTTTGATTTCATATAAATTTTTAGACAAATTGTAATAAAGGAATTTGAACCAACTTCGATTTTTTTGGATTTTGATGATTTTGGTTGTTGGAGGAGTTAAATTTGAGTAAATTTAGATGAAATTAACACCTTTTTTGGATTTTATATAAATTTTTAGTCAAATTGTAATAAATGAATTTGAAACCAACTTCGATTTTTTTGGATTTTGATGAATTTTTTTGTTGGAGGAGCTAAATTTGAGTGAATTTCGATGAAATTTACTTTCATTTTTTTGGATTTTATATATATTTTTAGTCAAATTGTAATAAAGGAATTTGAACCATCTTCGATTTTTTTGGATTTTGATGAGTTTTTTTGTTGGAGGTGTTAAATTTGAGTGAATTTAGATGAAATTTACTTCTATTTTTTTGATTTCATATAAATTTTTAGTCAAATTGTAATAAAGGAATTTGAACCAACTTCGATATTTTTGGATTTTGATGATTATGGTTGTTGGAGGAGTTAAATTTGAGTAAATTTAGATGAAATTAACACCTTTTTTTTGATTTTTTATAAATTTTTAGTCAAATTGTAATAAATGAATTTGAAACCAACTTCGATTTTTTTGGATTTTGATGAATTTTTTTGTTGGAGGAGCTAAATTTGAGTGAATTTAGATGAAATTTACTTTCATTTATTTGGATTTTATATAAATTTTTAGTCAAATTGTAATAAAGGAATTTGAACCATCTTCAATTTTTTTGGATTTTGATGAATTTTTTTGTTGGAGGAGCTAAATTTGAGTGAATTTAGATGAAATTTACTTTCATTTTTTTGGATTTAATATAAATTTTTAGTCAAATTGTAATAAATGAATTTGAAACCAACTTCGATTTTTTTGGATTTTGATGAATTTTTTTGTTGGAGGAGCAAAATTTGAGTGAATTTAGATGAAATTTACTTCTATTTTTTTTTGATTTCATATAAATTTTTAGTCAAATTGTAATAAAGGAATTTGAACCAACTTCGATTTTTTTGGATTTTGATGAGTTTTTTTGTTGGAGGAGTTAAATTTGAGTTAATTTAGATGAAATTTACTTCTATTTTTTTGATATCATATAAATTTTTAGTCAAATTGTAATAAAGGAATTTGAACCAACTTCGATTTTTTTGGATTTTGATGATTTTGGTTGTTGGAGGAGTTAAATTTGAGTAAATTTAGATGAAATTAACACCTTTTTTGGATTTTATATAAATTTTTAGTCAAATTGTAATAAATGAATTTGAAACCAATTTCGATTTTTTTGGATTTTGATGAATTTTTTTGTTGGAGGAGCTAAATTTGACTGAATTTAGATGAAATTTTCTTTCATTTTTTTGGATTTTATATAAATTTTTAGTCAAATTGTAATAAAGTAATTTGAACCAACTTCGATTTTTTTGGATTTTGATGATTTTGGTTGTTGGAGGAGTTAAATTTGAGTAAATTTAGATGAAATTAACACCTTTTTTGGATTTTATATAAATTTTTAGTCAAATTGTAATAATGGAATTTGAAACCAACTCCGATTTTTTTGGATTTTGATGAATTTTTTTGTTGGAGGAGCTAAATTTGAGTGAATTTAGATGAAATTTACTTTCATTTTTTTGGATTTTATATAAATTTTTAGTCAAATTGTAATAAAGGAATTTGAACCATCTTCGATTTTTTTGGATTTTGATGAGTTTTTTTGTTGGAGGTGTTAAATTTGAGTGAATTTAGATGAAATTTACTTCTATTTTTTTGATTTCATATAAATTTTTAGACAAATTGTAATAAAGGAATTTGAACCAACTTCGATTTTTTTGGATTTTGATGATTTTGGTTGTTGGAGGAGTTAAATTTGAGTAAATTTAGATGAAATTAACACCTTTTTTTTGATTTTTTATAAATTTTTAGTCAAATTGTAATAAATGAATTTGAAACCAACTTCGATTTTTTTGGATTTTGATGAATTTTTTGTTGGAGGAGCTAAATTTGAGTGAATTTAGATGAAATTTACTGTCATTTATTTGGATTTTATATAAATTTTTAGTCAAATTGTAATAAAGGAATTTGAACCATCTTCGATTTTTTTGGATTTTGATGAATTTTTTTGTTGGAGGAGCTAAATTTGAGTGAATTTAGATGAAATTTACTTTCATTTTTTTGGATTTTATATAAATTTTTAGTCAAATTGTAATAAAGGAATTTGAACCATCTTCGATTTTTTTGGATTTTGATGAGTTTTTTTGTTGGAGGTGTTAAATTTGAGTGAATTTAGATGAAATTTACTTCTATTTTTTTGATTTCATATAAATTTTTAGTCAAATTGTAATAAAGGAATTTGAAACCAACTTCGATTTTTTTGGATTTTGATGAATTTTTTTGTTGGAGGAGATAAATTTGAGTGAATTTAGATGAAATTTACTTCTATTTTTTTTTGATTTCATATAAATTTTTAGTCAAATTGTAATAAAGGAATTTGAAACAACTTCGATTTTTTTGGATTTTGATGAATTTTTTTGTTGGAGGAGTTAAATTTGAGTTAATTTAGATGAAATTTACTTCTATTTTTTTGATTTCATATAAATTTTTAGTCAAATTGTAATAATGGAATTTGAACCATCTTCGATTTTTTTGGATTTTGATGAGTTTTTTTGTTGGAGGAGTTAAATTTGAGTTAATTTAGATGAAATTTACTTCTATTTTTTTGATTTCATATAAATTTTTAGACAAATTGTAATAAAGGAATTTGAACCAACTTCGATTTTTTTGGATTTTGATGATTTTGGTTGTTGGAGGAGTTAAATTTGAGTAAATTTAGATGAAATTAACACCTTTTTTGGATTTTATATAAATTTTTAGTCAAATTGTAATAAATGAATTTGAAACCAACTTCGATTTTTTTGGATTTTGATGAATTTTTTTGTTGGAGGAGCTAAATTTGAGTGAATTTCGATGAAATTTACTTTCATTTTTTTGGATTTTATATATATTTTTAGTCAAATTGTAATAAAGGAATTTGAACCATCTTCGATTTTTTTGGATTTTGATGAGTTTTTTTGTTGGAGGTGTTAAATTTGAGTGAATTTAGATGAAATTTACTTCTATTTTTTTGATTTCATATAAATTTTTAGTCAAATTGTAATAAAGGAATTTGAACCAACTTCGATATTTTTGGATTTTGATGATTTTGGTTGTTGGAGGAGTTAAATTTGAGTAAATTTAGATGAAATTAACACCTTTTTTTTGATTTTTTATAAATTTTTAGTCAAATTGTAATAAATGAATTTGAAACCAACTTCGATTTTTTTGGATTTTGATGAATTTTTTTGTTGGAGGAGCTAAATTTGAGTGAATTTAGATGAAATTTACTTTCATTTATTTGGATTTTATATAAATTTTTAGTCAAATTGTAATAAAGGAATTTGAACCATCTTCAATTTTTTTGGATTTTGATGAATTTTTTTGTTGGAGGAGCTAAATTTGAGTGAATTTAGATGAAATTTACTTTCATTTTTTTGGATTTTATATAAATTTTTAGTCAAATTGTAATAAAGGAATTTGAACCATCTTCGATTTTTTTGGATTTTGATGAGTTTTTTTGTTGGAGGAGTTAAATTTGAGTTAATTTAGATGAAATTTACTTCTATTTTTTTGATATCATATAAATTTTTAGTCAAATTGTAATAAAGGAATTTGAACCAACTTCGATTTTTTTGGATTTTGATGATTTTGGTTGTTGGAGGAGTTAAATTTGAGTAAATTTAGATGAAATTAACACCTTTTTTTGGATTTTATATAAATTTTTAGTCAAATTGTAATAAATGAATTTGAAACCAATTTCGATTTTTTTGGATTTTGATGAATTTTTTTGTTGGAGGAGCTAAATTTGACTGAATTTAGATGAAATTTTCTTTCATTTTTTTGGATTTTATATAAATTTTTAGTCAAATTGTAATAAAGTAATTTGAACCAACTTCGATTTTTTTGGATTTTGATGATTTTGGTTGTTGGAGGAGTTAAATTTGAGTAAATTTAGATGAAATTAACACCTTTTTTGGATTTTATATAAATTTTTAGTCAAATTGTAATAATGGAATTTGAAACCAACTCCGATTTTTTTGGATTTTGATGAATTTTTTTGTTGGAGGAGATAAATTTGAGTGAATTTAGATGAAATTTACTTCTATTTTTTTTTGATTTCATATAAATTTTTAGTCAAATTGTAATAAAGGAATTTGAAACAACTTCGATTTTTTTGGATTTTGATGAATTTTTTTGTTGGAGGAGTTAAATTTGAGTTAATTTAGATGAAATTTACTTCTATTTTTTTGATTTCATATAAATTTTTAGTCAAATTGTAATAAAGGAATTTGAAACCAACTTCGATTTTTTTGGATTTTGATGAATTTTTTTGTTGGAGGAGATAAATTTGAGTGAATTTAGATGAAATTTACTTCTATTTTTTTTTGATTTCATATAAATTTTTAGTCAAATTGTAATAAAGGAATTTGAAACAACTTCGATTTTTTTGGATTTTGATGAATTTTTTTGTTGGAGGAGTTAAATTTGAGTTAATTTAGATGAAATTTACTTCTATTTTTTTGATTTCATATAAATTTTTAGTCAAATTGTAATAATGGAATTTGAACCATCTTCGATTTTTTTGGATTTTGATGAGTTTTTTTGTTGGAGGAGTTAAATTTGAGTTAATTTAGATGAAATTTACTTCTATTTTTTTGATTTCATATAAATTTTTAGACAAATTGTAATAAAGGAATTTGAACCAACTTCGATTTTTTTGGATTTTGATGATTTTGGTTGTTGGAGGAGTTAAATTTGAGTAAATTTAGATGAAATTAACACCTTTTTTGGATTTTATATAAATTTTTAGTCAAATTGTAATAAATGAATTTGAAACCAACTTCGATTTTTTTGGATTTTGATGAATTTTTTTGTTGGAGGAGCTAAATTTGAGTGAATTTCGATGAAATTTACTTTCATTTTTTTGGATTTTATATATATTTTTAGTCAAATTGTAATAAAGGAATTTGAACCATCTTCGATTTTTTTGGATTTTGATGAGTTTTTTTGTTGGAGGTGTTAAATTTGAGTGAATTTCGATGAAATTTACTTCTATTTTTTTGATTTCATATAAATTTTTAGTCAAATTGTAATAAAGGAATTTGAACCAACTTCGATATTTTTGGATTTTGATGATTATGGTTGTTGGAGGAGTTAAATTTGAGTAAATTTAGATGAAATTAACACCTTTTTTTTGATTTTTTATAAATTTTTAGTCAAATTGTAATAAATGAATTTGAAACCAACTTCGATTTTTTTGGATTTTGATGAATTTTTTTGTTGGAGGAGCTAAATTTGAGTGAATTTAGATGAAATTTACTTTCATTTATTTGGATTTTATATAAATTTTTAGTCAAATTGTAATAAAGGAATTTGAACCATCTTCAATTTTTTTGGATTTTGATGAATTTTTTTGTTGGAGGAGCTAAATTTGAGTGAATTTAGATGAAATTTACTTCTATTTTTTTTTGATTTCATATAAATTTTTAGTCAAATTGTAATAAAGGAATTTGAACCAACTTCGATTTTTTTGGATTTTGATGAGTTTTTTTGTTGGAGGAGTTAAATTTGAGTTAATTTAGATGAAATTTACTTCTATTTTTTTGATATCATATAAATTTTTAGTCAAATTGTAATAAAGGAATTTGAACCAACTTCGATTTTTTTGGATTTTGATGATTTTGGTTGTTGGAGGAGTTAAATTTGAGTAAATTTAGATGAAATTAACACCTTTTTTGGATTTTATATAAATTTTTAGTCAAATTGTAATAAATGAATTTGAAACCAATTTCGATTTTTTTGGATTTTGATGAATTTTTTTGTTGGAGGAGCTAAATTTGACTGAATTTAGATGAAATTTTCTTTCATTTTTTTGGATTTTATATAAATTTTTAGTCAAATTGTAATAAAGTAATTTGAACCAACTTCGATTTTTTTGGATTTTGATGATTTTGGTTGTTGGAGGAGTTAAATTTGAGTAAATTTAGATGAAATTAACACCTTTTTTGGATTTTATATAAATTTTTAGTCAAATTGTAATAATGGAATTTGAAACCAACTCCGATTTTTTTGGATTTTGATGAATTTTTTTGTTGGAGGAGCTAAATTTGAGTCAATTTAGATGAAATTTACTTTCATTTTTTTGGATTTTATATAAATTTTTAGTCAAATTGTAATAAAGGAATTTGAACCATCTTCGATTTTTTTGGATTTTGATGAGTTTTTTTGTTGGAGGTGTTAAATTTGAGTGAATTTAGATGAAATTTACTTCTATTTTTTTGATTTCATATAAATTTTTAGTCAAATTGTAATAATGGAATTTGAACCATCTTCGATTTTTTTGGATTTTGATGAGTTTTTTTGTTGGAGGAGTTAAATTTGAGTTAATTTAGATGAAATTTACTTCTATTTTTTTGATTTCATATAAATTTTTAGACAAATTGTAATAAAGGAATTTGAACCAACTTCGATTTTTTTGGATTTTGATGATTTTGGTTGTTGGAGGAGTTAAATTTGAGTAAATTTAGATGAAATTAACACCTTTTTTGGATTTTATATAAATTTTTAGTCAAATTGAAATAAATGAATTTGAAACCAACTTCGATTTTTTTGGATTTTGATGAATTTTTTTGTTGGAGGAGCTAAATTTGAGTGAATTTCGATGAAATTTACTTTCATTTTTTTGGATTTTATATATATTTTTAGTCAAATTGTAATAAAGGAATTTGAACCATCTTCGATTTTTTTGGATTTTGATGAGTTTTTTTGTTGGAGGTGTTAAATTTGAGTGAATTTAGATGAAATTTACTTCTATTTTTTTGATTTCATATAAATTTTTAGTCAAATTGTAATAAAGGAATTTGAACCAACTTCGATATTTTTGGATTTTGATGATTTTGGTTGTTGGAGGAGTTAAATTTGAGTAAATTTAGATGAAATTAACACCTTTTTTTTGATTTTTTATAAATTTTTAGTCAAATTGTAATAAATGAATTTGAAACCAACTTCGATTTTTTTGGATTTTGATGAATTTTTTTGTTGGAGGAGCTAAATTTGAGTGAATTTAGATGAAATTTACTTTCATTTATTTGGATTTTATATAAATTTTTAGTCAAATTGTAATAAAGGAATTTGAACCATCTTCAATTTTTTTGGATTTTGATGAATTTTTTTGTTGGAGGAGCTAAATTTGAGTGAATTTAGATGAAATTTACTTCTATTTTTTTTTAATTCATATAAATTTTTAGTCAAATTGTAATACAGGAATTTGAACCAACTTCGATTTTTTTGGATTTTGATGAGTTTTTTTGTTGGAGGAGTTAAATCTGAGTTAATTTAGATGAAATTTACTTCTATTTTTTTGATTTCATATAAATTTTTAGTCAAATTGTAATAGAGGAATTTGAACCACCTTCGATTTTTTTGGATTTTGATGAGTTTTTTTGTTGGAGGTGTTAAATTTGAGTGAATTTAGATGAAATTTACTTCTATTTTTTTGATTTCATATAAATTTTTAGTCAAATTGTAATAAAGGAATTTGAAACCAACTTCGATTTTTTTGGATTTTGATGAATTTTTTTGTTGGAGGAGATAAATTTGAGTGAATTTAGATGAAATTTACTTCTATTTTTTTTTGATTTCATATAAATTTTTAGTCAAATTGTAATAAAGGAATTTGAAACAACTTCGATTTTTTTGGATTTTGATGAATTTTTTTGTTGGAGGAGTTAAATTTGAGTTAATTTAGATGAAATTTACTTCTATTTTTTTGATTTCATATAAATTTTTAGTCAAATTGTAATAATGGAATTTGAACCATCTTCGATTTTTTTGGATTTTGATGAGTTTTTTTGTTGGAGGAGTTAAATTTGAGTTAATTTAGATGAAATTTACTTCTATTTTTTTGATTTCATATAAATTTTTAGACAAATTGTAATAAAGGAATTTGAACCAACTTCGATTTTTTTGGATTTTGATGATTTTGGTTGTTGGAGGAGTTAAATTTGAGTAAATTTAGATGAAATTAACACCTTTTTTGGATTTTATATAAATTTTTAGTCAAATTGTAATAAATGAATTTGAAACCAACTTCGATTTTTTTGGATTTTGATGAATTTTTTTGTTGGAGGAGCTAAATTTGAGTGAATTTCGATGAAATTTACTTTCATTTTTTTGGATTTTATATATATTTTTAGTCAAATTGTAATAAAGGAATTTGAACCATCTTCGATTTTTTTGGATTTTGATGAGTTTTTTTGTTGGAGGTGTTAAATTTGAGTGAATTTAGATGAAATTTACTTCTATTTTTTTGATTTCATATAAATTTTTAGTCAAATTGTAATAAAGGAATTTGAACCAACTTCGATATTTTTGGATTTTGATGATTTTGGTTGTTGGAGGAGTTAAATTTGAGTAAATTTAGATGAAATTAACACCTTTTTTTTGATTTTTTATAAATTTTTAGTCAAATTGTAATAAATGAATTTGAAACCAACTTCGATTTTTTTGGATTTTGATGAATTTTTTTGTTGGAGGAGCTAAATTTGAGTGAATTTAGATGAAATTTACTTTCATTTATTTGGATTTTATATAAATTTTTAGTCAAATTGTAATAAAGGAATTTGAACCATCTTCAATTTTTTTGGATTTTGATGAATTTTTTTGTTGGAGGAGCTAAATTTGAGTGAATTTAGATGAAATTTACTTTCATTTTTTTGGATTTTATATAAATTTTTAGTCAAATTGTAATAAAGGAATTTGAACCATCTTCGATTTTTTTGGATTTTGATGAGTTTTTTTGTTGGAGGAGTTAAATTTGAGTGAATTTAGATGAAATTTACTTCTATTTTTTTGATTTCATATAAATTTTTAGTCAAATTGTAATAAAGGAATTTGAACCAACTTCGATTTTTTTGGATTTTGATGATTTTGGTTGTTGGAGGAGTTAAATTTGAGTAAATTTAAATGAATTTACTTTCATTTTTTTGGATTTTATATAAATTTTTTGTCAAATTGTAATAGAGGAATTTGAACCATCTTCGATTTTTTTGGATTTTGATGATTTTGGTTGCTGGAGGAGTTAAATTTGAGTAAATTTAGATGAAATTAACACCTTTTTTTGGATTTTATATAAATTTTTAGTCAAATTGTAATAAATGAATTTGAAACCAACTTCGATTTTTTTGGATTTTGATGAATTTTTTTGTAGGAGGAGCAAATTTTTGAGTGAATTTAGATGAAATTTACTTCTATTTTTTTTGATTTCATATAAATTTTTAGTCAAATTGTAATAAAGGAATTTGAACCAACTTCGATTTTTTTGGATTTTGATGAGTTTTTTTGTTGGAGGAGTTAAATTTGAGTTAATTTAGATGAAATTTACTTCTATTTTTTTGATATCATATAAATTTTTAGTCAAATTGTAATAAAGGAATTTGAACCAACTTCGATTTTTTTGGATTTTGATGATTTTGGTTGTTGGAGGAGTTAAATTTGAGTAAATTTAGATGAAATTAACACCTTTTTTGGATTTTATATAAATTTTTAGTCAAATTGTAATAAATGAATTTGAAACCAATTTCGATTTTTTTGGATTTTGATGAATTTTTTTGTTGGAGGAGCTAAATTTGACTGAATTTAGATGAAATTTTCTTTCATTTTTTTGGATTTTATATAAATTTTTAGTCAAATTGTAATAAAGTAATTTGAACCAACTTCGATTTTTTTGGATTTTGATGATTTTGGTTGTTGGAGGAGTTAAATTTGAGTAAATTTAGATGAAATTAACACCTTTTTTGGATTTTATATAAATTTTTAGTCAAATTGTAATAATGGAATTTGGAACCAACTCCGATTTTTTTGGATTTTGATGAATTTTTTTGTTGGAGGAGCTAAATTTGAGTGAATTTAGATGAAATTTACCTCTATTTTTTTTGATTTCATATAAATTTTTAGTCAAATTGTAATACAGGAATTTGAACCATCTTCGATTTTTTTGGATTTTGATGAATTTTTTTGTTGGAGGAGCTAAATTTGAGTGAATTTAGATGAAATTTACTTTCATTTATTTGGATTTTATATAAATTTTTAGTCAAATTGTAATAAAGGAATTTGAACCATCTTCAATTTTTTTGGATTTTGATGAATTTTTTTGTTGGAGGAGCTAAATTTGAGTGAATTTAGATGAAATTTACTTTCATTTTTTTGGATTTTATATAAATTTTTAGTCAAATTGTAATAGAGGAATTTGAACCATCTTCGATTTTTTTGGATTTTGATGATTTTGGTTGCTGGAGGAGTTAAATTTGAGTAAATTTAAATGAATTTACTTTCATTTTTTTGGATTTTATATAAATTTTTTGTCAAATTGTAATAGAGGAATTTGAACCATCTTCGATTTTTTTGGATTTTGATGATTTTGGTTGCTGGAGGAGTTAAATTTGAGTAAATTTAGATGAAATTAACACCTTTTTTTGGATTTTATATAAATTTTTAGTCAAATTGTAATAAATGAATTTGAAACCAACTTCGATTTTTTTGGATTTTGATGAATTTTTTTGTAGGAGGAGCAAATTTTGAGTGAATTTAGATGAAATTTACTTCTATTTTTTTTTGATTTCATATAAATTTTTAGTCAAATTGTAATAAAGGAATTTGAACCAACTTCGATTTTTTTGGATTTTGATGAGTTTTTTTGTTGGAGGAGTTAAATTTGAGTTAATTTAGATGAAATTTACTTCTATTTTTTTGATATCATATAAATTTTTAGTCAAATTGTAATAAAGGAATTTGAACCAACTTCGATTTTTTTGGATTTTGATGATTTTGGTTGTTGGAGGAGTTAAATTTGAGTAAATTTAGATGAAATTAACACCTTTTTTGGATTTTATATAAATTTTTAGTCAAATTGTAATAAATGAATTTGAAACCAATTTCGATTTTTTTGGATTTTGATGAATTTTTTTGTTGGAGGAGCTAAATTTGACTGAATTTAGATGAAATTTTCTTTCATTTTTTTGGATTTTATATAAATTTTTAGTCAAATTGTAATAAAGTAATTTGAACCAACTTCGATTTTTTTGGATTTTGATGATTTTGGTTGTTGGAGGAGTTAAATTTGAGTAAATTTAGATGAAATTAACACCTTTTTTGGATTTTATATAAATTTTTAGTCAAATTGTAATAATGGAATTTGGAACCAACTCCGATTTTTTTGGATTTTGATGAATTTTTTTGTTGGAGGAGCTAAATTTGAGTGAATTTAGATGAAATTTACCTCTATTTTTTTTGATTTCATATAAATTTTTAGTCAAATTGTAATACAGGAATTTGAACCATCTTCGATTTTTTTGGATTTTGATGAATTTTTTTGTTGGAGGAGCTAAATTTGAGTGAATTTAGATGAAATTTACTTTCATTTTTTTGGATTTTATATAAATTTTTAGTCAAATTGTAATAAAGGAATTTGAACCATCTTCGATTTTTTTGGATTTTGATGAATTTTTTTGTTGGAGGAGCTAAATTTGAGTGAATTTAGATGAAATTTACTTCTATTTTTTTGATTTCATATAAATTTTTAGTCAAATTGTAATAAAGGAATTTGAACCAACTTCGATATTTTTGGATTTTGATGATTTTGGTTGTTGGAGGAGTTAAATTTGAGTAAATTTAGATGAAATTAACACCTTTTTTTTGATTTTTTATAAATTTTTAGTCAAATTGTAATAAATGAATTTGAAACCAACTTCGATTTTTTTGGATTTTGATGAATTTTTTTGTTGGAGGAGCTAAATTTGAGTGAATTTAGATGAAATTTACTTTCATTTATTTGGATTTTATATAAATTTTTAGTCAAATTGTAATAAAGGAATTTGAACCATCTTCGATTTTTTTGGATTTTGATGAATTTTTTTGTTGGAGGAGCTAAATTTGAGTGAATTTAGATGAAATTTACTTCTATTTTTTTGATTTCATATAAATTTTTAGTCAAATTGTAATAAAGGAATTTGAACCAACTTCGATTTTTTTGGATTTTGATGATTTTGGTTGTTGGAGGAGTTAAATTTGAGTAAATTTAGATGAAATTAACACCTTTTTTGGATTTTATATAAATTTTTAGTCAAATTGTAATAATGGAATTTGGAACCAACTCCGATTTTTTTGGATTTTGATGAATTTTTTTGTTGGAGGAGCTAAATTTGAGTGAATTTAGATGAAATTTACCTCTATTTTTTTTGATTTCATATAAATTTTTAGTCAAATTGTAATACAGGAATTTGAACCATCTTCGATTTTTTTGGATTTTGATGAATTTTTTTGTTGGAGGAGCTAAATTTGAGTGAATTTAGATGAAATTTACTTTCATTTTTTTGGATTTTATATAAATTTTTAGTCAAATTGTAATAAAGGAATTTGAACCATCTTCGATTTTTTTGGATTTTGATGAATTTTTTTGTTGGAGGAGCTAAATTTGAGTGAATTTAGATGAAATTTACTTCTATTTTTTTGATTTCATATAAATTTTTAGTCAAATTGTAATAAAGGAATTTGAACCAACTTCGATATTTTTGGATTTTGATGATTTTGGTTGTTGGAGGAGTTAAATTTGAGTAAATTTAGATGAAATTAACACCTTTTTTTTGATTTTTTATAAATTTTTAGTCAAATTGTAATAAATGAATTTGAAACCAACTTCGATTTTTTTGGATTTTGATGAATTTTTTTGTTGGAGGAGCTAAATTTGAGTGAATTTAGATGAAATTTACTTTCATTTATTTGGATTTTATATAAATTTTTAGTCAAATTGTAATAAAGGAATTTGAACCATCTTCAATTTTTTTGGATTTTGATGAATTTTTTTGTTGGAGGAGCTAAATTTGAGTGAATTTAGATGAAATTTACTTTCATTTTTTTGGATTTTATATAAATTTTTAGTCAAATTGTAATAAAGGAATTTGAACCATCTTCGATTTTTTTGGATTTTGATGAATTTTTTTGTTGGAGGAGCTAAATTTGAGTGAATTTAGATGAAATTTACTTCTATTTTTTTGATTTCATATAAATTTTTAGTCAAATTGTAATAAAGGAATTTGAACCAACTTCGATATTTTTGGATTTTGATGATTTTGGTTGTTGGAGGAGTTAAATTTGAGTAAATTTAGATGAAATTAACACCTTTTTTTTGATTTTTTATAAATTTTTAGTCAAATTGTAATAAATGAATTTGAAACCAACTTCGATTTTTTTGGATTTTGATGAATTTTTTTGTTGGAGGAGCTAAATTTGAGTGAATTTAGATGAAATTTACTTTCATTTATTTGGATTTTATATAAATTTTTAGTCAAATTGTAATAAAGGAATTTGAACCATCTTCGATTTTTTTGGATTTTGATGAATTTTTTTGTTGGAGGAGCTAAATTTGAGTGAATTTAGATGAAATTTACTTTCATTTTTTTGGATTTTATATAAATTTTTAGTCAAATTGTAATAAAGGAATTTGAACCATCTTCGATTTTTTTGGATTTTGATGAGTTTTTTTGTTGGAGGAGTTAAATTTGAGAGAATTTAGATGAAATTTACTTCTATTTTTTTGATTTCATATAAATTTTTAGTCAAATTGTAATAAAGGAATTTGAACCAACTTCGATTTTTTTGGATTTTGATGATTTTGGTTGTTGGAGGAGTTAAATTTGAGTAAATTTAAATGAATTTACTTTCATTTTTTTGGATTTTATATAAATTTTTTGTCAAATTGTAATAGAGGAATTTGAACCATCTTCGATTTTTTTGGATTTTGATGATTTTGGTTGCTGGAGGAGTTAAATTTGAGTAAATTTAGATGAAATTAACACCTTTTTTTGGATTTTATATAAATTTTTAGTCAAATTGTAATAAATGAATTTGAAACCAACTTCGATTTTTTTGGATTTTGATGAATTTTTTTGTTGGAGGAGCAAATTTTGAGTGAATTTAGATGAAATTTACTTCTATTTTTTTTTGATTTCATATAAATTTTTAGTCAAATTGTAATAAAGGAATTTGAACCAACTTCGATTTTTTTGGATTTTGATGAGTTTTTTTGTTGGAGGAGTTAAATTTGAGTTAATTTAGATGAAATTTACTTCTATTTTTTTGATATCATATAAATTTTTAGTCAAATTGTAATAAAGGAATTTGAACCAACTTCGATTTTTTTGGATTTTGATGATTTTGGTTGTTGGAGGAGTTAAATTTGAGTAAATTTAGATGAAATTAACACCTATTTTTTTGGATTTTATATAAATTTTTAGTCAAATTGTAATAAAGGAATTTGAAACCAACTTCGATTTTTTTGGATTTTGATGAATTTTTTTGTTGGAGGAGCAAAATTTGAGTGAATTTAGATGAAATATACTTCTATTTTTTTTTGATTTCATATAAATTTTTAGTCAAATTGTAATAAAGGAATTTGACCCAACTTCGATTTTTTTCGATTTCGATGAGTTTTTTAGTTGGAGGAGTTAAATTTGAGTGAATTTAGATGAAATTAACACCTATTTCTTTGGATTTTATATAAATTTTTAGTCAAATTGTAATAAAGGAAATTGAAACCAACTTCGATTTTTTTGGATTTTGATGAATTTTTTTGTTGGAGGAGCTAAATTTGAGTGAATTTCGATGAAATTTACTTTCATTTTTTTGGATTTTATATATATTTTTAGTCAAATTGTAATAAAGGAATTTGAACCATCTTCGATTTTTTTGGATTTTGATGAGTTTTTTTGTTGGAGGTGTTAAATTTGAGTGAATTTAGATGAAATTTACTTCTATTTTTTTGATTTCATATAAATTTTTAGTCAAATTGTAATAAAGGAATTTGAACCAACTTCGATATTTTTGGATTTTGATGATTTTGGTTGTTGGAGGAGTTAAATTTGAGTAAATTTAGATGAAATTAACACCTTTTTTTGATTTTTTATAAATTTTTAGTCAAATTGTAATAAATGAATTTGAAACCAACTTCGATTTTTTTGGATTTTGATGAATTTTTTTGTTGGAGGAGCTAAATTTGAGTGAATTTAGATGAAATTTACTTTCATTTATTTGGATTTTATATAAATTTTTAGTCAAATTGTAATAAAGGAATTTGAACCATCTTCAATTTTTTTGGATTTTGATGAATTTTTTTGTTGGAGGAGCTAAATTTGAGTGAATTTAGATGAAATTTACTTTCATTTTTTTGGATTTTATATAAATTTTTAGTCAAATTGTAATAAAGGAATTTGAACCATCTTCGATTTTTTTGGATTTTGATGAGTTTTTTTGTTGGAGGAGTTAAATTTGAGTGAATTTAGATGAAATTTACTTCTATTTTTTTGATATCATATAAATTTTTAGTCAAATTGTAATAAAGGAATTTGAACCAACTTCGATTTTTTTGGATTTTGATGATTTTGGTTGTTGGAGGAGTTAAATTTGAGTAAATTTAGATGAAATTAACACCTTTTTTGGATTTTATATAAATTTTTAGTCAAATTGTAATAAATGAATTTGAAACCAATTTCGATTTTTTTGGATTTTGATGAATTTTTTTGTTGGAGGAGCTAAATTTGACTGAATTTAGATGAAATTTTCTTTCATTTTTTTGGATTTTATATAAATTTTTAGTCAAATTGTAATAAAGTAATTTGAACCAACTTCGATTTTTTTGGATTTTGATGATTTTGGTTGTTGGAGGAGTTAAATTTGAGTAAATTTAGATGAAATTAACACCTTTTTTGGATTTTATATAAATTTTTAGTCAAATTGTAATAATGGAATTTGGAACCAACTCCGATTTTTTTGGATTTTGATGAATTTTTTTGTTGGAGGAGCTAAATTTGAGTGAATTTAGATGAAATTTACCTCTATTTTTTTTGATTTCATATAAATTTTTAGTCAAATTGTAATACAGGAATTTGAACCAACTTCGATTTTTTTGGATTTTGATGATTTTGGTTGTTGGAGGAGTTAAATTTGAGTAAATTTAAATGAATTTACTTTCATTTTTTTGGATTTTATATAAATTTTTTGTCAAATTGTAATAGAGGAATTTGAACCATCTTCGATTTTTTTGGATTTTGATGATTTTGGTTGCTGGAGGAGTTAAATTTGAGTAAATTTAGATGAAATTAACACCTTTTTTTGGATTTTATATAAATTTTTAGTCAAATTGTAATAAATGAATTTGAAACCAACTTCGATTTTTTTGGATTTTGATGAATTTTTTTGTAGGAGGAGCAAATTTTGAGTGAATTTAGATGAAATTTACTTCTATTTTTTTTTGATTTCATATAAATTTTTAGTCAAATTGTAATAAAGGAATTTGAACCAACTTCGATTTTTTTGGATTTTGATGAGTTTTTTTGTTGGAGGAGTTAAATTTGAGTTAATTTAGATGAAATTTACTTCTATTTTTTTGATATCATATAAATTTTTAGTCAAATTGTAATAAAGGAATTTGAACCAACTTCGATTTTTTTGGATTTTGATGATTTTGGTTGTTGGAGGAGTTAAATTTGAGTAAATTTAGATGAAATTAACACCTTTTTTGGATTTTATATAAATTTTTAGTCAAATTGTAATAAATGAATTTGAAACCAATTTCGATTTTTTTGGATTTTGATGAATTTTTTTGTTGGAGGAGCTAAATTTGACTGAATTTAGATGAAATTTTCTTTCATTTTTTTGGATTTTATATAAATTTTTAGTCAAATTGTAATAAAGTAATTTGAACCAACTTCGATTTTTTTGGATTTTGATGATTTTGGTTGTTGGAGGAGTTAAATTTGAGTAAATTTAGATGAAATTAACACCTTTTTTGGATTTTATATAAATTTTTAGTCAAATTGTAATAATGGAATTTGGAACCAACTCCGATTTTTTTGGATTTTGATGAATTTTTTTGTTGGAGGAGCTAAATTTGAGTGAATTTAGATGAAATTTACCTCTATTTTTTTTGATTTCATATAAATTTTTAGTCAAATTGTAATACAGGAATTTGAACCATCTTCGATTTTTTTGGATTTTGATGAATTTTTTTGTTGGAGGAGCTAAATTTGAGTGAATTTAGATGAAATTTACTTTCATTTTTTTGGATTTTATATAAATTTTTAGTCAAATTGTAATAAAGGAATTTGAACCATCTTCGATTTTTTTGGATTTTGATGAATTTTTTTGTTGGAGGAGCTAAATTTGAGTGAATTTAGATGAAATTTACTTCTATTTTTTTGATTTCATATAAATTTTTAGTCAAATTGTAATAAAGGAATTTGAACCAACTTCGATATTTTTGGATTTTGATGATTTTGGTTGTTGGAGGAGTTAAATTTGAGTAAATTTAGATGAAATTAACACCTTTTTTTTGATTTTTTATAAATTTTTAGTCAAATTGTAATAAATGAATTTGAAACCAACTTCGATTTTTTTGGATTTTGATGAATTTTTTTGTTGGAGGAGCTAAATTTGAGTGAATTTAGTTGAAATTTACTTTCATTTATTTGGATTTTATATAAATTTTTAGTCAAATTGTAATAAAGGAATTTGAACCATCTTCGATTTTTTTGGATTTTGATGAATTTTTTTGTTGGAGGAGCTAAATTTGAGTGAATTTAGATGAAATTTACTTCTATTTTTTTGATTTCATATAAATTTTTAGTCAAATTGTAATAAAGGAATTTGAACCAACTTCGATTTTTTTGGATTTTGATGATTTTGGTTGTTGGAGGAGTTAAATTTGAGTAAATTTAGATGAAATTAACACCTTTTTTGGATTTTATATAAATTTTTAGTCAAATTGTAATAATGGAATTTGGAACCAACTCCGATTTTTTGGATTTTGATGAATTTTTTTGTTGGAGGAGCTAAATTTGAGTGAATTTAGATGAAATTTACCTCTATTTTTTTTGATTTCATATAAATTTTTAGTCAAATTGTAATACAGGAATTTGAACCATCTTCGATTTTTTTGGATTTTGATGAATTTTTTTGTTGGAGGAGCTAAATTTGAGTGAATTTAGATGAAATTTACTTTCATTTTTTTGGATTTTATATAAATTTTTAGTCAAATTGTAATAAAGGAATTTGAACCATCTTCGATTTTTTTGGATTTTGATGAATTTTTTTGTTGGAGGAGCTAAATTTGAGTGAATTTAGATGAAATTTACTTCTATTTTTTTGATTTCATATAAATTTTTAGTCAAATTGTAATAAAGGAATTTGAACCAACTTCGATATTTTTGGATTTTGATGATTTTGGTTGTTGGAGGAGTTAAATTTGAGTAAATTTAGATGAAATTAACACCTTTTTTTTGATTTTTTATAAATTTTTAGTCAAATTGTAATAAATGAATTTGAAACCAACTTCGATTTTTTTGGATTTTGATGAATTTTTTTGTTGGAGGAGCTAAATTTGAGTGAATTTAGATGAAATTTACTTTCATTTATTTGGATTTTATATAAATTTTTAGTCAAATTGTAATAAAGGAATTTGAACCATCTTCAATTTTTTTGGATTTTGATGAATTTTTTTGTTGGAGGAGCTAAATTTGAGTGAATTTAGATGAAATTTACTTTCATTTTTTTGGATTTTATATAAATTTTTAGTCAAATTGTAATAAAGGAATTTGAACCATCTTCGATTTTTTTGGATTTTGATGAATTTTTTTGTTGGAGGAGCTAAATTTGAGTGAATTTAGATGAAATTTACTTCTATTTTTTTGATTTCATATAAATTTTTAGTCAAATTGTAATAAAGGAATTTGAACCAACTTCGATATTTTTGGATTTTGATGATTTTGGTTGTTGGAGGAGTTAAATTTGAGTAAATTTAGATGAAATTAACACCTTTTTTTTGATTTTTTATAAATTTTTAGTCAAATTGTAATAAATGAATTTGAAACCAACTTCGATTTTTTTGGATTTTGATGAATTTTTTTGTTGGAGGAGCTAAATTTGAGTGAATTTAGATGAAATTTACTTTCATTTATTTGGATTTTATATAAATTTTTAGTCAAATTGTAATAAAGGAATTTGAACCATCTTCGATTTTTTTGGATTTTGATGAATTTTTTTGTTGGAGGAGCTAAATTTGAGTGAATTTAGATGAAATTTACTTTCATTTTTTTGGATTTTATATAAATTTTTAGTCAAATTGTAATAAAGGAATTTGAACCATCTTCGATTTTTTTGGATTTTGATGAGTTTTTTTGTTGGAGGAGTTAAATTTGAGAGAATTTAGATGAAATTTACTTCTATTTTTTTGATTTCATATAAATTTTTAGTCAAATTGTAATAAAGGAATTTGAACCAACTTCGATTTTTTTGGATTTTGATGATTTTGGTTGTTGGAGGAGTTAAATTTGAGTAAATTTAAATGAATTTACTTTCATTTTTTTGGATTTTATATAAATTTTTTGTCAAATTGTAATAGAGGAATTTGAACCATCTTCGATTTTTTTGGATTTTGATGATTTTGGTTGCTGGAGGAGTTAAATTTGAGTAAATTTAGATGAAATTAACACCTTTTTTTGGATTTTATATAAATTTTTAGTCAAATTGTAATAAATGAATTTGAAACCAACTTCGATTTTTTTGGATTTTGATGAATTTTTTTGTTGGAGGAGCAAATTTTGAGTGAATTTAGATGAAATTTACTTCTATTTTTTTTTGATTTCATATAAATTTTTAGTCAAATTGTAATAAAGGAATTTGAACCAACTTCGATTTTTTTGGATTTTGATGAGTTTTTTTGTTGGAGGAGTTAAATTTGAGTTAATTTAGATGAAATTTACTTCTATTTTTTTGATATCATATAAATTTTTAGTCAAATTGTAATAAAGGAATTTGAACCAACTTCGATTTTTTTGGATTTTGATGATTTTGGTTGTTGGAGGAGTTAAATTTGAGTAAATTTAGATGAAATTAACACCTATTTTTTTGGATTTTATATAAATTTTTAGTCAAATTGTAATAAAGGAATTTGAAACCAACTTCGATTTTTTTGGATTTTGATGAATTTTTTTGTTGGAGGAGCAAAATTTGAGTGAATTTAGATGAAATATACTTCTATTTTTTTTTGATTTCATATAAATTTTTAGTCAAATTGTAATAAAGGAATTTGACCCAACTTCGATTTTTTTCGATTTCGATGAGTTTTTTAGTTGGAGGAGTTAAATTTGAGTGAATTTAGATGAAATTAACACCTATTTCTTTGGATTTTATATAAATTTTTAGTCAAATTGTAATAAAGGAAATTGAAACCAACTTCGATTTTTTTGGATTTTGATGAATTTTTTTGTTGGAGGAGCTAAATTTGAGTGAATTTCGATGAAATTTACTTTCATTTTTTTGGATTTTATATATATTTTTAGTCAAATTGTAATAAAGGAATTTGAACCATCTTCGATTTTTTTGGATTTTGATGAGTTTTTTTGTTGGAGGTGTTAAATTTGAGTGAATTTAGATGAAATTTACTTCTATTTTTTTGATTTCATATAAATTTTTAGTCAAATTGTAATAAAGGAATTTGAACCAACTTCGATATTTTTGGATTTTGATGATTTTGGTTGTTGGAGGAGTTAAATTTGAGTAAATTTAGATGAAATTAACACCTTTTTTTGATTTTTTATAAATTTTTAGTCAAATTGTAATAAATGAATTTGAAACCAACTTCGATTTTTTTGGATTTTGATGAATTTTTTTGTTGGAGGAGCTAAATTTGAGTGAATTTAGATGAAATTTACTTTCATTTATTTGGATTTTATATAAATTTTTAGTCAAATTGTAATAAAGGAATTTGAACCATCTTCAATTTTTTTGGATTTTGATGAATTTTTTTGTTGGAGGAGCTAAATTTGAGTGAATTTAGATGAAATTTACTTTCATTTTTTTGGATTTTATATAAATTTTTAGTCAAATTGTAATAAAGGAATTTGAACCATCTTCGATTTTTTTGGATTTTGATGAGTTTTTTTGTTGGAGGAGTTAAATTTGAGTGAATTTAGATGAAATTTACTTCTATTTTTTTGATTTCATATAAATTTTTAGTCAAATTGTAATAAAGGAATTTGAACCAACTTCGATTTTTTTGGATTTTGATGATTTTGGTTGTTGGAGGAGTTAAATTTGAGTAAATTTAAATGAATTTACTTTCATTTTTTTGGATTTTATATAAATTTTTTGTCAAATTGTAATAGAGGAATTTGAACCATCTTCGATTTTTTTGGATTTTGATGATTTTGGTTGCTGGAGGAGTTAAATTTGAGTAAATTTAGATGAAATTAACACCTTTTTTTGGATTTTATATAAATTTTTAGTCAAATTGTAATAAATGAATTTGAAACCAACTTCGATTTTTTTGGATTTTGATGAATTTTTTTGTTGGAGGAGCAAATTTTGAGTGAATTTAGATGAAATTTACTTCTATTTTTTTTTGATTTCATATAAATTTTTAGTCAAATTGTAATAAAGGAATTTGAACCAACTTCGATTTTTTTCGATTTCGATGAGTTTTTTAGTTGGAGGAGTTAAATTTGAGTGAATTTAGATGAAATTAACACCTATTTCTTTGGATTTTATATAAATTTTTAGTCAAATTGTAATAAAGGAAATTGAAACCAACTTCGATTTTTTTGGATTTTGATGAATTTTTTTGTTGGAGGAGCTAAATTTGAGTGAATTTCGATGAAATTTACTTTCATTTTTTTGGATTTTATATATATTTTTAGTCAAATTGTAATAAAGGAATTTGAACCATCTTCGATTTTTTTGGATTTTGATGAGTTTTTTTGTTGGAGGTGTTAAATTTGAGTGAATTTAGATGAAATTTACTTCTATTTTTTTGATTTCATATAAATTTTTAGTCAAATTGTAATAAAGGAATTTGAACCAACTTCGATATTTTTGGATTTTGATGATTTTGGTTGTTGGAGGAGTTAAATTTGAGTAAATTTAGATGAAATTAACACCTTTTTTTGATTTTTTATAAATTTTTAGTCAAATTGTAATAAATGAATTTGAAACCAACTTCGATTTTTTTGGATTTTGATGAATTTTTTTGTTGGAGGAGCTAAATTTGAGTGAATTTAGATGAAATTTACTTTCATTTATTTGGATTTTATATAAATTTTTAGTCAAATTGTAATAAAGGAATTTGAACCATCTTCAATTTTTTTGGATTTTGATGAATTTTTTTGTTGGAGGAGCTAAATTTGAGTGAATTTAGATGAAATTTACTTTCATTTTTTTGGATTTTATATAAATTTTTAGTCAAATTGTAATAAAGGAATTTGAACCATCTTCGATTTTTTTGGATTTTGATGAGTTTTTTTGTTGGAGGAGTTAAATTTGAGTGAATTTAGATGAAATTTACTTCTATTTTTTTGATTTCATATAAATTTTTAGTCAAATTGTAATAAAGGAATTTGAACCAACTTCGATTTTTTTGGATTTTGATGATTTTGGTTGTTGGAGGAGTTAAATTTGAGTAAATTTAAATGAATTTACTTTCATTTTTTTGGATTTTATATAAATTTTTTGTCAAATTGTAATAGAGGAATTTGAACCATCTTCGATTTTTTTGGATTTTGATGATTTTGGTTGCTGGAGGAGTTAAATTTGAGTAAATTTAGATGAAATTAACACCTTTTTTTGGATTTTATATAAATTTTTAGTCAAATTGTAATAAATGAATTTGAAACCAACTTCGATTTTTTTGGATTTTGATGAATTTTTTTGTTGGAGGAGCAAATTTTGAGTGAATTTAGATGAAATTTACTTCTATTTTTTTTTGATTTCATATAAATTTTTAGTCAAATTGTAATAAAGGAATTTGAACCAACTTCGATTTTTTTGGATTTTGATGAGTTTTTTTGTTGGAGGAGTTAAATTTGAGTTAATTTAGATGAAATTTACTTCTATTTTTTTGATATCATATAAATTTTTAGTCAAATTGTAATAAAGGAATTTGAACCAACTTCGATTTTTTTGGATTTTGATGATTTTGGTTGTTGGAGGAGTTAAATTTGAGTAAATTTAGATGAAATTAACACCTTTTTTGGATTTTATATAAATTTTTAGTCAAATTGTAATAAATGAATTTGAAACCAATTTCGATTTTTTTGGATTTTGATGAATTTTTTTGTTGGAGGAGCTAAATTTGACTGAATTTAGATGAAATTTTCTTTCATTTTTTTGGATTTTATATAAATTTTTAGTCAAATTGTAATAAAGTAATTTGAACCAACTTCGATTTTTTTGGATTTTGATGATTTTGGTTGTTGGAGGAGTTAAATTTGAGTAAATTTAGATGAAATTAACACCTTTTTTGGATTTTATATAAATTTTTAGTCAAATTGTAATAATGGAATTTGAAACCAACTCCGATTTTTTTGGATTTTGATGAATTTTTTTGTTGGAGGAGCTAAATTTGAGTGAATTTAGATGAAATTTACCTCTATTTTTTTTGATTTCATATAAATTTTTAGTCAAATTGTAATACAGGAATTTGAACCATCTTCGATTTTTTTGGATTTTGATGAATTTTTTTGTTGGAGGAGCTAAATTTGAGTGAATTTAGATGAAATTTACTTTCATTTTTTTGGATTTTATATAAATTTTTAGTCAAATTGTAATAAAGGAATTTGAACCATCTTCGATTTTTTTGGATTTTGATGAATTTTTTTGTTGGAGGAGCTAAATTTGAGTGAATTTAGATGAAATTTACTTCTATTTTTTTGATTTCATATAAATTTTTAGTCAAATTGTAATAAAGGAATTTGAACCAACTTCGATATTTTTGGATTTTGATGATTTTGGTTGTTGGAGGAGTTAAATTTGAGTAAATTTAGATGAAATTAACACCTTTTTTTTGATTTTTTATAAATTTTTAGTCAAATTGTAATAAATGAATTTGAAACCAACTTCGATTTTTTTGGATTTTGATGAATTTTTTTGTTGGAGGAGCTAAATTTGAGTGAATTTAGATGAAATTTACTTTCATTTATTTGGATTTTATATAAATTTTTAGTCAAATTGTAATAAAGGAATTTGAACCATCTTCAATTTTTTTGGATTTTGATGAATTTTTTTGTTGGAGGAGCTAAATTTGAGTGAATTTAGATGAAATTTACTTTCATTTTTTTGGATTTTATATAAATTTTTAGTCAAATTGTAATAAAGGAATTTGAACCATCTTCGATTTTTTTGGATTTTGATGAGTTTTTTTGTTGGAGGAGTTAAATTTGAGTGAATTTAGATGAAATTTACTTCTATTTTTTTGATTTCATATAAATTTTTAGTCAAATTGTAATAAAGGAATTTGAACCAACTTCGATTTTTTTGGATTTTGATGATTTTGGTTGTTGGAGGAGTTAAATTTGAGTAAATTTAAATGAATTTACTTTCATTTTTTTGGATTTTATATAAATTTTTTGTCAAATTGTAATAGAGGAATTTGAACCATCTTCGATTTTTTTGGATTTTGATGATTTTGGTTGCTGGAGGAGTTAAATTTGAGTAAATTTAGATGAAATTAACACCTTTTTTTGGATTTTATATAAATTTTTAGTCAAATTGTAATAAATGAATTTGAAACCAACTTCGATTTTTTTGGATTTTGATGAATTTTTTTGTTGGAGGAGCAAATTTTGAGTGAATGTAGATGAAATTTACTTCTATTTTTTTTTGATTTCATATAAATTTTTAGTCAAATTGTAATAAAGGAATTTGAACCAACTTCGATTTTTTTGGATTTTGATGAGTTTTTTTGTTGGAGGAGTTAAATTTGAGTTAATTTAGATGAAATTTACTTCTATTTTTTTGATATCATATAAATTTTTAGTCAAATTGTAATAAAGGAATTTGAACCAACTTCGATTTTTTTGGATTTTGATGATTTTGGTTGTTGGAGGAGTTAAATTTGAGTAAATTTAGATGAAATTAACACCTTTTTTGGATTTTATATAAATTTTTAGTCAAATTGTAATAAATGAATTTGAAACCAATTTCGATTTTTTTGGATTTTGATGAATTTTTTTGTTGGAGGAGCTAAATTTGACTGAATTTAGATGAAATTTTCTTTCATTTTTTTGGATTTTATATAAATTTTTAGTCAAATTGTAATAAAGTAATTTGAACCAACTTCGATTTTTTTGGATTTTGATGATTTTGGTTGTTGGAGGAGTTAAATTTGAGTAAATTTAGATGAAATTAACACCTTTTTTGGATTTTATATAAATTTTTAGTCAAATTGTAATAATGGAATTTGAAACCAACTCCGATTTTTTGGATTTTGATGAATTTTTTTGTTGGAGGAGCTAAATTTGAGTGAATTTAGATGAAATTTACCTCTATTTTTTTTGATTTCATATAAATTTTTAGTCAAATTGTAATACAGGAATTTGAACCAACTTCGATTTTTTTGGATTTTGATGAATTTTTTTGTTGGAGGAGCTAAATTTGAGTGAATTTAGATGAAATTTACTTTCATTTTTTTGGATTTTATATAAATTTTTAGTCAAATTGTAATAAAGGAATTTGAACCATCTTCGATTTTTTTGGATTTTGATGAATTTTTTTGTTGGAGGAGCTAAATTTGAGTGAATTTAGATGAAATTTACTTTCATTTTTTTGGATTTTATATAAATTTTTAGTCAAATTGTAATAAAGGAATTTGAACCATCTTCGATTTTTTTGGATTTTGATGGGTTTTTTTGTTGGAGGAGTTAAATTTGAGTGAATTTAGATGAAATTTACTTCTATTTTTTTTATTTCATATAAATTTTTAGTCAAATTGTAATAAAGGAATTTGAACCAACTTCGATTTTTTTGGATTTTGATGATTTTGGTTGTTGGAGGAGTTAAATTTGAGTAAATTTAGATGAATTTACTTTCATTTTTTTGGATTTTATATAAATTTTTAGTCAAATTGTAATAAAGGAATTTGAACCATCTTCGATTTTTTTGGATTTTGATGAGTTTTTTTGTTGGAGGAGTTAAATTTGAGTGAATTTAGATGAAATTTACTTCTATTTTTTTGATTTCATATAAATTTTTAGTCAAATTGTAATAAAGGAATTTGAACCAACTTCGATTTTTTTGGATTTTGATGATTTTGGTTGTTGGAGGAGTTAAATTTGAGTAAATTTAGATGAAATTAACACCTATTTTTTTGGATTTTATATAAATTTTTAGTCAAATTGTAATAAAGGAATTTGAAACCAACTTCGATTTTTTTGGATTTTGATGAATTTTTTTGTTGGAGGAGCAAAATTTGAGTGAATTTAGATGAAATATACTTCTATTTTTTTTTGATTTCATATAAATTTTTAGTCAAATTGTAATAAAGGAATTTGACCCAACTTCGATTTTTTTCGATTTCGATGAGTTTTTTAGTTGGAGGAGTTAAATTTGAGTGAATTTAGATGAAATTAACACCTATTTCTTTGGATTTTATATAAATATTTAGTCAAATTGTAATAAAGGAAATTGAAACCAACTTCGATTTTTTTGGATTTTGATGAATTTTTTTTTGGAGGAGCTAAATTTGAGTGAATTTAGATGAAATTTACTTCTATTTTTTTTTGATTTCATATAAATTTTTAGTCAAATTGTAATAAAGGAATTTGAACCATCTTCGATTTTTTTGGATTTTGATGAGTTTTTTTGTTGGAGGAGTTAAATTTGAGTGAATTTAGATGAAATTTACTTGTATTTTTTTGATTTCATATAAATTTTTAGTCAAATTGTAATAAATGAATTTGAACCAACTTCGATTTTTTTGGATTTTGATGATTTTGGTTGTTGGAGGAGTTAAATTTGAGTAAATTTAGATGAAATTAACACCTATTTTTTTGGATTTTATATAAATTTTTAGTCAAATTGTAATAAAGGAATTTGAACCAACTTCGATTTTTTTGGATTTTGATGAATTTTTTTGTTGGAGGAGCAAATTTTGAGTGAATGTAGATGAAATTTACTTCTATTTTTTTTTGATTTCATATAAATTTTTAGTCAAATTGTAATAAAGGAATTTGAACCAACTTCGATTTTTTTGGATTTTGATGAGTTTTTTTGTTGGAGGAGTTAAATTTGAGTTAATTTAGATGAAATTTACTTCTATTTTTTTGATATCATATAAATTTTTAGTCAAATTGTAATAAAGGAATTTGAACCAACTTCGATTTTTTTGGATTTTGATGATTTTGGTTGTTGGAGGAGTTAAATTTGAGTAAATTTAGATGAAATTAACACCTTTTTTGGATTTTATATAAATTTTTAGTCAAATTGTAATAAATGAATTTGAAACCAATTTCGATTTTTTTGGATTTTGATGAATTTTTTTGTTGGAGGAGCTAAATTTGACTGAATTTAGATGAAATTTTCTTTCACTTTTTTGGATTTTATATAAATTTTTAGTCAAATTGTAATAAAGTAATTTGAACCAACTTCGATTTTTTTGGATTTTGATGATTTTGGTTGTTGGAGGAGTTAAATTTGAGTAAATTTAGATGAAATTAACACCTTTTTTGGATTTTATATAAATTTTTAGTCAAATTGTAATAATGGAATTTGAAACCAACTCCGATTTTTTGGATTTTGATGAATTTTTTTGTTGGAGGAGCTAAATTTGAGTGAATTTAGATGAAATTTACCTCTATTTTTTTTGATTTCATATAAATTTTTAGTCAAATTGTAATACAGGAATTTGAACCAACTTCGATTTTTTTGGATTTTGATGAATTTTTTTGTTGGAGGAGCTAAATTTGAGTGAATTTAGATGAAATTTACTTTCATTTTTTTGGATTTTATATAAATTTTTAGTCAAATTGTAATAAAGGAATTTGAACCATCTTCGATTTTTTTGGATTTTGATGGGTTTTTTTGTTGGAGGAGTTAAATTTGAGTGAATTTAGATGAAATTTACTTCTATTTTTTTTATTTCATATAAATTTTTAGTCAAATTGTAATAAAGGAATTTGAACCAACTTCGATTTTTTTGGATTTTGATGATTTTGGTTGTTGGAGGAGTTAAATTTGAGTAAATTTAGATGAATTTACTTTCATTTTTTTGGATTTTATATAAATTTTTAGTCAAATTGTAATAAAGGAATTTGAACCATCTTCGATTTTTTTGGATTTTGATGAGTTTTTTTGTTGGAGGAGTTAAATTTGAGTGAATTTAGATGAAATTTACTTCTATTTTTTGATTTCATATAAATTTTTAGTCAAATTGTAATAAAGGAATTTGAACCAACTTCGATTTTTTTGGATTTTGATGATTTTGGTTGTTGGAGGAGTTAAATTTGAGTAAATTTAGATGAAATTAACACCTATTTTTTTGGATTTTATATAAATTTTTAGTCAAATTGTAATAAAGGAATTTGAAACCAACTTCGATTTTTTTGGATTTTGATGAATTTTTTTGTTGGAGGAGCAAAATTTGAGTGAATTTAGATGAAATATACTTCTATTTTTTTTTGATTTCATATAAATTTTTAGTCAAATTGTAATAAAGGAATTTGACCCAACTTCGATTTTTTTCGATTTCGATGAGTTTTTTAGTTGGAGGAGTTAAATTTGAGTGAATTTAGATGAAATTAACACCTATTTCTTTGGATTTTATATAAATATTTAGTCAAATTGTAATAAAGGAAATTGAAACCAACTTCGATTTTTTTGGATTTTGATGAATTTTTTTTTGGAGGAGCTAAATTTGAGTGAATTTAGATGAAATTTACTTCTATTTTTTTTTGATTTCATATAAATTTTTAGTCAAATTGTAATAAAGGAATTTGAACCATCTTCGATTTTTTTGGATTTTGATGAGTTTTTTTGTTGGAGGAGTTAAATTTGAGTGAATTTAGATGAAATTTACTTGTATTTTTTTGATTTCATATAAATTTTTAGTCAAATTGTAATAAATGAATTTGAACCAACTTCGATTTTTTTGGATTTTGATGATTTTGGTTGTTGGAGGAGTTAAATTTGAGTAAATTTAGATGAAATTAACACCTATTTTTTTGGATTTTATATAAATTTTTAGTCAAATTGTAATAAAGGAATTTGAACCAACTTCGATTTTTTTGGATTTTGATGAGTTTTTTTGTTGGAGGAGTTAAATTTGAGTTAATTTAGATGAAACTTACATCTATTTTTTTGATTTCATATAAATTTTGAGACAAATTGTAATAAAGGAATTTGAACCAACTTCGATTTTTTTGGATTTTGATGATTTTGGTTGTTGGAGTAGTTAAATTTGAGTAAATTTAGATGAAATTAACACCTTTTTTGGATTTTATATAAATTTTTAGTCAATTTGTAATAAATGAATTTGAAACCAACTTCGATTTTTTTGGATTTTGATGAATTTTTTTTTTGGAGGAGCTAAATTTGACTGAATTTAGATGAAATTTACTTTCATTTTTTTGGATTTTATATAAATTTTTAGTCAAATTGTAATAAAGTAATTTGAACCAACTTCGATTTTTTTGGATTTTGATGATTTTGGTTGTTGGAGGAATTAAATTTGAGTAAATTTAGATGAAATTAACACCTTTTTTGGATTTTATATAAATTTTTAGTCAAATTGTAATAATGGAATTTGAAACCAACTCCGATTTTTTTGGATTTTGATGAATTTTTTTGTTGGAGGAGTTAAATTTGAGTTAATTTAGATGAAATTTACTTCTATTTTTTTGATATCATATAAATTTTTAGACAAATTGTAATAAAGGAATTTGAACCAACTTCGATTTTTTTGGATTTTGATGATTTTGGTTGTTGGAGGAGTTAAATTTGAGTAAATTTAGATGAAATTAACACCTTTTTTGGATTTTATATAAATTTTTAGTCAAATTGTAATAAATGAATTTGAAACCAACTTCGATTTTTTTGGATTTTGATGAATTTTTTTGTTGGAGGAGTTAAATCTGAGTTAATTTAGATGAAATTTACTTCTATTTTTTTGATTTCATATAAATTTTTAGTCAAATTGTAATAAAGGAATTTGAACCGTCTTCGAATTTTTTGGATTTTGATGAGTTTTTTTGTTGGAGGTGTTAAATTTGAGTGAATTTAGATGAAATTTACTTCTATTTTTTTGATTTCATATAAATTTTTAGTCAAATTGTAATAAAGGAATTTGAAACCAACTTCGATTTTTTTGGATTTTGATGAATTTTTTTGTTGGAGGAGATAAATTTGAGTGAATTTAGATGAAATTTACTTCTATTTTTTTTTGATTTCATATAAATTTTTAGTCAAATTGTAATAAAGGAATTTGAAACAACTTCGATTTTTTTGGATTTTGATGAATTTTTTTGTTGGAGGAGTTAAATTTGAGTTAATTTAGATGAAATTTACTTCTATTTTTTTGATTTCATATAAATTTTTAGTCAAATTGTAATAATAGAATTTGAACCATCTTCGATTTTTTTGGATTTTGATGAGTTTTTTTGTTGGAGGAGTTAAATTTGAGTTAATTTAGATGAAATTTACTTCTATTTTTTTGATTTCATATAAATTTTTAGACAAATTGTAATAAAGGAATTTGAACCAACTTCGATTTTTTTGGATTTTGATGATTTTGGTTGTTGGAGGAGTTAAATTTGAGTAAATTTAGATGAAATTAACACCTTTTTTGGATTTTATATACATTTTTAGTCAAATTGTAATAAACGAATTTGAAACCAACTTCGATTTTTTTGGATTTTGATGAATTTTTTGTTGGAGGAGCTAAATTTGAGTGAATTTCGATGAAATTTACTTTCATTTTTTTGGATTTTATATATATTTTTAGTCAAATTGTAATAAAGGAATTTGAACCATCTTCGATTTTTTTGGATTTTGATGAGTTTTTTTGTTGGAGGTGTTAAATTTGAGTGAATTTAGATGAAATTTACTTCTATTTTTTTGATTTCATATAAATTTTTAGTCAAATTGTAATAAAGGAATTTGAACCAACTTCGATATTTTTGGATTTTGATGATTTTGGTTGTTGGAGGAGTTAAATTTGAGTAAATTTAGATGAAATTAACACCTTTTTTTTTGATTTTTTTATAAATTTTTAGTCAAATTGTAATAAATGAATTTGAAACCAACTTCGATTTTTTTGGATTTTGATGAATTTTTTTGTTGGAGGAGCTAAATTTGAGTGAATTTAGATGAAATTTACTTTCATTTATTTGGATTTTATATAAATTTTTAGTCAAATTGTAATAAAGGAATTTGAACCATCTTCAATTTTTTTGGATTTTGATGAATTTTTTTGTTGGCGGAGCTAAATTTGAGTGAATTTAGATGAAATTTACTTTCATTTTTTTGGATTTTATATAAATTTTTAGTCAAATTGTAATAAAAGAATTTGAACCATCTTCGATTTTTTTGGATTTTGATGAGTTTTTTTGTTGGAGGAGTTAAATTTGAGTGAATTTAGATGAAATTTACTTCTATTTTTTTGATTTCATATAAATTTTTAGTCAAATTGTAATAAATGAATTTGAAACCAACTTCGATTTTTTTGGATTTTGATGAATTTTTTTGTTGGAGGAGCAAAATTTGAGTGAATTTAGATGAAATTTACTTCTATTTTTTTTTGATTTCATATAAATTTTTAGTCAAATTGTAATAAAGGAATTTGAACCAACTTCGATTTTTTTGGATTTTGATGATTTTGGTTGTTGGAGGAGTTAAATTTGAGTAAATTTAGATGAAATTAACACCTTTTTTGGATTTTATATAAATTTTTAGTCAAATTGTAATAAATGAATTTGAAACCAACTTCGATTTTTTTGGATTTTGATGAGTTTTTTTGTTGGAGGAGTTAAATCTGAGTTAATTTAGATGAAATATACTTCTATTTTTTTGATTTCATATAAATTTTTAGTCAAATTGTAATAGAGGAATTTGAACCGTCTTCGAATTTTTTGGATTTTGATGAGTTTTTTTGTTGGAGGTGTTAAATTTGAGTGAATTTAGATGAAATTTACTTCTATTTTTTTGATTTCATATAAATTTTTAGTCAAATTGTAATAAAGGAATTTGAAACCAACTTCGATTTTTTTGGATTTTGATGAATTTTTTTGTTGGAGGAGATAAATTTGAGTGAATTTAGATGAAATTTACTTCTATTTTTTTTTGATTTCATATAAATTTTTAGTCAAATTGTAATAAAGGAATTTGAAACAACTTCGATTTTTTTGGATTTTGATGAATTTTTTTGTTGGAGGAGTTAAATTTGAGTTAATTTAGATGAAATTTACTTCTATTTTTTTGATTTCATATAAATTTTTAGTCAAATTGTAATAATGGAATTTGAACCATCTTCGATTTTTTTGGATTTTGATGAGTTTTTTTGTTGGAGGAGTTAAATTTGAGTTAATTTAGATGAAATTTACTTCTATTTTTTTGATTTCATATAAATTTTTAGACAAATTGTAATAAAGGAATTTGAACCAACTTCGATTTTTTTGGATTTTGATGATTTTGGTTGTTGGAGGAGTTAAATTTGAGTAAATTTAGATGAAATTAACACCTTTTTTGGATTTTATATACATTTTTAGTCAAATTGTAATAAATGAATTTGAAACCAACTTCGATTTTTTTGGATTTTGATGAATTTTTTTGTTGGAGGAGCTAAATTTGAGTGAATTTCGATGAAATTTACTTTCATTTTTTTGGATTTTATATATATTTTTAGTCAAATTGTAATAAAGGAATTTGAACCAACTTCGATATTTTTGGATTTTGATGATTTTGGTTGTTGGAGGAGTTAAATTTGAGTAAATTTAGATGAAATTAACACCTTTTTTTTTATTTTTTTATAAATTTTTAGTCAAATTGTAATAAATGAATTTGAAACCAACTTCGATTTTTTTGGATTTTGATGAATTTTTTTGTTGGAGGAGCTAAATTTGAGTGAATTTAGATGAAATTTACTTTCATTTATTTGGATTTTATATAAATTTTTAGTCAAATTGTAATAAAGGAATTTGAACCATCTTCAATTTTTTTGGATTTTGATGAATTTTTTTGTTGGAGGAGCTAAATTTGAGTGAATTTAGATGAAATTTACTTTCATTTTTTTGGATTTTATATAAATTTTTAGTCAAATTGTAATAAAAGAATTTGAACCATCTTCGATTTTTTTGGATTTTGATGAGTTTTTTTGTTGGAGGAGTTAAATTTGAGTGAATTTAGATGAAATTTACTTCTATTTTTTTGATTTCATATAAATTTTTAGTCAAATTGTAATAAAGGAATTTGAACCAACTTCGATTTTTTTGGATTTTGATGATTTTGGTTGTTGGAGGAGTTAAATTTGAGTAAATTTAAATGAATTTACTTTCATTTTTTTGGATTTTATATAAATTTTTTGTCAAATTGTAATAGAGGAATTTGAACCATCTTCGATTTTTTTGGATTTTGATGATTTTGGTTGCTGGAGGAGTTAAATTTGAGTAAATTTAGATGAAATTAACACCTTTTTTTGGATTTTATATAAATTTTTAGTCAAATTGTAATAAATGAATTTGAAACCAACTTCGATTTTTTTGGATTTTGATGAATTTTTTTGTTGGAGGAGCAAATTTTGAGTGAATTTAGATGAAATTTACTTCTATTTTTTTTTGATTTCATATAAATTTTTAGTCAAATTGTAATAAAGGAATTTGAACCATCTTCGATTTTTTTGGATTTTGATGATTTTGGTTGTTGGAGGAGTTAAATTTGAGTAAATTTAGATGAAATTAACACCTATTTTTTTGGATTTTATATAAATTTTTAGTCAAATTGTAATAAAGGAATTTGACCCAACTTCGATTTTTTTCGATTTTGATGAGTTTTTTAGTTGGAGGAGTTAAATCTGAGTTAATTTAGATGAAATTTACTTCTATTTTTTTGATTTCATATAAATATTTAGTCAAATTGTAATAGAGGAATTTGAACCAACTTCGATTTTTTTGGATTTTGATGATTTTGGTTGTTGGAGGAGTTAAACTTGAGTAAATTTAGATGAAATTAACACCTTTTTTTGGATTTTATATAAATTTTTAGTCAAATTGTAATAAATGAATTTGAAACCAATTTCGATTTTTTTGGATTTTGATGAATTTTTTGTTGGAGGAGCTAAATTTGACTGAATTTAGATGAAATTAACTTTCATTTTTCTGGATTTTATATAAATTTTTAGTCAAATTGTAATAAAGTAATTTGAAACCAACTTCGATTTTTTTGGATTTTGATGAATTTTTTTGTTGGAGGAGCTAAATTTGATTGAATTTAGATGAAATTTACTTTCATTTTTTTGGATTTTATATAAATTTTTAGTCAAATTGTAATAAAGGAATTTGAACCAACTTCGATTTTTTTGGATTTTGATGAGTTTTTTTGTTGGAGGAGTTAAATTTGAGTGAATTTAGATGAAATTAACACCTATTTCTTTGGATTTTATATAAATTTTTAGTCAAATTGTAATAAAGGAAATTGAAACCAACTTCGATTTTTTTGGATTTTGATGAATTTTTTTTTGGAGGAGCTAAATTTGAGTGAATTTAGATGAAATTTACTTCTATTTTTTTTTGATTTCATATAAATTTTTAGTCAAATTGTAATAAAGGAATTTGAACCATCTTCGATTTTTTTGGATTTTGATGAGTTTTTTTGTTGGAGGAGTTAAATTTGAGTGAATTTAGATGAAATTTACTTGTATTTTTTTGATTTCATATAAATTTTTAGTCAAATTGTAATAAAGGAATTTGAACCAACTTCGATTTTTTTGGATTTTGATGATTTTGGTTGTTGGAGGAGTTAAATTTGAGTAAATTTAGATGAAATTAACACCTTTTTTGGATTTTATATAAATTTTTAGTCAAATTGTAATAAATGAATTTGAAACCAACTTCGATTTTTTTGGATTTTGATGAGTTTTTTTGTTGGAGGAGTTAAATCTGAGTTAATTTAGATGAAATTTACTTCTATTTTTTAGATTTCATATAAATTTTTAGTCAAATTGTAATAGAGGAATTTGAACCGTCTTCGAATTTTTTGGATTTTGATGAGTTTTTTTGTTGGAGGTGTTAAATTTGAGTGAATTTAGATGAAATTTACTTCTATTTTTTTGATTTCATATAAATTTTTAGTCAAATTGTAATAAAGGAATTTGATCCAACTTCGATATTTTTGGATTTTGATGATTTGGTTGTTGGAGGAGTTAAATTTGAGTAAATTTAGATGAAATTAACACCTTTTTTTGATTTTATATAAATTTTTAGTCAAATTGTAATAATGGAATTTGAAACCAACTCCGATTTTTTTGGATTTTGATGAATTTTTTTGTTGGAGGAGCTAAATTTGAGTGAATTTAGATGAAATTTACTTCTATTTTTTTTGAATTCATATAAATTTTTAGTCAAATTGTAATACAGGAATTTGAACCAACTTCGATTTTTTTGGATTTTGATGAGTTTTTTTGTTGGAGGAGTTAAATCTGAGTTAATTTAGATGAAATTTACTTCTATTTTTTTGATTTCATATAAATTTTTAGTCAAATTGTAATAGAGGAATTTGAACCACCTTCGATTTTTTTGGATTTTGATGATTTTGGTTGTTGGAGGAGTTAAATTTGAGTAAATTTAGATGAAATTAACACCTCTTTTTTGGATTTTATATAAATTTTTAGTCAAAATGTAATAAATGAATTTGAAACCAACTTCGATTTTTTTGGATTTTGATGAATTTTTTTGTTGGAGGAGCAAAATTTGAGTGAATTTAGATGAAATTTACTTCTATTTTTTTTGATTTCATATAAATTTTTAGTCAAATTGTAATAAAGGAATTTGAACCAACTTCGATTTTTTTGGATTTTGATGATTTTGGTTGTTGGAGGAGTTAAATTTGAGTAAATTTAGATGAAATTAACACCTTTTTTGGATTTTATATACATTTTTAGTCAAATTGTAATAAATGAATTTGAAACCAACTTCGATTTTTTTGGATTTTGATGAATTTTTTTGTTGGAGGAGCTAAATTTGAGTGAATTTCGATGAAATTTACTTTCATTTTTTTGGATTTTATATATATTTTTAGTCAAATTGTAATAAAGGAATTTGAACCATCTTCGATTTTTTTGGATTTTGATGAGTTTTTTTGTTGGAGGTGTTAAATTTGAGTGAATTTAGATGAAATTTACTTCTATTTTTTTGATTTCATATAAATTTTTAGTCAAATTGTAATAAAGGAATTTGAACCAACTTCGATATTTTTGGATTTTGATGATTTTGGTTGTTGGAGGAGTTAAATTTGAGTAAATTTAGATGAAATTAACACCTTTTTTTTTATTTTTTTATAAATTTTTAGTCAAATTGTAATAAATGAATTTGAAACCAACTTCGATTTTTTTGGATTTTGATGAATTTTTTTGTTGGAGGAGCTAAATTTGAGTGAATTTAGATGAAATTTACTTTCATTTATTTGGATTTTATATAAATTTTTAGTCAAATTGTAATAAAGGAATTTGAACCATCTTCAATTTTTTTGGATTTTGATGAATTTTTTTGTTGGAGGAGCTAAATTTGAGTGAATTTAGATGAAATTTACTTTCATTTTTTTGGATTTTATATAAATTTTTAGTCAAATTGTAATAAAAGAATTTGAACCATCTTCGATTTTTTTGGATTTTGTTGAGTTTTTTTGTTGGAGGAGTTAAATTTGAGTGAATTTAGATGAAATTTACTTCTATTTTTTTGATTTCATATAAATTTTTAGTCAAATTGTAATAAAGGAATTTGAACCAACTTCGATTTTTTTGGATTTTGATGATTTTGGTTGTTGGAGGAGTTAAATTTGAGTAAATTTAAATGAATTTACTTTCATTTTTTTGGATTTTATATAAATTTTTTGTCAAATTGTAATAGAGGAATTTGAACCATCTTCGATTTTTTTGGATTTTGATGATTTTGGTTGCTGGAGGAGTTAAATTTGAGTAAATTTAGATGAAATTAACACCTTTTTTTGGATTTTATATAAATTTTTAGTCAAATTGTAATAAATGAATTTGAAACCAACTTCGATTTTTTTGGATTTTGATGAATTTTTTTGTTGGAGGAGCAAATTTTGAGTGAATTTAGATGAAATTTACTTCTATTTTTTTTTGATTTCATATAAATTTTTAGTCAAATTGTAATAAAGGAATTTGAACCATCTTCGATTTTTTTGGATTTTGATGATTTTGGTTGTTGGAGGAGTTAAATTTGAGTAAATTTAGATGAAATTAACTCCTATTTTTTTGGATTTTATATAAATTTTTAGTCAAATTGTAATAAAGGAATTTGACCCAACTTCGATTTTTTTCGATTTTGATGAGTTTTTTAGTTGGAGGAGTTAAATCTGAGTTAATTTAGATGAAATTTACTTCTATTTTTTTGATTTCATATAAATATTTAGTCAAATTGTAATAGAGGAATTTGAACCAACTTCGATTTTTTTGGATTTTGATGATTTTGGTTGTTGGAGGAGTTAAACTTGAGTAAATTTAGATGAAATTAACACCTTTTTTTGGATTTTATATAAATTTTTAGTCAAATTGTAATAAATGAATTTGAAACCAATTTCGATTTTTTTGGATTTTGATGAATTTTTTGTTGGAGGAGCTAAATTTGACTGAATTTAGATGAAATTAACTTTCATTTTTCTGGATTTTATATAAATTTTTAGTCAAATTGTAATAAAGTAATTTGAAACCAACTTCGATTTTTTTGGATTTTGATGAATTTTTTTGTTGGAGGAGCTAAATTTGATTGAATTTAGATGAAATTTACTTTCATTTTTTTGGATTTTATATAAATTTTTAGTCAAATTGTAATAAAGGAATTTGAACCAACTTCGATTTTTTTGGATTTTGATGAGTTTTTTTGTTGGAGGAGTTAAATTTGAGTGAATTTAGATGAAATTAACACCTATTTCTTTGGATTTTATATAAATTTTTAGTCAAATTGTAATAAAGGAAATTGAAACCAACTTCGATTTTTTTGGATTTTGATGAATTTTTTTTTGGAGGAGCTAAATTTGAGTGAATTTAGATGAAATTTACTTCTATTTTTTTTTGATTTCATATAAATTTTTAGTCAAATTGTAATAAAGGAATTTGAACCATCTTCGATTTTTTTGGATTTTGATGAGTTTTTTTGTTGGAGGAGTTAAATTTGAGTGAATTTAGATGAAATTTACTTGTATTTTTTTGATTTCATATAAATTTTTAGTCAAATTGTAATAAAGGAATTTGAACCAACTTCGATTTTTTTGGATTTTGATGATTTTGGTTGTTGGAGGAGTTAAATTTGAGTAAATTTAGATGAAATTAACACCTTTTTTGGATTTTATATAAATTTTTAGTCAAATTGTAATAAATGAATTTGAAACCAACTTCGATTTTTTTGGATTTTGATGAGTTTTTTTGTTGGAGGAGTTAAATCTGAGTTAATTTAGATGAAATTTACTTCTATTTTTTAGATTTCATATAAATTTTTAGTCAAATTGTAATAGAGGAATTTGAACCGTCTTCGAATTTTTTGGATTTTGATGAGTTTTTTTGTTGGAGGTGTTAAATTTGAGTGAATTTAGATGAAATTTACTTCTATTTTTTTGATTTCATATAAATTTTTAGTCAAATTGTAATAAAGGAATTTGATCCAACTTCGATATTTTTGGATTTTGATGATTTGGTTGTTGGAGGAGTTAAATTTGAGTAAATTTAGATGAAATTAACACCTTTTTTTGATTTTATATAAATTTTTAGTCAAATTGTAATAAAGGAATTTGAAACCAACTTCGATTTTTTTGGATTTTGATGAATTTTTTTGTTGGAGGAGATAAATTTGAGTGAATTTAGATGAAATTTACTTCTATTTTTTTTTGATTTCATATAAATTTTTAGTCAAATTGTAATAAAGGAATTTGAAACAACTTCGATTTTTTTGGATTTTGATGAATTTTTTTGTTGGAGGAGTTAAATTTGAGTTAATTTAGATGAAATTTACTTCTATTTTTTTGATTTCATATAAATTTTTAGTCAAATTGTAATAATGGAATTTGAACCATCTTCGATTTTTTTGGATTTTGATGAGTTTTTTTGTTGGAGGAGTTAAATTTGAGTTAATTTAGATGAAATTTACTTCTATTTTTTTGATTTCATATAAATTTTTAGACAAATTGTAATAAAGGAATTTGAACCAACTTCGATTTTTTTGGATTTTGATGATTTTGGTTGTTGGAGGAGTTAAATTTGAGTAAATTTAGATGAAATTAACACCTTTTTTGGATTTTATATACATTTTTAGTCAAATTGTAATAAATGAATTTGAAACCAACTTCGATTTTTTTGGATTTTGATGAATTTTTTTGTTGGAGGAGCTAAATTTGAGTGAATTTCGATGAAATTTACTTTCATTTTTTTGGATTTTATATATATTTTTAGTCAAATTGTAATAAAGGAATTTGAACCATCTTCGATTTTTTTGGATTTTGATGAGTTTTTTGTTGGAGGTGTTAAATTTGAGTGAATTTAGATGAAATTTACTTCTATTTTTTTGATTTCATATAAATTTTTAGTCAAATTGTAATAAAGGAATTTGAACCAACTTCGATATTTTTGGATTTTGATGATTTTGGTTGTTGGAGGAGTTAAATTTGAGTAAATTTAGATGAAATTAACACCTTTTTTTTGATTTTTTTATAAATTTTTAGTCAAATTGTAATAAATGAATTTGAAACCAACTTCGATTTTTTTGGATTTTGATGAATTTTTTTGTTGGAGGAGCTAAATTTGAGTGAATTTAGATGAAATTTACTTTCATTTATTTGGATTTTATATAAATTTTTAGTCAAATTGTAATAAAGGAATTTGAACCATCTTCAATTTTTTTGGATTTTGATGAATTTTTTTGTTGGAGGAGCTAAATTTGAGTGAATTTAGATGAAATTTACTTTCATTTTTTTGGATTTTATATAAATTTTTAGTCAAATTGTAATAAAAGAATTTGAACCATCTTCGATTTTTTTGGATTTTGATGAGTTTTTTTGTTGGAGGAGTTAAATTTGAGTGAATTTAGATGAAATTTACTTCTATTTTTTTGATTTCATATAAATTTTTAGTCAAATTGTAATAAATGAATTTGAAACCAACTTCGATTTTTTTGGATTTTGATGAATTTTTTTGTTGGAGGAGTTAAATTTGAGTAAATTTAGATGAAATTAACACCTTTTTTGGATTTTATATAAATTTTTAGTCAAATTGTAATAAATGAATTTGAAACCAACTTCGATTTTTTTGGATTTTGATGAGTTTTTTTGTTGGAGGAGTTAAATCTGAGTTAATTTAGATGAAATATACTTCTATTTTTTTGATTTCATATAAATTTTTAGTCAAATTGTAATAGAGGAATTTGAACCGTCTTCGAATTTTTTGGATTTTGATGAGTTTTTTTGTTGGAGGTGTTAAATTTGAGTGAATTTAGATGAAATTTACTTCTATTTTTTTGATTTCATATAAATTTTTAGTCAAATTGTAATAAAGGAATTTGAAACCAACTTCGATTTTTTTGGATTTTGATGAATTTTTTTGTTGGAGGAGATAAATTTGAGTGAATTTAGATGAAATTTACTTCTATTTTTTTTTGATTTCATATAAATTTTTAGTCAAATTGTAATAAAGGAATTTGAAACAACTTCGATTTTTTTGGATTTTGATGAATTTTTTTGTTGGAGGAGTTAAATTTGAGTTAATTTAGATGAAATTTACTTCTATTTTTTTGATTTCATATAAATTTTTAGTCAAATTGTAATAATGGAATTTGAACCATCTTCGATTTTTTTGGATTTTGATGAGTTTTTTTGTTGGAGGAGTTAAATTTGAGTTAATTTAGATGAAATTTACTTCTATTTTTTTGATTTCATATAAATTTTTAGACAAATTGTAATAAAGGAATTTGAACCAACTTCGATTTTTTTGGATTTTGATGATTTTGGTTGTTGGAGGAGTTAAATTTGAGTAAATTTAGATGAAATTAACACCTTTTTTGGATTTTATATACATTTTTAGTCAAATTGTAATAAATGAATTTGAAACCGACTTCGATTTTTTTGGATTTTGATGAATTTTTTTGTTGGAGGAGCTAAATTTGAGTGAATTTCGATGAAATTTACTTTCATTTTTTTGGATTTTATATATATTTTTAGTCAAATTGTAATAAAGGAATTTGAACCATCTTCGATTTTTTTGGATTTTGATGAGTTTTTTTGTTGGAGGTGTTAAATTTGAGTGAATTTAGATGAAATTTACTTCTATTTTTTTGATTTCATATAAATTTTTAGTCAAATTGTAATAAAGGAATTTGAACCAACTTCGATATTTTTGGATTTTGATGATTTTGGTTGTTGGAGGAGTTAAATTTGAGTAAATTTAGATGAAATTAACACCTTTTTTTTTATTTTTTTATAAATTTTTAGTCAAATTGTAATAAAGGAATTTGAAACCAACTTCGATTTTTTTGGATTTTGATGAATTTTTTTGTTGGAGGAGATAAATTTGAGTGAATTTAGATGAAATTTACTTCTATTTTTTTTTGATTTCATATAAATTTTTAGTCAAATTGTAATAAAGGAATTTGAAACAACTTCGATTTTTTTGGATTTTGATGAATTTTTTTGTTGGAGGAGTTAAATTTGAGTTAATTTAGATGAAATTTACTTCTATTTTTTTGATTTCATATAAATTTTTAGTCAAATTGTAATAATGGAATTTGAACCATCTTCGATTTTTTTGGATTTTGATGAGTTTTTTTGTTGGAGGAGTTAAATTTGAGTTAATTTAGATGAAATTTACTTCTATTTTTTTGATTTCATATAAATTTTTAGACAAATTGTAATAATGGAATTTGAACCAACTTCGATTTTTTTGGATTTTGATGATTTTGGTTGTTGGAGGAGTTAAATTTGAGTAAATTTAGATGAAATTAACACCTTTTTTGGATTTTATATACATTTTTAGTCAAATTGTAATAAATGAATTTGAAACCAACTTCGATTTTTTTGGATTTTGATGAATTTTTTTGTTGGAGGAGCTAAATTTGAGTGAATTTCGATGAAATTTACTTTCATTTTTTTGGATTTTATATATATTTTTAGTCAAATTGTAATAAAGGAATTTGAACCATCTTCGATTTTTTTGGATTTTGATGAGTTTTTTTGTTGGAGGTGTTAAATTTGAGTGAATTTAGATGAAATTTACTTCTATTTTTTTGATTTCATATAAATTTTTAGTCAAATTGTAATAAAGGAATTTGAACCAACTTCGATATTTTTGGATTTTGATGATTTTGGTTGTTGGAGGAGTTAAATTTGAGTAAATTTAGATGAAATTAACACCTTTTTTTTTATTTTTTTATAAATTTTTAGTCAAATTGTAATAAATGAATTTGAAACCAACTTCGATTTTTTTGGATTTTGATGAATTTTTTTGTTGGAGGAGCTAAATTTGAGTGAATTTAGATGAAATTTACTTTCATTTATTTGGATTTTATATAAATTTTTAGTCAAATTGTAATAAAGGAATTTGAACCATCTTCAATTTTTTTGGATTTTGATGAATTTTTTTGTTGGAGGAGCTAAATTTGAGTGAATTTAGATGAAATTTACTTTCATTTTTTTGGATTTTATATAAATTTTTAGTCAAATTGTAATAAAAGAATTTGAACCATCTTCGATTTTTTTGGATTTTGATGAGTTTTTTTGTTGGAGGAGTTAAATTTGAGTGAATTTAGATGAAATTTACTTCTATTTTTTTGATTTCATATAAATTTTTAGTCAAATTGTAATAAAGGAATTTGAACCAACTTCGATTTTTTTGGATTTTGATGATTTTGGTTGTTGGAGGAGTTAAATTTGAGTAAATTTAAATGAATTTACTTTCATTTTTTTGGATTTTATATAAATTTTTTGTCAAATTGTAATAGAGGAATTTGAACCATCTTCGATTTTTTTGGATTTTGATGATTTTGGTTGCTGGAGGAGTTAAATTTGAGTAAATTTAGATGAAATTAACACCTTTTTTTGGATTTTATATAAATTTTTAGTCAAATTGTAATAAATGAATTTGAAACCAACTTCGATTTTTTTGGATTTTGATGAATTTTTTTGTTGGAGGAGCAAATTTTGAGTGAATTTAGATGAAATTTACTTCTATTTTTTTTTGATTTCATATAAATTTTTAGTCAAATTGTAATAAAGGAATTTGAACCATCTTCGATTTTTTTGGATTTTGATGATTTTGGTTGTTGGAGGAGTTAAATTTGAGTAAATTTAGATGAAATTAACACCTATTTTTTTGGATTTTATATAAATTTTTAGTCAAATTGTAATAAAGGAATTTGACCCAACTTCGATTTTTTTCGATTTTGATGAGTTTTTTAGTTGGAGGAGTTAAATCTGAGTTAATTTAGATGAAATTTACTTCTATTTTTTTGATTTCATATAAATATTTAGTCAAATTGTAATAGAGGAATTTGAACCAACTTCGATTTTTTTGGATTTTGATGATTTTGGTTGTTGGAGGAGTTAAACTTGAGTAAATTTAGATGAAATTAACACCTTTTTTTGGATTTTATATAAATTTTTAGTCAAATTGTAATAAATGAATTTGAAACCAATTTCGATTTTTTTGGATTTTGATGAATTTTTTGTTGGAGGAGCTAAATTTGACTGAATTTAGATGAAATTAACTTTCATTTTTCTGGATTTTATATAAATTTTTAGTCAAATTGTAATAAAGTAATTTGAAACCAACTTCGATTTTTTTGGATTTTGATGAATTTTTTTGTTGGAGGAGCTAAATTTGATTGAATTTAGATGAAATTTACTTTCATTTTTTTGGATTTTATATAAATTTTTAGTCAAATTGTAATAAAGGAATTTGAACCAACTTCGATTTTTTTGGATTTTGATGAGTTTTTTTGTTGGAGGAGTTAAATTTGAGTGAATTTAGATGAAATTAACACCTATTTCTTTGGATTTTATATAAATTTTTAGTCAAATTGTAATAAAGGAAATTGAAACCAACTTCGATTTTTTTGGATTTTGATGAATTTTTTTTTGGAGGAGCTAAATTTGAGTGAATTTAGATGAAATTTACTTCTATTTTTTTTTGATTTCATATAAATTTTTAGTCAAATTGTAATAAAGGAATTTGAACCATCTTCGATTTTTTTGGATTTTGATGAGTTTTTTTGTTGGAGGAGTTAAATTTGAGTGAATTTAGATGAAATTTACTTGTATTTTTTTGATTTCATATAAATTTTTAGTCAAATTGTAATAAAGGAATTTGAACCAACTTCGATTTTTTTGGATTTTGATGATTTTGGTTGTTGGAGGAGTTAAATTTGAGTAAATTTAGATGAAATTAACACCTTTTTTGGATTTTATATAAATTTTTAGTCAAATTGTAATAAATGAATTTGAAACCAACTTCGATTTTTTTGGATTTTGATGAGTTTTTTTGTTGGAGGAGTTAAATCTGAGTTAATTTAGATGAAATTTACTTCTATTTTTTAGATTTCATATAAATTTTTAGTCAAATTGTAATAGAGGAATTTGAACCGTCTTCGAATTTTTTGGATTTTGATGAGTTTTTTTGTTGGAGGTGTTAAATTTGAGTGAATTTAGATGAAATTTACTTCTATTTTTTTGATTTCATATAAATTTTTAGTCAAATTGTAATAAAGGAATTTGATCCAACTTCGATATTTTTGGATTTTGATGATTTGGTTGTTGGAGGAGTTAAATTTGAGTAAATTTAGATGAAATTAACACCTTTTTTTGATTTTATATAAATTTTTAGTCAAATTGTAATAATGGAATTTGAAACCAACTCCGATTTTTTTGGATTTTGATGAATTTTTTTGTTGGAGGAGCTAAATTTGAGTGAATTTAGATGAAATTTACTTCTATTTTTTTTGAATTCATATAAATTTTTAGTCAAATTGTAATACAGGAATTTGAACCAACTTCGATTTTTTTGGATTTTGATGAGTTTTTTTGTTGGAGGAGTTAAATCTGAGTTAATTTAGATGAAATTTACTTCTATTTTTTTGATTTCATATAAATTTTTAGTCAAATTGTAATAGAGGAATTTGAACCACCTTCGATTTTTTTGGATTTTGATGATTTTGGTTGTTGGAGGAGTTAAATTTGAGTAAATTTAGATGAAATTAACACCTCTTTTTTGGATTTTATATAAATTTTTAGTCAAAATGTAATAAATGAATTTGAAACCAACTTCGATTTTTTTGGATTTTGATGAATTTTTTTGTTGGAGGAGCAAAATTTGAGTGAATTTAGATGAAATTTACTTCTATTTTTTTTGATTTCATATAAATTTTTAGTCAAATTGTAATAAAGGAATTTGAACCAACTTCGATTTTTTTGGATTTTGATGATTTTGGTTGTTGGAGGAGTTAAATTTGAGTAAATTTAGATGAAATTAACACCTTTTTTGGATTTTATATAAATTTTTAGTCAAATTGTAATAAATGAATTTGAAACCAACTTCGATTTTTTTGGATTTTGATGAGTTTTTTTGTTGGAGGAGTTAAATCTGAGTTAATTTAGATGAAATTTACTTCTATTTTTTTGATTTCATATAAATTTTTAGTCAAATTGTAATAGAGGAATTTGAACCGTCTTCGAATTTTTTGGATTTTGATGAGTTTTTTTGTTGGAGGTGTTAAATTTGAGTGAATTTAGATGAAATTTACTTCTATTTTTTTGATTTCATATAAATTTTTAGTCAAATTGTAATAAAGGAATTTGAAACCAACTTCGATTTTTTTGGATTTTGATGAATTTTTTTGTTGGAGGAGATAAATTTGAGTGAATTTAGATGAAATTTACTTCTATTTTTTTTTGATTTCATATAAATTTTTAGTCAAATTGTAATAAAGGAATTTGAAACAACTTCGATTTTTTTGGATTTTGATGAATTTTTTTGTTGGAGGAGTTAAATTTGAGTTAATTTAGATGAAATTTACTTCTATTTTTTTGATTTCATATAAATTTTTAGTCAAATTGTAATAATGGAATTTGAACCATCTTCGATTTTTTTGGATTTTGATGAGTTTTTTTGTTGGAGGAGTTAAATTTGAGTTAATTTAGATGAAATTTACTTCTATTTTTTTGATTTCATATAAATTTTTAGACAAATTGTAATAAAGGAATTTGAACCAACTTCGATTTTTTTGGATTTTGATGATTTTGGTTGTTGGAGGAGTTAAATTTGAGTAAATTTAGATGAAATTAACACCTTTTTTGGATTTTATATACATTTTTAGTCAAATTGTAATAAATGAATTTGAAACCAACTTCGATTTTTTTGGATTTTGATGAATTTTTTTGTTGGAGGAGCTAAATTTGAGTGAATTTCGATGAAATTTACTTTCATTTTTTTGGATTTTATATATATTTTTAGTCAAATTGTAATAAAGGAATTTGAACCATCTTCGATTTTTTTGGATTTTGATGAGTTTTTTGTTGGAGGTGTTAAATTTGAGTGAATTTAGATGAAATTTACTTCTATTTTTTTGATTTCATATAAATTTTTAGTCAAATTGTAATAAAGGAATTTGAACCAACTTCGATATTTTTGGATTTTGATGATTTTGGTTGTTGGAGGAGTTAAATTTGAGTAAATTTAGATGAAATTAACACCTTTTTTTTGATTTTTTTATAAATTTTTAGTCAAATTGTAATAAATGAATTTGAAACCAACTTCGATTTTTTTGGATTTTGATGAATTTTTTTGTTGGAGGAGCTAAATTTGAGTGAATTTAGATGAAATTTACTTTCATTTATTTGGATTTTATATAAATTTTTAGTCAAATTGTAATAAAGGAATTTGAACCATCTTCAATTTTTTTGGATTTTGATGAATTTTTTTGTTGGAGGAGCTAAATTTGAGTGAATTTAGATGAAATTTACTTTCATTTTTTTGGATTTTATATAAATTTTTAGTCAAATTGTAATAAAAGAATTTGAACCATCTTCGATTTTTTTGGATTTTGATGAGTTTTTTTGTTGGAGGAGTTAAATTTGAGTGAATTTAGATGAAATTTACTTCTATTTTTTTGATTTCATATAAATTTTTAGTCAAATTGTAATAAATGAATTTGAAACCAACTTCGATTTTTTTGGATTTTGATGAATTTTTTTGTTGGAGGAGTTAAATTTGAGTAAATTTAGATGAAATTAACACCTTTTTTGGATTTTATATAAATTTTTAGTCAAATTGTAATAAATGAATTTGAAACCAACTTCGATTTTTTTGGATTTTGATGAGTTTTTTTGTTGGAGGAGTTAAATCTGAGTTAATTTAGATGAAATATACTTCTATTTTTTTGATTTCATATAAATTTTTAGTCAAATTGTAATAGAGGAATTTGAACCGTCTTCGAATTTTTTGGATTTTGATGAGTTTTTTTGTTGGAGGTGTTAAATTTGAGTGAATTTAGATGAAATTTACTTCTATTTTTTTGATTTCATATAAATTTTTAGTCAAATTGTAATAAAGGAATTTGAAACCAACTTCGATTTTTTTGGATTTTGATGAATTTTTTTGTTGGAGGAGATAAATTTGAGTGAATTTAGATGAAATTTACTTCTATTTTTTTTTGATTTCATATAAATTTTTAGTCAAATTGTAATAAAGGAATTTGAAACAACTTCGATTTTTTTGGATTTTGATGAATTTTTTTGTTGGAGGAGTTAAATTTGAGTTAATTTAGATGAAATTTACTTCTATTTTTTTGATTTCATATAAATTTTTAGTCAAATTGTAATAATGGAATTTGAACCATCTTCGATTTTTTTGGATTTTGATGAGTTTTTTTGTTGGAGGAGTTAAATTTGAGTTAATTTAGATGAAATTTACTTCTATTTTTTTGATTTCATATAAATTTTTAGACAAATTGTAATAAAGGAATTTGAACCAACTTCGATTTTTTTGGATTTTGATGATTTTGGTTGTTGGAGGAGTTAAATTTGAGTAAATTTAGATGAAATTAACACCTTTTTTGGATTTTATATACATTTTTAGTCAAATTGTAATAAATGAATTTGAAACCGACTTCGATTTTTTTGGATTTTGATGAATTTTTTTGTTGGAGGAGCTAAATTTGAGTGAATTTCGATGAAATTTACTTTCATTTTTTTGGATTTTATATATATTTTTAGTCAAATTGTAATAAAGGAATTTGAACCATCTTCGATTTTTTTGGATTTTGATGAGTTTTTTTGTTGGAGGTGTTAAATTTGAGTGAATTTAGATGAAATTTACTTCTATTTTTTTGATTTCATATAAATTTTTAGTCAAATTGTAATAAAGGAATTTGAACCAACTTCGATATTTTTGGATTTTGATGATTTTGGTTGTTGGAGGAGTTAAATTTGAGTAAATTTAGATGAAATTAACACCTTTTTTTTTATTTTTTTATAAATTTTTAGTCAAATTGTAATAAAGGAATTTGAAACCAACTTCGATTTTTTTGGATTTTGATGAATTTTTTTGTTGGAGGAGATAAATTTGAGTGAATTTAGATGAAATTTACTTCTATTTTTTTTTGATTTCATATAAATTTTTAGTCAAATTGTAATAAAGGAATTTGAAACAACTTCGATTTTTTTGGATTTTGATGAATTTTTTTGTTGGAGGAGTTAAATTTGAGTTAATTTAGATGAAATTTACTTCTATTTTTTTGATTTCATATAAATTTTTAGTCAAATTGTAATAATGGAATTTGAACCATCTTCGATTTTTTTGGATTTTGATGAGTTTTTTTGTTGGAGGAGTTAAATTTGAGTTAATTTAGATGAAATTTACTTCTATTTTTTTGATTTCATATAAATTTTTAGACAAATTGTAATAATGGAATTTGAACCAACTTCGATTTTTTTGGATTTTGATGATTTTGGTTGTTGGAGGAGTTAAATTTGAGTAAATTTAGATGAAATTAACACCTTTTTTGGATTTTATATACATTTTTAGTCAAATTGTAATAAATGAATTTGAAACCAACTTCGATTTTTTTGGATTTTGATGAATTTTTTTGTTGGAGGAGCTAAATTTGAGTGAATTTCGATGAAATTTACTTTCATTTTTTTGGATTTTATATATATTTTTAGTCAAATTGTAATAAAGGAATTTGAACCATCTTCGATTTTTTTGGATTATGATGAGTTTTTTTGTTGGAGGTGTTAAATTTGAGTGAATTTAGATGAAATTTACTTCTATTTTTTTGATTTCATATAAATTTTTAGTCAAATTGTAATAAAGGAATTTGAACCAACTTCGATATTTTTGGATTTTGATGATTTTGGTTGTTGGAGGAGTTAAATTTGAGTAAATTTAGATGAAATTAACACCTTTTTTTTTATTTTTTTATAAATTTTTAGTCAAATTGTAATAAATGAATTTGAAACCAACTTCGATTTTTTTGGATTTTGATGAATTTTTTTGTTGGAGGAGCTAAATTTGAGTGAATTTAGATGAAATTTACTTTCATTTATTTGGATTTTATATAAATTTTTAGTCAAATTGTAATAAAGGAATTTGAACCATCTTCAATTTTTTTGGATTTTGATGAATTTTTTTGTTGGAGGAGCTAAATTTGAGTGAATTTAGATGAAATTTACTTTCATTTTTTTGGATTTTATATAAATTTTTAGTCAAATTGTAATAAAAGAATTTGAACCATCTTCGATTTTTTTGGATTTTGATGAGTTTTTTTGTTGGAGGAGTTAAATTTGAGTGAATTTAGATGAAATTTACTTCTATTTTTTTGATTTCATATAAATTTTTAGTCAAATTGTAATAAAGGAATTTGAACCAACTTCGATTTTTTTGGATTTTGATGATTTTGGTTGTTGGAGGAGTTAAATTTGAGTAAATTTAAATGAATTTACTTTCATTTTTTTGGATTTTATATAAATTTTTTGTCAAATTGTAATAGAGGAATTTGAACCATCTTCGATTTTTTTGGATTTTGATGATTTTGGTTGCTGGAGGAGTTAAATTTGAGTAAATTTAGATGAAATTAACACCTTTTTTTGGATTTTATATAAATTTTTAGTCAAATTGTAATAAATGAATTTGAAACCAACTTCGATTTTTTTGGATTTTGATGAATTTTTTTGTTGGAGGAGCAAATTTTGAGTGAATTTAGATGAAATTTACTTCTATTTTTTTTTGATTTCATATAAATTTTTAGTCAAATTGTAATAAAGGAATTTGAACCATCTTCGATTTTTTTGGATTTTGATGATTTTGGTTGTTGGAGGAGTTAAATTTGAGTAAATTTAGATGAAATTAACACCTATTTTTTTGGATTTTATATAAATTTTTAGTCAAATTGTAATAAAGGAATTTGACCCAACTTCGATTTTTTTCGATTTTGATGAGTTTTTTAGTTGGAGGAGTTAAATCTGAGTTAATTTAGATGAAATTTACTTCTATTTTTTTGATTTCATATAAATATTTAGTCAAATTGTAATAGAGGAATTTGAACCAACTTCGATTTTTTTGGATTTTGATGATTTTGGTTGTTGGAGGAGTTAAACTTGAGTAAATTTAGATGAAATTAACACCTTTTTTTGGATTTTATATAAATTTTTAGTCAAATTGTAATAAATGAATTTGAAACCAATTTCGATTTTTTTGGATTTTGATGAATTTTTTGTTGGAGGAGCTAAATTTGACTGAATTTAGATGAAATTAACTTTCATTTTTCTGGATTTTATATAAATTTTTAGTCAAATTGTAATAAAGTAATTTGAAACCAACTTCGATTTTTTTGGATTTTGATGAATTTTTTTGTTGGAGGAGCTAAATTTGATTGAATTTAGATGAAATTTACTTTCATTTTTTTGGATTTTATATAAATTTTTAGTCAAATTGTAATAAAGGAATTTGAACCAACTTCGATTTTTTTGGATTTTGATGAGTTTTTTTGTTGGAGGAGTTAAATTTGAGTGAATTTAGATGAAATTAACACCTATTTCTTTGGATTTTATATAAATTTTTAGTCAAATTGTAATAAAGGAAATTGAAACCAACTTCGATTTTTTTGGATTTTGATGAATTTTTTTTTGGAGGAGCTAAATTTGAGTGAATTTAGATGAAATTTACTTCTATTTTTTTTTGATTTCATATAAATTTTTAGTCAAATTGTAATAAAGGAATTTGAACCATCTTCGATTTTTTTGGATTTTGATGAGTTTTTTTGTTGGAGGAGTTAAATTTGAGTGAATTTAGATGAAATTTACTTGTATTTTTTTGATTTCATATAAATTTTTAGTCAAATTGTAATAAAGGAATTTGAACCAACTTCGATTTTTTTGGATTTTGATGATTTTGGTTGTTGGAGGAGTTAAATTTGAGTAAATTTAGATGAAATTAACACCTTTTTTGGATTTTATATAAATTTTTAGTCAAATTGTAATAAATGAATTTGAAACCAACTTCGATTTTTTTGGATTTTGATGAGTTTTTTTGTTGGAGGAGTTAAATCTGAGTTAATTTAGATGAAATTTACTTCTATTTTTTAGATTTCATATAAATTTTTAGTCAAATTGTAATAGAGGAATTTGAACCGTCTTCGAATTTTTTGGATTTTGATGAGTTTTTTTGTTGGAGGTGTTAAATTTGAGTGAATTTAGATGAAATTTACTTCTATTTTTTTGATTTCATATAAATTTTTAGTCAAATTGTAATAAAGGAATTTGATCCAACTTCGATATTTTTGGATTTTGATGATTTGGTTGTTGGAGGAGTTAAATTTGAGTAAATTTAGATGAAATTAACACCTTTTTTTGATTTTATATAAATTTTTAGTCAAATTGTAATAATGGAATTTGAAACCAACTCCGATTTTTTTGGATTTTGATGAATTTTTTTGTTGGAGGAGCTAAATTTGAGTGAATTTAGATGAAATTTACTTCTATTTTTTTTGAATTCATATAAATTTTTAGTCAAATTGTAATACAGGAATTTGAACCAACTTCGATTTTTTTGGATTTTGATGAGTTTTTTTGTTGGAGGAGTTAAATCTGAGTTAATTTAGATGAAATTTACTTCTATTTTTTTGATTTCATATAAATTTTTAGTCAAATTGTAATAGAGGAATTTGAACCACCTTCGATTTTTTTGGATTTTGATGATTTTGGTTGTTGGAGGAGTTAAATTTGAGTAAATTTAGATGAAATTAACACCTCTTTTTTGGATTTTATATAAATTTTTAGTCAAAATGTAATAAATGAATTTGAAACCAACTTCGATTTTTTTGGATTTTGATGAATTTTTTTGTTGGAGGAGCAAAATTTGAGTGAATTTAGATGAAATTTACTTCTATTTTTTTTGATTTCATATAAATTTTTAGTCAAATTGTAATAAAGGAATTTGAACCAACTTCGATTTTTTTGGATTTTGATGATTTTGGTTGTTGGAGGAGTTAAATTTGAGTAAATTTAGATGAAATTAACACCTTTTTTGGATTTTATATAAATTTTTAGTCAAATTGTAATAAATGAATTTGAAACCAACTTCGATTTTTTTGGATTTTGATGAGTTTTTTTGTTGGAGGAGTTAAATCTGAGTTAATTTAGATGAAATTTACTTCTATTTTTTTGATTTCATATAAATTTTTAGTCAAATTGTAATAGAGGAATTTGAACCGTCTTCGAATTTTTTGGATTTTGATGAGTTTTTTTGTTGGAGGTGTTAAATTTGAGTGAATTTAGATGAAATTTACTTCTATTTTTTTGATTTCATATAAATTTTTAGTCAAATTGTAATAAAGGAATTTGAAACCAACTTCGATTTTTTTGGATTTTGATGAATTTTTTTGTTGGAGGAGATAAATTTGAGTGAATTTAGATGAAATTTACTTCTATTTTTTTTTGATTTCATATAAATTTTTAGTCAAATTGTAATAAAGGAATTTGAAACAACTTCGATTTTTTTGGATTTTGATGAATTTTTTTGTTGGAGGAGTTAAATTTGAGTTAATTTAGATGAAATTTACTTCTATTTTTTTGATTTCATATAAATTTTTAGTCAAATTGTAATAATGGAATTTGAACCATCTTCGATTTTTTTGGATTTTGATGAGTTTTTTTGTTGGAGGAGTTAAATTTGAGATAATTTAGATGAAATTTACTTCTATTTTTTTGATTTCATATAAATTTTTAGACAAATTGTAATAAAGGAATTTGAACCAACTTCGATTTTTTTGGATTTTGATGATTTTGGTTGTTGGAGGAGTTAAATTTGAGTAAATTTAGATGAAATTAACACCTTTTTTGGATTTTATATACATTTTTAGTCAAATTGTAATAAATGAATTTGAAACCAACTTCGATTTTTTTGGATTTTGATGAATTTTTTTGTTGGAGGAGCTAAATTTGAGTGAATTTCGATGAAATTTACTTTCATTTTTTTGGATTTTATATATATTTTTAGTCAAATTGTAATAAAGGAATTTGAACCATCTTCGATTTTTTTGGATTTTGATGAGTTTTTTGTTGGAGGTGTTAAATTTGAGTGAATTTAGATGAAATTTACTTCTATTTTTTTGATTTCATATAAATTTTTAGTCAAATTGTAATAAAGGAATTTGAACCAACTTCGATATTTTTGGATTTTGATGATTTTGGTTGTTGGAGGAGTTAAATTTGAGTAAATTTAGATGAAATTAACACCTTTTTTTTTATTTTTTTATAAATTTTTAGTCAAATTGTAATAAATGAATTTGAAACCAACTTCGATTTTTTTGGATTTTGATGAATTTTTTTGTTGGAGGAGCTAAATTTGAGTGAATTTAGATGAAATTTACTTTCATTTATTTGGATTTTATATAAATTTTTAGTCAAATTGTAATAAAGGAATTTGAACCATCTTCAATTTTTTTGGATTTTGATGAATTTTTTTGTTGGAGGAGCTAAATTTGAGTGAATTTAGATGAAATTTACTTTCATTTTTTTGGATTTTATATAAATTTTTAGTCAAATTGTAATAAAAGAATTTGAACCATCTTCGATTTTTTTGGATTTTGATGAGTTTTTTTGTTGGAGGAGTTAAATTTGAGTGAATTTAGATGAAATTTACTTCTATTTTTTTGATTTCATATAAATTTTTAGTCAAATTGTAATAAATGAATTTGAAACCAACTTCGATTTTTTTGGATTTTGATGAATTTTTTTGTTGGAGGAGTTAAATTTGAGTAAATTTAGATGAAATTAACACCTTTTTTGGATTTTATATAAATTTTTAGTCAAATTGTAATAAATGAATTTGAAACCAACTTCGATTTTTTTGGATTTTGATGAGTTTTTTTGTTGGAGGAGTTAAATCTGAGTTAATTTAGATGAAATATACTTCTATTTTTTTGATTTCATATAAATTTTTAGTCAAATTGTAATAGAGGAATTTGAACCGTCTTCGAATTTTTTGGATTTTGATGAGTTTTTTTGTTGGAGGTGTTAAATTTGAGTGAATTTAGATGAAATTTACTTCTATTTTTTTGATTTCATATAAATTTTTAGTCAAATTGTAATAAAGGAATTTGAAACCAACTTCGATTTTTTTGGATTTTGATGAATTTTTTTGTTGGAGGAGATAAATTTGAGTGAATTTAGATGAAATTTACTTCTATTTTTTTTTGATTTCATATAAATTTTTAGTCAAATTGTAATAAAGGAATTTGAAACAACTTCGATTTTTTTGGATTTTGATGAATTTTTTTGTTGGAGGAGTTAAATTTGAGTTAATTTAGATGAAATTTACTTCTATTTTTTTGATTTCATATAAATTTTTAGTCAAATTGTAATAATGGAATTTGAACCATCTTCGATTTTTTTGGATTTTGATGAGTTTTTTTGTTGGAGGAGTTAAATTTGAGTTAATTTAGATGAAATTTACTTCTATTTTTTTGATTTCATATAAATTTTTAGACAAATTGTAATAAAGGAATTTGAACCAACTTCGATTTTTTTGGATTTTGATGATTTTGGTTGTTGGAGGAGTTAAATTTGAGTAAATTTAGATGAAATTAACACCTTTTTTGGATTTTATATACATTTTTAGTCAAATTGTAATAAATGAATTTGAAACCGACTTCGATTTTTTTGGATTTTGATGAATTTTTTTGTTGGAGGAGCTAAATTTGAGTGAATTTCGATGAAATTTACTTTCATTTTTTTGGATTTTATATATATTTTTAGTCAAATTGTAATAAAGGAATTTGAACCATCTTCGATTTTTTTGGATTTTGATGAGTTTTTTTGTTGGAGGTGTTAAATTTGAGTGAATTTAGATGAAATTTACTTCTATTTTTTTGATTTCATATAAATTTTTAGTCAAATTGTAATAAAGGAATTTGAACCAACTTCGATATTTTTGGATTTTGATGATTTTGGTTGTTGGAGGAGTTAAATTTGAGTAAATTTAGATGAAATTAACACCTTTTTTTTTATTTTTTTATAAATTTTTAGTCAAATTGTAATAAATGAATTTGAAACCAACTTCGATTTTTTTGGATTTTGATGAATTTTTTTGTTGGAGGAGCTAAATTTGAGTGAATTTAGATGAAATTTACTTTCATTTATTTGGATTTTATATAAATATTTAGTCAAATTGTAATAGAGGAATTTGAACCAACTTCGATTTTTTTGGATTTTGATGATTTTGGTTGTTGGAGGAGTTAAACTTGAGTAAATTTAGATGAAATTAACACCTTTTTTTGGATTTTATATAAATTTTTAGTCAAATTGTAATAAATGAATTTGAAACCAATTTCGATTTTTTTGGATTTTGATGAATTTTTTGTTGGAGGAGCTAAATTTGACTGAATTTAGATGAAATTAACTTTCATTTTTCTGGATTTTATATAAATTTTTAGTCAAATTGTAATAAAGTCATTTGAAACCAACTTCGATTTTTTTGGATTTTGATGAATTTTTTTGTTGGAGGAGCTAAATTTGATTGAATTTAGATGAAATTTACTTTCATTTTTTTGGATTTTATATAAATTTTTAGTCAAATTGTAATAAAGGAATTTGAACCAACTTCGATTTTTTTGGATTTTGATGAGTTTTTTTGTTGGAGGAGTTAAATTTGAGTGAATTTAGATGAAATTAACACCTATTTCTTTGGATTTTATATAAATTTTTAGTCAAATTGTAATAAAGGAAATTGAAACCAACTTCGATTTTTTTGGATTTTGATGAATTTTTTTTGGAGGAGCTAAATTTGAGTGAATTTAGATGAAATTTACTTCTATTTTTTTTTGATTTCATATAAATTTTTAGTCAAATTGTAATAAAGGAATTTGAACCATCTTCGATTTTTTTGGATTTTGATGAGTTTTTTTGTTGGAGGAGTTAAATTTGAGTGAATTTAGATGAAATTTACTTGTATTTTTTTGATTTCATATAAATTTTTAGTCAAATTGTAATAAAGGAATTTGAACCAACTTCGATTTTTTTGGATTTTGATGATTTTGGTTGTTGGAGGAGTTAAATTTGAGTAAATTTAGATGAAATTAACACCTTTTTTGGATTTTATATAAATTTTTAGTCAAATTGTAATAAATGAATTTGAAACCAACTTCGATTTTTTTGGATTTTGATGAGTTTTTTTGTTGGAGGAGTTAAATCTGAGTTAATTTAGATGAAATTTACTTCTATTTTTTTGATTTCATATAAATTTTTAGTCAAATTGTAATAGAGGAATTTGAACCGTCTTCGAATTTTTTGGATTTTGATGAGTTTTTTTGTTGGAGGTGTTAAATTTGAGTGAATTTAGATGAAATTTACTTCTATTTTTTTGATTTCATATAAATTTTTAGTCAAATTGTAATAAAGGAATTTGAAACCAACTTCGATTTTTTTGGATTTTGATGAATTTTTTTGTTGGAGGAGATAAATTTGAGTGAATTTAGATGAAATTTACTTCTATTTTTTTTTGATTTCATATAAATTTTTAGTCAAATTGTAATAAAGGAATTTGAAACAACTTCGATTTTTTTGGATTTTGATGAATTTTTTTGTTGGAGGAGTTAAATTTGAGTTAATTTAGATGAAATTTACTTCTATTTTTTTGATTTCATATAAATTTTTAGTCAAATTGTAATAATGGAATTTGAACCATCTTCGATTTTTTTGGATTTTGATGAGTTTTTTTGTTGGAGGAGTTAAATTTGAGTTAATTTAGATGAAATTTACTTCTATTTTTTTGATTTCATATAAATTTTTAGACAAATTGTAATAAAGGAATTTGAACCAACTTCGATTTTTTTGGATTTTGATGATTTTGGTTGTTGGAGGAGTTAAATTTGAGTAAATTTAGATGAAATTAACACCTTTTTTGGATTTTATATACATTTTTAGTCAAATTGTAATAAATGAATTTGAAACCAACTTCGATTTTTTTGGATTTTGATGAATTTTTTTGTTGGAGGAGCTAAATTTGAGTGAATTTCGATGAAATTTACTTTCATTTTTTTGGATTTTATATATATTTTTAGTCAAATTGTAATAAAGGAATTTGAACCATCTTCGATTTTTTTGGATTTTGATGAGTTTTTTTGTTGGAGGTGTTAAATTTGAGTGAATTTAGATGAAATTTACTTCTATTTTTTTGATTTCATATAAATTTTTAGTCAAATTGTAATAAAGGAATTTGAACCAACTTCGATATTTTTGGATTTTGATGATTTTGGTTGTGGAGGAGTTAAATTTGAGTAAATTTAGATGAAATTAACACCTTTTTTTTTATTTTTTTATAAATTTTTAGTCAAATTGTAATAAATGAATTTGAAACCAACTTCGATTTTTTTGGATTTTGATGAATTTTTTTGTTGGAGGAGCTAAATTTGAGTGAATTTAGATGAAATTTACTTTCATTTATTTGGATTTTATATAAATTTTTAGTCAAATTGTAATAAAGGAATTTGAACCATCTTCAATTTTTTTGGATTTTGATGAATTTTTTTGTTGGAGGAGCTAAATTTGAGTGAATTTAGATGAAATTTACTTTCATTTTTTTGGATTTTATATAAATTTTTAGTCAAATTGTATTAAAAGAATTTGAACCATCTTCGATTTTTTTGGATTTTGATGAGTTTTTTTGTTGGAGGAGTTAAATTTGAGTGAATTTAAATGAAATTTACTTCTATTTTTTTGATTTCATATAAATTTTTAGTCAAATTGTAATAAAGGAATTTGAACCAACTTCGATTTTTTTGGATTTTGATGATTTTGGTTGTTGGAGGAGTTAAATTTGAGTAAATTTAAATGAATTTACTTTCATTTTTTTGGATTTTATATAAATTTTTTGTCAAATTGTAATAGAGGAATTTGAACCATCTTCGATTTTTTTGGATTTTGATGATTTTGGTTGCTGGAGGAGTTAAATTTGAGTAAATTTAGATGAAATTAACACCTTTTTTTGGATTTTATATAAATTTTTAGTCAAATTGTAATAAATGAATTTGAAACCAACTTCGATTTTTTTGGATTTTGATGAATTTTTTTGTTGGAGGAGCAAATTTTGAGTGAATTTAGATGAAATTTACTTCTATTTTTTTTTGATTTCATATAAATTTTTAGTCAAATTGTAATAAAGGAAATTGAAACCAACTTCGATTTTTTTGGATTTTGATGAATTTTTTTTTGGAGGAGCTAAATTTGAGTGAATTTAGATGAAATTTACTTCTATTTTTTTTTGATTTCATATAAATTTTTAGTCAAATTGTAATAAAGGAATTTGAACCATCTTCGATTTTTTTGGATTTTGATGAGTTTTTTTGTTGGAGGAGTTAAATTTGAGTGAATTTAGATGAAATTTACTTGTATTTTTTTGATTTCATATAAATTTTTAGTCAAATTGTAATAAATGAATTTGAACCAACTTCGATTTTTTTGGATTTTGATGATTTTGGTTGTTGGAGGAGTAAAATTTGAGTAAATTTAGATGAAATTAACACCTATTTTTTTGGATTTTATATAAATTTTTAGTCAAATTGTAATAAAGGAATTTGAAACCAACTTCGATTTTTTTGGATTTTGATGAATTTTTTTGTTGGAGGAGCAAAATTTGAGTGAATTTAGATGAAATTTACTTCTATTTTTTTGATTTCATATAAATTTTTAGTCAAATTGTAATAAAGGAATTTGAACCAACTTCGATTTTTTTGGATTTTGATGATTTTGGTTGTTGGAGGAGTTAAATTTGAGTAAATTTAGATGAAATTAACACCTTTTTTGGATTTTATATAAATTTTTAGTCAAATTGTAATAAATGAATTTGAAACCAATTTCGATTTTTTTGGATTTTGATGAATTTTTTTGTTGGAGGAGCTAAATTTGACTGAATTTAGATGAAATTTTCTTTCATTTTTTTGGATTTTATATAAATTTTTAGTCAAATTGTAATAAAGTAATTTGAACCAACTTCGATATTTTTGGATTTTGATGATTTTGGTTGTTGGAGGAGTTAAATTTGAGTAAATTTAGATGAAATTAACACCTATTTTTTTGGATTTTATATAAATTTTTAGTCAAAATGTAATAAATGAATTTGAAACCAACTTCGATTTTTTTGGATTTTGATGAATTTTTTTGTTGGAGGAGCAAAATTTGAGTGAATTTAGATGAAATTTACTTCTATTTTTTTTGATTTCATATAAATTTTTAGTCAAATTGTAATAAAGGAATTTGAACCAACTTCGATTTTTTTGGATTTTGATGATTTTGGTTGTTGGAGGAGTTAAATTTGAGTAAATTTAGATGAAATTAACACCTTTTTTGGATTTTATATAAATTTTTAGTCAAATTGTAATAAATGAATTTGAAACCAACTTCGATTTTTTTGGATTTTGATGAGTTTTTTTGTTGGAGGAGTTAAATCTGAGTTAATTTAGATGAAATTTACTTCTATTTTTTTGATTTCATATAAATTTTTAGTCAAATTGTAATAGAGGAATTTGAACCGTCTTCGAATTTTTTGGATTTTGATGAGTTTTTTTGTTGGAGGTGTTAAATTTGAGTGAATTTAGATGAAATTTACTTCTATTTTTTTGATTTCATATAAATTTTTAGTCAAATTGTAATAAAGGAATTTGAAACCAACTTCGATTTTTTTGGATTTTGATGAATTTTTTTGTTGGAGGAGATAAATTTGAGTGAATTTAGATGAAATTTACTTCTATTTTTTTTTGATTTCATATAAATTTTTAGTCAAATTGTAATAAAGGAATTTGAAACAACTTCGATTTTTTTGGATTTTGATGAATTTTTTTGTTGGAGGAGTTAAATTTGAGTTAATTTAGATGAAATTTACTTCTATTTTTTTGATTTCATATAAATTTTTAGTCAAATTGTAATAATGGAATTTGAACCATCTTCGATTTTTTTGGATTTTGATGAGTTTTTTTGTTGGAGGAGTTAAATTTGAGTTAATTTAGATGAAATTTACTTCTATTTTTTTGATTTCATATAAATTTTTAGACAAATTGTAATAAAGGAATTTGAACCAACTTCGATTTTTTTGGATTTTGATGATTTTGGTTGTTGGAGGAGTTAAATTTGAGTAAATTTAGATGAAATTAACACCTTTTTTGGATTTTATATACATTTTTAGTCAAATTGTAATAAATGAATTTGAAACCAACTTCGATTTTTTTGGATTTTGATGAATTTTTTTGTTGGAGGAGCTAAATTTGAGTGAATTTCGATGAAATTTACTTTCATTTTTTTGGATTTTATATATATTTTTAGTCAAATTGTAATAAAGGAATTTGAACCATCTTCGATTTTTTTGGATTTTGATGAGTTTTTTTGTTGGAGGTGTTAAATTTGAGTGAATTTAGATGAAATTTACTTCTATTTTTTTGATTTCATATAAATTTTTAGTCAAATTGTAATAAAGGAATTTGAACCAACTTCGATATTTTTGGATTTTGATGATTTTGGTTGTGGAGGAGTTAAATTTGAGTAAATTTAGATGAAATTAACACCATTTTTTTTTTTTTTTTATAAATTTTTAGTCAAATTGTAATAAATGAATTTGAAACCAACTCCGATTTTTTTGGATTTTGATGAATTTTTTTGTTGGAGGAGCTAAATTTGAGTGAATTTAGATGAAATTTACTTTCATTTATTTGGATTTTATATAAATTTTTAGTCAAATTGTAATAAAGGAATTTGAACCATCTTCAATTTTTTTGGATTTTGATGAATTTTTTTGTTGGAGGAGCTAAATTTGAGTGAATTTAGATGAAATTTACTTTCATTTTTTTGGATTTTATATAAATTTTTAGTCAAATTGTATTAAAAGAATTTGAACCATCTTCGATTTTTTTGGATTTTGATGAGTTTTTTTGTTGGAGGAGTTAAATTTGAGTGAATTTAAATGAAATTTACTTCTATTTTTTTGATTTCATATAAATTTTTAGTCAAATTGTAATAAAGGAATTTGAACCAACTTCGATTTTTTTGGATTTTGATGATTTTGGTTGTTGGAGGAGTTAAATTTGAGTAAATTTAAATGAATTTACTTTCATTTTTTTGGATTTTATATAAATTTTTTGTCAAATTGTAATAGAGGAATTTGAACCATCTTCGATTTTTTTGGATTTTGATGATTTTGGTTGCTGGAGGAGTTAAATTTGAGTAAATTTAGATGAAATTAACACCTTTTTTTGGATTTTATATAAATTTTTAGTCAAATTGTAATAAATGAATTTGAAACCAACTTCGATTTTTTTGGATTTTGATGAATTTTTTTGTTGGAGGAGCAAATTTTGAGTGAATTTAGATGAAATTTACTTCTATTTTTTTTTGATTTCATATAAATTTTTAGTCAAATTGTAATAAAGGAAATTGAAACCAACTTCGATTTTTTTGGATTTTGATGAATTTTTTTTTGGAGGAGCTAAATTTGAGTGAATTTAGATGAAATTTACTTCTATTTTTTTTTGATTTCATATAAATTTTTAGTCAAATTGTAATAAAGGAATTTGAACCATCTTCGATTTTTTTGGATTTTGATGAGTTTTTTTGTTGGAGGAGTTAAATTTGAGTGAATTTAGATGAAATTTACTTGTATTTTTTTGATTTCATATAAATTTTTAGTCAAATTGTAATAAATGAATTTGAACCAACTTCGATTTTTTTGGATTTTGATGATTTTGGTTGTTGGAGGAGTAAAATTTGAGTAAATTTAGATGAAATTAACACCTATTTTTTTGGATTTTATATAAATTTTTAGTCAAATTGTAATAAAGGAATTTGAAACCAACTTCGATTTTTTTGGATTTTGATGAATTTTTTTGTTGGAGGAGCAAAATTTGAGTGAATTTAGATGAAATTTACTTCTATTTTTTTGATTTCATATAAATTTTTAGTCAAATTGTAATAAAGGAATTTGAACCAACTTCGATTTTTTTGGATTTTGATGATTTTGGTTGTGGGAGGAGTTAAATTTGAGTAAATTTAGATGAAATTAACACCTTTTTTGGATTTTATATAAATTTTTAGTCAAATTGTAATAAATGAATTTGAAACCAATTTCGATTTTTTTGGATTTTGATGAATTTTTTTGTTGGAGGAGCTAAATTTGACTGAATTTAGATGAAATTTTCTTTCATTTTTTTGGATTTTATATAAATTTTTAGTCAAATTGTAATAAAGTAATTTGAACCAACTTCGATATTTTTGGATTTTGATGATTTTGGTTGTTGGAGGAGTTAAATTTGAGTAAATTTAGATGAAATTAACACCTATTTTTTTGGATTTTATATAAATTTTTAGTCAAAATGTAATAAATGAATTTGAAACCAACTTCGATTTTTTTGGATTTTGATGAATTTTTTTGTTGGAGGAGCAAAATTTGAGTGAATTTAGATGAAATTTACTTCTATTTTTTTTGATTTCATATAAATTTTTAGTCAAATTGTAATAAAGGAATTTGAACCAACTTCGATTTTTTTGGATTTTGATGATTTTGGTTGTTGGAGGAGTTAAATTTGAGTAAATTTAGATGAAATTAACACCTTTTTTGGATTTTATATAAATTTTTAGTCAAATTGTAATAAATGAATTTGAAACCAACTTCGATTTTTTTGGATTTTGATGAGTTTTTTTGTTGGAGGAGTTAAATCTGAGTTAATTTAGATGAAATTTACTTCTATTTTTTTGATTTCATATAAATTTTTAGTCAAATTGTAATAGAGGAATTTGAACCGTCTTCGAATTTTTTGGATTTTGATGAGTTTTTTTGTTGGAGGTGTTAAATTTGAGTGAATTTAGATGAAATTTACTTCTATTTTTTTGATTTCATATAAATTTTTAGTCAAATTGTAATAAAGGAATTTGAAACCAACTTCGATTTTTTTGGATTTTGATGAATTTTTTTGTTGGAGGAGATAAATTTGAGTGAATTTAGATGAAATTTACTTCTATTTTTTTTTGATTTCATATAAATTTTTAGTCAAATTGTAATAAAGGAATTTGAAACAACTTCGATTTTTTTGGATTTTGATGAATTTTTTTGTTGGAGGAGTTAAATTTGAGTTAATTTAGATGAAATTTACTTCTATTTTTTTGATTTCATATAAATTTTTAGTCAAATTGTAATAATGGAATTTGAACCATCTTCGATTTTTTTGGATTTTGATGAGTTTTTTTGTTGGAGGAGTTAAATTTGAGTTAATTTAGATGAAATTTACTTCTATTTTTTTGATTTCATATAAATTTTTAGACAAATTGTAATAAAGGAATTTGAACCAACTTCGATTTTTTTGGATTTTGATGATTTTGGTTGTTGGAGGAGTTAAATTTGAGTAAATTTAGATGAAATTAACACCTTTTTTGGATTTTATATACATTTTTAGTCAAATTGTAATAAATGAATTTGAAACCAACTTCGATTTTTTTGGATTTTGATGAATTTTTTTGTTGGAGGAGCTAAATTTGAGTGAATTTCGATGAAATTTACTTTCATTTTTTTGGATTTTATATATATTTTTAGTCAAATTGTAATAAAGGAATTTGAACCATCTTCGATTTTTTTGGATTTTGATGAGTTTTTTGTTGGAGGTGTTAAATTTGAGTGAATTTAGATGAAATTTACTTCTATTTTTTTGATTTCATATAAATTTTTAGTCAAATTGTAATAAAGGAATTTGAACCAACTTCGATATTTTTGGATTTTGATGATTTTGGTTGTTGGAGGAGTTAAATTTGAGTAAATTTAGATGAAATTAACACCTTTTTTTTTATTTTTTTATAAATTTTTAGTCAAATTGTAATAAATGAATTTGAAACCAACTTCGATTTTTTGGATTTTGATGAATTTTTTTGTTGGAGGAGCTAAATTTGAGTGAATTTAGATGAAATTTACTTTCATTTATTTGGATTTTATATAAATTTTTAGTCAAATTGTAATAAAGGAATTTGAACCATCTTCAATTTTTTTGGATTTTGATGAATTTTTTTGTTGGAGGAGCTAAATTTGAGTGAATTTAGATGAAATTTACTTTCATTTTTTTGGATTTTATATAAATTTTTAGTCAAATTGTAATAAAAGAATTTGAACCATCTTCGATTTTTTTGGATTTTGATGAGTTTTTTTGTTGGAGGAGTTAAATTTGAGTGAATTTAGATGAAATTTACTTCTATTTTTTTGATTTCATATAAATTTTTAGTCAAATTGTAATAAATGAATTTGAAACCAACTTCGATTTTTTTGGATTTTGATGAATTTTTTTGTTGGAGGAGTTAAATTTGAGTAAATTTAGATGAAATTAACACCTTTTTTGGATTTTATATAAATTTTTAGTCAAATTGTAATAAATGAATTTGAAACCAACTTCGATTTTTTTGGATTTTGATGAGTTTTTTTGTTGGAGGAGTTAAATCTGAGTTAATTTAGATGAAATATACTTCTATTTTTTTGATTTCATATAAATTTTTAGTCAAATTGTAATAGAGGAATTTGAACCGTCTTCGAATTTTTTGGATTTTGATGAGTTTTTTTGTTGGAGGTGTTAAATTTGAGTGAATTTAGATGAAATTTACTTCTATTTTTTTGATTTCATATAAATTTTTAGTCAAATTGTAATAAAGGAATTTGAAACCAACTTCGATTTTTTTGGATTTTGATGAATTTTTTTGTTGGAGGAGATAAATTTGAGTGAATTTAGATGAAATTTACTTCTATTTTTTTTTGATTTCATATAAATTTTTAGTCAAATTGTAATAAAGGAATTTGAAACAACTTCGATTTTTTTGGATTTTGATGAATTTTTTTGTTGGAGGAGTTAAATTTGAGTTAATTTAGATGAAATTTACTTCTATTTTTTTGATTTCATATAAATTTTTAGTCAAATTGTAATAATGGAATTTGAACCATCTTCGATTTTTTTGGATTTTGATGAGTTTTTTTGTTGGAGGAGTTAAATTTGAGTTAATTTAGATGAAATTTACTTCTATTTTTTTGATTTCATATAAATTTTTAGACAAATTGTAATAAAGGAATTTGAACCAACTTCGATTTTTTTGGATTTTGATGATTTTGGTTGTTGGAGGAGTTAAATTTGAGTAAATTTAGATGAAATTAACACCTTTTTTGGATTTTATATACATTTTTAGTCAAATTGTAATAAATGAATTTGAAACCGACTTCGATTTTTTTGGATTTTGATGAATTTTTTTGTTGGAGGAGCTAAATTTGAGTGAATTTCGATGAAATTTACTTTCATTTTTTTGGATTTTATATATATTTTTAGTCAAATTGTAATAAAGGAATTTGAACCATCTTCGATTTTTTTGGATTTTGATGAGTTTTTTTGTTGGAGGTGTTAAATTTGAGTGAATTTAGATGAAATTTACTTCTATTTTTTTGATTTCATATAAATTTTTAGTCAAATTGTAATAAAGGAATTTGAACCAACTTCGATATTTTTGGATTTTGATGATTTTGGTTGTTGGAGGAGTTAAATTTGAGTAAATTTAGATGAAATTAACACCTTTTTTTTTATTTTTTTATAAATTTTTAGTCAAATTGTAATAAAGGAATTTGAAACCAACTTCGATTTTTTTGGATTTTGATGAATTTTTTTGTTGGAGGAGATAAATTTGAGTGAATTTAGATGAAATTTACTTCTATTTTTTTTTGATTTCATATAAATTTTTAGTCAAATTGTAATAAAGGAATTTGAAACAACTTCGATTTTTTTGGATTTTGATGAATTTTTTTGTTGGAGGAGTTAAATTTGAGTTAATTTAGATGAAATTTACTTCTATTTTTTTGATTTCATATAAATTTTTAGTCAAATTGTAATAATGGAATTTGAACCATCTTCGATTTTTTTGGATTTTGATGAGTTTTTTTGTTGGAGGAGTTAAATTTGAGTTAATTTAGATGAAATTTACTTCTATTTTTTTGATTTCATATAAATTTTTAGTCAAATTGTAATAAAGGAATTTGAACCAACTTCGATATTTTTGGATTTTGATGATTTTGGTTGTTGGAGGAGTTAAATTTGAGTAAATTTAGATGAAATTAACACCTTTTTTTTTATTTTTTTATAAATTTTTAGTCAAATTGTAATAAAGGAATTTGAAACCAACTTCGATTTTTTTGGATTTTGATGAATTTTTTTGTTGGAGGAGATAAATTTGAGTGAATTTAGATGAAATTTACTTCTATTTTTTTTTGATTTCATATAAATTTTTAGTCAAATTGTAATAAAGGAATTTGAAACAACTTCGATTTTTTTGGATTTTGATGAATTTTTTTGTTGGAGGAGTTAAATTTGAGTTAATTTAGATGAAATTTACTTCTATTTTTTTGATTTCATATAAATTTTTAGTCAAATTGTAATAATGGAATTTGAACCATCTTCGATTTTTTTGGATTTTGATGAGTTTTTTTGTTGGAGGAGTTAAATTTGAGTTAATTTAGATGAAATTTACTTCTATTTTTTTGATTTCATATAAATTTTTAGTCAAATTGTAATAGAGGAATTTGAACCGTCTTCGAATTTTTTGGATTTTGATGAGTTTTTTTGTTGGAGGTGTTAAATTTGAGTGAATTTAGATGAAATTTACTTCTATTTTTTTGATTTCATATAAATTTTTAGTCAAATTGTAATAAAGGAATTTGAAACCAACTTCGATTTTTTTGGATTTTGATGAATTTTTTTGTTGGAGGAGATAAATTTGAGTGAATTTAGATGAAATTTACTTCTATTTTTTTTTGATTTCATATAAATTTTTAGTCAAATTGTAATAAAGGAATTTGAAACAACTTCGATTTTTTTGGATTTTGATGAATTTTTTTGTTGGAGGAGTTAAATTTGAGTTAATTTAGATGAAATTTACTTCTATTTTTTTGATTTCATATAAATTTTTAGTCAAATTGTAATAATGGAATTTGAACCATCTTCGATTTTTTTGGATTTTGATGAGTTTTTTTGTTGGAGGAGTTAAATTTGAGTTAATTTAGATGAAATTTACTTCTATTTTTTTGATTTCATATAAATTTTTAGACAAATTGTAATAAAGGAATTTGAACCAACTTCGATTTTTTTGGATTTTGATGATTTTGGTTGTTGGAGGAGTTAAATTTGAGTAAATTTAGATGAAATTAACACCTTTTTTGGATTTTATATACATTTTTAGTCAAATTGTAATAAATGAATTTGAAACCAACTTCGATTTTTTTGGATTTTGATGAATTTTTTTGTTGGAGGAGCTAAATTTGAGTGAATTTCGATGAAATTTACTTTCATTTTTTTGGATTTTATATATATTTTTAGTCAAATTGTAATAAAGGAATTTGAACCATCTTCGATTTTTTTGGATTTTGATGAGTTTTTTGTTGGAGGTGTTAAATTTGAGTGAATTTAGATGAAATTTACTTCTATTTTTTTGATTTCATATAAATTTTTAGTCAAATTGTAATAAAGGAATTTGAACCAACTTCGATTTTTTTGGATTTTGATGAATTTTTTTGTTGGAGGAGTTAAATTTGAGTAAATTTAGATGAAATTAACACCTTTTTTGGATTTTATATAAATTTTTAGTCAAATTGTAATAAATGAATTTGAAACCAACTTCGATTTTTTTGGATTTTGATGAGTTTTTTTGTTGGAGGAGTTAAATCTGAGTTAATTTAGATGAAATATACTTCTATTTTTTTGATTTCATATAAATTTTTAGTCAAATTGTAATAGAGGAATTTGAACCGTCTTCGAATTTTTTGGATTTTGATGAGTTTTTTTGTTGGAGGTGTTAAATTTGAGTGAATTTAGATGAAATTTACTTCTATTTTTTTGATTTCATATAAATTTTTAGTCAAATTGTAATAAAGGAATTTGAAACCAACTTCGATTTTTTTGGATTTTGATGAATTTTTTTGTTGGAGGAGATAAATTTGAGTGAATTTAGATGAAATTTACTTCTATTTTTTTTTGATTTCATATAAATTTTTAGTCAAATTGTAATAAAGGAATTTGAAACAACTTCGATTTTTTTGGATTTTGATGAATTTTTTTGTTGGAGGAGTTAAATTTGAGTTAATTTAGATGAAATTTACTTCTATTTTTTTGATTTCATATAAATTTTTAGTCAAATTGTAATAATGGAATTTGAACCATCTTCGATTTTTTTGGATTTTGATGAGTTTTTTTGTTGGAGGAGTTAAATTTGAGTTAATTTAGATGAAATTTACTTCTATTTTTTTGATTTCATATAAATTTTTAGACAAATTGTAATAAAGGAATTTGAACCAACTTCGATTTTTTTGGATTTTGATGATTTTGGTTGTTGGAGGAGTTAAATTTGAGTAAATTTAGATGAAATTAACACCTTTTTTGGATTTTATATACATTTTTAGTCAAATTGTAATAAATGAATTTGAAACCGACTTCGATTTTTTTGGATTTTGATGAATTTTTTTGTTGGAGGAGCTAAATTTGAGTGAATTTCGATGAAATTTACTTTCATTTTTTTGGATTTTATATATATTTTTAGTCAAATTGTAATAAAGGAATTTGAACCATCTTCGATTTTTTTGGATTTTGATGAGTTTTTTTGTTGGAGGTGTTAAATTTGAGTGAATTTAGATGAAATTTACTTCTATTTTTTTGATTTCATATAAATTTTTAGTCAAATTGTAATAAAGGAATTTGAACCAACTTCGATATTTTTGGATTTTGATGATTTTGGTTGTTGGAGGAGTTAAATTTGAGTAAATTTAGATGAAATTAACACCTTTTTTTTTATTTTTTTATAAATTTTTAGTCAAATTGTAATAAAGGAATTTGAAACCAACTTCGATTTTTTTGGATTTTGATGAATTTTTTTGTTGGAGGAGATAAATTTGAGTGAATTTAGATGAAATTTACTTCTATTTTTTTTTGATTTCATATAAATTTTTAGTCAAATTGTAATAAAGGAATTTGAAACAACTTCGATTTTTTTGGATTTTGATGAATTTTTTTGTTGGAGGAGTTAAATTTGAGTTAATTTAGATGAAATTTACTTCTATTTTTTTGATTTCATATAAATTTTTAGTCAAATTGTAATAATGGAATTTGAACCATCTTCGATTTTTTTGGATTTTGATGAGTTTTTTTGTTGGAGGAGTTAAATTTGAGTTAATTTAGATGAAATTTACTTCTATTTTTTTGATTTCATATAAATTTTTAGTCAAATTGTAATAAAGGAATTTGAACCAACTTCGATATTTTTGGATTTTGATGATTTTGGTTGTTGGAGGAGTTAAATTTGAGTAAATTTAGATGAAATTAACACCTTTTTTTTTATTTTTTTATAAATTTTTAGTCAAATTGTAATAAAGGAATTTGAAACCAACTTCGATTTTTTTGGATTTTGATGAATTTTTTTGTTGGAGGAGATAAATTTGAGTGAATTTAGATGAAATTTACTTCTATTTTTTTTTGATTTCATATAAATTTTTAGTCAAATTGTAATAAAGGAATTTGAAACAACTTCGATTTTTTTGGATTTTGATGAATTTTTTTGTTGGAGGAGTTAAATTTGAGTTAATTTAGATGAAATTTACTTCTATTTTTTTGATTTCATATAAATTTTTAGTCAAATTGTAATAATGGAATTTGAACCATCTTCGATTTTTTTGGATTTTGATGAGTTTTTTTGTTGGAGGAGTTAAATTTGAGTTAATTTAGATGAAATTTACTTCTATTTTTTTGATTTCATATAAATTTTTAGTCAAATTGTAATAGAGGAATTTGAACCGTCTTCGAATTTTTTGGATTTTGATGAGTTTTTTTGTTGGAGGTGTTAAATTTGAGTGAATTTAGATGAAATTTACTTCTATTTTTTTGATTTCATATAAATTTTTAGTCAAATTGTAATAAAGGAATTTGAAACCAACTTCGATTTTTTTGGATTTTGATGAATTTTTTTGTTGGAGGAGATAAATTTGAGTGAATTTAGATGAAATTTACTTCTATTTTTTTTTGATTTCATATAAATTTTTAGTCAAATTGTAATAAAGGAATTTGAAACAACTTCGATTTTTTTGGATTTTGATGAATTTTTTTGTTGGAGGAGTTAAATTTGAGTTAATTTAGATGAAATTTACTTCTATTTTTTTGATTTCATATAAATTTTTAGTCAAATTGTAATAATGGAATTTGAACCATCTTCGATTTTTTTGGATTTTGATGAGTTTTTTTGTTGGAGGAGTTAAATTTGAGTTAATTTAGATGAAATTTACTTCTATTTTTTTGATTTCATATAAATTTTTAGACAAATTGTAATAAAGGAATTTGAACCAACTTCGATTTTTTTGGATTTTGATGATTTTGGTTGTTGGAGGAGTTAAATTTGAGTAAATTTAGATGAAATTAACACCTTTTTTGGATTTTATATACATTTTTAGTCAAATTGTAATAAATGAATTTGAAACCAACTTCGATTTTTTTGGATTTTGATGAATTTTTTTGTTGGAGGAGCTAAATTTGAGTGAATTTCGATGAAATTTACTTTCATTTTTTTGGATTTTATATATATTTTTAGTCAAATTGTAATAAAGGAATTTGAACCATCTTCGATTTTTTTGGATTTTGATGAGTTTTTTGTTGGAGGTGTTAAATTTGAGTGAATTTAGATGAAATTTACTTCTATTTTTTTGATTTCATATAAATTTTTAGTCAAATTGTAATAAAGGAATTTGAACCAACTTCGATATTTTTGGATTTTGATGATTTTGGTTGTTGGAGGAGTTAAATTTGAGTAAATTTAGATGAAATTAACACCTTTTTTTTGATTTTTTTATAAATTTTTAGTCAAATTGTAATAAATGAATTTGAAACCAACTTCGATTTTTTTGGATTTTGATGAATTTTTTTGTTGCAGGAGCTAAATTTGAGTGAATTTAGATGAAATTTACTTTCATTTATTTGGATTTTATATAAATTTTTAGTCAAATTGTAATAAAGGAATTTGAACCATCTTCAATTTTTTTGGATTTTGATGAATTTTTTTGTTGGAGGAGCTAAATTTGAGTGAATTTAGATGAAATTTACTTTCATTTTTTTGGATTTTATATAAATTTTTAGTCAAATTGTAATAAAAGAATTTGAACCATCTTCGATTTTTTTGGATTTTGATGAGTTTTTTTGTTGGAGGAGTTAAATTTGAGTGAATTTAGATGAAATTTACTTCTATTTTTTTGATTTCATATAAATTTTTAGTCAAATTGTAATAAATGAATTTGAAACCAACTTCGATTTTTTTGGATTTTGATGAATTTTTTTGTTGGAGGAGTTAAATTTGAGTAAATTTAGATGAAATTAACACCTTTTTTGGATTTTATATAAATTTTTAGTCAAATTGTAATAAATGAATTTGAAACCAACTTCGATTTTTTTGGATTTTGATGAGTTTTTTTGTTGGAGGAGTTAAATCTGAGTTAATTTAGATGAAATATACTTCTATTTTTTTGATTTCATATAAATTTTTAGTCAAATTGTAATAGAGGAATTTGAACCGTCTTCGAATTTTTTGGATTTTGATGAGTTTTTTTGTTGGAGGTGTTAAATTTGAGTGAATTTAGATGAAATTTACTTCTATTTTTTTGATTTCATATAAATTTTTAGTCAAATTGTAATAAAGGAATTTGAAACCAACTTCGATTTTTTTGGATTTTGATGAATTTTTTTGTTGGAGGAGTTAAATTTGAGTTAATTTAGATGAAATTTACTTCTATTTTTTTGATTTCATATAAATTTTTAGTCAAATTGTAATAATGGAATTTGAACCATCTTCGATTTTTTTGGATTTTGATGAGTTTTTTTGTTGGAGGAGTTAAATTTGAGTTAATTTAGATGAAATTTACTTCTATTTTTTTGATTTCATATAAATTTTTAGACAAATTGTAATAAAGGAATTTGAACCAACTTCGATTTTTTTGGATTTTGATGATTTTGGTTGTTGGAGGAGTTAAATTTGAGTAAATTTAGATGAAATTAACACCTTTTTTGGATTTTATATACATTTTTAGTCAAATTGTAATAAATGAATTTGAAACCGACTTCGATTTTTTTGGATTTTGATGAATTTTTTTGTTGGAGGAGCTAAATTTGAGTGAATTTCGATGAAATTTACTTTCATTTTTTTGGATTTTATATATATTTTTAGTCAAATTGTAATAAAGGAATTTGAACCATCTTCGATTTTTTTGGATTTTGATGAGTTTTTTTGTTGGAGGTGTTAAATTTGAGTGAATTTAGATGAAATTTACTTCTATTTTTTTGATTTCATATAAATTTTTAGTCAAATTGTAATAAAGGAATTTGAACCAACTTCGATATTTTTGGATTTTGATGATTTTGGTTGTTGGAGGAGTTAAATTTGAGTAAATTTAGATGAAATTAACACCTTTTTTTTTATTTTTTTATAAATTTTTAGTCAAATTGTAATAAAGGAATTTGAAACCAACTTCGATTTTTTTGGATTTTGATGAATTTTTTTGTTGGAGGAGATAAATTTGAGTGAATTTAGATGAAATTTACTTCTATTTTTTTTTGATTTCATATAAATTTTTAGTCAAATTGTAATAAAGGAATTTGAAACAACTTCGATTTTTTTGGATTTTGATGAATTTTTTTGTTGGAGGAGTTAAATTTGAGTTAATTTAGATGAAATTTACTTCTATTTTTTTGATTTCATATAAATTTTTAGTCAAATTGTAATAATGGAATTTGAACCATCTTCGATTTTTTTGGATTTTGATGAGTTTTTTTGTTGGAGGAGTTAAATTTGAGTTAATTTAGATGAAATTTACTTCTATTTTTTTGATTTCATATAAATTTTTAGACAAATTGTAATAAAGGAATTTGAACCAACTTCGATATTTTTGGATTTTGATGATTTTGGTTGTTGGAGGAGTTAAATTTGAGTAAATTTAGATGAAATTAACACCTTTTTTTTTATTTTTTTATAAATTTTTAGTCAAATTGTAATAAAGGAATTTGAAACCAACTTCGATTTTTTTGGATTTTGATGAATTTTTTTGTTGGAGGAGATAAATTTGAGTGAATTTAGATGAAATTTACTTCTATTTTTTTTTGATTTCATATAAATTTTTAGTCAAATTGTAATAAAGGAATTTGAAACAACTTCGATTTTTTTGGATTTTGATGAATTTTTTTGTTGGAGGAGTTAAATTTGAGTTAATTTAGATGAAATTTACTTCTATTTTTTTGATTTCATATAAATTTTTAGTCAAATTGTAATAATGGAATTTGAACCATCTTCGATTTTTTTGGATTTTGATGAGTTTTTTTGTTGGAGGAGTTAAATTTGAGTTAATTTAGATGAAATTTACTTCTATTTTTTTGATTTCATATAAATTTTTAGTCAAATTGTAATAGAGGAATTTGAACCGTCTTCGAATTTTTTGGATTTTGATGAGTTTTTTTGTTGGAGGTGTTAAATTTGAGTGAATTTAGATGAAATTTACTTCTATTTTTTTGATTTCATATAAATTTTTAGTCAAATTGTAATAAAGGAATTTGAAACCAACTTCGATTTTTTTGGATTTTGATGAATTTTTTTGTTGGAGGAGATAAATTTGAGTGAATTTAGATGAAATTTACTTCTATTTTTTTTTGATTTCATATAAATTTTTAGTCAAATTGTAATAAAGGAATTTGAAACAACTTCGATTTTTTTGGATTTTGATGAATTTTTTTGTTGGAGGAGTTAAATTTGAGTTAATTTAGATGAAATTTACTTCTATTTTTTTGATTTCATATAAATTTTTAGTCAAATTGTAATAATGGAATTTGAACCATCTTCGATTTTTTTGGATTTTGATGAGTTTTTTTGTTGGAGGAGTTAAATTTGAGTTAATTTAGATGAAATTTACTTCTATTTTTTTGATTTCATATAAATTTTTAGACAAATTGTAATAAAGGAATTTGAACCAACTTCGATTTTTTTGGATTTTGATGATTTTGGTTGTTGGAGGAGTTAAATTTGAGTAAATTTAGATGAAATTAACACCTTTTTTGGATTTTATATACATTTTTAGTCAAATTGTAATAAATGAATTTGAAACCAACTTCGATTTTTTTGGATTTTGATGAATTTTTTTGTTGGAGGAGCTAAATTTGAGTGAATTTCGATGAAATTTACTTTCATTTTTTTGGATTTTATATATATTTTTAGTCAAATTGTAATAAAGGAATTTGAACCATCTTCGATTTTTTTGGATTTTGATGAGTTTTTTGTTGGAGGTGTTAAATTTGAGTGAATTTAGATGAAATTTACTTCTATTTTTTTGATTTCATATAAATTTTTAGTCAAATTGTAATAAAGGAATTTGAACCAACTTCGATATTTTTGGATTTTGATGATTTTGGTTGTTGGAGGAGTTAAATTTGAGTAAATTTAGATGAAATTAACACCTTTTTTTTGATTTTTTTATAAATTTTTAGTCAAATTGTAATAAATGAATTTGAAACCAACTTCGATTTTTTTGGATTTTGATGAATTTTTTTGTTGGAGGAGCTAAATTTGAGTGAATTTAGATGAAATTTACTTTCATTTATTTGGATTTTATATAAATTTTTAGTCAAATTGTAATAAAGGAATTTGAACCATCTTCAATTTTTTTGGATTTTGATGAATTTTTTTGTTGGAGGAGCTAAATTTGAGTGAATTTAGATGAAATTTACTTTCATTTTTTTGGATTTTATATAAATTTTTAGTCAAATTGTAATAAAAGAATTTGAACCATCTTCGATTTTTTTGGATTTTGATGAGTTTTTTTGTTGGAGGAGTTAAATTTGAGTGAATTTAGATGAAATTTACTTCTATTTTTTTGATTTCATATAAATTTTTAGTCAAATTGTAATAAATGAATTTGAAACCAACTTCGATTTTTTTGGATTTTGATGAATTTTTTTGTTGGAGGAGTTAAATTTGAGTAAATTTAGATGAAATTAACACCTTTTTTGGATTTTATATAAATTTTTAGTCAAATTGTAATAAATGAATTTGAAACCAACTTCGATTTTTTTGGATTTTGATGAGTTTTTTTGTTGGAGGAGTTAAATCTGAGTTAATTTAGATGAAATATACTTCTATTTTTTTGATTTCATATAAATTTTTAGTCAAATTGTAATAGAGGAATTTGAACCGTCTTCGAATTTTTTGGATTTTGATGAGTTTTTTTGTTGGAGGTGTTAAATTTGAGTGAATTTAGATGAAATTTACTTCTATTTTTTTGATTTCATATAAATTTTTAGTCAAATTGTAATAAAGGAATTTGAAACCAACTTCGATTTTTTTGGATTTTGATGAATTTTTTTGTTGGAGGAGATAAATTTGAGTGAATTTAGATGAAATTTACTTCTATTTTTTTTTGATTTCATATAAATTTTTAGTCAAATTGTAATAAAGGAATTTGAAACAACTTCGATTTTTTTGGATTTTGATGAATTTTTTTGTTGGAGGAGTTAAATTTGAGTTAATTTAGATGAAATTTACTTCTATTTTTTTGATTTCATATAAATTTTTAGTCAAATTGTAATAATGGAATTTGAACCATCTTCGATTTTTTTGGATTTTGATGAGTTTTTTTGTTGGAGGAGTTAAATTTGAGTTAATTTAGATGAAATTTACTTCTATTTTTTTGATTTCATATAAATTTTTAGACAAATTGTAATAAAGGAATTTGAACCAACTTCGATTTTTTTGGATTTTGATGATTTTGGTTGTTGGAGGAGTTAAATTTGAGTAAATTTAGATGAAATTAACACCTTTTTTGGATTTTATATACATTTTTAGTCAAATTGTAATAAATGAATTTGAAACCGACTTCGATTTTTTTGGATTTTGATGAATTTTTTTGTTGGAGGAGCTAAATTTGAGTGAATTTCGATGAAATTTACTTTCATTTTTTTGGATTTTATATATATTTTTAGTCAAATTGTAATAAAGGAATTTGAACCATCTTCGATTTTTTTGGATTTTGATGAGTTTTTTTGTTGGAGGTGTTAAATTTGAGTGAATTTAGATGAAATTTACTTCTATTTTTTTGATTTCATATAAATTTTTAGTCAAATTGTAATAAAGGAATTTGAACCAACTTCGATATTTTTGGATTTTGATGATTTTGGTTGTTGGAGGAGTTAAATTTGAGTAAATTTAGATGAAATTAACACCTTTTTTTTTATTTTTTTATAAATTTTTAGTCAAATTGTAATAAAGGAATTTGAAACCAACTTCGATTTTTTTGGATTTTGATGAATTTTTTTGTTGGAGGAGATAAATTTGAGTGAATTTAGATGAAATTTACTTCTATTTTTTTTTGATTTCATATAAATTTTTAGTCAAATTGTAATAAAGGAATTTGAAACAACTTCGATTTTTTTGGATTTTGATGAATTTTTTTGTTGGAGGAGTTAAATTTGAGTTAATTTAGATGAAATTTACTTCTATTTTTTTGATTTCATATAAATTTTTAGTCAAATTGTAATAATGGAATTTGAACCATCTTCGATTTTTTTGGATTTTGATGAGTTTTTTTGTTGGAGGAGTTAAATTTGAGTTAATTTAGATGAAATTTACTTCTATTTTTTTGATTTCATATAAATTTTTAGACAAATTGTAATAAAGGAATTTGAACCAACTTCGATTTTTTTGGATTTTGATGATTTTGGTTGTTGGAGGAGTTAAATTTGAGTAAATTTAGATGAAATTAACACCTTTTTTGGATTTTATATACATTTTTAGTCAAATTGTAATAAATGAATTTGAAACCAACTTCGATTTTTTTGGATTTTGATGAATTTTTTTGTTGGAGGAGCTAAATTTGAGTGAATTTCGATGAAATTTACTTTCATTTTTTTGGATTTTATATATATTTTTAGTCAAATTGTAATAAAGGAATTTGAACCATCTTCGATTTTTTTGGATTTTGATGAGTTTTTTTGTTGGAGGTGTTAAATTTGAGTGAATTTAGATGAAATTTACTTCTATTTTTTTGATTTCATATAAATTTTTAGTCAAATTGTAATAAAGGAATTTGAACCAACTTCGATATTTTTGGATTTTGATGATTTTGGTTGTTGGAGGAGTTAAATTTGAGTAAATTTAGATGAAATTAACACCTTTTTTTTTATTTTTTTATAAATTTTTAGTCAAATTGTAATAAATGAATTTGAAACCAACTTCGATTTTTTTGGATTTTGATGAATTTTTTTGTTGGAGGAGCTAAATTTGAGTGAATTTAGATGAAATTTACTTTCATTTATTTGGATTTTATATAAATTTTTAGTCAAATTGTAATAAAGGAATTTGAACCATCTTCAATTTTTTTGGATTTTGATGAATTTTTTTGTTGGAGGAGCTAAATTTGAGTGAATTTAGATGAAATTTACTTTCGTTTTTTTGGATTTTATATAAATTTTTAGTCAAATTGTAATAAAAGAATTTGAACCATCTTCGATTTTTTTGGATTTTGATGAGTTTTTTTGTTGGAGGAGTTAAATTTGAGTGAATTTAGATGAAATTTACTTCTATTTTTTTGATTTCATATAAATTTTTAGTCAAATTGTAATAAAGGAATTTGAACCAACTTCGATTTTTTTGGATTTTGATGATTTTGGTTGTTGGAGGAGTTAAATTTGAGTAAATTTAAATGAATTTACTTTCATTTTTTTGGATTTTATATAAATTTTTTGTCAAATTGTAATAGAGGAATTTGAACCATCTTCGATTTTTTTGGATTTTGATGATTTTGGTTGCTGGAGGAGTTAAATTTGAGTAAATTTAGATGAAATTAACACCTTTTTTTGGATTTTATATAAATTTTTAGTCAAATTGTAATAAATGAATTTGAAACCAACTTCGATTTTTTTGGATTTTGATGAATTTTTTTGTTGGAGGAGCAAATTTTGAGTGAATTTAGATGAAATTTACTTCTATTTTTTTTTGATTTCATATAAATTTTTAGTCAAATTGTAATAAAGGAATTTGAACCATCTTCGATTTTTTTGGATTTTGATGATTTTGGTTGTTGGAGGAGTTAAATTTGAGTAAATTTAGATGAAATTAACACCTATTTTTTTGGATTTTATATAAATTTTTAGTCAAATTGTAATAAAGGAATTTGACCCAACTTCGATTTTTTTCGATTTTGATGAGTTTTTTAGTTGGAGGAGTTAAATCTGAGTTAATTTAGATGAAATTTACTTCTATTTTTTTGATTTCATATAAATATTTAGTCAAATTGTAATAGAGGAATTTGAACCAACTTCGATTTTTTTGGATTTTGATGATTTTGGTTGTTGGAGGAGTTAAACTTGAGTAAATTTAGATGAAATTAACACCTTTTTTTGGATTTTATATAAATTTTTAGTCAAATTGTAATAAATGAATTTGAAACCAATTTCGATTTTTTTGGATTTTGATGAATTTTTTGTTGGAGGAGCTAAATTTGACTGAATTTAGATGAAATTAACTTTCATTTTTCTGGATTTTATATAAATTTTTAGTCAAATTGTAATAAAGTAATTTGAAACCAACTTCGATTTTTTTGGATTTTGATGAATTTTTTTGTTGGAGGAGCTAAATTTGATTGAATTTAGATGAAATTTACTTTCATTTTTTTGGATTTTATATAAATTTTTAGTCAAATTGTAATAAAGGAATTTGAACCAACTTCGATTTTTTTGGATTTTGATGAGTTTTTTTGTTGGAGGAGTTAAATTTGAGTGAATTTAGATGAAATTAACACCTATTTCTTTGGATTTTATATAAATTTTTAGTCAAATTGTAATAAAGGAAATTGAAACCAACTTCGATTTTTTTGGATTTTGATGAATTTTTTTTTGGAGGAGCTAAATTTGAGTGAATTTAGATGAAATTTACTTCTATTTTTTTTTGATTTCATATAAATTTTTAGTCAAATTGTAATAAAGGAATTTGAACCATCTTCGATTTTTTTGGATTTTGATGAGTTTTTTTGTTGGAGGAGTTAAATTTGAGTGAATTTAGATGAAATTTACTTGTATTTTTTTGATTTCATATAAATTTTTAGTCAAATTGTAATAAAGGAATTTGAACCAACTTCGATTTTTTTGGATTTTGATGATTTTGGTTGTTGGAGGAGTTAAATTTGAGTAAATTTAGATGAAATTAACACCTTTTTTGGATTTTATATAAATTTTTAGTCAAATTGTAATAAATGAATTTGAAACCAACTTCGATTTTTTTGGATTTTGATGAGTTTTTTTGTTGGAGGAGTTAAATCTGAGTTAATTTAGATGAAATTTACTTCTATTTTTTAGATTTCATATAAATTTTTAGTCAAATTGTAATAGAGGAATTTGAACCGTCTTCGAATTTTTTGGATTTTGATGAGTTTTTTTGTTGGAGGTGTTAAATTTGAGTGAATTTAGATGAAATTTACTTCTATTTTTTTGATTTCATATAAATTTTTAGTCAAATTGTAATAAAGGAATTTGATCCAACTTCGATATTTTTGGATTTTGATGATTTGGTTGTTGGAGGAGTTAAATTTGAGTAAATTTAGATGAAATTAACACCTTTTTTTGATTTTATATAAATTTTTAGTCAAATTGTAATAATGGAATTTGAAACCAACTCCGATTTTTTTGGATTTTGATGAATTTTTTTGTTGGAGGAGCTAAATTTCAGTGAATTTAGATGAAATTTACTTCTATTTTTTTTGAATTCATATAAATTTTTAGTCAAATTGTAATACAGGAATTTGAACCAACTTCGATTTTTTTGGATTTTGATGAGTTTTTTTGTTGGAGGAGTTAAATCTGAGTTAATTTAGATGAAATTTACTTCTATTTTTTTGATTTCATATAAATTTTTAGTCAAATTGTAATAGAGGAATTTGAACCACCTTCGATTTTTTTGGATTTTGATGATTTTGGTTGTTGGAGGAGTTAAATTTGAGTAAATTTAGATGAAATTAACACCTCTTTTTTGGATTTTATATAAATTTTTAGTCAAAATGTAATAAATGAATTTGAAACCAACTTCGATTTTTTTGGATTTTGATGAATTTTTTTGTTGGAGGAGCAAAATTTGAGTGAATTTAGATGAAATTTACTTCTATTTTTTTGGATTTCATATAAATTTTTAGTCAAATTGTAATAAAGGAATTTGAACCAACTTCGATTTTTTTGGATTTTGATGATTTTGGTTGTTGGAGGAGTTAAATTTGAGTAAATTTAGATGAAATTAACACCTTTTTTGGATTTTATATAAATTTTTAGTCAAATTGTAATAAATGAATTTGAAACCAACTTCGATTTTTTTGGATTTTGATGAGTTTTTTTGTTGGAGGAGTTAAATCTGAGTTAATTTAGATGAAATTTACTTCTATTTTTTTGATTTCATATAAATTTTTAGTCAAATTGTAATAGAGGAATTTGAACCGTCTTCGAATTTTTTGGATTTTGATGAGTTTTTTTGTTGGAGGTGTTAAATTTGAGTGAATTTAGATGAAATTTACTTCTATTTTTTTGATTTCATATAAATTTTTAGTCAAATTGTAATAAAGGAATTTGAAACCAACTTCGATTTTTTTGGATTTTGATGAATTTTTTTGTTGGAGGAGATAAATTTGAGTGAATTTAGATGAAATTTACTTCTATTTTTTTTTGATTTCATATAAATTTTTAGTCAAATTGTAATAAAGGAATTTGAAACAACTTCGATTTTTTTGGATTTTGATGAATTTTTTTGTTGGAGGAGTTAAATTTGAGTTAATTTAGATGAAATTTACTTCTATTTTTTTGATTTCATATAAATTTTTAGTCAAATTGTAATAATGGAATTTGAACCATCTTCGATTTTTTTGGATTTTGATGAGTTTTTTTGTTGGAGGAGTTAAATTTGAGTTAATTTAGATGAAATTTACTTCTATTTTTTTGATTTCATATAAATTTTTAGACAAATTGTAATAAAGGAATTTGAACCAACTTCGATTTTTTTGGATTTTGATGATTTTGGTTGTTGGAGGAGTTAAATTTGAGTAAATTTAGATGAAATTAACACCTTTTTTGGATTTTATATACATTTTTAGTCAAATTGTAATAAATGAATTTGAAACCAATTTCGATTTTTTTGGATTTTGATGAATTTTTTGTTGGAGGAGCTAAATTTGACTGAATTTAGATGAAATTAACTTTCATTTTTCTGGATTTTATATAAATTTTTAGTCAAATTGTAATAAAGTAATTTGAAACCAACTTCGATTTTTTTGGATTTTGATGAATTTTTTTGTTGGAGGAGCTAAATTTGATTGAATTTAGATGAAATTTACTTTCATTTTTTTGGATTTTATATAAATTTTTAGTCAAATTGTAATAAAGGAATTTGAACCAACTTCGATTTTTTTGGATTTTGATGAGTTTTTTTGTTGGAGGAGTTAAATTTGAGTGAATTTAGATGAAATTAACACCTATTTCTTTGGATTTTATATAAATTTTTAGTCAAATTGTAATAAAGGAAATTGAAACCAACTTCGATTTTTTTGGATTTTGATGAATTTTTTTTTGGAGGAGCTAAATTTGAGTGAATTTAGATGAAATTTACTTCTATTTTTTTTTGATTTCATATAAATTTTTAGTCAAATTGTAATAAAGGAATTTGAACCATCTTCGATTTTTTTGGATTTTGATGAGTTTTTTTGTTGGAGGAGTTAAATTTGAGTGAATTTAGATGAAATTTACTTGTATTTTTTTGATTTCATATAAATTTTTAGTCAAATTGTAATAAAGGAATTTGAACCAACTTCGATTTTTTTGGATTTTGATGATTTTGGTTGTTGGAGGAGTTAAATTTGAGTAAATTTAGATGAAATTAACACCTTTTTTGGATTTTATATAAATTTTTAGTCAAATTGTAATAAATGAATTTGAAACCAACTTCGATTTTTTTGGATTTTGATGAGTTTTTTTGTTGGAGGAGTTAAATCTGAGTTAATTTAGATGAAATTTACTTCTATTTTTTAGATTTCATATAAATTTTTAGTCAAATTGTAATAGAGGAATTTGAACCGTCTTCGAATTTTTTGGATTTTGATGAGTTTTTTTGTTGGAGGTGTTAAATTTGAGTGAATTTAGATGAAATTTACTTCTATTTTTTTGATTTCATATAAATTTTTAGTCAAATTGTAATAAAGGAATTTGATCCAACTTCGATATTTTTGGATTTTGATGATTTGGTTGTTGGAGGAGTTAAATTTGAGTAAATTTAGATGAAATTAACACCTTTTTTTGATTTTATATAAATTTTTAGTCAAATTGTAATAATGGAATTTGAAACCAACTCCGATTTTTTTGGATTTTGATGAATTTTTTTGTTGGAGGAGCTAAATTTCAGTGAATTTAGATGAAATTTACTTCTATTTTTTTTGAATTCATATAAATTTTTAGTCAAATTGTAATACAGGAATTTGAACCAACTTCGATTTTTTTGGATTTTGATGAGTTTTTTTGTTGGAGGAGTTAAATCTGAGTTAATTTAGATGAAATTTACTTCTATTTTTTTGATTTCATATAAATTTTTAGTCAAATTGTAATAGAGGAATTTGAACCACCTTCGATTTTTTTGGATTTTGATGATTTTGGTTGTTGGAGGAGTTAAATTTGAGTAAATTTAGATGAAATTAACACCTCTTTTTTGGATTTTATATAAATTTTTAGTCAAAATGTAATAAATGAATTTGAAACCAACTTCGATTTTTTTGGATTTTGATGAATTTTTTTGTTGGAGGAGCAAAATTTGAGTGAATTTAGATGAAATTTACTTCTATTTTTTTGGATTTCATATAAATTTTTAGTCAAATTGTAATAAAGGAATTTGAACCAACTTCGATTTTTTTGGATTTTGATGATTTTGGTTGTTGGAGGAGTTAAATTTGAGTAAATTTAGATGAAATTAACACCTTTTTTGGATTTTATATAAATTTTTAGTCAAATTGTAATAAATGAATTTGAAACCAACTTCGATTTTTTTGGATTTTGATGAGTTTTTTTGTTGGAGGAGTTAAATCTGAGTTAATTTAGATGAAATTTACTTCTATTTTTTTGATTTCATATAAATTTTTAGTCAAATTGTAATAGAGGAATTTGAACCGTCTTCGAATTTTTTGGATTTTGATGAGTTTTTTTGTTGGAGGTGTTAAATTTGAGTGAATTTAGATGAAATTTACTTCTATTTTTTTGATTTCATATAAATTTTTAGTCAAATTGTAATAAAGGAATTTGAAACCAACTTCGATTTTTTTGGATTTTGATGAATTTTTTTGTTGGAGGAGATAAATTTGAGTGAATTTAGATGAAATTTACTTCTATTTTTTTTTGATTTCATATAAATTTTTAGTCAAATTGTAATAAAGGAATTTGAAACAACTTCGATTTTTTTGGATTTTGATGAATTTTTTTGTTGGAGGAGTTAAATTTGAGTTAATTTAGATGAAATTTACTTCTATTTTTTTGATTTCATATAAATTTTTAGTCAAATTGTAATAATGGAATTTGAACCATCTTCGATTTTTTTGGATTTTGATGAGTTTTTTTGTTGGAGGAGTTAAATTTGAGTTAATTTAGATGAAATTTACTTCTATTTTTTTGATTTCATATAAATTTTTAGACAAATTGTAATAAAGGAATTTGAACCAACTTCGATTTTTTTGGATTTTGATGATTTTGGTTGTTGGAGGAGTTAAATTTGAGTAAATTTAGATGAAATTAACACCTTTTTTGGATTTTATATACATTTTTAGTCAAATTGTAATAAATGAATTTGAAACCAACTTCGATTTTTTTGGATTTTGATGAATTTTTTTGTTGGAGGAGCTAAATTTGAGTGAATTTCGATGAAATTTACTTTCATTTTTTTGGATTTTATATATATTTTTAGTCAAATTGTAATAAAGGAATTTGAACCATCTTCGATTTTTTTGGATTTTGATGAGTTTTTTGTTGGAGGTGTTAAATTTGAGTGAATTTAGATGAAATTTACTTCTATTTTTTTGATTTCATATAAATTTTTAGTCAAATTGTAATAAAGGAATTTGAACCAACTTCGATATTTTTGGATTTTGATGATTTTGGTTGTTGGAGGAGTTAAATTTGAGTAAATTTAGATGAAATTAACACCTTTTTTTTGATTTTTTTATAAATTTTTAGTCAAATTGTAATAAATGAATTTGAAACCAACTTCGATTTTTTTGGATTTTGATGAATTTTTTTGTTGGAGGAGCTAAATTTGAGTGAATTTAGATGAAATTTACTTTCATTTATTTGGATTTTATATAAATTTTTAGTCAAATTGTAATAAAGGAATTTGAACCATCTTCAATTTTTTTGGATTTTGATGAATTTTTTTGTTGGAGGAGCTAAATTTGAGTGAATTTAGATGAAATTTACTTTCATTTTTTTGGATTTTATATAAATTTTTAGTCAAATTGTAATAAAAGAATTTGAACCATCTTCGATTTTTTTGGATTTTGATGAGTTTTTTTGTTGGAGGAGTTAAATTTGAGTGAATTTAGATGAAATTTACTTCTATTTTTTTGATTTCATATAAATTTTTAGTCATATTGTAATAAATGAATTTGAAACCAACTTCGATTTTTTTGGATTTTGATGAATTTTTTTGTTGGAGGAGTTAAATTTGAGTAAATTTAGATGAAATTAACACCTTTTTTGGATTTTATATAAATTTTTAGTCAAATTGTAATAAATGAATTTGAAACCAACTTCGATTTTTTTGGATTTTGATGAGTTTTTTTGTTGGAGGAGTTAAATCTGAGTTAATTTAGATGAAATATACTTCTATTTTTTTGATTTCATATAAATTTTTAGTCAAATTGTAATAGAGGAATTTGAACCGTCTTCGAATTTTTTGGATTTTGATGAGTTTTTTTGTTGGAGGTGTTAAATTTGAGTGAATTTAGATGAAATTTACTTCTATTTTTTTGATTTCATATAAATTTTTAGTCAAATTGTAATAAAGGAATTTGAAACCAACTTCGATTTTTTTGGATTTTGATGAATTTTTTTGTTGGAGGAGATAAATTTGAGTGAATTTAGATGAAATTTACTTCTATTTTTTTTTGATTTCATATAAATTTTTAGTCAAATTGTAATAAAGGAATTTGAAACAACTTCGATTTTTTTGGATTTTGATGAATTTTTTTGTTGGAGGAGTTAAATTTGAGTTAATTTAGATGAAATTTACTTCTATTTTTTTGATTTCATATAAATTTTTAGTCAAATTGTAATAATGGAATTTGAACCATCTTCGATTTTTTTGGATTTTGATGAGTTTTTTTGTTGGAGGAGTTAAATTTGAGTTAATTTAGATGAAATTTACTTCTATTTTTTTGATTTCATATAAATTTTTAGACAAATTGTAATAAAGGAATTTGAACCAACTTCGATTTTTTTGGATTTTGATGATTTTGGTTGTTGGAGGAGTTAAATTTGAGTAAATTTAGATGAAATTAACACCTTTTTTGGATTTTATATACATTTTTAGTCAAATTGTAATAAATGAATTTGAAACCGACTTCGATTTTTTTGGATTTTGATGAATTTTTTTGTTGGAGGAGCTAAATTTGAGTGAATTTCGATGAAATTTACTTTCATTTTTTTGGATTTTATATATATTTTTAGTCAAATTGTAATAAAGGAATTTGAACCATCTTCGATTTTTTTGGATTTTGATGAGTTTTTTTGTTGGAGGTGTTAAATTTGAGTGAATTTAGATGAAATTTACTTCTATTTTTTTGATTTCATATAAATTTTTAGTCAAATTGTAATAAAGGAATTTGAACCAACTTCGATATTTTTGGATTTTGATGATTTTGGTTGTTGGAGGAGTTAAATTTGAGTAAATTTAGATGAAATTAACACCTTTTTTTTTATTTTTTTATAAATTTTTAGTCAAATTGTAATAAATGAATTTGAAACCAACTTCGATTTTTTTGGATTTTGATGAATTTTTTTGTTGGAGGAGCTAAATTTGAGTGAATTTAGATGAAATTTACTTTCATTTATTTGGATTTTATATAAATATTTAGTCAAATTGTAATAGAGGAATTTGAACCAACTTCGATTTTTTTGGATTTTGATGATTTTGGTTGTTGGAGGAGTTAAACTTGAGTAAATTTAGATGAAATTAACACCTTTTTTTGGATTTTATATAAATTTTTAGTCAAATTGTAATAAATGAATTTGAAACCAATTTCGATTTTTTTGGATTTTGATGAATTTTTTGTTGGAGGAGCTAAATTTGACTGAATTTAGATGAAATTAACTTTCATTTTTCTGGATTTTATATAAATTTTTAGTCAAATTGTAATAAAGTAATTTGAAACCAACTTCGATTTTTTTGGATTTTGATGAATTTTTTTGTTGGAGGAGCTAAATTTGATTGAATTTAGATGAAATTTACTTTCATTTTTTTGGATTTTATATAAATTTTTAGTCAAATTGTAATAAAGGAATTTGAACCAACTTCGATTTTTTTGGATTTTGATGAGTTTTTTTGTTGGAGGAGTTAAATTTGAGTGAATTTAGATGAAATTAACACCTATTTCTTTGGATTTTATATAAATTTTTAGTCAAATTGTAATAAAGGAAATTGAAACCAACTTCGATTTTTTTGGATTTTGATGAATTTTTTTTGGAGGAGCTAAATTTGAGTGAATTTAGATGAAATTTACTTCTATTTTTTTTTGATTTCATATAAATTTTTAGTCAAATTGTAATAAAGGAATTTGAACCATCTTCGATTTTTTTGGATTTTGATGAGTTTTTTTGTTGGAGGAGTTAAATTTGAGTGAATTTAGATGAAATTTACTTGTATTTTTTTGATTTCATATAAATTTTTAGTCAAATTGTAATAAAGGAATTTGAACCAACTTCGATTTTTTTGGATTTTGATGATTTTGGTTGTTGGAGGAGTTAAATTTGAGTAAATTTAGATGAAATTAACACCTTTTTTGGATTTTATATAAATTTTTAGTCAAATTGTAATAAATGAATTTGAAACCAACTTCGATTTTTTTGGATTTTGATGAGTTTTTTTGTTGGAGGAGTTAAATCTGAGTTAATTTAGATGAAATTTACTTCTATTTTTTTGATTTCATATAAATTTTTAGTCAAATTGTAATGGAGGAATTTGAACCGTCTTCGAATTTTTTGGATTTTGATGAGTTTTTTTGTTGGAGGTGTTAAATTTGAGTGAATTTAGATGAAATTTACTTCTATTTTTTTGATTTCATATAAATTTTTAGTCAAATTGTAATAAAGGAATTTGAAACCAACTTCGATTTTTTTGGATTTTGATGAATTTTTTTGTTGGAGGAGATAAATTTGAGTGAATTTAGATGAAATTTACTTCTATTTTTTTTTGATTTCATATAAATTTTTAGTCAAATTGTAATAAAGGAATTTGAAACAACTTCGATTTTTTTGGATTTTGATGAATTTTTTTGTTGGAGGAGTTAAATTTGAGTTAATTTAGATGAAATTTACTTCTATTTTTTTGATTTCATATAAATTTTTAGTCAAATTGTAATAATGGAATTTGAACCATCTTCGATTTTTTTGGATTTTGATGAGTTTTTTTGTTGGAGGAGTTAAATTTGAGTTAATTTAGATGAAATTTACTTCTATTTTTTTGATTTCATATAAATTTTTAGACAAATTGTAATAAAGGAATTTGAACCAACTTCGATTTTTTTGGATTTTGATGATTTTGGTTGTTGGAGGAGTTAAATTTGAGTAAATTTAGATGAAATTAACACCTTTTTTGGATTTTATATACATTTTTAGTCAAATTGTAATAAATGAATTTGAAACCAACTTCGATTTTTTTGGATTTTGATGAATTTTTTTGTTGGAGGAGCTAAATTTGAGTGAATTTCGATGAAATTTACTTTCATTTTTTTGGATTTTATATATATTTTTAGTCAAATTGTAATAAAGGAATTTGAACCATCTTCGATTTTTTTGGATTTTGATGAGTTTTTTTGTTGGAGGTGTTAAATTTGAGTGAATTTAGATGAAATTTACTTCTATTTTTTTGATTTCATATAAATTTTTAGTCAAATTGTAATAAAGGAATTTGAACCAACTTCGATATTTTTGGATTTTGATGATTTTGGTTGTGGAGGAGTTAAATTTGAGTAAATTTAGATGAAATTAACACCTTTTTTTTTATTTTTTTATAAATTTTTAGTCAAATTGTAATAAATGAATTTGAAACCAACTTCGATTTTTTTGGATTTTGATGAATTTTTTTGTTGGAGGAGCTAAATTTGAGTGAATTTAGATGAAATTTACTTTCATTTATTTGGATTTTATATAAATTTTTAGTCAAATTGTAATAAAGGAATTTGAACCATCTTCAATTTTTTTGGATTTTGATGAATTTTTTTGTTGGAGGAGCTAAATTTGAGTGAATTTAGATGAAATTTACTTTCATTTTTTTGGATTTTATATAAATTTTTAGTCAAATTGTATTAAAAGAATTTGAACCATCTTCGATTTTTTTGGATTTTGATGAGTTTTTTTGTTGGAGGAGTTAAATTTGAGTGAATTTAAATGAAATTTACTTCTATTTTTTTGATTTCATATAAATTTTTAGTCAAATTGTAATAAAGGAATTTGAACCAACTTCGATTTTTTTGGATTTTGATGATTTTGGTTGTTGGAGGAGTTAAATTTGAGTAAATTTAAATGAATTTACTTTCATTTTTTTGGATTTTATATAAATTTTTTGTCAAATTGTAATAGAGGAATTTGAACCATCTTCGATTTTTTTGGATTTTGATGATTTTGGTTGCTGGAGGAGTTAAATTTGAGTAAATTTAGATGAAATTAACACCTTTTTTTGGATTTTATATAAATTTTTAGTCAAATTGTAATAAATGAATTTGAAACCAACTTCGATTTTTTTGGATTTTGATGAATTTTTTTGTTGGAGGAGCAAATTTTGAGTGAATTTAGATGAAATTTACTTCTATTTTTTTTTGATTTCATATAAATTTTTAGTCAAATTGTAATAAAGGAAATTGAAACCAACTTCGATTTTTTTGGATTTTGATGAATTTTTTTTTGGAGGAGCTAAATTTGAGTGAATTTAGATGAAATTTACTTCTATTTTTTTTTGATTTCATATAAATTTTTAGTCAAATTGTAATAAAGGAATTTGAACCATCTTCGATTTTTTTGGATTTTGATGAGTTTTTTTGTTGGAGGAGTTAAATTTGAGTGAATTTAGATGAAATTTACTTGTATTTTTTTGATTTCATATAAATTTTTAGTCAAATTGTAATAAATGAATTTGAACCAACTTCGATTTTTTTGGATTTTGATGATTTTGGTTGTTGGAGGAGTAAAATTTGAGTAAATTTAGATGAAATTAACACCTATTTTTTTGGATTTTATATAAATTTTTAGTCAAATTGTAATAAAGGAATTTGAAACCAACTTCGATTTTTTTGGATTTTGATGAATTTTTTTGTTGGAGGAGCAAAATTTGAGTGAATTTAGATGAAATTTACTTCTATTTTTTTGATTTCATATAAATTTTTAGTCAAATTGTAATAAAGGAATTTGAACCAACTTCGATTTTTTTGGATTTTGATGATTTTGGTTGTTGGAGGAGTTAAATTTGAGTAAATTTAGATGAAATTAACACCTTTTTTGGATTTTATATAAATTTTTAGTCAAATTGTAATAAATGAATTTGAAACCAATTTCGATTTTTTTGGATTTTGATGAATTTTTTTGTTGGAGGAGCTAAATTTGACTGAATTTAGATGAAATTTTCTTTCATTTTTTTGGATTTTATATAAATTTTTAGTCAAATTGTAATAAAGTAATTTGAACCAACTTCGATATTTTTGGATTTTGATGATTTTGGTTGTTGGAGGAGTTAAATTTGAGTAAATTTAGATGAAATTAACACTTTTTTTTTGATTTTTTATAAATTTTTAGTCAAATTGTAATAAAGGAATTTGAACCAATTTCGATTTTTTTGGATTTTGATGATTTTGGTTGTTGGAGGAGTTAAATTTGAGTAAATTTAGATGAAATTAACACCTATTTTTTTGGATTTTATATAAATTTTTAGTCAAATTGTAATAAAGGAATTTGACCCAACTTCGATTTTTTTCGATTTTGATGAGTTTTTTAGTTGGAGGAGTTAAATCTGAGTTAATTTAGATGAAATTTACTTCTATTTTTTTGATTTCATATAAATATTTAGTCAAATTGTAATAGAGGAATTTGAACCAACTTCGATTTTTTTGGATTTTGATGATTTTGGTTGTTGGAGGAGTTAAACTTGAGTAAATTTAGATGAAATTAACACCTTTTTTTGGATTTTATATAAATTTTTAGTCAAATTGTAATAAATGAATTTGAAACCAATTTCGATTTTTTTGGATTTTGATGAATTTTTTGTTGGAGGAGCTAAATTTGACTGAATTTAGATGAAATTAACTTTCATTTTTCTGGATTTTATATAAATTTTTAGTCAAATTGTAATAAAGTAATTTGAAACCAACTTCGATTTTTTTGGATTTTGATGAATTTTTTTGTTGGAGGAGCTAAATTTGATTGAATTTAGATGAAATTTACTTTCATTTTTTTGGATTTTATATAAATTTTTAGTCAAATTGTAATAAAGGAATTTGAACCAACTTCGATTTTTTTGGATTTTGATGAGTTTTTTTGTTGGAGGAGTTAAATTTGAGTGAATTTAGATGAAATTAACACCTATTTCTTTGGATTTTATATAAATTTTTAGTCAAATTGTAATAAAGGAAATTGAAACCAACTTCGATTTTTTTGGATTTTGATGAATTTTTTTTTGGAGGAGCTAAATTTGAGTGAATTTAGATGAAATTTACTTCTATTTTTTTTTGATTTCATATAAATTTTTAGTCAAATTGTAATAAAGGAATTTGAACCATCTTCGATTTTTTTGGATTTTGATGAGTTTTTTTGTTGGAGGAGTTAAATTTGAGTGAATTTAGATGAAATTTACTTGTATTTTTTTGATTTCATATAAATTTTTAGTCAAATTGTAATAAATGAATTTGAACCAACTTCGATTTTTTTGGATTTTGATGATTTTGGTTGTTGGAGGAGTAAAATTTGAGTAAATTTAGATGAAATTAACACCTATTTTTTTGGATTTTATATAAATTTTTAGTCAAATTGTAATAAAGGAATTTGAAACCAACTTCGATTTTTTTGGATTTTGATGAATTTTTTTGTTGGAGGAGCAAAATTTGAGTGAATTTAGATGAAATTTACTTCTATTTTTTTGATTTCATATAAATTTTTAGTCAAATTGTAATAAAGGAATTTGAACCAACTTCGATTTTTTTGGATTTTGATGATTTTGGTTGTTGGAGGAGTTAAATTTGAGTAAATTTAGATGAAATTAACACCTTTTTTGGATTTTATATAAATTTTTAGTCAAATTGTAATAAATGAATTTGAACCAACTTCGATTTTTTTGGATTTTGATGATTTTGGTTGTTGGAGGAGTTAAATTTGAGTAAATTTAGATGAAATTAACACCTTTTTTGGATTTTATATAAATTTTTAGTCAAATTGTAATAATGGAATTTGAAACCAACTCCGATTTTTTTGGATTTTGATGAATTTTTTGTTGGAGGAGCTAAATTTGAGTGAATTTAGATGAAATTTACCTCTATTTTTTTTGATTTCATATAAATTTTTAGTCAAATTGTAATACAGGAATTTGAACCATCTTCGATTTTTTTGGATTTTGATGAATTTTTTTGTTGGAGGAGCTAAATTTGAGTGAATTTAGATGAAATTTACTTTCATTTTTTTGGATTTTATATAAATTTTTAATCAAATTGTAATAAAGGAATTTGAACCATCTTCGATTTTTTTGGATTTTGATGAATTTTTTTGTTGGAGGAGCTAAATTTGAGTGAATTTAGATGAAATTTACTTTCATTTTTTTGGATTTTATATAAATTTTTAGTCAAATTGTAATAAAGGAATTTGAACCATCTTCGATTTTTTTGGATTTTGATGGGTTTTTTTGTTGGAGGAGTTAAATTTGAGTGAATTTAGATGAAATTTACTTCTATTTTTTTTATTTCATATAAATTTTTAGTCAAATTGTAATAAAGGAATTTGAACCAACTTCGATTTTTTTGGATTTTGATGATTTTGGTTGTTGGAGGAGTTAAATTTGAGTAAATTTAGATGAATTTACTTTCATTTTTTTGGATTTTATATAAATTTTTAGTCAAATTGTAATAAAGGAATTTGAACCATCTTCGATTTTTTTGGATTTTGATGAGTTTTTTTGTTGGAGGAGTTAAATTTGAGTGAATTTAGATGAAATTTACTTCTATTTTTTTGATTTCATATAAATTTTTAGTCAAATTGTAATAAAGGAATTTGAACCAACTTCGATTTTTTTGGATTTTGATGATTTTGGTTGTTGGAGGAGTTAAATTTGAGTAAATTTAGATGAAATTAACACCTATTTTTTTGGATTTTATATAAATTTTTAGTCAAATTGTAATAAAGGAATTTGAAACCAACTTCGATTTTTTTGGATTTTGATGAATTTTTTTGTTGGAGGAGCAAAATTTGAGTGAATTTAGATGAAATTTACTTCTATTTTTTTTGATTTCATATAAATTTTTAGTCAAATTGTAATAAAGGAATTTGACCCAACTTCGATTTTTTTCGATTTTGATGAGTTTTTTAGTTGGAGGAGTTAAATCTGAGTTAATTTAGATGAAATTTACTTCTATTTTTTTGATTTCATATAAATTTTTAGTCAAATTGTAATAGAGGAATTTGAACCAACTTCGATTTTTTTGGATTTTGATGATTTTGGTTGTTGGAGGAGTTAAACTTGAGTAAATTTAGATGAAATTAACACCTTTTTTTGGATTTTATATAAATTTTTAGTCAAATTGTAATAAATGAATTTGAAACCAATTTCGATTTTTTTGGATTTTGATGAATTTTTTGTTGGAGGAGCTAAATTTGACTGAATTTAGATGAAATTAACTTTCATTTTTCTGGATTTTATATAAATTTTTAGTCAAATTGTAATAAAGTAATTTGAAACCAACTTCGATTTTTTTGGATTTTGATGAATTTTTTTGTTGGAGGAGCTAAATTTGATTGAATTTAGATGAAATTTACTTTCATTTTTTTGGATTTTATATAAATTTTTAGTCAAATTGTAATAAAGGAATTTGAACCAACTTCGATTTTTTTGGATTTTGATGAGTTTTTTTGTTGGAGGAGTTAAATTTGAGTGAATTTAGATGAAATTAACACCTATTTCTTTGGATTTTATATAAATTTTTAGTCAAATTGTAATAAAGGAAATTGAAACCAACTTCGATTTTTTTGGATTTTGATGAATTTTTTTTTGGAGGAGCTAAATTTGAGTGAATTTAGATGAAATTTACTTCTATTTTTTTTTGATTTCATATAAATTTTTAGTCAAATTGTAATAAAGGAATTTGAACCATCTTCGATTTTTTTGGATTTTGATGAGTTTTTTTGTTGGAGGAGTTAAATTTGAGTGAATTTAGATGAAATTTACTTGTATTTTTTTGATTTCATATAAATTTTTAGTCAAATTGTAATAAATGAATTTGAACCAATTTCGATTTTTTTGGATTTTGATGATTTTGGTTGTTGGAGGAGTAAAATTTGAGTAAATTTAGATGAAATTAACACCTATTTTTTTGGATTTTATATAAATTTTTAGTCAAATTGTAATAAAGGAATTTGAAACCAACTTCGATTTTTTTGGATTTTGATGAATTTTTTTGTTGGAGGAGCAAAATTTGAGTGAATTTAGATGAAATTTACTTCTATTTTTTTTTGATTTCATATAAATTTTTAGTCAAATTGTAATAAAGGAATTTGACACAACTTCGATTTTTTTGGATTTTGATGAGTTTTTTAGTTGGAGGAGTTAAATCTGAGTTAATTTAGATGAAATTTACTTCTATTTTTTTGATTTCATATAAATTTTTAGTCAAATTGTAATAGAGGAATTTGAACCAACTTCGATTTTTTTGGATTTTGATGATTTTGGTTGTTGGAGGAGTTAAACTTGAGTAAATTTAGATGAAATTAACACCTTTTTTTGGATTTTATATAAATTTTTAGTCAAATTGTAATAAATGAATTTGAAACCAATTTCGATTTTTTTGGATTTTGATGAATTTTTTGTTGGAGGAGCTAAATTTGACTGAATTTAGATGAAATTTACTTTCATTTTTCTGGATTTTATATAAATTTTTAGTCAAATTGTAATAAAGTAATTTGAAACCAACTTCGATTTTTTTGGATTTTGATGAATTTTTTTGTTGGAGGAGCTAAATTTGATTGAATTTAGATGAAATTTACTTTCATTTTTTTGGATTTTATATAAATTTTTAGTCAAATTGTAATAAAGGAATTTGAACCAACTTCGATTTTTTTGGATTTTGATGAGTTTTTTTGTTGGAGGAGTTAAATTTGAGTGAATTTAGATGAAATTAACACCTATTTCTTTGGATTTTATATAAATTTTTAGTCAAATTGTAATAAAGGAAATTGAAACCAACTTCGATTTTTTTGGATTTTGATGAATTTTTTTTTGGAGGAGCTAAATTTGAGTGAATTTAGATGAAATTTACTTCTATTTTTTTTTGATTTCATATAAATTTTTAGTCAAATTGTAATAAAGGAATTTGAACCATCTTCGATTTTTTTGGATTTTGATGAGTTTTTTTGTTGGAGGAGTTAAATTTGAGTGAATTTAGATGAAATTTACTTGTATTTTTTTGATTTCATATAAATTTTTAGTCAAATTGTAATAAATGAATTTGAACCAACTTCGATTTTTTTGGATTTTGATGATTTTGGTTGTTGGAGGAGTAAAATTTGAGTAAATTTAGATGAAATTAACACCTATTTTTTTGGATTTTATATAAATTTTTAGTCAAATTGTAATAAAGGAATTTGAAACCAACTTCGATTTTTTTGGATTTTGATGAATTTTTTTGTTGGAGGAGCAAAATTTGAGTGAATTTAGATGAAATTTACTTCTATTTTTTTTTGATTTCATATAAATTTTTAGTCAAATTGTAATAAAGGAATTTGACCCAACTTCGATTTTTTTCGATTTTGATGAGTTTTTTAGTTGGAGGAGTTAAATCTGAGTTAATTTAGATGAAATTTACTTCTATTTTTTTCATTTCATATAAATTTTTAGTCAAATTGTAATAGAGGAATTTGAACCATCTTCGATTTTTTTGGATTTTGATGAATTTTTTTGTTGGAGGAGCAAAATTTGAGTGAATTTAGATGAAATTTACTTCTATTTTTTTTTGATTTCATATAAATTTTTAGTCAAATTGTAATAAAGGAATTTGACCCAACTTCGTTTTTTTTCGATTTTGATGAGTTTTTTAGTTGGAGGAGTTAAATCTGAGTTAATTTAGATGAAATTTACTCCTATTTTTTTGATTTCATATAAATTTTTAGTCAAATTGTAATAGAGGAATTTGAACCAACTTCGATTTTTTGGATTTTGATGATTTTGGTTGTTGGAGGAGTTAAATTTGAGTAAATTTAGATGAAATTAACACCTTTTTTGGATTTTATATAAATTTTTAGTCAAATTGTAATAAATGAATTTGAAACCAACTTCGATTTTTTTGGATTTTAATGAATTATTTTGTTGGAGGAGCTAAATTTGAGTGAATTTAGATGAAATTTACTTTCATTTTTTTGGATTTTATATAAATTTTTAGTCAAATTGTAATAAAGGAATTTGAACCATCTTCGATTTTTTGGGATTTTGATGAGTTTTTTTGTTGGAGGTGTTAAATTTGAGTGAATTTAGATGAAATTTACTTCTATTTTTTTGATTTCATATAAATTTTTAGTCAAATTGTAATAAAGGAATTTGAACCAACTTCGATTTTTTTGGATTTTGATGATTTTGGTTGTTGGAGGAGTTAAATTTGAGTAAATTTAGATGAAATTAACACCTTTTTTCGATTTTATATAAATTTTTAGTCAAATTGTAATAAATGAATTTGAAACCAACTTCGATTTTTTTGGATTTTGATGAATTTTTTTGTTGGAGGAGCTAAATTTGAGTGAATTTAGATGAAATTTACTTCTATTTTTTTTTGATTTCATATAAATTTTTAGTCAAATTGTAATAAAGGAATTTGAACCATCTTCGATTTTTTTGGATTTTGATGAGTTTTTTTGTTGGAGGAGTTAAATTTGAGTGAATTTAGATGAAATTTACTTCTATTTTTTTGATTTCATATAAATTTTTAGTCAAATTGTAATAAAGGAATTTGAACCAACTTCGATTTTTTTGGATTTTGATGATTTTGGTTGTTGGAGGAGTTAAATTTGAGTAAATTTAGATGAAATTAACACCTATTTTTTTGGATTTTATATAAATTTTTAGTCAAATTGTAATAATGGAATTTGAAACCAACTTCGATTTTTTTGGATTTTGATGAATTTTTTTGTTGGAGGAGCAAAATTTGAGTGAATTTAGATGAAATTTACTTTCATTTTTTTTGATTTTATATAAATTTTTAGTCAAATTGTAATAAAGGAATTTGAACCATCTTCGATTTTTTTGGATTTTGATGAGTTTTTTTGTTGGAGGAGTTAAATTTGAGTGAATTTAGATGAAATTTACTTATATTTTTTTGATTTCATATAAATTTTTAGTCAAATTGTAATAAAGGAATTTGAACCAACTTCGATTTTTTTGGATTTTGATGATTTTGGTTGTTGGAGGAGTTAAATTTGAGTAAATTTAGATGAAATTAACACCTTTTTTTGGATTTTATATAAATTTTTAGTCAAATTGTAATAAATGAATTTGAAACCAATTTCGATTTTTTTGGATTTTGATGAATTTTTTTGTTGGAGGAGCTAAATTTGACTGAATTTAGATGAAATTTACTTTCATTTTTCTGGATTTTATATAAATTTTTAGTCAAATTGTAATAAAGTAATTTGAAACCAACTTCGATTTTTTTGGATTTTGATGAATTTTTTTGTTGGAGGAGCAAAATTTGAGTGAATTTAGATGAAATTTACTTTCATTTTTTTGGATTTTATATAAATTTTTAGTCAAATTGTAATAAAGGAATTTGAACCATCTTCGATTTTTTTGGATTTTGATGAATTTTTTTGTTGGAGGAGCTAAATTTGAGTGAATTTAGATGAAATTTACTTTCATTTTTTGGATTTTATATAAATTTTTAGTCAAATTGTAATAAATGAATTTGAAACCAATTTCGATTTTTTTGGATTTTGATGAATTTTTTTGTTGGAGGAGCTAAATTTGACTGAATTTAGATGAAATTTACTTTCATTTTTCTGGATTTTATATAAATTTTTAGTCAAATTGTAATAAAGTAATTTGAAACCAACTTCGATTTTTTTGGATTTTGATGAATTTTTTTGTTGGAGGAGCAAAATTTGAGTGAATTTAGATGAAATTTACTTTCATTTTTTTGGATTTTATATAAATTTTTAGTCAAATTGTAATAAAGGAATTTGAACCATCTTCGATTTTTTTGGATTTTGATGAATTTTTTTGTTGGAGGAGCTAAATTTGAGTGAATTTAGATGAAATTTACTTTCATTTTTTGGATTTTATATAAATTTTTAGTCAAATTGTAATAAAGGAATTTGAACCATCTTCGATTTTTTTGGATTTTGATGGGTTTTTTGCTGGAGGAGTTAAATTTGAGTGAATTTAGATGAAATTTACTTCTATTTTTTTTATTTCATATAAATTTTTAGTCAAATTGTAATAAAGGAATTTGAACCAACTTCGATTTTTTTTTATTTTTATGATTTTGGTTGTTGGAGGAGTTAAATTTGAGTAAATTTAGATGAATTTACTTTCATTTTTTTTGATTTTATATAAATTTTTAGTCAAATTGTAATAAAGGAATTTGAACCATCTTCGATTTTTTTGGATTTTGATGAGTTTTTTTGTTGGAGGAGTTAAATTTGAGTGAATTTAGATGAAATTTACTTCTATTTTTTTGATTTCATATAAATTTTTAGTCAAATTGTAATAAAGGAATTTGAACCAACTTCGATTTTTTTGGATTTTGATGATTTTGGTTGTTGGAGGAGTTAAATTTGAGTAAATTTAGATGAAATTAACACCTATTTTTTTGGATTTTATATAAATTTTTAGTCAAATTGTAATAAAGGAATTTGAAACCAACTTCGATTTTTTTGGATTTTGATGAATTTTTTTGTTGGAGGAGCAAAATTTGAGTGAATTTAGATGAAATTTACTTCTATTTTTTTTTGATTTCATATAAATGTTTAGTCAAATTGTAATAAAGGAATTTGAACCATCTTCGATTTTTTTGGATTTTGATGAGTTTTTTTGTTGGAGGAGTTAAATTTGAGTGAATTTAGATGAAATTTACTTGTATTTTTTTGATTTCATATAAATTTTTAGTCAAATTGTAATAAATGAATTTGAACCAACTTCGATTTTTTTGGATTTTGATGATTTTGGTTGTTGGAGGAGTAAAATTTGAGTAAATTTAGATGAAATTAACACCTATTTTTTTGGATTTTATATAAATTTTTAGTCAAATTGTAATAAAGGAATTTGAAACCAACTTCGATTTTTTTGGATTTTGATGAATTTTTTTGTTGGAGGAGCAAAATTTGAGTGAATTTAGATGAAATTTACTTCTATTTTTTTGATTTCATATAAATTTTTAGTCAAATTGTAATAAAGGAATTTGAACCAACTTCGATTTTTTTGGATTTTGATGATTTTGGTTGTTGGAGGAGTTAAATTTGAGTAAATTTAGATGAAATTAACACCTTTTTTGGATTTTATATAAATTTTTAGTCAAATTGTAATAAATGAATTTGAACCAACTTCGATTTTTTTGGATTTTGATGATTTTGGTTGTTGGAGGAGTTAAATTTGAGTAAATTTAGATGAAATTAACACCTTTTTTGGATTTTATATAAATTTTTAGTCAAATTGTAATAATGGAATTTGAAACCAACTCCGATTTTTTTGGATTTTGATGAATTTTTTGTTGGAGGAGCTAAATTTGAGTGAATTTAGATGAAATTTACCTCTATTTTTTTTGATTTCATATAAATTTTTAGTCAAATTGTAATACAGGAATTTGAACCATCTTCGATTTTTTTGGATTTTGATGAATTTTTTTGTTGGAGGAGCTAAATTTGAGTGAATTTAGATGAAATTTACTTTCATTTTTTTGGATTTTATATAAATTTTTAATCAAATTGTAATAAAGGAATTTGAACCATCTTCGATTTTTTTGGATTTTGATGAATTTTTTTGTTGGAGGAGCTAAATTTGAGTGAATTTAGATGAAATTTACTTTCATTTTTTTGGATTTTATATAAATTTTTAGTCAAATTGTAATAAAGGAATTTGAACCATCTTCGATTTTTTTGGATTTTGATGGGTTTTTTTGTTGGAGGAGTTAAATTTGAGTGAATTTAGATGAAATTTACTTCTATTTTTTTTATTTCATATAAATTTTTAGTCAAATTGTAATAAAGGAATTTGAACCAACTTCGATTTTTTTGGATTTTGATGATTTTGGTTGTTGGAGGAGTTAAATTTGAGTAAATTTAGATGAATTTACTTTCATTTTTTTGGATTTTATATAAATTTTTAGTCAAATTGTAATAAAGGAATTTGAACCATCTTCGATTTTTTTGGATTTTGATGAGTTTTTTTGTTGGAGGAGTTAAATTTGAGTGAATTTAGATGAAATTTACTTCTATTTTTTTGATATCATATAAATTTTTAGTCAAATTGTAATAAAGGAATTTGAACCAACTTCGATTTTTTTGGATTTTGATGATTTTGGTTGTTGGAGGAGTTAAATTTGAGTAAATTTAGATGAAATTAACACCTATTTTTTTGGATTTTATATAAATTTTTAGTCAAATTGTAATAAAGGAATTTGAAACCAACTTCGATTTTTTTGGATTTTGATGAATTTTTTTGTTGGAGGAGCAAAATTTGAGTGAATTTAGATGAAATTTACTTCTATTTTTTTTGATTTCATATAAATTTTTAGTCAAATTGTAATAAAGGAATTTGACCCAACTTCGATTTTTTTCGATTTTGATGAGTTTTTTAGTTGGAGGAGTTAAATCTGAGTTAATTTAGATGAAATTTACTTCTATTTTTTTGATTTCATATAAATTTTTAGTCAAATTGTAATAGAGGAATTTGAACCAACTTCGATTTTTTTGGATTTTGATGATTTTGGTTGTTGGAGGAGTTAAACTTGAGTAAATTTAGATGAAATTAACACCTTTTTTTGGATTTTATATAAATTTTTAGTCAAATTGTAATAAATGAATTTGAAACCAATTTCGATTTTTTTGGATTTTGATGAATTTTTTGTTGGAGGAGCTAAATTTGACTGAATTTAGATGAAATTAACTTTCATTTTTCTGGATTTTATATAAATTTTTAGTCAAATTGTAATAAAGTAATTTGAAACCAACTTCGATTTTTTTGGATTTTGATGAATTTTTTTGTTGGAGGAGCTAAATTTGATTGAATTTAGATGAAATTTACTTTCATTTTTTTGGATTTTATATAAATTTTTAGTCAAATTGTAATAAAGGAATTTGAACCAACTTCGATTTTTTTGGATTTTGATGAGTTTTTTTGTTGGAGGAGTTAAATTTGAGTGAATTTAGATGAAATTAACACCTATTTCTTTGGATTTTATATAAATTTTTAGTCAAATTGTAATAAAGGAAATTGAAACCAACTTCGATTTTTTTGGATTTTGATGAATTTTTTTTTGGAGGAGCTAAATTTGAGTGAATTTAGATGAAATTTACTTCTATTTTTTTTTGATTTCATATAAATTTTTAGTCAAATTGTAATAAAGGAATTTGAACCATCTTCGATTTTTTTGGATTTTGATGAGTTTTTTTGTTGGAGGAGTTAAATTTGAGTGAATTTAGATGAAATTTACTTGTATTTTTTTGATTTCATATAAATTTTTAGTCAAATTGTAATAAATGAATTTGAACCAATTTCGATTTTTTTGGATTTTGATGATTTTGGTTGTTGGAGGAGTAAAATTTGAGTAAATTTAGATGAAATTAACACCTATTTTTTTGGATTTTATATAAATTTTTAGTCAAATTGTAATAAAGGAATTTGAAACCAACTTCGATTTTTTTGGATTTTGATGAATTTTTTTGTTGGAGGAGCAAAATTTGAGTGAATTTAGATGAAATTTACTTCTATTTTTTTTTGATTTCATATAAATTTTTAGTCAAATTGTAATAAAGGAATTTGACACAACTTCGATTTTTTTGGATTTTGATGAGTTTTTTAGTTGGAGGAGTTAAATCTGAGTTAATTTAGATGAAATTTACTTCTATTTTTTTGATTTCATATAAATTTTTAGTCAAATTGTAATAGAGGAATTTGAACCAACTTCGATTTTTTTGGATTTTGATGATTTTGGTTGTTGGAGGAGTTAAACTTGAGTAAATTTAGATGAAATTAACACCTTTTTTTGGATTTTATATAAATTTTTAGTCAAATTGTAATAAATGAATTTGAAACCAATTTCGATTTTTTTGGATTTTGATGAATTTTTTGTTGGAGGAGCTAAATTTGACTGAATTTAGATGAAATTTACTTTCATTTTTCTGGATTTTATATAAATTTTTAGTCAAATTGTAATAAAGTAATTTGAAACCAACTTCGATTTTTTTGGATTTTGATGAATTTTTTTGTTGGAGGAGCTAAATTTGATTGAATTTAGATGAAATTTACTTTCATTTTTTTGGATTTTATATAAATTTTTAGTCAAATTGTAATAAAGGAATTTGAACCAACTTCGATTTTTTTGGATTTTGATGAGTTTTTTTGTTGGAGGAGTTAAATTTGAGTGAATTTAGATGAAATTAACACCTATTTCTTTGGATTTTATATAAATTTTTAGTCAAATTGTAATAAAGGAAATTGAAACCAACTTCGATTTTTTTGGATTTTGATGAATTTTTTTTTGGAGGAGCTAAATTTGAGTGAATTTAGATGAAATTTACTTCTATTTTTTTTTGATTTCATATAAATTTTTAGTCAAATTGTAATAAAGGAATTTGAACCATCTTCGATTTTTTTGGATTTTGATGAGTTTTTTTGTTGGAGGAGTTAAATTTGAGTGAATTTAGATGAAATTTACTTGTATTTTTTTGATTTCATATAAATTTTTAGTCAAATTGTAATAAATGAATTTGAACCAACTTCGATTTTTTTGGATTTTGATGATTTTGGTTGTTGGAGGAGTAAAATTTGAGTAAATTTAGATGAAATTAACACCTATTTTTTTGGATTTTATATAAATTTTTAGTCAAATTGTAATAAAGGAATTTGAAACCAACTTCGATTTTTTTGGATTTTGATGAATTTTTTTGTTGGAGGAGCAAAATTTGAGTGAATTTAGATGAAATTTACTTCTATTTTTTTTTGATTTCATATAAATTTTTAGTCAAATTGTAATAAAGGAATTTGACCCAACTTCGATTTTTTTCGATTTTGATGAGTTTTTTAGTTGGAGGAGTTAAATCTGAGTTAATTTAGATGAAATTTACTTCTATTTTTTTCATTTCATATAAATTTTTAGTCAAATTGTAATAGAGGAATTTGAACCATCTTCGATTTTTTTGGATTTTGATGAATTTTTTTGTTGGAGGAGCAAAATTTGAGTGAATTTAGATGAAATTTACTTCTATTTTTTTTTGATTTCATATAAATTTTTAGTCAAATTGTAATAAAGGAATTTGACCCAACTTCGTTTTTTTTCGATTTTGATGAGTTTTTTAGTTGGAGGAGTTAAATCTGAGTTAATTTAGATGAAATTTACTCCTATTTTTTTGATTTCATATAAATTTTTAGTCAAATTGTAATAGAGGAATTTGAACCAACTTCGATTTTTTGGATTTTGATGATTTTGGTTGTTGGAGGAGTTAAATTTGAGTAAATTTAGATGAAATTAACACCTTTTTTGGATTTTATATAAATTTTTAGTCAAATTGTAATAAATGAATTTGAAACCAACTTCGATTTTTTTGGATTTTAATGAATTATTTTGTTGGAGGAGCTAAATTTGAGTGAATTTAGATGAAATTTACTTTCATTTTTTTGGATTTTATATAAATTTTTAGTCAAATTGTAATAAAGGAATTTGAACCATCTTCGATTTTTTGGGATTTTGATGAGTTTTTTTGTTGGAGGTGTTAAATTTGAGTGAATTTAGATGAAATTTACTTCTATTTTTTTGATTTCATATAAATTTTTAGTCAAATTGTAATAAAGGAATTTGAACCAACTTCGATTTTTTTGGATTTTGATGATTTTGGTTGTTGGAGGAGTTAAATTTGAGTAAATTTAGATGAAATTAACACCTTTTTTCGATTTTATATAAATTTTTAGTCAAATTGTAATAAATGAATTTGAAACCAACTTCGATTTTTTTGGATTTTGATGAATTTTTTTGTTGGAGGAGCTAAATTTGAGTGAATTTAGATGAAATTTACTTCTATTTTTTTTTGATTTCATATAAATTTTTAGTCAAATTGTAATAAAGGAATTTGAACCATCTTCGATTTTTTTGGATTTTGATGAGTTTTTTTGTTGGAGGAGTTAAATTTGAGTGAATTTAGATGAAATTTACTTCTATTTTTTTGATTTCATATAAATTTTTAGTCAAATTGTAATAAAGGAATTTGAACCAACTTCGATTTTTTTGGATTTTGATGATTTTGGTTGTTGGAGGAGTTAAATTTGAGTAAATTTAGATGAAATTAACACCTATTTTTTTGGATTTTATATAAATTTTTAGTCAAATTGTAATAATGGAATTTGAAACCAACTTCGATTTTTTTGGATTTTGATGAATTTTTTTGTTGGAGGAGCAAAATTTGAGTGAATTTAGATGAAATTTACTTTCATTTTTTTTGATTTTATATAAATTTTTAGTCAAATTGTAATAAAGGAATTTGAACCATCTTCGATTTTTTTGGATTTTGATGAGTTTTTTTGTTGGAGGAGTTAAATTTGAGTGAATTTAGATGAAATTTACTTATATTTTTTTGATTTCATATAAATTTTTAGTCAAATTGTAATAAAGGAATTTGAACCAACTTCGATTTTTTTGGATTTTGATGATTTTGGTTGTTGGAGGAGTTAAATTTGAGTAAATTTAGATGAAATTAACACCTTTTTTTGGATTTTATATAAATTTTTAGTCAAATTGTAATAAATGAATTTGAAACCAATTTCGATTTTTTTGGATTTTGATGAATTTTTTTGTTGGAGGAGCTAAATTTGACTGAATTTAGATGAAATTTACTTTCATTTTTCTGGATTTTATATAAATTTTTAGTCAAATTGTAATAAAGTAATTTGAAACCAACTTCGATTTTTTTGGATTTTGATGAATTTTTTTGTTGGAGGAGCAAAATTTGAGTGAATTTAGATGAAATTTACTTTCATTTTTTTGGATTTTATATAAATTTTTAGTCAAATTGTAATAAAGGAATTTGAACCATCTTCGATTTTTTTGGATTTTGATGAATTTTTTTGTTGGAGGAGCTAAATTTGAGTGAATTTAGATGAAATTTACTTTCATTTTTTGGATTTTATATAAATTTTTAGTCAAATTGTAATAAATGAATTTGAAACCAATTTCGATTTTTTTGGATTTTGATGAATTTTTTTGTTGGAGGAGCTAAATTTGACTGAATTTAGATGAAATTTACTTTCATTTTTCTGGATTTTATATAAATTTTTAGTCAAATTGTAATAAAGTAATTTGAAACCAACTTCGATTTTTTTGGATTTTGATGAATTTTTTTGTTGGAGGAGCAAAATTTGAGTGAATTTAGATGAAATTTACTTTCATTTTTTTGGATTTTATATAAATTTTTAGTCAAATTGTAATAAAGGAATTTGAACCATCTTCGATTTTTTTGGATTTTGATGAATTTTTTTGTTGGAGGAGCTAAATTTGAGTGAATTTAGATGAAATTTACTTTCATTTTTTGGATTTTATATAAATTTTTAGTCAAATTGTAATAAAGGAATTTGAACCATCTTCGATTTTTTTGGATTTTGATGGGTTTTTTGCTGGAGGAGTTAAATTTGAGTGAATTTAGATGAAATTTACTTCTATTTTTTTTATTTCATATAAATTTTTAGTCAAATTGTAATAAAGGAATTTGAACCAACTTCGATTTTTTTTTATTTTTACGATTTTGGTTGTTGGAGGAGTTAAATTTGAGTAAATTTAGATGAATTTACTTTCATTTTTTTTGATTTTATATAAATTTTTAGTCAAATTGTAATAAAGGAATTTGAACCATCTTCGATTTTTTTGGATTTTGATGAGTTTTTTTGTTGGAGGAGTTAAATTTGAGTGAATTTAGATGAAATTTACTTCTATTTTTTTGATTTCATATAAATTTTTAGTCAAATTGTAATAAAGGAATTTGAACCAACTTCGATTTTTTTGGATTTTGATGATTTTGGTTGTTGGAGGAGTTAAATTTGAGTAAATTTAGATGAAATTAACACCTATTTTTTTGGATTTTATATAAATTTTTAGTCAAATTGTAATAAAGGAATTTGAAACCAACTTCGATTTTTTTGGATTTTGATGAATTTTTTTGTTGGAGGAGCAAAATTTGAGTGAATTTAGATGAAATTTACTTCTATTTTTTTTTGATTTCATATAAATGTTTAGTCAAATTGTAATAAAGGAATTTGAACCATCTTCGATTTTTTTGGATTTTGATGAGTTTTTTTGTTGGAGGAGTTAAATTTGAGTGAATTTAGATGAAATTTACTTGTATTTTTTTGATTTCATATAAATTTTTAGTCAAATTGTAATAAATGAATTTGAACCAATTTCGATTTTTTTGGATTTTGATGATTTTGGTTGTTGGAGGAGTAAAATTTGAGTAAATTTAGATGAAATTAACACCTATTTTTTTGGATTTTATATAAATTTTTAGTCAAATTGTAATAAAGGAATTTGAAACCAACTTCGATTTTTTTGGATTTTGATGAATTTTTTTGTTGGAGGAGCAAAATTTGAGTGAATTTAGATGAAATTTACTTCTATTTTTTTTTGATTTCATATAAATTTTTAGTCAAATTGTAATAAAGGAATTTGACACAACTTCGATTTTTTTGGATTTTGATGAGTTTTTTAGTTGGAGGAGTTAAATCTGAGTTAATTTAGATGAAATTTACTTCTATTTTTTTGATTTCATATAAATTTTTAGTCAAATTGTAATAGAGGAATTTGAACCAACTTCGATTTTTTTGGATTTTGATGATTTTGGTTGTTGGAGGAGTTAAACTTGAGTAAATTTAGATGAAATTAACACCTTTTTTTGGATTTTATATAAATTTTTAGTCAAATTGTAATAAATGAATTTGAAACCAATTTCGATTTTTTTGGATTTTGATGAATTTTTTGTTGGAGGAGCTAAATTTGACTGAATTTAGATGAAATTTACTTTCATTTTTCTGGATTTTATATAAATTTTTAGTCAAATTGTAATAAAGTAATTTGAAACCAACTTCGATTTTTTTGGATTTTGATGAATTTTTTTGTTGGAGGAGCTAAATTTGATTGAATTTAGATGAAATTTACTTTCATTTTTTTGGATTTTATATAAATTTTTAGTCAAATTGTAATAAAGGAATTTGAACCAACTTCGATTTTTTTGGATTTTGATGAGTTTTTTTGTTGGAGGAGTTAAATTTGAGTGAATTTAGATGAAATTAACACCTATTTCTTTGGATTTTATATAAATTTTTAGTCAAATTGTAATAAAGGAAATTGAAACCAACTTCGATTTTTTTGGATTTTGATGAATTTTTTTTTGGAGGAGCTAAATTTGAGTGAATTTAGATGAAATTTACTTCTATTTTTTTTTGATTTCATATAAATTTTTAGTCAAATTGTAATAAAGGAATTTGAACCATCTTCGATTTTTTTGGATTTTGATGAGTTTTTTTGTTGGAGGAGTTAAATTTGAGTGAATTTAGATGAAATTTACTTGTATTTTTTTGATTTCATATAAATTTTTAGTCAAATTGTAATAAATGAATTTGAACCAACTTCGATTTTTTTGGATTTTGATGATTTTGGTTGTTGGAGGAGTAAAATTTGAGTAAATTTAGATGAAATTAACACCTATTTTTTTGGATTTTATATAAATTTTTAGTCAAATTGTAATAAAGGAATTTGAAACCAACTTCGATTTTTTTGGATTTTGATGAATTTTTTTGTTGGAGGAGCAAAATTTGAGTGAATTTAGATGAAATTTACTTCTATTTTTTTTTGATTTCATATAAATTTTTAGTCAAATTGTAATAAAGGAATTTGACCCAACTTCGATTTTTTTCGATTTTGATGAGTTTTTTAGTTGGAGGAGTTAAATCTGAGTTAATTTAGATGAAATTTACTTCTATTTTTTTCATTTCATATAAATTTTTAGTCAAATTGTAATAGAGGAATTTGAACCATCTTCGATTTTTTTGGATTTTGATGAATTTTTTTGTTGGAGGAGCAAAATTTGAGTGAATTTAGATGAAATTTACTTCTATTTTTTTTTGATTTCATATAAATTTTTAGTCAAATTGTAATAAAGGAATTTGACCCAACTTCGTTTTTTTTCGATTTTGATGAGTTTTTTAGTTGGAGGAGTTAAATCTGAGTTAATTTAGATGAAATTTACTCCTATTTTTTTGATTTCATATAAATTTTTAGTCAAATTGTAATAGAGGAATTTGAACCAACTTCGATTTTTTGGATTTTGATGATTTTGGTTGTTGGAGGAGTTAAATTTGAGTAAATTTAGATGAAATTAACACCTTTTTTGGATTTTATATAAATTTTTAGTCAAATTGTAATAAATGAATTTGAAACCAACTTCGATTTTTTTGGATTTTAATGAATTATTTTGTTGGAGGAGCTAAATTTGAGTGAATTTAGATGAAATTTACTTTCATTTTTTTGGATTTTATATAAATTTTTAGTCAAATTGTAATAAAGGAATTTGAACCATCTTCGATTTTTTGGGATTTTGATGAGTTTTTTTGTTGGAGGTGTTAAATTTGAGTGAATTTAGATGAAATTTACTTCTATTTTTTTGATTTCATATAAATTTTTAGTCAAATTGTAATAAAGGAATTTGAACCAACTTCGATTTTTTTGGATTTTGATGATTTTGGTTGTTGGAGGAGTTAAATTTGAGTAAATTTAGATGAAATTAACACCTTTTTTCGATTTTATATAAATTTTTAGTCAAATTGTAATAAATGAATTTGAAACCAACTTCGATTTTTTTGGATTTTGATGAATTTTTTTGTTGGAGGAGCTAAATTTGAGTGAATTTAGATGAAATTTACTTCTATTTTTTTTTGATTTCATATAAATTTTTAGTCAAATTGTAATAAAGGAATTTGAACCATCTTCGATTTTTTTGGATTTTGATGAGTTTTTTTGTTGGAGGAGTTAAATTTGAGTGAATTTAGATGAAATTTACTTCTATTTTTTTGATTTCATATAAATTTTTAGTCAAATTGTAATAAAGGAATTTGAACCAACTTCGATTTTTTTGGATTTTGATGATTTTGGTTGTTGGAGGAGTTAAATTTGAGTAAATTTAGATGAAATTAACACCTATTTTTTTGGATTTTATATAAATTTTTAGTCAAATTGTAATAATGGAATTTGAAACCAACTTCGATTTTTTTGGATTTTGATGAATTTTTTTGTTGGAGGAGCAAAATTTGAGTGAATTTAGATGAAATTTACTTTCATTTTTTTGGATTTTATATAAATTTTTAGTCAAATTGTAATAAAGGAATTTGAACCATCTTCGATTTTTTTGGATTTTGATGGGTTTTTTTGTTGGAGGAGTTAAATTTGAGTGAATTTAGATGAAATTTACTTCTATTTTTTTTATTTCATATAAATTTTTAGTCAAATTGTAATAAAGGAATTTGAACCAACTTCGATTTTTTTGGATTTTGATGATTTTGGTTGTTGGAGGAGTTAAATTTGAGTAAATTTAGATGAATTTACTTTCATTTTTTTTGATTTTATATAAATTTTTAGTCAAATTGTAATAAAGGAATTTGAACCATCTTCGATTTTTTTGGATTTTGATGAGTTTTTTTGTTGGAGGAGTTAAATTTGAGTGAATTTAGATGAAATTTACTTATATTTTTTTGATTTCATATAAATTTTTAGTCAAATTGTAATAAAGGAATTTGAACCAACTTCGATTTTTTTGGATTTTGATGATTTTGGTTGTTGGAGGAGTTAAATTTGAGTAAATTTAGATGAAATTAACACCTATTTTTTTGGATTTTATATAAATTTTTAGTCAAATTGTAATAAAGGAATTTGAAACCAACTTCGATTTTTTTGGATTTTGATGAATTTTTTTGTTGGAGGAGCAAAATTTGAGTGAATTTAGATGAAATTTACTTCTATTTTTTTTTGATTTCATATAAATGTTTAGTCAAATTGTAATAAAGGAATTTGAACCATCTTCGATTTTTTTGGATTTTGATGAGTTTTTTTGTTGGAGGAGTTAAATTTGAGTGAATTTAGATGAAATTTACTTGTATTTTTTTGATTTCATATAAATTTTTAGTCAAATTGTAATAAATGAATTTGAACCAATTTCGATTTTTTTGGATTTTGATGATTTTGGTTGTTGGAGGAGTAAAATTTGAGTAAATTTAGATGAAATTAACACCTATTTTTTTGGATTTTATATAAATTTTTAGTCAAATTGTAATAAAGGAATTTGAAACCAACTTCGATTTTTTTGGATTTTGATGAATTTTTTTGTTGGAGGAGCAAAATTTGAGTGAATTTAGATGAAATTTACTTCTATTTTTTTTTGATTTCATATAAATTTTTAGTCAAATTGTAATAAAGGAATTTGACACAACTTCGATTTTTTTGGATTTTGATGAGTTTTTTAGTTGGAGGAGTTAAATCTGAGTTAATTTAGATGAAATTTACTTCTATTTTTTTGATTTCATATAAATTTTTAGTCAAATTGTAATAGAGGAATTTGAACCAACTTCGATTTTTTTGGATTTTGATGATTTTGGTTGTTGGAGGAGTTAAACTTGAGTAAATTTAGATGAAATTAACACCTTTTTTTGGATTTTATATAAATTTTTAGTCAAATTGTAATAAATGAATTTGAAACCAATTTCGATTTTTTTGGATTTTGATGAATTTTTTGTTGGAGGAGCTAAATTTGACTGAATTTAGATGAAATTTACTTTCATTTTTCTGGATTTTATATAAATTTTTAGTCAAATTGTAATAAAGTAATTTGAAACCAACTTCGATTTTTTTGGATTTTGATGAATTTTTTTGTTGGAGGAGCTAAATTTGATTGAATTTAGATGAAATTTACTTTCATTTTTTTGGATTTTATATAAATTTTTAGTCAAATTGTAATAAAGGAATTTGAACCAACTTCGATTTTTTTGGATTTTGATGAGTTTTTTTGTTGGAGGAGTTAAATTTGAGTGAATTTAGATGAAATTAACACCTATTTCTTTGGATTTTATATAAATTTTTAGTCAAATTGTAATAAAGGAAATTGAAACCAACTTCGATTTTTTTGGATTTTGATGAATTTTTTTTTGGAGGAGCTAAATTTGAGTGAATTTAGATGAAATTTACTTCTATTTTTTTTTGATTTCATATAAATTTTTAGTCAAATTGTAATAAAGGAATTTGAACCATCTTCGATTTTTTTGGATTTTGATGAGTTTTTTTGTTGGAGGAGTTAAATTTGAGTGAATTTAGATGAAATTTACTTGTATTTTTTTGATTTCATATAAATTTTTAGTCAAATTGTAATAAATGAATTTGAACCAACTTCGATTTTTTTGGATTTTGATGATTTTGGTTGTTGGAGGAGTAAAATTTGAGTAAATTTAGATGAAATTAACACCTATTTTTTTGGATTTTATATAAATTTTTAGTCAAATTGTAATAAAGGAATTTGAAACCAACTTCGATTTTTTTGGATTTTGATGAATTTTTTTGTTGGAGGAGCAAAATTTGAGTGAATTTAGATGAAATTTACTTCTATTTTTTTTTGATTTCATATAAATTTTTAGTCAAATTGTAATAAAGGAATTTGACCCAACTTCGATTTTTTTCGATTTTGATGAGTTTTTTAGTTGGAGGAGTTAAATCTGAGTTAATTTAGATGAAATTTACTTCTATTTTTTTCATTTCATATAAATTTTTAGTCAAATTGTAATAGAGGAATTTGAACCATCTTCGATTTTTTTGGATTTTGATGAATTTTTTTGTTGGAGGAGCAAAATTTGAGTGAATTTAGATGAAATTTACTTCTATTTTTTTTTGATTTCATATAAATTTTTAGTCAAATTGTAATAAAGGAATTTGACCCAACTTCGTTTTTTTTCGATTTTGATGAGTTTTTTAGTTGGAGGAGTTAAATCTGAGTTAATTTAGATGAAATTTACTCCTATTTTTTTGATTTCATATAAATTTTTAGTCAAATTGTAATAGAGGAATTTGAACCAACTTCGATTTTTTGGATTTTGATGATTTTGGTTGTTGGAGGAGTTAAATTTGAGTAAATTTAGATGAAATTAACACCTTTTTTGGATTTTATATAAATTTTTAGTCAAATTGTAATAAATGAATTTGAAACCAACTTCGATTTTTTTGGATTTTAATGAATTATTTTGTTGGAGGAGCTAAATTTGAGTGAATTTAGATGAAATTTACTTTCATTTTTTTGGATTTTATATAAATTTTTAGTCAAATTGTAATAAAGGAATTTGAACCATCTTCGATTTTTTGGGATTTTGATGAGTTTTTTTGTTGGAGGTGTTAAATTTGAGTGAATTTAGATGAAATTTACTTCTATTTTTTTGATTTCATATAAATTTTTAGTCAAATTGTAATAAAGGAATTTGAACCAACTTCGATTTTTTTGGATTTTGATGATTTTGGTTGTTGGAGGAGTTAAATTTGAGTAAATTTAGATGAAATTAACACCTTTTTTCGATTTTATATAAATTTTTAGTCAAATTGTAATAAATGAATTTGAAACCAACTTCGATTTTTTTGGATTTTGATGAATTTTTTTGTTGGAGGAGCTAAATTTGAGTGAATTTAGATGAAATTTACTTCTATTTTTTTTTGATTTCATATAAATTTTTAGTCAAATTGTAATAAAGGAATTTGAACCATCTTCGATTTTTTTGGATTTTGATGAGTTTTTTTGTTGGAGGAGTTAAATTTGAGTGAATTTAGATGAAATTTACTTCTATTTTTTTGATTTCATATAAATTTTTAGTCAAATTGTAATAAAGGAATTTGAACCAACTTCGATTTTTTTGGATTTTGATGATTTTGGTTGTTGGAGGAGTTAAATTTGAGTAAATTTAGATGAAATTAACACCTATTTTTTTGGATTTTATATAAATTTTTAGTCAAATTGTAATAATGGAATTTGAAACCAACTTCGATTTTTTTGGATTTTGATGAATTTTTTTGTTGGAGGAGCAAAATTTGAGTGAATTTAGATGAAATTTACTTTCATTTTTTTGGATTTTATATAAATTTTTAGTCAAATTGTAATAAAGGAATTTGAACCATCTTCGATTTTTTTGGATTTTGATGGGTTTTTTTGTTGGAGGAGTTAAATTTGAGTGAATTTAGATGAAATTTACTTCTATTTTTTTTATTTCATATAAATTTTTAGTCAAATTGTAATAAAGGAATTTGAACCAACTTCGATTTTTTTGGATTTTGATGATTTTGGTTGTTGGAGGAGTTAAATTTGAGTAAATTTAGATGAATTTACTTTCATTTTTTTTGATTTTATATAAATTTTTAGTCAAATTGTAATAAAGGAATTTGAACCATCTTCGATTTTTTTGGATTTTGATGAGTTTTTTTGTTGGAGGAGTTAAATTTGAGTGAATTTAGATGAAATTTACTTATATTTTTTTGATTTCATATAAATTTTTAGTCAAATTGTAATAAAGGAATTTGAACCAACTTCGATTTTTTTGGATTTTGATGATTTTGGTTGTTGGAGGAGTTAAATTTGAGTAAATTTAGATGAAATTAACACCTTTTTTTGGATTTTATATAAATTTTTAGTCAAATTGTAATAAATGAATTTGAAACCAATTTCGATTTTTTTGGATTTTGATGAATTTTTTTGTTGGAGGAGCTAAATTTGACTGAATTTAGATGAAATTTACTTTCATTTTTCTGGATTTTATATAAATTTTTAGTCAAATTGTAATAAAGTAATTTGAAACCAACTTCGATTTTTTTGGATTTTGATGAGTTTTTTAGTTGGAGGAGTTAAATCTGAGTTAATTTAGATGAAATTTACTTCTATTTTTTTGATTTCATATAAATTTTTAGTCAAATTGTAATAGAGGAATTTGAACCAACTTCGATTTTTTTGGATTTTGATGATTTTGGTTGTTGGAGGAGTTAAACTTGAGTAAATTTAGATGAAATTAACACCTTTTTTTGGATTTTATATAAATTTTTAGTCAAATTGTAATAAATGAATTTGAAACCAATTTCGATTTTTTTGGATTTTGATGAATTTTTTGTTGGAGGAGCTAAATTTGACTGAATTTAGATGAAATTTACTTTCATTTTTCTGGATTTTATATAAATTTTTAGTCAAATTGTAATAAAGTAATTTGAAACCAACTTCGATTTTTTTGGATTTTGATGAATTTTTTTGTTGGAGGAGCTAAATTTGATTGAATTTAGATGAAATTTACTTTCATTTTTTTGGATTTTATATAAATTTTTAGTCAAATTGTAATAAAGGAATTTGAACCAACTTCGATTTTTTTGGATTTTGATGAGTTTTTTTGTTGGAGGAGTTAAATTTGAGTGAATTTAGATGAAATTAACACCTATTTCTTTGGATTTTATATAAATTTTTAGTCAAATTGTAATAAAGGAAATTGAAACCAACTTCGATTTTTTTGGATTTTGATGAATTTTTTTTTGGAGGAGCTAAATTTGAGTGAATTTAGATGAAATTTACTTCTATTTTTTTTTGATTTCATATAAATTTTTAGTCAAATTGTAATAAAGGAATTTGAACCATCTTCGATTTTTTTGGATTTTGATGAGTTTTTTTGTTGGAGGAGTTAAATTTGAGTGAATTTAGATGAAATTTACTTGTATTTTTTTGATTTCATATAAATTTTTAGTCAAATTGTAATAAATGAATTTGAACCAACTTCGATTTTTTTGGATTTTGATGATTTTGGTTGTTGGAGGAGTAAAATTTGAGTAAATTTAGATGAAATTAACACCTATTTTTTTGGATTTTATATAAATTTTTAGTCAAATTGTAATAAAGGAATTTGAAACCAACTTCGATTTTTTTGGATTTTGATGAATTTTTTTGTTGGAGGAGCAAAATTTGAGTGAATTTAGATGAAATTTACTTCTATTTTTTTTGATTTCATATAAATTTTTAGTCAAATTGTAATAAAGGAATTTGACCCAACTTCGATTTTTTTCGATTTTGATGAGTTTTTTAGTTGGAGGAGTTAAATCTGAGTTAATTTAGATGAAATTTACTTCTATTTTTTTCATTTCATATAAATTTTTAGTCAAATTGTAATAGAGGAATTTGAACCATCTTCGATTTTTTTGGATTTTGATGAATTTTTTTGTTGGAGGAGCAAAATTTGAGTGAATTTAGATGAAATTTACTTCTATTTTTTTTTGATTTCATATAAATTTTTAGTCAAATTGTAATAAAGGAATTTGACCCAACTTCGTTTTTTTTCGATTTTGATGATTTTGGTTGTTGGAGGAGTTAAATTTGAGTAAATTTAGATGAAATTAACACCTTTTTTTTTATTTTTTTATAAATTTTTAGTCAAATTGTAATAAATGAATTTGAAACCAACTTCGATTTTTTTTGGATTTTGATGAATTTTTTTGTTGGAGGAGCTAAATTTGAGTGAATTTAGATGAAATTTACTTTCATTTATTTGGATTTTATATAAATTTTTAGTCAAATTGTAATAAAGGAATTTGAACCATCTTCAATTTTTTTGGATTTTGTTGAATTTTTTTGTTGGAGGAGCTAAATTTGAGTGAATTTAGATGAAATTTACTTTCATTTTTTTGGATTTTATATAAATTTTTAGTCAAATTGTAATAAAAGAATTTGAACCATCTTCGATTTTTTTGGATTTTGATGAGTTTTTTTGTTGGAGGAGTTAAATTTGAGTGAATTTAGATGAAATTTACTTCTATTTTTTTGATTTCATATAAATTTTTAGTCAAATTGTAATAAAGGAATTTGAACCAACTTCGATTTTTTTGGATTTTGATGATTTTGGTTGTTGGAGGAGTTAAATTTGAGTAAATTTAAATGAATTTACTTTCATTTTTTTGGATTTTATATAAATTTTTTGTCAAATTGTAATAGAGGAATTTGAACCATCTTCGATTTTTTTGGATTTTGATGATTTTGGTTGCTGGAGGAGTTAAATTTGAGTAAATTTAGATGAAATTAACACCTTTTTTTGGATTTTATATAAATTTTTAGTCAAATTGTAATAAATGAATTTGAAACCAACTTCGATTTTTTTGGATTTTGATGAATTTTTTTGTTGGAGGAGCAAATTTTGAGTGAATTTAGATGAAATTTACTTCAATTTTTTTTTGATTTCATATAAATTTTTAGTCAAATTGTAATAAAGGAATTTGAACCATCTTCGATTTTTTTGGATTTTGATGATTTTGGTTGTTGGAGGAGTTAAATTTGAGTAAATTTAGATGAAATTAACACCTATTTTTTTGGATTTTATATAAATTTTTAGTCAAATTGTAATAAAGGAATTTGACCCAACTTCGATTTTTTTCGATTTTGATGAGTTTTTTAGTTGGAGGAGTTAAATCTGAGTTAATTTAGATGAAATTTACTTCTATTTTTTTGATTTCATATAAATATTTAGTCAAATTGTAATAGAGGAATTTGAACCAACTTCGATTTTTTTGGATTTTGATGATTTTGGTTGTTGGAGGAGTTAAACTTGAGTAAATTTAGATGAAATTAACACCTTTTTTTGGATTTTATATAAATTTTTAGTCAAATTGTAATAAATGAATTTGAAACCAATTTCGATTTTTTTGGATTTTGATGAATTTTTTGTTGGAGGAGCTAAATTTGACTGAATTTAGATGAAATTAACTTTCATTTTTCTGGATTTTATATAAATTTTTAGTCAAATTGTAATAAAGTAATTTGAAACCAACTTCGATTTTTTTGGATTTTGATGAATTTTTTTGTTGGAGGAGCTAAATTTGATTGAATTTAGATGAAATTTACTTTCATTTTTTTGGATTTTATATAAATTTTTAGTCAAATTGTAATAAAGGAATTTGAACCAACTTCGATTTTTTTGGATTTTGATGATTTTGGTTGTTGGAGGAGTTAAATTTGAGTAAATTTAGATGAAATTAACACCTTTTTTGGATTTTATATAAATTTTTAGTCAAATTGTAATAAATGAATTTGAAACCAACTTCGATTTTTTTGGATTTTGATGAGTTTTTTTGTTGGAGGAGTTAAATCTGAGTTAATTTAGATGAAATTTACTTCTATTTTTTTGATTTCATATAAATTTTTAGTCAAATTGTAATAGAGGAATTTGAACCGTCTTCGAATTTTTTGGATTTTGATGAGTTTTTTTGTTGGAGGTGTTAAATTTGAGTGAATTTAGATGAAATTTACTTCTATTTTTTTGATTTCATATAAATTTTTAGTCAAATTGTAATAAATGAATTTGAAACCAACTTCGATTTTTTTGGATTTTGATGAATTTTTTTGTTGGAGGAGCTAAATTTGAGTGAATTTAGATGAAATTTACTTCTATTTTTTTTTGATTTCATATAAATTTTTAGTCAAATTGTAATAAAGGAATTTGAAACAACTTCGATTTTTTTGGATTTTGATGAATTTTTTTGTTGGAGGAGTTAAATTTGAGTTAATTTAGATGAAATTTACTTCTATTTTTTTGATTTCATATAAATTTTTAGTCAAATTGTAATAATGGAATTTGAACCATCTTCGATTTTTTTGGATTTTGATGAGTTTTTTTGTTGGAGGAGTTAAATTTGAGTTAATTTAGATGAAATTTACTTCTATTTTTTTGATTTCATATAAATTTTTAGACAAATTGTAATAAAGGAATTTGAACCAACTTCGATTTTTTTGGATTTTGATGATTTTGGTTGTTGGAGGAGTTAAATTTGAGTAAATTTAGATGAAATTAACACCTTTTTTGGATTTTATATACATTTTTAGTCAAATTGTAATAAATGAATTTGAAACCAACTTCGATTTTTTTGGATTTTGATGAATTTTTTTGTTGGAGGAGCTAAATTTGAGTGAATTTCGATGAAATTTACTTTCATTTTTTTGGATTTTATATATATTTTTAGTCAAATTGTAATAAAGGAATTTGAACCATCTTCGATTTTTTTGGATTTTGATGAGTTTTTTTGTTGGAGGTGTTAAATTTGAGTGAATTTAGATGAAATTTACTTCTATTTTTTTGATTTCATATAAATTTTTAGTCAAATTGTAATAAAGGAATTTGAACCAACTTCGATATTTTTGGATTTTGATGATTTTGGTTGTGGAGGAGTTAAATTTGAGTAAATTTAGATGAAATTAACACCTTTTTTTTTATTTTTTTATAAATTTTTAGTCAAATTGTAATAAATGAATTTGAAACCAACTTCGATTTTTTTGGATTTTGATGAATTTTTTTGTTGGAGGAGCTAAATTTGAGTGAATTTAGATGAAATTTACTTTCATTTATTTGGATTTTATATAAATTTTTAGTCAAATTGTAATAAAGGAATTTGAACCATCTTCAATTTTTTTGGATTTTGATGAATTTTTTTGTTGGAGGAGCTAAATTTGAGTGAATTTAGATGAAATTTACTTTCATTTTTTTGGATTTTATATAAATTTTTAGTCAAATTGTAATAAAAGAATTTGAACCATCTTCGATTTTTTTGGATTTTGATGAGTTTTTTTGTTGGAGGAGTTAAATTTGAGTGAATTTAAATGAAATTTACTTCTATTTTTTTGATTTCATATAAATTTTTAGTCAAATTGTAATAAAGGAATTTGAACCAACTTCGATTTTTTTGGATTTTGATGATTTTGGTTGTTGGAGGAGTTAAATTTGAGTAAATTTAAATGAATTTACTTTCATTTTTTTGGATTTTATATAAATTTTTTGTCAAATTGTAATAGAGGAATTTGAACCATCTTTTTTTTTTTGGATTTTGATGATTTTGGTTGCTGGAGGAGTTAAATTTGAGTAAATTTAGATGAAATTAACACCTTTTTTTGGATTTTATATAAATTTTTAGTCAAATTGTAATAAATGAATTTGAAACCAACTTCGATTTTTTTGGATTTTGATGAATTTTTTTGTTGGAGGAGCAAATTTTGAGTGAATTTAGATGAAATTTACTTCTATTTTTTTTTGATTTCATATAAATTTTTAGTCAAATTGTAATAAAGGAATTTGAACCAACTTCGATTTTTTTGGATTTTGATGAGTTTTTTTGTTGGAGGAGTTAAATTTGAGTTAATTTAGATGAAATTTACTTCTATTTTTTTGATATCATATAAATTTTTAGTCAAATTGTAATAAAGGAATTTGAACCAACTTCGATATTTTTGGATTTTGATGATTTTGGTTGTTGGAGGAGTTAAATTTGAGTAAATTTAGATGAAATTAACACTTTTTTTTTGATTTTTTATAAATTTTTAGTCAAATTGTAATAAAGGAATTTGAACCAATTTCGATTTTTTTGGATTTTGATGATTTTGGTTGTTGGAGGAGTTAAATTTGAGTAAATTTAGATGAAATTAACACCTATTTTTTTGGATTTTATATAAATTTTTAGTCAAATTGTAATAAAGGAATTTGACCCAACTTCGATTTTTTTCGATTTTGATGAGTTTTTTAGTTGGAGGAGTTAAATCTGAGTTAATTTAGATGAAATTTACTTCTATTTTTTTGATTTCATATAAATATTTAGTCAAATTGTAATAGAGGAATTTGAACCAACTTCGCTTTTTTTGGATTTTGATGATTTTGGTTGTTGGAGGAGTTAAACTTGAGTAAATTTAGATGAAATTAACACCTTTTTTTGGATTTTATATAAATTTTTAGTCAAATTGTAATAAATGAATTTGAAACCAATTTCGATTTTTTTGGATTTTGATGAATTTTTTGTTGGAGGAGCTAAATTTGACTGAATTTAGATGAAATTAACTTTCATTTTTCTGGATTTTATATAAATTTTTAGTCAAATTGTAATAAAGTAATTTGAAACCAACTTCGATTTTTTTGGATTTTGATGAATTTTTTTGTTGGAGGAGCTAAATTTGATTGAATTTAGATGAAATTTACTTTCATTTTTTTGATTTTATATAAATTTTTAGTCAAATTGTAATAAAGGAATTTGAACCAACTTCGATTTTTTTGGATTTTGATGAGTTTTTTTGTTGGAGGAGTTAAATTTGAGTGAATTTAGATGAAATTAACACCTATTTCTTTGGATTTTATATAAATTTTTAGTCAAATTGTAATAAAGGAAATTGAAACCAACTTCGATTTTTTTGGATTTTGATGAATTTTTTTTTGGATGAGCTAAATTTGAGTGAATTTAGATGAAATTTACTTCTATTTTTTTTTGATTTCATATAAATTTTTAGTCAAATTGTAATAAAGGAATTTGAACCATCTTCGATTTTTTTGGATTTTGATGAGTTTTTTTGTTGGAGGAGTTAAATTTGAGTGAATTTAGATGAAATTTACTTGTATTTTTTTGATTTCATATAAATTTTTAGTCAAATTGTAATAAATGAATTTGAACCAACTTCGATTTTTTTGGATTTTGATGATTTTGGTTGTTGGAGGAGTAAAATTTGAGTAAATTTAGATGAAATTAACACCTATTTTTTTGGATTTTATATAAATTTTTAGTCAAATTGTAATAAAGGAATTTGAAACCAACTTCGATTTTTTTGGATTTTGATGAATTTTTTTGTTGGAGGAGCAAAATTTGAGTGAATTTAGATGAAATTTACTTCTATTTTTTTGATTTCATATAAATTTTTAGTCAAATTGTAATAAAGGAATTTGAACCAACTTCGATTTTTTTGGATTTTGATGATTTTGGTTGTTGGAGGAGTTAAATTTGAGTAAATTTAGATGAAATTAACACCTTTTTTGGATTTTATATAAATTTTTAGTCAAATTGTAATAAATGAATTTGAAACCAATTTCGATTTTTTTGGATTTTGATGAATTTTTTTGTTGGAGGAGCTAAATTTGACTGAATTTAGATGAAATTTTCTTTCATTTTTTTGGATTTTATATAAATTTTTAGTCAAATTGTAATAAAGTAATTTGAACCAACTTCGATATTTTTGGATTTTGATGATTTTGGTTGTTGGAGGAGTTAAATTTGAGTAAATTTAGATGAAATTAACACTTTTTTTTGATTTTTTATAAATTTTTAGTCAAATTGTAATAAAGGAATTTGAACCAATTTCGATTTTTTTGGATTTTGATGATTTTGGTTGTTGGAGGAGTTAAATTTGAGTAAATTTAGATGAAATTAACACCTATTTTTTTGGATTTTATATAAATTTTTAGTCAAATTGTAATAAAGGAATTTGACCCAACTTCGATTTTTTTCGATTTTGATGAGTTTTTTAGTTGGAGGAGTTAAATCTGAGTTAATTTAGATGAAATTTACTTCTATTTTTTTGATTTCATATAAATATTTAGTCAAATTGTAATAGAGGAATTTGAACCAACTTCGATTTTTTTGGATTTTGATGATTTTGGTTGTTGGAGGAGTTAAACTTGAGTAAATTTAGATGAAATTAACACCTTTTTTTGGATTTTATATAAATTTTTAGTCAAATTGTAATAAATGAATTTGAAACCAATTTCGATTTTTTTGGATTTTGATGAATTTTTTGTTGGAGGAGCTAAATTTGACTGAATTTAGATGAAATTAACTTTCATTTTTCTGGATTTTATATAAATTTTTAGTCAAATTGTAATAAAGTAATTTGAAACCAACTTCGATTTTTTTGGATTTTGATGAATTTTTTTGTTGGAGGAGCTAAATTTGATTGAATTTAGATGAAATTTACTTTCATTTTTTTGGATTTTATATAAATTTTTAGTCAAATTGTAATAAAGGAATTTGAACCAACTTCGATTTTTTTGGATTTTGATGAGTTTTTTTGTTGGAGGAGTTAAATTTGAGTGAATTTAGATGAAATTAACACCTATTTCTTTGGATTTTATATAAATTTTTAGTCAAATTGTAATAAAGGAAATTGAAACCAACTTCGATTTTTTTGGATTTTGATGAATTTTTTTTGGAGGAGCTAAATTTGAGTGAATTTAGATGAAATTTACTTCTATTTTTTTTTGATTTCATATAAATTTTTAGTCAAATTGTAATAAAGGAATTTGAACCATCTTCGATTTTTTTGGATTTTGATGAGTTTTTTTGTTGGAGGAGTTAAATTTGAGTGAATTTAGATGAAATTTACTTGTATTTTTTTGATTTCATATAAATTTTTAGTCAAATTGTAATAAATGAATTTGAACCAACTTCGATTTTTTTGGATTTTGATGATTTTGGTTGTTGGAGGAGTAAAATTTGAGTAAATTTAGATGAAATTAACACCTATTTTTTTGGATTTTATATAAATTTTTAGTCAAATTGTAATAAAGGAATTTGAAACCAACTTCGATTTTTTTGGATTTTGATGAATTTTTTTGTTGGAGGAGCAAAATTTGAGTGAATTTAGATGAAATTTACTTCTATTGTTTTGATTTCATATAAATTTTTAGTCAAATTGTAATAAAGGAATTTGAACCAACTTCGATTTTTTTGGATTTTGATGATTTTGGTTGTTGGAGGAGTTAAATTTGAGTAAATTTAGATGAAATTAACACCTTTTTTGGATTTTATATAAATTTTTAGTCAAATTGTAATAAATGAATTTGAACCAACTTCGATTTTTTTGGATTTTGATGATTTTGGTTGTTGGAGGAGTTAAATTTGAGTAAATTTAGATGAAATTAACACCTTTTTTGGATTTTATATAAATTTTTAGTCAAATTGTAATAATGGAATTTGAAACCAACTCCGATTTTTTTGGATTTTGATGAATTTTTTTGTTGGAGGAGCTAAATTTGAGTGAATTTAGATGAAATTTACCTCTATTTTTTTTGATTTCATATAAATTTTTAGTCAAATTGTAATACAGGAATTTGAACCAACTTCGATTTTTTTGGATTTTGATGATTTTGGTTGTTGGAGGAGTTAAATTTGAGTAAATTTAGATGAATTTACTTTCATTTTTTTGGATTTTATATAAATTTTTAGTCAAATTGTAATAAAGGAATTTGAACCATCTTCGATTTTTTTGGATTTTGATGAGTTTTTTTGTTGGAGGAGTTAAATTTGAGTGAATTTAGATGAAATTTACTTCTATTTTTTTGATTTCATATAAATTTTTAGTCAAATTGTAATAAAGGAATTTGAACCAACTTCGATTTTTTTGGATTTTGATGATTTTGGTTGTTGGAGGAGTTAAATTTGAGTAAATTTAGATGAAATTAACACCTATTTTTTTGGATTTTATATAAATTTTTAGTCAAATTGTAATAAAGGAATTTGAAACCAACTTCGATTTTTTTGGATTTTGATGAATTTTTTTGTTGGAGGAGCAAAATTTGAGTGAATTTAGATGAAATTTACTTCTATTTTTTTTTGATTTCATATAAATTTTTAGTCAAATTGTAATAAAGGAATTTGACCCAACTTCGATTTTTTTCGATTTTGATGAGTTTTTTAGTTGGAGGAGTTAAATCTGAGTTAATTTAGATGAAATTTACTTCTATTTTTTTGATTTCATATAAATTTTTAGTCAAATTGTAATAGAGGAATTTGAACCAACTTCGATTTTTTTGGATTTTGATGATTTTGGTTGTTGGAGGAGTTAAACTTGAGTAAATTTAGATGAAATTAACACCTTTTTTTGGATTTTATATAAATTTTTAGTCAAATTGTAATAAATGAATTTGAAACCAATTTCGATTTTTTTGGATTTTGATGAATTTTTTGTTGGAGGAGCTAAATTTGACTGAATTTAGATGAAATTAACTTTCATTTTTCTGGATTTTATATAAATTTTTAGTCAAATTGTAATAAAGTAATTTGAAACCAACTTCGATTTTTTTGGATTTTGATGAATTTTTTTGTTGGAGGAGCTAAATTTGATTGAATTTAGATGAAATTTACTTTCATTTTTTTGGATTTTATATAAATTTTTAGTCAAATTGTAATAAAGGAATTTGAACCAACTTCGATTTTTTTGGATTTTGATGAGTTTTTTTGTTGGAGGAGTTAAATTTGAGTGAATTTAGATGAAATTAACACCTATTTCTTTGGATTTTATATAAATTTTTAGTCAAATTGTAATAAAGGAAATTGAAACCAACTTCGATTTTTTTGGATTTTGATGAATTTTTTTTTTGGAGGAGCTAAATTTGAGTGAATTTAGATGAAATTTACTTCTATTTTTTTTTGATTTCATATAAATTTTTAGTCAAATTGTAATAAAGGAATTTGAACCATCTTCGATTTTTTTGGATTTTGATGAGTTTTTTTGTTGGAGGAGTTAAATTTGAGTGAATTTAGATGAAATTTACTTGTATTTTTTTGATTTCATATAAATTTTTAGTCAAATTGTAATAAATGAATTTGAACCAATTTCGATTTTTTTGGATTTTGATGATTTTGGTTGTTGGAGGAGTAAAATTTGAGTAAATTTAGATGAAATTAACACCTATTTTTTTGGATTTTATATAAATTTTTAGTCAAATTGTAATAAAGGAATTTGAAACCAACTTCGATTTTTTTGGATTTTGATGAATTTTTTTGTTGGAGGAGCAAAATTTGAGTGAATTTAGATGAAATTTACTTCTATTTTTTTTTGATTTCATATAAATTTTTAGTCAAATTGTAATAAAGGAATTTGACACAACTTCGATTTTTTTGGATTTTGATGAGTTTTTTAGTTGGAGGAGTTAAATCTGAGTTAATTTAGATGAAATTTACTTCTATTTTTTTGATTTCATATAAATTTTTAGTCAAATTGTAATAGAGGAATTTGAACCAACTTCGATTTTTTTGGATTTTGATGATTTTGGTTGTTGGAGGAGTTAAACTTGAGTAAATTTAGATGAAATTAACACCTTTTTTTGGATTTTATATAAATTTTTAGTCAAATTGTAATAAATGAATTTGAAACCAATTTCGATTTTTTTGGATTTTGATGAATTTTTTGTTGGAGGAGCTAAATTTGACTGAATTTAGATGAAATTTACTTTCATTTTTCTGGATTTTATATAAATTTTTAGTCAAATTGTAATAAAGTAATTTGAAACCAACTTCGATTTTTTTGGATTTTGATGAATTTTTTTGTTGGAGGAGCTAAATTTGATTGAATTTAGATGAAATTTACTTTCATTTTTTTGGATTTTATATAAATTTTTAGTCAAATTGTAATAAAGGAATTTGAACCAACTTCGATTTTTTTGGATTTTGATGAGTTTTTTTGTTGGAGGAGTTAAATTTGAGTGAATTTAGATGAAATTAACACCTATTTCTTTGGATTTTATATAAATTTTTAGTCAAATTGTAATAAAGGAAATTGAAACCAACTTCGATTTTTTTGGATTTTGATGAATTTTTTTTTGGAGGAGCTAAATTTGAGTGAATTTAGATGAAATTTACTTCTATTTTTTTTTGATTTCATATAAATTTTTAGTCAAATTGTAATAAAGGAATTTGAACCATCTTCGATTTTTTTGGATTTTGATGAGTTTTTTTGTTGGAGGAGTTAAATTTGAGTGAATTTAGATGAAATTAACACCTTTTTTCGATTTTATATAAATTTTTAGTCAAATTGTAATAAATGAATTTGAACCAACTTCGATTTTTTTGGATTTTGATGAATTTTTTTGTTGGAGGAGCTAAATTTGAGTGAATTTAGATGAAATTTACTTCTATTTTTTTTTGATTTCATATAAATTTTTAGTCAAATTGTAATAAAGGAATTTGAACCATCTTCGATTTTTTTGGATTTTGATGAGTTTTTTTGTTGGAGGAGTTAAATTTGAGTGAATTTAGATGAAATTTACTTCTATTTTTTTGATTTCATATAAATTTTTAGTCAAATTGTAATAAAGGAATTTGAACCAACTTCGATTTTTTTGGATTTTGATGATTTTGGTTGTTGGAGGAGTTAAATTTGAGTAAATTTAGATGAAATTAACACCTATTTTTTTGGATTTTATATAAATTTTTAGTCAAATTGTAATAATGGAATTTGAAACCAACTTCGATTTTTTTGGATTTTGATGAATTTTTTTGTTGGAGGAGCAAAATTTGAGTGAATTTAGATGAAATTTACTTTCATTTTTTTGGATTTTATATAAATTTTTAGTCAAATTGTAATAAAGGAATTTGAACCATCTTCGATTTTTTTGGATTTTGATGGGTTTTTTTGTTGGAGGAGTTAAATTTGAGTGAATTTAGATGAAATTTACTTCTATTTTTTTTATTTCATATAAATTTTTAGTCAAATTGTAATAAAGGAATTTGAACCAACTTCGATTTTTTTGGATTTTGATGATTTTGGTTGTTGGAGGAGTTAAATTTCAGTAAATTTAGATGAATTTACTTTCATTTTTTTTGATTTTATATAAATTTTTAGTCAAATTGTAATAAAGGAATTTGAACCATCTTCGATTTTTTTGGATTTTGATGAGTTTTTTTGTTGGAGGAGTTAAATTTGAGTGAATTTAGATGAAATTTACTTATATTTTTTTGATTTCATATAAATTTTTAGTCAAATTGTAATAAAGGAATTTGAACCAACTTCGATTTTTTTGGATTTTGATGATTTTGGTTGTTGGAGGAGTTAAATTTGAGTAAATTTAGATGAAATTAACACCTTTTTTTGGATTTTATATAAATTTTTAGTCAAATTGTAATAAATGAATTTGAAACCAATTTCGATTTTTTTGGATTTTGATGAATTTTTTTGTTGGAGGAGCTAAATTTGACTGAATTTAGATGAAATTTACTTTCATTTTTCTGGATTTTATATAAATTTTTAGTCAAATTGTAATAAAGTAATTTGAAACCAACTTCGATTTTTTTGGATTTTGATGAATTTTTTTGTTGGAGGAGCAAAATTTGAGTGAATTTAGATGAAATTTACTTTCATTTTTTTGGATTTTATATAAATTTTTAGTCAAATTGTAATAAAGGAATTTGAACCATCTTCGATTTTTTTGGATTTTGATGAATTTTTTTGTTGGAGGAGCTAAATTTGAGTGAATTTAGATGAAATTTACTTTCATTTTTTGGATTTTATATAAATTTTTAGTCAAATTGTAATAAAGGAATTTGAACCATCTTCGATTTTTTTGGATTTTGATGGGTTTTTTGCTGGAGGAGTTAAATTTGAGTGAATTTAGATGAAATTTACTTCTATTTTTTTTATTTCATATAAATTTTTAGTCAAATTGTAATAAAGGAATTTGAACCAACTTCGATTTTTTTGGATTTTTATGATTTTGGTTGTTGGAGGAGTTAAATTTGAGTAAATTTAGATGAATTTACTTTCATTTTTTTTGATTTTATATAAATTTTTAGTCAAATTGTAATAAAGGAATTTGAACCATCTTCGATTTTTTTGGATTTTGATGAGTTTTTTTGTTGGAGGAGTTAAATTTGAGTGAATTTAGATGAAATTTACTTCTATTTTTTTGATTTCATATAAATTTTTAGTCAAATTGTAATAAAGGAATTTGAACCAACTTCGATTTTTTTGGATTTTGATGATTTTGGTTGTTGGAGGAGTTAAATTTGAGTAAATTTAGATGAAATTAACACCTATTTTTTTGGATTTTATATAAATTTTTAGTCAAATTGTAATAAAGGAATTTGAAACCAACTTCGATTTTTTTGGATTTTGATGAATTTTTTTGTTGGAGGAGCAAAATTTGAGTGAATTTAGATGAAATTTACTTCTATTTTTTTTTGATTTCATATAAATTTTTAGTCAAATTGTAATAAAGGAATTTGAACCATCTTCGATTTTTTTGGATTTTGATGAGTTTTTTTGTTGGAGGAGTTAAATTTGAGTGAATTTAGATGAAATTTACTTGTATTTTTTTGATTTCATATAAATTTTTAGTCAAATTGTAATAAATGAATTTGAACCAATTTCGATTTTTTTGGATTTTGATGATTTTGGTTGTTGAAGGAGTAAAATTTGAGTAAATTTAGATGAAATTAACACCTATTTTTTTGGATTTTATATAAATTTTTAGTCAAATTGTAATAAAGGAATTTGAAACCAACTTCGATTTTTTTGGATTTTGATGAATTTTTTTGTTGGAGGAGCAAAATTTGAGTGAATTTAGATGAAATTTACTTCTATTTTTTTTTGATTTCATATAAATTTTTAGTCAAATTGTAATAAAGGAATTTGACACAACTTCGATTTTTTTGGATTTTGATGAGTTTTTTAGTTGGAGGAGTTAAATCTGAGTTAATTTAGATGAAATTTACTTCTATTTTTTTGATTTCATATAAATTTTTAGTCAAATTGTAATAGAGGAATTTGAACCAACTTCGATTTTTTTGGATTTTGATGATTTTGGTTGTTGGAGGAGTTAAACTTGAGTAAATTTAGATGAAATTAACACCTTTTTTTGGATTTTATATAAATTTTTAGTCAAATTGTAATAAATGAATTTGAAACCAATTTCGATTTTTTTGGATTTTGATGAATTTTTTGTTGGAGGAGCTAAATTTGACTGAATTTAGATGAAATTTACTTTCATTTTTCTGGATTTTATATAAATTTTTAGTCAAATTGTAATAAAGTTATTTGAAACCAACTTCGATTTTTTTGGATTTTGATGAATTTTTTTGTTGGAGGAGCTAAATTTGATTGAATTTAGATGAAATTTACTTTCATTTTTTTGGATTTTATATAAATTTTTAGTCAAATTGTAATAAAGGAATTTGAACCAACTTCGATTTTTTTGGATTTTGATGAGTTTTTTTGTTGGAGGAGTTAAATTTGAGTGAATTTAGATGAAATTAACACCTATTTCTTTGGATTTTATATAAATTTTTAGTCAAATTGTAATAAAGGAAATTGAAACCAACTTCGATTTTTTTGGATTTTGATGAATTTTTTTTTGGAGGAGCTAAATTTGAGTGAATTTAGATGAAATTTACTTCTATTTTTTTTTGATTTCATATAAATTTTTAGTCAAATTGTAATAAAGGAATTTGAACCATCTTCGATTTTTTTGGATTTTGATGAGTTTTTTTGTTGGAGGAGTTAAATTTGAGTGAATTTAGATGAAATTTACTTGTATTTTTTTGATTTCATATAAATTTTTAGTCAAATTGTAATAAATGAATTTGAACCAACTTCGATTTTTTTGGATTTTGATGATTTTGGTTGTTGGAGGAGTAAAATTTGAGTAAATTTAGATGAAATTAACACCTATTTTTTTGGATTTTATATAAATTTTTAGTCAAATTGTAATAAAGGAATTTGAAACCAACTTCGATTTTTTTGGATTTTGATGAATTTTTTTGTTGGAGGAGCAAAATTTGAGTGAATTTAGATGAAATTTACTTCTATTTTTTTTTGATTTCATATAAATTTTTAGTCAAATTGTAATAAAGGAATTTGACCCAACTTCGATTTTTTTCGATTTTGATGAGTTTTTTAGTTGGAGGAGTTAAATCTGAGTTAATTTAGATGAAATTTACTTCTATTTTTTTCATTTCATATAAATTTTTAGTCAAATTGTAATAGAGGAATTTGAACCATCTTCGATTTTTTTGGATTTTGATGAATTTTTTTGTTGGAGGAGCAAAATTTGAGTGAATTTAGATGAAATTTACTTCTATTTTTTTTTGATTTCATATAAATTTTTAGTCAAATTGTAATAAAGGAATTTGACCCAACTTCGTTTTTTTTCGATTTTGATGAGTTTTTTAGTTGGAGGAGTTAAATCTGAGTTAATTTAGATGAAATTTACTCCTATTTTTTTGATTTCATATAAATTTTTAGTCAAATTGTAATAGAGGAATTTGAACCAACTTCGATTTTTTGGATTTTGATGATTTTGGTTGTTGGAGGAGTTAAATTTGAGTAAATTTAGATGAAATTAACACCTTTTTTGGATTTTATATAAATTTTTAGTCAAATTGTAATAAATGAATTTGAAACCAACTTCGATTTTTTTGGATTTTAATGAATTATTTTGTTGGAGGAGCTAAATTTGAGTGAATTTAGATGAAATTTACTTTCATTTTTTTGGATTTTATATAAATTTTTAGTCAAATTGTAATAAAGGAATTTGAACCATCTTCGATTTTTTGGGATTTTGATGAGTTTTTTTGTTGGAGGTGTTAAATTTGAGTGAATTTAGATGAAATTTACTTCTATTTTTTTGATTTCATATAAATTTTTAGTCAAATTGTAATAAAGGAATTTGAACCAACTTCGATTTTTTTGGATTTTGATGATTTTGGTTGTTGGAGGAGTTAAATTTGAGTAAATTTAGATGAAATTAACACCTTTTTTCGATTTTATATAAATTTTTAGTCAAATTGTAATAAATGAATTTGAAACCAACTTCGATTTTTTTGGATTTTGATGAATTTTTTTGTTGGAGGAGCTAAATTTGAGTGAATTTAGATGAAATTTACTTCTATTTTTTTTTGATTTCATATAAATTTTTAGTCAAATTGTAATAAAGGAATTTGAACCATCTTCGATTTTTTTGGATTTTGATGAGTTTTTTTGTTGGAGGAGTTAAATTTGAGTGAATTTAGATGAAATTTACTTCTATTTTTTTGATTTCATATAAATTTTTAGTCAAATTGTAATAAAGGAATTTGAACCAACTTCGATTTTTTTGGATTTTGATGATTTTGGTTGTTGGAGGAGTTAAATTTGAGTAAATTTAGATGAAATTAACACCTATTTTTTTGGATTTTATATAAATTTTTAGTCAAATTGTAATAATGGAATTTGAAACCAACTTCGATTTTTTTGGATTTTGATGAATTTTTTTGTTGGAGGAGCAAAATTTGAGTGAATTTAGATGAAATTTACTTTCATTTTTTTGGATTTTATATAAATTTTTAGTCAAATTGTAATAAAGGAATTTGAACCATCTTCGATTTTTTTGGATTTTGATGGGTTTTTTTGTTGGAGGAGTTAAATTTGAGTGAATTTAGATGAAATTTACTTCTATTTTTTTTATTTCATATAAATTTTTAGTCAAATTGTAATAAAGGAATTTGAACCAACTTCGATTTTTTTGGATTTTGATGATTTTGGTTGTTGGAGGAGTTAAATTTGAGTAAATTTAGATGAAATTAACACCTTTTTTTGGATTTTATATAAATTTTTAGTCAAATTGTAATAAATGAATTTGAAACCAATTTCGATTTTTTTGGATTTTGATGAATTTTTTTGTTGGAGGAGCTAAATTTGACTGAATTTAGATGAAATTTACTTTCATTTTTCTGGATTTTATATAAATTTTTAGTCAAATTGTAATAAAGTAATTTGAAACCAACTTCAATTTTTTTGGATTTTGATGAATTTTTTTGTTGGAGGAGCAAAATTTGAGTGAATTTAGATGAAATTTACTTTCATTTTTTTGGATTTTATATAAATTTTTTGTCAAATTGTAATAAAGGAATTTGAACCATCTTCGATTTTTTTGGATTTTGATGAATTTTTTTGTTGGAGGAGCTAAATTTGAGTGAATTTAGATGAAATTTACTTTCATTTTTTGGATTTTATATAAATTTTTAGTCAAATAGTAATAAAGGAATTTGAACCATCTTCGATTTTTTTGGATTTTGATGGGTTTTTTGCTGGAGGAGTTAAATTTGAGTGAATTTAGATGAAATTTACTTCTATTTTTTTTATTTCATATAAATTTTTAGTAAAATTGTAATAAAGGAATTTGAACCAACTTCGATTTTTTTGGATTTTTATGATTTTGGTTGTTGGAGGAGTTAAATTTGAGTAAATTTAGATGAATTTACTTTCATTTTTTTTGATTTTATATAAATTTTTAGTCAAATTGTAATAAAGGAATTTGAACCATTTTCGATTTTTTTGGATTTTGATGAGTTTTTTTGTTGGAGGAGTTAAATTTGAGTGAATTTAGATGAAATTTACTTCTATTTTTTTGATTTCATATAAATTTTTAGTCAAATTGTAATAAAGGAATTTGAACCAACTTCGATTTTTTTGGATTTTGATGATTTTGGTTGTTGGAGGAGTTAAATTTGAGTAAATTTAGATGAAATTAACACCTATTTTTTTGGATTTTATATAAATTTTTAGTCAAATTGTAATAAAGGAATTTGAAACCAACTTCGATTTTTTTGGATTTTGATGAATTTTTTTGTTGGAGGAGCAAAATTTGAGTGAATTTAGATGAAATTTACTTCTATTTTTTTTTGATTTCATATAAATTTTTAGTCAAATTGTAATAAAGGAATATGAACCATCTTCGATTTTTTTGGATTTTGATGAGTTTTTTTGTTGGAGGAGTTAAATTTGAGTGAATTTAGATGAAATTTACTTGTATTTTTTTGATTTCATATAAATTTTTAGTCAAATTGTAATAAATGAATTTGAACCAATTTCGATTTTTTTGGATTTTGATGATTTTGGTTGTTGGAGGAGTAAAATTTGAGTAAATTTAGATGAAATTTACTTTCATTTTTTTGGATTTTATATAAATTTTTAGTCAAATTGTAATAAAGGAATTTGAACCATCTTCGATTTTTTGGGATTTTGATGAGTTTTTTTGTTGGAGGTGTTAAATTTGAGTGAATTTAGATGAAATTTACTTCTATTTTTTTGATTTCATATAAATTTTTAGTCAAATTGTAATAAAGGAATTTGAACCAACTTCGATTTTTTTGGATTTTGATGATTTTGGTTGTTGGAGGAGTTAAATTTGAGTAAATTTAGATGAAATTAACACCTTTTTTCGATTTTATATAAATTTTTAGTCAAATTGTAATAAATGAATTTGAAACCAACTTCGATTTTTTTGGATTTTGATGAATTTTTTTGTTGGAGGAGCTAAATTTGAGTGAATTTAGATGAAATTTACTTCTATTTTTTTTTGATTTCATATAAATTTTTAGTCAAATTGTAATAAAGGAATTTGAACCATCTTCGATTTTTTTGGATTTTGATGAGTTTTTTTGTTGGAGGAGTTAAATTTGAGTGAATTTAGATGAAATTTACTTCTATTTTTTTGATTTCATATAAATTTTTAGTCAAATTGTAATAAAGGAATTTGAACCAACTTCGATTTTTTTGGATTTTGATGATTTTGGTTGTTGGAGGAGTTAAATTTGAGTAAATTTAGATGAAATTAACACCTATTTTTTTGGATTTTATATAAATTTTTAGTCAAATTGTAATAATGGAATTTGAAACCAACTTCGATTTTTTTGGATTTTGATGAATTTTTTTGTTGGAGGAGCAAAATTTGAGTGAATTTAGATGAAATTTACTTTCATTTTTTTGGATTTTATATAAATTTTTAGTCAAATTGTAATAAAGGAATTTGAACCATCTTCGATTTTTTTGGATTTTGATGGGTTTTTTTGTTGGAGGAGTTAAATTTGAGTGAATTTAGATGAAATTTACTTCTATTTTTTTTATTTCATATAAATTTTTAGTCAAATTGTAATAAAGGAATTTGAACCAACTTCGATTTTTTTGGATTTTGATGATTTTGGTTGTTGGAGGAGTTAAATTTGAGTAAATTTAGATGAATTTACTTTCATTTTTTTTGATTTTATATAAATTTTTAGTCAAATTGTAATAAAGGAATTTGAACCATCTTCGATTTTTTTGGATTTTGATGAGTTTTTTTGTTGGAGGAGTTAAATTTGAGTGAATTTAGATGAAATTTACTTATATTTTTTTGATTTCATATAAATTTTTAGTCAAATTGTAATAAAGGAATTTGAACCAACTTCGATTTTTTTGGATTTTGATGATTTTGGTTGTTGGAGGAGTTAAATTTGAGTAAATTTAGATGAAATTAACACCTTTTTTTGGATTTTATATAAATTTTTAGTCAAATTGTAATAAATGAATTTGAAACCAATTTCGATTTTTTTGGATTTTGATGAATTTTTTTGTTGGAGGAGCTAAATTTGACTGAATTTAGATGAAATTTACTTTCATTTTTCTGGATTTTATATAAATTTTTAGTCAAATTGTAATAAAGTAATTTGAAACCAACTTCAATTTTTTTGGATTTTGATGAATTTTTTTGTTGGAGGAGCAAAATTTGAGTGAATTTAGATGAAATTTACTTTCATTTTTTTGGATTTTATATAAATTTTTAGTCAAATTGTAATAAAGGAATTTGAACCATCTTCGATTTTTTTGGATTTTGATGAATTTTTTTGTTGGAGGAGCTAAATTTGAGTGAATTTAGATGAAATTTACTTTCATTTTTTGGATTTTATATAAATTTTTAGTCAAATTGTAATAAAGGAATTTGAACCATCTTCGATTTTTTTGGATTTTGATGGGTTTTTTGCTGGAGGAGTTAAATTTGAGTGAATTTAGATGAAATTTACTTCTATTTTTTTTATTTCATATAAATTTTTAGTCAAATTGTAATAAAGGAATTTGAACCAACTTCGATTTTTTTGGATTTTTATGATTTTGGTTGTTGGAGGAGTTAAATTTGAGTAAATTTAGATGAATTTACTTTCATTTTTTTTGATTTTATATAAATTTTTAGTCAAATTGTAATAAAGGAATTTGAACCATTTTCGATTTTTTTGGATTTTGATGAGTTTTTTTGTTGGAGGAGTTAAATTTGAGTGAATTTAGATGAAATTTACTTCTATTTTTTTGATTTCATATAAATTTTTAGTCAAATTGTAATAAAGGAATTTGAACCAACTTCGATTTTTTTGGATTTTGATGATTTTGGTTGTTGGAGGAGTTAAATTTGAGTAAATTTAGATGAAATTAACACCTATTTTTTTGGATTTTATATAAATTTTTAGTCAAATTGTAATAAAGGAATTTGAAACCAACTTCGATTTTTTTGGATTTTGATGAATTTTTTTGTTGGAGGAGCAAAATTTGAGTGAATTTAGATGAAATTTACTTCTATTTTTTTTTGATTTCATATAAATTTTTAGTCAAATTGTAATAAAGGAATATGAACCATCTTCGATTTTTTTGGATTTTGATGAGTTTTTTTGTTGGAGGAGTTAAATTTGAGTGAATTTAGATGAAATTTACTTGTATTTTTTTGATTTCATATAAATTTTTAGTCAAATTGTAATAAATGAATTTGAACCAATTTCGATTTTTTTGGATTTTGATGATTTTGGTTGTTGGAGGAGTAAAATTTGAGTAAATTTAGATGAAATTAACACCTATTTTTTTGGATTTTATATAAATTTTTAGTCAAATTGTAATAAAGGAATTTGAAACCAACTTCGATTTTTTTGGATTTTGATGAATTTTTTTGTTGGAGGAGCAAAATTTGAGTGAATTTAGATGAAATTTACTTCTATTTTTTTTTGATTTCATATAAATTTTTAGTCAAATTGTAATAAAGGAATTTGACACAACTTCGATTTTTTTGGATTTTGATGAGTTTTTTAGTTGGAGGAGTTAAATCTGAGTTAATTTAGATGAAATTTACTCCTATTTTTTTGATTTCATATAAATTTTTAGTCAAATTGTAATAGAGGAATTTGAACCAACTTCGATTTTTTGGATTTTGATGATTTTGGTTGTTGGAGGAGTTAAATTTGAGTAAATTTAGATGAAATTAACACCTTTTTTGGATTTTATATAAATTTTTAGTCAAATTGTAATAAATGAATTTGAAACCAACTTCGATTTTTTTGGATTTTAATGAATTATTTTGTTGGAGGAGCTAAATTTGAGTGAATTTAGATGAAATTTACTTTCATTTTTTTGGATTTTATATAAATTTTTAGTCAAATTGTAATAAAGGAATTTGAACCATCTTCGATTTTTTGGGATTTTGATGAGTTTTTTTGTTGGAGGTGTTAAATTTGAGTGAATTTAGATGAAATTTACTTCTATTTTTTTGATTTCATATAAATTTTTAGTCAAATTGTAATAAAGGAATTTGAACCAACTTCGATTTTTTTGGATTTTGATGATTTTGGTTGTTGGAGGAGTTAAATTTGAGTAAATTTAGATGAAATTAACACCTTTTTTCGATTTTATATAAATTTTTAGTCAAATTGTAATAAATGAATTTGAAACCAACTTCGATTTTTTTGGATTTTGATGAATTTTTTTGTTGGAGGAGCTAAATTTGAGTGAATTTAGATGAAATTTACTTCTATTTTTTTTTGATTTCATATAAATTTTTAGTCAAATTGTAATAAAGGAATTTGAACCATCTTCGATTTTTTTGGATTTTGATGAGTTTTTTTGTTGGAGGAGTTAAATTTGAGTGAATTTAGATGAAATTTACTTCTATTTTTTTGATTTCATATAAATTTTTAGTCAAATTGTAATAAAGGAATTTGAACCAACTTCGATTTTTTTGGATTTTGATGATTTTGGTTGTTGGAGGAGTTAAATTTGAGTAAATTTAGATGAAATTAACACCTATTTTTTTGGATTTTATATAAATTTTTAGTCAAATTGTAATAAAGGAATTTGAACCAACTTCGATTTTTTTGGATTTTGATGATTTTGGTTGTTGGAGGAGTTAAATTTGAGTGAATTTAGATGAATTTACTTTCATTTTTTTTGATTTTATATAAATTTTTAGTCAAATTGTAATAAAGGAATTTGAACCATCTTCGATTTTTTTGGATTTTGATGAGTTTTTTTGTTGGAGGAGTTAAATTTGAGTGAATTTAGATGAAATTTACTTATATTTTTTTGATTTCATATAAATTTTTAGTCAAATTGTAATAAAGGAATTTGAACCAACTTCGATTTTTTTGGATTTTGATGATTTTGGTTGTTGGAGGAGTTAAATTTGAGTAAATTTAGATGAAATTAACACCTTTTTTTGGATTTTATATAAATTTTTAGTCAAATTGTAATAAATGAATTTGAAACCAATTTCGATTTTTTTGGATTTTGATGAATTTTTTTGTTGGAGGAGCTAAATTTGACTGAATTTAGATGAAATTTACTTTCATTTTTCTGGATTTTATATAAATTTTTAGTCAAATTGTAATAAAGTAATTTGAAACCAACTTCAATTTTTTTGGATTTTGATGAATTTTTTTGTTGGAGGAGCAAAATTTGAGTGAATTTAGATGAAATTTACTTTCATTTTTTTGGATTTTATATAAATTTTTAGTCAAATTGTAATAAAGGAATTTGAACCATCTTCGATTTTTTTGGATTTTGATGAATTTTTTTGTTGGAGGAGCTAAATTTGAGTGAATTTAGATGAAATTTACTTTCATTTTTTGGATTTTATATAAATTTTTAGTCAAATTGTAATAAAGGAATTTGAACCATCTTCGATTTTTTTGGATTTTGATGGGTTTTTTGCTGGAGGAGTTAAATTTGAGTGAATTTAGATGAAATTTACTTCTATTTTTTTTATTTCATATAAATTTTTAGTCAAATTGTAATAAAGGAATTTGAACCAACTTCGATTTTTTTGGATTTTTATGATTTTGGTTGTTGGAGGAGTTAAATTTGAGTAAATTTAGATGAATTTACTTTCATTTTTTTTGATTTTATATAAATTTTTAGTCAAATTGTAATAAAGGAATTTGAACCATTTTCGATTTTTTTGGATTTTGATGAGTTTTTTTGTTGGAGGAGTTAAATTTGAGTGAATTTAGATGAAATTTACTTCTATTTTTTTGATTTCATATAAATTTTTAGTCAAATTGTAATAAAGGAATTTGAACCAACTTCGATTTTTTTGGATTTTGATGATTTTGGTTGTTGGAGGAGTTAAATTTGAGTAAATTTAGATGAAATTAACACCTATTTTTTTGGATTTTATATAAATTTTTAGTCAAATTGTAATAAAGGAATTTGAAACCAACTTCGATTTTTTTGGATTTTGATGAATTTTTTTGTTGGAGGAGCAAAATTTGAGTGAATTTAGATGAAATTTACTTCTATTTTTTTTTGATTTCATATAAATTTTTAGTCAAATTGTAATAAAGGAATATGAACCATCTTCGATTTTTTTGGATTTTGATGAGTTTTTTTGTTGGAGGAGTTAAATTTGAGTGAATTTAGATGAAATTTACTTGTATTTTTTTGATTTCATATAAATTTTTAGTCAAATTGTAATAAATGAATTTGAACCAATTTCGATTTTTTTGGATTTTGATGATTTTGGTTGTTGGAGGAGTAAAATTTGAGTAAATTTAGATGAAATTAACACCTATTTTTTTGGATTTTATATAAATTTTTAGTCAAATTGTAATAAAGGAATTTGAAACCAACTTCGATTTTTTTGGATTTTGATGAATTTTTTTGTTGGAGGAGCAAAATTTGAGTGAATTTAGATGAAATTTACTTCTATTTTTTTTTGATTTCATATAAATTTTTAGTCAAATTGTAATAAAGGAATTTGACACAACTTCGATTTTTTTGGATTTTGATGAGTTTTTTAGTTGGAGGAGTTAAATCTGAGTTAATTTAGATGAAATTTACTCCTATTTTTTTGATTTCATATAAATTTTTAGTCAAATTGTAATAGAGGAATTTGAACCAACTTCGATTTTTTGGATTTTGATGATTTTGGTTGTTGGAGGAGTTAAATTTGAGTAAATTTAGATGAAATTAACACCTTTTTTGGATTTTATATAAATTTTTAGTCAAATTGTAATAAATGAATTTGAAACCAACTTCGATTTTTTTGGATTTTAATGAATTATTTTGTTGGAGGAGCTAAATTTGAGTGAATTTAGATGAAATTTACTTTCATTTTTTTGGATTTTATATAAATTTTTAGTCAAATTGTAATAAAGGAATTTGAACCATCTTCGATTTTTTGGGATTTTGATGAGTTTTTTTGTTGGAGGTGTTAAATTTGAGTGAATTTAGATGAAATTTACTTCTATTTTTTTGATTTCATATAAATTTTTAGTCAAATTGTAATAAAGGAATTTGAACCAACTTCGATTTTTTTGGATTTTGATGATTTTGGTTGTTGGAGGAGTTAAATTTGAGTAAATTTAGATGAAATTAACACCTTTTTTCGATTTTATATAAATTTTTAGTCAAATTGTAATAAATGAATTTGAAACCAACTTCGATTTTTTTGGATTTTGATGAATTTTTTTGTTGGAGGAGCTAAATTTGAGTGAATTTAGATGAAATTTACTTCTATTTTTTTTTGATTTCATATAAATTTTTAGTCAAATTGTAATAAAGGAATTTGAACCATCTTCGATTTTTTTGGATTTTGATGAGTTTTTTTGTTGGAGGAGTTAAATTTGAGTGAATTTAGATGAAATTTACTTCTATTTTTTTGATTTCATATAAATTTTTAGTCAAATTGTAATAAAGGAATTTGAACCAACTTCGATTTTTTTGGATTTTGATGATTTTGGTTGTTGGAGGAGTTAAATTTGAGTAAATTTAGATGAAATTAACACCTATTTTTTTGGATTTTATATAAATTTTTAGTCAAATTGTAATAATGGAATTTGAAACCAACTTCGATTTTTTTGGATTTTGATGAATTTTTTTGTTGGAGGAGCAAAATTTGAGTGAATTTAGATGAAATTTACTTTCATTTTTTTGGATTTTATATAAATTTTTAGTCAAATTGTAATAAAGGAATTTGAACCATCTTCGATTTTTTTGGATTTTGATGGGTTTTTTTGTTGGAGGAGTTAAATTTGAGTGAATTTAGATGAAATTTACTTCTATTTTTTTTATTTCATATAAATTTTTAGTCAAATTGTAATAAAGGAATTTGAACCAACTTCGATTTTTTTGGATTTTGATGATTTTGGTTGTTGGAGGAGTTAAATTTGAGTAAATTTAGATGAATTTACTTTCATTTTTTTTGATTTTATATAAATTTTTAGTCAAATTGTAATAAAGGAATTTGAACCATCTTCGATTTTTTTGGATTTTGATGAGTTTTTTTGTTGGAGGAGTTAAATTTGAGTGAATTTAGATGAAATTTACTTATATTTTTTTGATTTCATATAAATTTTTAGTCAAATTGTAATAAAGGAATTTGAACCAACTTCGATTTTTTTGGATTTTGATGATTTTGGTTGTTGGAGGAGTTAAATTTGAGTAAATTTAGATGAAATTAACACCTTTTTTTGGATTTTATATAAATTTTTAGTCAAATTGTAATAAATGAATTTGAAACCAATTTCGATTTTTTTGGATTTTGATGAATTTTTTTGTTGGAGGAGCTAAATTTGACTGAATTTAGATGAAATTTACTTTCATTTTTCTGGATTTTATATAAATTTTTAGTCAAATTGTAATAAAGTAATTTGAAACCAACTTCAATTTTTTTGGATTTTGATGAATTTTTTTGTTGGAGGAGCAAAATTTGAGTGAATTTAGATGAAATTTACTTTCATTTTTTTGGATTTTATATAAATTTTTCGTCAAATTGTAATAAAGGAATTTGAACCATCTTCGATTTTTTTGGATTTTGATGAATTTTTTTGTTGGAGGAGCTAAATTTGAGTGAATTTAGATGAAATTTACTTTCATTTTTTGGATTTTATATAAATTTTTAGTCAAATTGTAATAAAGGAATTTGAACCATCTTCGATTTTTTTGGATTTTGATGGGTTTTTTGCTGGAGGAGTTAAATTTGAGTGAATTTAGATGAAATTTACTTCTATTTTTTTTATTTCATATAAATTTTTAGTCAAATTGTAATAAAGGAATTTGAACCAACTTCGATTTTTTTGGATTTTTATGATTTTGGTTGTTGGAGGAGTTAAATTTGAGTAAATTTAGATGAATTTACTTTCATTTTTTTTGATTTTATATAAATTTTTAGTCAAATTGTAATAAAGGAATTTGAACCAACTTCGATTTTTTTGGATTTTGATGATTTTGGTTGTTGGAGGAGTTAAATTTGAGTAAATTTAGATGAAATTAACACCTATTTTTTTGGATTTTATATAAATTTTTAGTCAAATTGTAATAAAGGAATTTGAAACCAACTTCGATTTTTTTGGATTTTGATGAATTTTTTTGTTGGAGGAGCAAAATTTGAGTGAATTTAGATGAAATTTACTTCTATTTTTTTTTGATTTCATATAAATTTTTAGTCAAATTGTAATAAAGGAATTTGACACAACTTCGATTTTTTTGGATTTTGATGAGTTTTTTAGTTGGAGGAGTTAAATCTGAGTTAATTTAGATGAAATTTACTTCTATTTTTTTGATTTCATATAAATTTTTAGTCAAATTGTAATAGAGGAATTTGAACCAACTTCGATTTTTTTGGATTTTGATGATTTTGGTTGTTGGAGGAGTTAAACTTGAGTAAATTTAGATGAAATTAACACCTTTTTTTGGATTTTATATAAATTTTTAGTCAAATTGTAATAAATGAATTTGAAACCAATTTCGATTTTTTTGGATTTTGATGAATTTTTTGTTGGAGGAGCTAAATTTGACTGAATTTAGATGAAATTTACTTTCATTTTTCTGGATTTTATATAAATTTTTAGTCAAATTGTAATAAAGTAATTTGAAACCAACTTCGATTTTTTTGGATTTTGATGAATTTTTTTGTTGGAGGAGCTAAATTTGATTGAATTTAGATGAAATTTACTTTCATTTTTTTGGATTTTATATAAATTTTTAGTCAAATTGTAATAAAGGAATTTGAACCAACTTCGATTTTTTTGGATTTTGATGAGTTTTTTTGTTGGAGGAGTTAAATTTGAGTGAATTTAGATGAAATTAACACCTATTTCTTTGGATTTTATATAAATTTTTAGTCAAATTGTAATAAAGGAAATTGAAACCAACTTCGATTTTTTTGGATTTTGATGAATTTTTTTTTGGAGGAGCTAAATTTGAGTGAATTTAGATGAAATTTACTTCTATTTTTTTTTGATTTCATATAAATTTTTAGTCAAATTGTAATAAAGGAATTTGAACCATCTTCGATTTTTTTGGATTTTGATGAGTTTTTTTGTTGGAGGAGTTAAATTTGAGTGAATTTAGATGAAATTTACTTGTATTTTTTTGATTTCATATAAATTTTTAGTCAAATTGTAATAAATGAATTTGAACCAACTTCGATTTTTTTGGATTTTGATGATTTTGGTTGTTGGAGGAGTAAAATTTGAGTAAATTTAGATGAAATTAACACCTATTTTTTTGGATTTTATATAAATTTTTAGTCAAATTGTAATAAAGGAATTTGAAACCAACTTCGATTTTTTTGGATTTTGATGAATTTTTTTGTTGGAGGAGCAAAATTTGAGTGAATTTAGATGAAATTTACTTCTATTTTTTTTTGATTTCATATAAATTTTTAGTCAAATTGTAATAAAGGAATTTGACCCAACTTCGATTTTTTTCGATTTTGATGAGTTTTTTAGTTGGAGGAGTTAAATCTGAGTTAATTTAGATGAAATTTACTCCTATTTTTTTGATTTCATATAAATTTTTAGTCAAATTGTAATAGAGGAATTTGAACCAACTTCGATTTTTTGGATTTTGATGATTTTGGTTGTTGGAGGAGTTAAATTTGAGTAAATTTAGATGAAATTAACACCTTTTTTGGATTTTATATAAATTTTTAGTCAAATTGTAATAAATGAATTTGAAACCAACTTCGATTTTTTTGGATTTTAATGAATTATTTTGTTGGAGGAGCTAAATTTGAGTGAATTTAGATGAAATTTACTTTCATTTTTTTGGATTTTATATAAATTTTTAGTCAAATTGTAATAAAGGAATTTGAACCATCTTCGATTTTTTGGGATTTTGATGAGTTTTTTTGTTGGAGGTGTTAAATTTGAGTGAATTTAGATGAAATTTACTTCTATTTTTTTGATTTCATATAAATTTTTAGTCAAATTGTAATAAAGGAATTTGAACCAACTTCGATTTTTTTGGATTTTGATGATTTTGGTTGTTGGAGGAGTTAAATTTGAGTAAATTTAGATGAAATTAACACCTTTTTTCGATTTTATATAAATTTTTAGTCAAATTGTAATAAATGAATTTGAAACCAACTTCGATTTTTTTGGATTTTGATGAATTTTTTTGTTGGAGGAGCTAAATTTGAGTGAATTTAGATGAAATTTACTTCTATTTTTTTTTGATTTCATATAAATTTTTAGTCAAATTGTAATAAAGGAATTTGAACCATCTTCGATTTTTTTGGATTTTGATGAGTTTTTTTGTTGGAGGAGTTAAATTTGAGTGAATTTAGATGAAATTTACTTCTATTTTTTTGATTTCATATAAATTTTTAGTCAAATTGTAATAAAGGAATTTGAACCAACTTCGATTTTTTTGGATTTTGATGATTTTGGTTGTTGGAGGAGTTAAATTTGAGTAAATTTAGATGAAATTAACACCTATTTTTTTGGATTTTATATAAATTTTTAGTCAAATTGTAATAATGGAATTTGAAACCAACTTCGATTTTTTTGGATTTTGATGAATTTTTTTGTTGGAGGAGCAAAATTTGAGTGAATTTAGATGAAATTTACTTTCATTTTTTTGGATTTTATATAAATTTTTAGTCAAATTGTAATAAAGGAATTTGAACCATCTTCGATTTTTTTGGATTTTGAGGGGTTTTTTTGTTGGAGGAGTTAAATTTGAGTGAATTTAGATGAAATTTACTTCTATTTTTTTTATTTCATATAAATTTTTAGTCAAATTGTAATAAAGGAATTTGAACCAACTTCGATTTTTTTGGATTTTGATGATTTTGGTTGTTGGAGGAGTTAAATTTGAGTAAATTTAGATGAATTTACTTTCATTTTTTTTTATTTTATATAAATTTTTAGTCAAATTGTAATAAAGGAATTTGAACCATCTTCGATTTTTTTGGATTTTGATGAGTTTTTTTGTTGGAGGAGTTAAATTTGAGTGAATTTAGATGAAATTTACTTATATTTTTTTGATTTCATATAAATTTTTAGTCAAATTGTAATAAAGGAATTTGAACCAACTTCGATTTTTTTGGATTTTGATGATTTTGGTTGTTGGAGGAGTTAAATTTGAGTAAATTTAGATGAAATTAACACCTTTTTTTGGATTTTATATAAATTTTTAGTCAAATTGTAATAAATGAATTTGAAACCAATTTCGATTTTTTTGGATTTTGATGAATTTTTTTGTTGGAGGAGCTAAATTTGACTGAATTTAGATGAAATTTACTTTCATTTTTCTGGATTTTATATAAATTTTTAGTCAAATTGTAATAAAGTAATTTGAAACCAACTTCGATTTTTTTGGATTTTGATGAATTTTTTTGTTGGAGGAGCAAAATTTGAGTGAATTTAGATGAAATTTACTTTCATTTTTTTGGATTTTATATAAATATTTAGTCAAATTGTAATAAAGGAATTTGAACCATCTTCGATTTTTTTGGATTTTGATGAATTTTTTTGTTGGAGGAGCTAAATTTGAGTGAATTTAGATGAAATTTACTTTCATTTTTTGGATTTTATATAAATTTTTAGTCAAATTGTAATAAAGGAATTTGAACCATCTTCGATTTTTTTGGATTTTGATGGGTTTTTTGCTGGAGGAGTTAAATTTGAGTGAATTTAGATGAAATTTACTTCTATTTTTTTTATTTCATATAAATTTTTAGTCAAATTGTAATAAAGGAATTTGAACCAACTTCGATTTTTTTGGATTTTTATGATTTTGGTTGTTGGAGGAGTTAAATTTGAGTAAATTTAGATGAATTTACTTTCATTTTTTTTGATTTTATATAAATTTTTAGTCAAATTGTAATAAAGGAATTTGAACCATCTTCGATTTTTTTGGATTTTGATGAGTTTTTTTGTTGGAGGAGTTAAATTTGAGTGAATTTAGATGAAATTTACTTCTATTTTTTTGATTTCATATAAATTTTTAGTCAAATTGTAATAAAGGAATTTGAACCAACTTCGATTTTTTTGGATTTTGATGTTTTTGGTTGTTGGAGGAGTTAAATTTGAGTAAATTTAGATGAAATTAACACCTATTTTTTTGGATTTTATATAAATTTTTAGTCAAATTGTAATAAAGGAATTTGAAACCAACTTCGATTTTTATGGATTTTGATGAATTTTTTTGTTGGAGGAGCAAAATTTGAGTGAATTTAGATGAAATTTACTTCTATTTTTTTTTGATTTCATATAAATTTTTAGTCAAATTGTAATAAAGGAATTTGACCCAACTTCGATTTTTTTCGATTTTGATGAGTTTTTTAGTTGGAGGAGTTAAATCTGAGTTAATTTAGATGAAATTTACTTCTATTTTTTTGATTTCATATAAATTTTTAGTCAAATTGTAATAGAGGAATTTGAACCAACTTCGATTTTTTTGGATTTTGATGATTTTGGTTGTTGGAGGAGTTAAACTTGAGTAAATTTAGATGAAATTAACACCTTTTTTTGGATTTTATATAAATTTTTAGTCAAATTGTAATAAATGAATTTGAAACCAATTTCGATTTTTTTGGATTTTGATGAATTTTTTTGTTGGAGGAGCTAAATTTGACTGAATTTAGATGAAATTTACTTTCATTTTTCTGGATTTTATATAAATTTTTAGTCAAATTGTAATAAAGTAATTTGAAACCAACTTCGATTTTTTTGGATTTTGATGAATTTTTTGTTGGAGGAGCTAAATTTGAGTGAATTTAGATGAAATTTACTTTCATTTTTTTGGATTTTATATAAATTTTTAGTCAAATTGTAATAAAGGAATTTGAACCAACTTCGATTTTTTTGGATTTTGATGAGTTTTTTTGTTGGAGGAGTTAAATTTGAGTGAATTTAGATGAAATTAACACCTATTTCTTTGGATTTTATATAAATTTTTAGTCAAATTGTAATAAAGGAAATTGAAACCAACTTCGATTTTTTTGGATTTTCATGAATTTTTTTTTGGACGAGCTAAATTTGAGTGAATTTAGATGAAATTTACTTCTATTTTTTTTTGATTTCATATAAATTTTTAGTCAAATTGTAATAAAGGAATTTGAACCATCTTCGATTTTTTTGGATTTTGATGAGTTTTTTTGTTGGAGGAATTAAATTTGAGTGAATTTAGATGAAATTTACTTCTATTTTTTTGATTTCATATAAATTTTTAGTCAAATTGTAATAAATGAATTTGAACCAACTTCGATTTTTTGGATTTTGATGATTTTGGTTGTTGGAGGAGTTAAATTTGAGTAAATTTAGATGAAATTAACACCTATTTTTTTGGATTTTATATAAATTTTTAGTCAAATTGTAATAAAGGAATTTGAAACCAACTTCGATTTTTTTGGATTTTGATGAATTTTTTTGTTGGAGGAGCAAATTTGAGTGAATTTAGATGAAATTTACTTCTATTTTTTTTTGATTTCATATAAATTTTTAGTCAAATTGTAATAAAGGAATTTGACCCAACTTCGATTTTTTTGGATTTTGATGAGTTTTTTAGTTGGAGGAGTTAAATCTGAGTTAATTTAGATGAAATTTACTTCTATTTTTTTGATTTCATATACATTTTTAGTCAAATTGTAATAGAGGAATTTGAACCAAATTCGATTTTTTGGGATTTTGATGAATTTTTTTGTTGGAGGAGCAAAATTTGAGTGAATTTAGATGAAATTTACTTCTATTTTTTTTTGATTTCATATAAATTTTTAGTCAAATTGTAATAAAGGTATTTGACCGAACTTCGATTTTTTTCGATTTTGATGAGTTTTTTAGTTGGAGGAGTTAAATCTGAGTTAATTTAGATGAAATTTACTTCTATTTTTTTTATTTCATATAAATTTTTAGTCAAATTGTAATAGAGGAATTTGAACCAACTTCGATTTTTTTGGATTTTGATGATTTTGGTTGTTGGAGGAGTTAAATTTGAGTAAATTTAGATGAAATTAACACCTATCTTTTTGGATTTTATATAAATTTTTAGTCAAATTGTAATAAAGGAATTTGAAACCAACTTCGATTTTTTTGGATTTTGATGAATTTTTTTGTTGGAGGAGCAAAATTTGAGTGAATTTAGATGAAATTTACTTCTATTTTTTTTTTATTTCATATAAATTTTTAGTCAAATTGTAATAAAGGAATTTGACCCAACTTCGATTTTTTTCGATTTTGATGAGTTTTTTAGTTGGAGGAGTTAAATCTGAGTTAATTTAGATGAAATTTACTTCTATTTTTTTGATTTCATATAAATTTTTAGTCAAATTGTAATAGAGGAATTTGAACCAACTTCGATTTTTTTGGATTTTGATGATTTTGGTTGTTGGAGGAGTTAAACTTGAGTAAATTTAGATGAAATTAACACCTTTTTTTTGGATTTTATATAAATTTTTAGTCAAATTGTAATAAATGAATTTGAATCCAATTTCGATTTTTTTGGATTTTGATGAATTTTTTTGTTGGAGGAGCTAAATTTGACTGAATTTAGATGAAATTTACTTTCATTATTCTGGATTTTATATAAATTTTTAGTCAAATTGTAATAAAGTAATTTGAAACCAACTTCGATTTTTTTGGATTTTGATGAATTTTTATGTTGGAGGAGCAAAATTTGAGTGAATTTAGATGAAATTTACTTCTATTTTTTTTTTATTTCATATAAATTTTTAGTCAAATTGTAATAAAGGAATTTGACCCAACTTCGATTTTTTTGGATTTTGATGAGTTTTTTAGTTGGAGGAGTTAAATCTGAGTTAATTTAGATGAAATTTACTTCTATTTTTTTGATTTCATATAAATTTTTAGTCAAATTGTAATAAATGAATTTGAACCAACTTCGATTTTTTGGATTTTGATGATTTTGGTTGTTGGAGGAGTTAAATTTGAGTAAATTTAGATGAAATTAACACCTATTTTTTTGGATTTTATATAAATTTTTAGTCAAATTGTAATAAAGGAATTTGAAACCAACTTCGATTTTTTTGGATTTTGATGAATTTTTTTGTTGGAGGAGCAAATTTGAGTGAATTTAGATGAAATTTACTTCTATTTTTTTTTGATTTCATATAAATTTTTAGTCAAATTGTAATAAAGGAATTTGACCCAACTTCGATTTTTTTGGATTTTGATGAGTTTTTTAGTTGGAGGAGTTAAATCTGAGTTAATTTAGATGAAATTTACTTCTATTTTTTTGATTTCATATACATTTTTAGTCAAATTGTAATAGAGGAATTTGAACCAAATTCGATTTTTTGGGATTTTGATGAATTTTTTTGTTGGAGGAGCAAAATTTGAGTGAATTTAGATGAAATTTACTTCTATTTTTTTTTGATTTCATATAAATTTTTAGTCAAATTGTAATAAAGGTATTTGACCGAACTTCGATTTTTTTCGATTTTGATGAGTTTTTTAGTTGGAGGAGTTAAATCTGAGTTAATTTAGATGAAATTTACTTCTATTTTTTTTATTTCATATAAATTTTTAGTCAAATTGTAATAGAGGAATTTGAACCAACTTCGATTTTTTTGGATTTTGATGATTTTGGTTGTTGGAGGAGTTAAATTTGAGTAAATTTAGATGAAATTAACACCTATCTTTTTGGATTTTATATAAATTTTTAGTCAAATTGTAATAAAGGAATTTGAAACCAACTTCGATTTTTTTGGATTTTGATGAATTTTTTTGTTGGAGGAGCAAAATTTGAGTGAATTTAGATGAAATTTACTTCTATTTTTTTTTTATTTCATATAAATTTTTAGTCAAATTGTAATAAAGGAATTTGACCCAACTTCGATTTTTTTCGATTTTGATGAGTTTTTTAGTTGGAGGAGTTAAATCTGAGTTAATTTAGATGAAATTTACTTCTATTTTTTTGATTTCATATAAATTTTTAGTCAAATTGTAATAGAGGAATTTGAACCAACTTCGATTTTTTTGGATTTTGATGATTTTGGTTGTTGGAGGAGTTAAACTTGAGTAAATTTAGATGAAATTAACACCTTTTTTTTGGATTTTATATAAATTTTTAGTCAAATTGTAATAAATGAATTTGAATCCAATTTCGATTTTTTTGGATTTTGATGAATTTTTTTGTTGGAGGAGCTAAATTTGACTGAATTTAGATGAAATTTACTTTCATTATTCTGGATTTTATATAAATTTTTAGTCAAATTGTAATAAAGTAATTTGAAACCAACTTCGATTTTTTTGGATTTTGATGAATTTTTATGTTGGAGGAGCAAAATTTGAGTGAATTTAGATGAAATTTACTTCTATTTTTTTTTTATTTCATATAAATTTTTAGTCAAATTGTAATAAAGGAATTTGACCCAACTTCGATTTTTTTGGATTTTGATGAGTTTTTTAGTTGGAGGAGTTAAATCTGAGTTAATTTAGATGAAATTTACTTCTATTTTTTTGATTTCATATACATTTTTAGTCAAATTGTAATAGAGGAATTTGACCCAAATTCGATTTTTTTGGATTTTGATGAATTTTTTTGTTGGAGGAGCAAAATTTGAGTGAATTTAGATGAAATTTACTTCTATTTTTTTTTGAATTCATATAAATTTTTAGTCAAATTGTAATAAAGGAATTTGACCCAACTTCGATTTTTTTCGATTTTGATGAGTTTTTTAGTTGGAGGAGTTAAATCTGAGTTAATTTAGATGAAATTTACTTCTATTTTTTTTATTTCATATAAATTTTTAGTCAAATTGTAATAGTGGAATTTGAACCAACTTCGATTTTTTTGGATTTTGATGATTTTGGTTGTTGGAGGAGTTAAACTTGTGTAAATTTAGATGAAATTAACACCTTTTTTTTGGATTTTATATAAATTTTTAGTCAAATTGTAATAAATGAATTTGAAACCAATTTCGATTTTTTTGGATTTTGATGAATTTTTGTGTTGGAGGAGCTAAATTTGACTGAATTTAGATGAAATTTACTTTCATTTTTTTGGATTTTATATAAATTTTTAGTCAAATTGTAATAAAGTAATTTGAAACCAACTTCGATATTTTGGATTTTAAAGAATTTTTTTGTTGGAGGAGCTAAATTTGAGTGAATTTAGATGAAATTTACTTTCATTTTTTTGGATTTTATATAAATTTTTAGTCAAATTGTAATAAAGGAATTTGAACCATCTTCGATTTTTTTGGATTTTGATGAGTTTTTTTGTTGGAGGTGTTAAATTTGAGTGAATTTAGATGAAATTAACACCTATTTCTTTGGATTTTATATAAATTTTTAGTCAAATTGTAATAAAGGAAATTGAAACCAACTTCGATTTTTTTGGATTTTGATGAATTTTTTTTTGGACGAGCTAAATTTGAGTGAATTTAGATGAAATTTACTTCTATTTTTTTTTGATTTCATATAAATTTTTAGTCAAATTGTAATAAAGGAATTTGAACCATCTTCGATTTTTTTGGATTTTGATGAGTTTTTTTGTTGGAGGAATTAAATTTGAGTGAATTTAGATGAAATTTACTTCTATTTTTTTGATTTCATATAAATTTTTAGTCAAATTGTAATAAATGAATTTGAACCAACTTCGATTTTTTGGATTTTGATGATTTTGGTTGTTGGAGGAGTTAAATTTGAGTAAATTTAGATGAAATTAACACCTATTTTTTTGGATTTTATATAAATTTTTAGTCAAATTGTAATAAAGGAATTTGAAACCAACTTCGATTTTTTTGGATTTTGATGAATTTTTTTGTTGGAGGAGCAAATTTGAGTGAATTTAGATGAAATTTACTTCTATTTTTTTTTGATTTCATATAAATTTTTAGTCAAATTGTAATAAAGGTATTTGACCGAACTTCGATTTTTTTCGATTTTGATGAGTTTTTTAGTTGGAGGAGTTAAATCTGAGTTAATTTAGATGAAATTTACTTCTATTTTTTTTATTTCATATAAATTTTTAGTCAAATTGTAATAGAGGAATTTGAACCAACTTCGATTTTTTTGGATTTTGATGATTTTGGTTGTTGGAGGAGTTAAATTTGAGTAAATTTAGATGAAATTAACACCTATCTTTTTTTATTTCATATAAATTTTTAGTCAAATTGTAATAGAGGAATTTGAACCAACTTCGATTTTTTTGGATTTTGATGATTTTGGTTGTTGGAGGAGTTAAACTTGTGTAAATTTAGATGAAATTAACACCTTTTTTTTGGATTTTATATAAATTTTTAGTCAAATTGTAATAAATGAATTTGAAACCAATTTCGATTTTTTTGGATTTTGATGAATTTTTTTGTTGGAGGAGCTAAATTTGACTGAATTTAGATGAAATTTACTTTCATTTTTTTGGATTTTATATAAATTTTTAGTCAAATTGTAATAAAGTAATTTGAAACCAACTTCGATTTTTTTGGATTTTGATGAATTTTTTTGTTGGAGGAGCTAAATTTGATTGAATTTAGATGAAATTTACTTTCATTTTTTTGGATTTTATATAAATTTTTAGTCAAATTGTAATAAAGGAATTTGAACCAACTTCGATTTTTTTGGATTTTGATGAGTTTTTTTGTTGGAGGAGTTAAATTTGAGTGAATTTAGATGAAATTAACACCTATTTCTTTGGATTTTATATAAATTTTTAGTCAAATTGTAATAAAGGAAATTGAAACCAACTTCGATTTTTTTGGATTTTGATGAATTTTTTTTTGGAGGAGCTAAATTTGAGTGAATTTAGATGAAATTTACTTCTATTTTTTTTTGATTTCATATAAATTTTTAGTCAAATTGTAATAAAGGAATTTGAACCATCTTCGATTTTTTTGGATTTTGATGAGTTTTTTTGTTGGAGGAGTTAAATTTGAGTGAATTTAGATGAAATTAACACCTTTTTTCGATTTTATATAAATTTTTAGTCAAATTGTAATAAATGAATTTGAACCAACTTCGATTTTTTTGGATTTTGATGAATTTTTTTGTTGGAGGAGCTAAATTTGAGTGAATTTAGATGAAATTTACTTCTATTTTTTTTTGATTTCATATAAATTTTTAGTCAAATTGTAATAAAGGAATTTGAACCATCTTCGATTTTTTTGGATTTTGATGAGTTTTTTTGTTGGAGGAGTTAAATTTGAGTGAATTTAGATGAAATTTACTTCTATTTTTTTGATTTCATATAAATTTTTAGTCAAATTGTAATAAAGGAATTTGAACCAACTTCGATTTTTTTGGATTTTGATGATTTTGGTTGTTGGAGGAGTTAAATTTGAGTAAATTTAGATGAAATTAACACCTATTTTTTTGGATTTTATATAAATTTTTAGTCAAATTGTAATAATGGAATTTGAAACCAACTTCGATTTTTTTGGATTTTGATGAATTTTTTTGTTGGAGGAGCAAAATTTGAGTGAATTTAGATGAAATTTACTTTCATTTTTTTGGATTTTATATAAATTTTTAGTCAAATTGTAATAAAGGAATTTGAACCATCTTCGATTTTTTTGGATTTTGATGGGTTTTTTTGTTGGAGGAGTTAAATTTGAGTGAATTTAGATGAAATTTACTTCTATTTTTTTTATTTCATATAAATTTTTAGTCAAATTGTAATAAAGGAATTTGAACCAACTTCGATTTTTTTGGATTTTGATGATTTTGGTTGTTGGAGGAGTTAAATTTCAGTAAATTTAGATGAATTTACTTTCATTTTTTTTGATTTTATATAAATTTTTAGTCAAATTGTAATAAAGGAATTTGAACCATCTTCGATTTTTTTGGATTTTGATGAGTTTTTTTGTTGGAGGAGTTAAATTTGAGTGAATTTAGATGAAATTTACTTATATTTTTTTGATTTCATATAAATTTTTAGTCAAATTGTAATAAAGGAATTTGAACCAACTTCGATTTTTTTGGATTTTGATGATTTTGGTTGTTGGAGGAGTTAAATTTGAGTAAATTTAGATGAAATTAACACCTTTTTTTGGATTTTATATAAATTTTTAGTCAAATTGTAATAAATGAATTTGAAACCAATTTCGATTTTTTTGGATTTTGATGAATTTTTTTGTTGGAGGAGCTAAATTTGACTGAATTTAGATGAAATTTACTTTCATTTTTCTGGATTTTATATAAATTTTTAGTCAAATTGTAATAAAGTAATTTGAAACCAACTTCGATTTTTTTGGATTTTGATGAATTTTTTTGTTGGAGGAGCAAAATTTGAGTGAATTTAGATGAAATTTACTTTCATTTTTTTGGATTTTATATAAATTTTTAGTCAAATTGTAATAAAGGAATTTGAACCATCTTCGATTTTTTTGGATTTTGATGAATTTTTTTGTTGGAGGAGCTAAATTTGAGTGAATTTAGATGAAATTTACTTTCATTTTTTGGATTTTATATAAATTTTTAGTCAAATTGTAATAAAGGAATTTGAACCATCTTCGATTTTTTTGGATTTTGATGGGTTTTTTGCTGGAGGAGTTAAATTTGAGTGAATTTAGATGAAATTTACTTCTATTTTTTTTATTTCATATAAATTTTTAGTCAAATTGTAATAAAGGAATTTGAACCAACTTCGATTTTTTTGGATTTTTATGATTTTGGTTGTTGGAGGAGTTAAATTTGAGTAAATTTAGATGAATTTACTTTCATTTTTTTTGATTTTATATAAATTTTTAGTCAAATTGTAATAAAGGAATTTGAACCATCTTCGATTTTTTTGGATTTTGATGAGTTTTTTTGTTGGAGGAGTTAAATTTGAGTGAATTTAGATGAAATTTACTTCTATTTTTTTGATTTCATATAAATTTTTAGTCAAATTGTAATAAAGGAATTTGAACCAACTTCGATTTTTTTGGATTTTGATGATTTTGGTTGTTGGAGGAGTTAAATTTGAGTAAATTTAGATGAAATTAACACCTATTTTTTTGGATTTTATATAAATTTTTAGTCAAATTGTAATAAAGGAATTTGAAACCAACTTCGATTTTTTTGGATTTTGATGAATTTTTTTGTTGGAGGAGCAAAATTTGAGTGAATTTAGATGAAATTTACTTCTATTTTTTTTTGATTTCATATAAATTTTTAGTCAAATTGTAATAAAGGAATTTGAACCATCTTCGATTTTTTTGGATTTTGATGAGTTTTTTTGTTGGAGGAGTTAAATTTGAGTGAATTTAGATGAAATTTACTTGTATTTTTTTGATTTCATATAAATTTTTAGTCAAATTGTAATAAATGAATTTGAACCAATTTCGATTTTTTTGGATTTTGATGATTTTGGTTGTTGGAGGAGTAAAATTTGAGTAAATTTAGATGAAATTAACACCTATTTTTTTGGATTTTATATAAATTTTTAGTCAAATTGTAATGAAGGAATTTGAAACCAACTTCGATTTTTTTGGATTTTGATGAATTTTTTTGTTGGAGGAGCAAAATTTGAGTGAATTTAGATGAAATTTACTTCTATTTTTTTTATTTCATATAAATTTTTAGTCAAATTGTAATAAAGGAATTTGAACCAACTTCGATTTTTTTGGATTTTGATGATTTTGGTTGTTGGAGGAGTTAAATTTCAGTAAATTTAGATGAATTTACTTTCATTTTTTTTGATTTTATATAAATTTTTAGTCAAATTGTAATAAAGGAATTTGAACCATCTTCGATTTTTTTGGATTTTGATGAGTTTTTTTGTTGGAGGAGTTAAATTTGAGTGAATTTAGATGAAATTTACTTATATTTTTTTGATTTCATATAAATTTTTAGTCAAATTGTAATAAAGGAATTTGAACCAACTTCGATTTTTTTGGATTTTGATGATTTTGGTTGTTGGAGGAGTTAAATTTGAGTAAATTTAGATGAAATTAACACCTTTTTTTGGATTTTATATAAATTTTTAGTCAAATTGTAATAAATGAATTTGAAACCAATTTCGATTTTTTTGGATTTTGATGAATTTTTTTGTTGGAGGAGCTAAATTTGACTGAATTTAGATGAAATTTACTTTCATTTTTCTGGATTTTATATAAATTTTTAGTCAAATTGTAATAAAGTAATTTGAAACCAACTTCGATTTTTTTGGATTTTGATGAATTTTTTTGTTGGAGGAGCAAAATTTGAGTGAATTTAGATGAAATTTACTTTCATTTTTTTGGATTTTATATAAATTTTTAGTCAAATTGTAATAAAGGAATTTGAACCATCTTCGATTTTTTTGGATTTTGATGAATTTTTTTGTTGGAGGAGCTAAATTTGAGTGAATTTAGATGAAATTTACTTTCATTTTTTGGATTTTATATAAATTTTTAGTCAAATTGTAATAAAGGAATTTGAACCATCTTCGATTTTTTTGGATTTTGATGGGTTTTTTGCTGGAGGAGTTAAATTTGAGTGAATTTAGATGAAATTTACTTCTATTTTTTTTATTTCATATAAATTTTTAGTCAAATTGTAATAAAGGAATTTGAACCAACTTCGATTTTTTTGGATTTTTATGATTTTGGTTGTTGGAGGAGTTAAATTTGAGTAAATTTAGATGAATTTACTTTCATTTTTTTTGATTTTATATAAATTTTTAGTCAAATTGTAATAAAGGAATTTGAACCATCTTCGATTTTTTTGGATTTTGATGAGTTTTTTTGTTGGAGGAGTTAAATTTGAGTGAATTTAGATGAAATTTACTTCTATTTTTTTGATTTCATATAAATTTTTAGTCAAATTGTAATAAAGGAATTTGAACCAACTTCGATTTTTTTGGATTTTGATGATTTTGGTTGTTGGAGGAGTTAAATTTGAGTAAATTTAGATGAAATTAACACCTATTTTTTTGGATTTTATATAAATTTTTAGTCAAATTGTAATAAAGGAATTTGAAACCAACTTCGATTTTTTTGGATTTTGATGAATTTTTTTGTTGGAGGAGCAAAATTTGAGTGAATTTAGATGAAATTTACTTCTATTTTTTTTTGATTTCATATAAATTTTTAGTCAAATTGTAATAAAGGAATTTGAACCATCTTCGATTTTTTTGGATTTTGATGAGTTTTTTTGTTGGAGGAGTTAAATTTGAGTGAATTTAGATGAAATTTACTTGTATTTTTTTGATTTCATATAAATTTTTAGTCAAATTGTAATAAATGAATTTGAACCAATTTCGATTTTTTTGGATTTTGATGATTTTGGTTGTTGGAGGAGTAAAATTTGAGTAAATTTAGATGAAATTAACACCTATTTTTTTGGATTTTATATAAATTTTTAGTCAAATTGTAATGAAGGAATTTGAAACCAACTTCGATTTTTTTGGATTTTGATGAATTTTTTTGTTGGAGGAGCAAAATTTGAGTGAATTTAGATGAAATTTACTTCTATTTTTTTTTGATTTCATATAAATTTTTAGTCAAATTGTAATAAAGGAATTTGACACAACTTCGATTTTTTTGGATTTTGATGAGTTTTTTAGTTGGAGGAGTTAAATCTGAGTTAATTTAGATGAAATTTACTTCTATTTTTTTGATTTCATATAAATTTTTAGTCAAATTGTAATAGAGGAATTTGAACCAACTTCGATTTTTTTGGATTTTGATGATTTTGGTTGTTGGAGGAGTTAAACTTGAGTAAATTTAGATGAAATTAACACCTTTTTTTGGATTTTATATAAATTTTTAGTCAAATTGTAATAAATGAATTTGAAACCAATTTCGATTTTTTTGGATTTTGATGAATTTTTTGTTGGAGGAGCTAAATTTGACTGAATTTAGATGAAATTTACTTTCATTTTTCTGGATTTTATATAAATTTTTAGTCAAATTGTAATAAAGTTATTTGAAACCAACTTCGATTTTTTTGGATTTTGATGAATTTTTTTGTTGGAGGAGCTAAATTTGATTGAATTTAGATGAAATTTACTTTCATTTTTTTGGATTTTATATAAATTTTTAGTCAAATTGTAATAAAGGAATTTGAACCAACTTCGATTTTTTTGGATTTTGATGAGTTTTTTTGTTGGAGGAGTTAAATTTGAGTGAATTTAGATGAAATTAACACCTATTTCTTTGGATTTTATATAAATTTTTAGTCAAATTGTAATAAAGGAAATTGAAACCAACTTCGATTTTTTTGGATTTTGATGAATTTTTTTTTGGAGGAGCTAAATTTGAGTGAATTTAGATGAAATTTACTTCTATTTTTTTTTGATTTCATATAAATTTTTAGTCAAATTGTAATAAAGGAATTTGAACCATCTTCGATTTTTTTGGATTTTGATGAGTTTTTTTGTTGGAGGAGTTAAATTTGAGTGAATTTAGATGAAATTTACTTGTATTTTTTTGATTTCATATAAATTTTTAGTCAAATTGTAATAAATGAATTTGAACCAACTTCGATTTTTTTGGATTTTGATGATTTTGGTTGTTGGAGGAGTAAAATTTGAGTAAATTTAGATGAAATTAACACCTATTTTTTTGGATTTTATATAAATTTTTAGTCAAATTGTAATAAAGGAATTTGAAACCAACTTCGATTTTTTTGGATTTTGATGAATTTTTTTGTTGGAGGAGCAAAATTTGAGTGAATTTAGATGAAATTTACTTCTATTTTTTTTTGATTTCATATAAATTTTTAGTCAAATTGTAATAAAGGAATTTGACCCAACTTCGATTTTTTTCGATTTTGATGAGTTTTTTAGTTGGAGGAGTTAAATCTGAGTTAATTTAGATGAAATTTACTTCTATTTTTTTCATTTCATATAAATTTTTAGTCAAATTGTAATAGAGGAATTTGAACCATCTTCGATTTTTTTGGATTTTGATGAATTTTTTTGTTGGAGGAGCAAAATTTGAGTGAATTTAGATGAAATTTACTTCTATTTTTTTTTGATTTCATATAAATTTTTAGTCAAATTGTAATAAAGGAATTTGACCCAACTTCGTTTTTTTTCGATTTTGATGAGTTTTTTAGTTGGAGGAGTTAAATCTGAGTTAATTTAGATGAAATTTACTCCTATTTTTTTGATTTCATATAAATTTTTAGTCAAATTGTAATAGAGGAATTTGAACCAACTTCGATTTTTTGGATTTTGATGATTTTGGTTGTTGGAGGAGTTAAATTTGAGTAAATTTAGATGAAATTAACACCTTTTTTGGATTTTATATAAATTTTTAGTCAAATTGTAATAAATGAATTTGAAACCAACTTCGATTTTTTTGGATTTTAATGAATTATTTTGTTGGAGGAGCTAAATTTGAGTGAATTTAGATGAAATTTACTTTCATTTTTTTGGATTTTATATAAATTTTTAGTCAAATTGTAATAAAGGAATTTGAACCATCTTCGATTTTTTGGGATTTTGATGAGTTTTTTTGTTGGAGGTGTTAAATTTGAGTGAATTTAGATGAAATTTACTTCTATTTTTTTGATTTCATATAAATTTTTAGTCAAATTGTAATAAAGGAATTTGAACCAACTTCGATTTTTTTGGATTTTGATGATTTTGGTTGTTGGAGGAGTTAAATTTGAGTAAATTTAGATGAAATTAACACCTTTTTTCGATTTTATATAAATTTTTAGTCAAATTGTAATAAATGAATTTGAAACCAACTTCGATTTTTTTGGATTTTGATGAATTTTTTTGTTGGAGGAGCTAAATTTGAGTGAATTTAGATGAAATTTACTTCTATTTTTTTTTGATTTCATATAAATTTTTAGTCAAATTGTAATAAAGGAATTTGAACCATCTTCGATTTTTTTGGATTTTGATGAGTTTTTTTGTTGGAGGAGTTAAATTTGAGTGAATTTAGATGAAATTTACTTCTATTTTTTTGATTTCATATAAATTTTTAGTCAAATTGTAATAAAGGAATTTGAACCAACTTCGATTTTTTTGGATTTTGATGATTTTGGTTGTTGGAGGAGTTAAATTTGAGTAAATTTAGATGAAATTAACACCTATTTTTTTGGATTTTATATAAATTTTTAGTCAAATTGTAATAATGGAATTTGAAACCAACTTCGATTTTTTTGGATTTTGATGAATTTTTTTGTTGGAGGAGCAAAATTTGAGTGAATTTAGATGAAATTTACTTTCATTTTTTTGGATTTTATATAAATTTTTAGTCAAATTGTAATAAAGGAATTTGAACCATCTTCGATTTTTTTGGATTTTGATGGGTTTTTTTGTTGGAGGAGTTAAATTTGAGTGAATTTAGATGAAATTTACTTCTATTTTTTTGATTTCATATAAATTTTTAGTCAAATTGTAATAAAGGAATTTGAACCAACTTCGATTTTTTTGGATTTTGATGATTTTGGTTGTTGGAGGAGTTAAATTTGAGTAAATTTAGATGAAATTAACACCTATTTTTTTGGATTTTATATAAATTTTTAGTCAAATTGTAATAATGGAATTTGAAACCAACTTCGATTTTTTTGGATTTTGATGAATTTTTTTGTTGGAGGAGCAAAATTTGAGTGAATTTAGATGAAATTTACTTTCATTTTTTTGGATTTTATATAAATTTTTAGTCAAATTGTAATAAAGGAATTTGAACCATCTTCGATTTTTTTGGATTTTGATGGGTTTTTTTGTTGGAGGAGTTAAATTTGAGTGAATTTAGATGAAATTTACTTCTATTTTTTTTATTTCATATAAATTTTTAGTCAAATTGTAATAAAGGAATTTGAACCAACTTCGATTTTTTTGGATTTTGATGATTTTGGTTGTTGGAGGAGTTAAATTTGAGTAAATTTAGATGAAATTAACACCTTTTTTTGGATTTTATATAAATTTTTAGTCAAATTGTAATAAATGAATTTGAAACCAATTTCGATTTTTTTGGATTTTGATGAATTTTTTTGTTGGAGGAGCTAAATTTGACTGAATTTAGATGAAATTTACTTTCATTTTTCTGGATTTTATATAAATTTTTAGTCAAATTGTAATAAAGTAATTTGAAACCAACTTCAATTTTTTTGGATTTTGATGAATTTTTTTGTTGGAGGAGCAAAATTTGAGTGAATTTAGATGAAATTTACTTTCATTTTTTTGGATTTTATATAAATTTTTTGTCAAATTGTAATAAAGGAATTTGAACCATCTTCGATTTTTTTGGATTTTGATGAATTTTTTTGTTGGAGGAGCTAAATTTGAGTGAATTTAGATGAAATTTACTTTCATTTTTTGGATTTTATATAAATTTTTAGTCAAATAGTAATAAAGGAATTTGAACCATCTTCGATTTTTTTGGATTTTGATGGGTTTTTTGCTGGAGGAGTTAAATTTGAGTGAATTTAGATGAAATTTACTTCTATTTTTTTTATTTCATATAAATTTTTAGTCAAATTGTAATAAAGGAATTTGAACCAACTTCGATTTTTTTGGATTTTTATGATTTTGGTTGTTGGAGGAGTTAAATTTGAGTAAATTTAGATGAATTTACTTTCATTTTTTTTGATTTTATATAAATTTTTAGTCAAATTGTAATAAAGGAATTTGAACCATTTTCGATTTTTTTGGATTTTGATGAGTTTTTTTGTTGGAGGAGTTAAATTTGAGTGAATTTAGATGAAATTTACTTCTATTTTTTTGATTTCATATAAATTTTTAGTCAAATTGTAATAAAGGAATTTGAACCAACTTCGATTTTTTTGGATTTTGATGATTTTGGTTGTTGGAGGAGTTAAATTTGAGTAAATTTAGATGAAATTAACACCTATTTTTTTGGATTTTATATAAATTTTTAGTCAAATTGTAATAAAGGAATTTGAAACCAACTTCGATTTTTTTGGATTTTGATGAATTTTTTTGTTGGAGGAGCAAAATTTGAGTGAATTTAGATGAAATTTACTTCTATTTTTTTTTGATTTCATATAAATTTTTAGTCAAATTGTAATAAAGGAATATGAACCATCTTCGATTTTTTTGGATTTTGATGAGTTTTTTTGTTGGAGGAGTTAAATTTGAGTGAATTTAGATGAAATTTACTTGTATTTTTTTGATTTCATATAAATTTTTAGTCAAATTGTAATAAATGAATTTGAACCAATTTCGATTTTTTTGGATTTTGATGATTTTGGTTGTTGGAGGAGTAAAATTTGAGTAAATTTAGATGAAATTTACTTTCATTTTTTTGGATTTTATATAAATTTTTAGTCAAATTGTAATAAAGGAATTTGAACCATCTTCGATTTTTTGGGATTTTGATGAGTTTTTTTGTTGGAGGTGTTAAATTTGAGTGAATTTAGATGAAATTTACTTCTATTTTTTTGATTTCATATAAATTTTTAGTCAAATTGTAATAAAGGAATTTGAACCAACTTCGATTTTTTTGGATTTTGATGATTTTGGTTGTTGGAGGAGTTAAATTTGAGTAAATTTAGATGAAATTAACACCTTTTTTCGATTTTATATAAATTTTTAGTCAAATTGTAATAAATGAATTTGAAACCAACTTCGATTTTTTTGGATTTTGATGAATTTTTTTGTTGGAGGAGCTAAATTTGAGTGAATTTAGATGAAATTTACTTCTATTTTTTTTTGATTTCATATAAATTTTTAGTCAAATTGTAATAAAGGAATTTGAACCATCTTCGATTTTTTTGGATTTTGATGAGTTTTTTTGTTGGAGGAGTTAAATTTGAGTGAATTTAGATGAAATTTACTTCTATTTTTTTGATTTCATATAAATTTTTAGTCAAATTGTAATAAAGGAATTTGAACCAACTTCGATTTTTTTGGATTTTGATGATTTTGGTTGTTGGAGGAGTTAAATTTGAGTAAATTTAGATGAAATTAACACCTATTTTTTTGGATTTTATATAAATTTTTAGTCAAATTGTAATAATGGAATTTGAAACCAACTTCGATTTTTTTGGATTTTGATGAATTTTTTTGTTGGAGGAGCAAAATTTGAGTGAATTTAGATGAAATTTACTTTCATTTTTTTGGATTTCATATAAATTTTTAGTCAAATTGTAATAAAGGAATTTGAACCATCTTCGATTTTTTTGGATTTTGATGGGTTTTTTTGTTGGAGGAGTTAAATTTGAGTGAATTTAGATGAAATTTACTTCTATTTTTTTTATTTCATATAAATTTTTAGTCAAATTGTAATAAAGGAATTTGAACCAACTTCGATTTTTTTGGATTTTGATGATTTTGGTTGTTGGAGGAGTTAAATTTGAGTAAATTTAGATGAATTTACTTTCATTTTTTTTGATTTTATATAAATTTTTAGTCAAATTGTAATAAAGGAATTTGAACCATCTTCGATTTTTTTGGATTTTGATGAGTTTTTTTGTTGGAGGAGTTAAATTTGAGTGAATTTAGATGAAATTTACTTATATTTTTTTGATTTCATATAAATTTTTAATCAAATTGTAATAAAGGAATTTGAACCAACTTCGATTTTTTTGGATTTTGATGATTTTGGTTGTTGGAGGAGTTAAATTTGAGTAAATTTAGATGAAATTAACACCTTTTTTTGGATTTTATATAAATTTTTAGTCAAATTGTAATAAATGAATTTGAAACCAATTTCGATTTTTTTGGATTTTGATGAATTTTTTTGTTGGAGGAGCTAAATTTGACTGAATTTAGATGAAATTTACTTTCATTTTTCTGGATTTTATATAAATTTTTAGTCAAATTGTAATAAAGTAATTTGAAACCAACTTCAATTTTTTTGGATTTTGATGAATTTTTTTGTTGGAGGAGCAAAATTTGAGTGAATTTAGATGAAATTTACTTTCATTTTTTTGGATTTTATATAAATTTTTAGTCAAATTGTAATAAAGGAATTTGAACCATCTTCGATTTTTTTGGATTTTGATGAATTTTTTTGTTGGAGGAGCTAAATTTGAGTGAATTTAGATGAAATTTACTTTCATTTTTTGGATTTTATATAAATTTTTAGTCAAATTGTAATAAAGGAATTTGAACCATCTTCGATTTTTTTGGATTTTGATGGGTTTTTTGCTGGAGGAGTTAAATTTGAGTGAATTTAGATGAAATTTACTTCTATTTTTTTTATTTCATATAAATTTTTAGTCAAATTGTAATAAAGGAATTTGAACCAACTTCGATTTTTTTGGATTTTTATGATTTTGGTTGTTGGAGGAGTTAAATTTGAGTAAATTTAGATGAATTTACTTTCATTTTTTTTGATTTTATATAAATTTTTAGTCAAATTGTAATAAAGGAATTTGAACCATTTTCGATTTTTTTGGATTTTGATGAGTTTTTTTGTTGGAGGAGTTAAATTTGAGTGAATTTAGATGAAATTTACTTCTATTTTTTTGATTTCATATAAATTTTTAGTCAAATTGTAATAAAGGAATTTGAACCAACTTCGATTTTTTTGGATTTTGATGATTTTGGTTGTTGGAGGAGTTAAATTTGAGTAAATTTAGATGAAATTAACACCTATTTTTTTGGATTTTATATAAATTTTTAGTCAAATTGTAATAAAGGAATTTGAAACCAACTTCGATTTTTTTGGATTTTGATGAATTTTTTTGTTGGAGGAGCAAAATTTGAGTGAATTTAGATGAAATTTACTTCTATTTTTTTTTGATTTCATATAAATTTTTAGTCAAATTGTAATAAAGGAATATGAACCATCTTCGATTTTTTTGGATTTTGATGAGTTTTTTTGTTGGAGGAGTTAAATTTGAGTGAATTTAGATGAAATTTACTTGTATTTTTTTGATTTCATATAAATTTTTAGTCAAATTGTAATAAATGAATTTGAACCAATTTCGATTTTTTTGGATTTTGATGATTTTGGTTGTTGGAGGAGTAAAATTTGAGTAAATTTAGATGAAATTAACACCTATTTTTTTGGATTTTATATAAATTTTTAGTCAAATTGTAATAAAGGAATTTGAAACCAACTTCGATTTTTTTGGATTTTGATGAATTTTTTTGTTGGAGGAGCAAAATTTGAGTGAATTTAGATGAAATTTACTTCTATTTTTTTTTGATTTCATATAAATTTTTAGTCAAATTGTAATAAAGGAATTTGACACAACTTCGATTTTTTTGGATTTTGATGAGTTTTTTAGTTGGAGGAGTTAAATCTGAGTTAATTTAGATGAAATTTACTCCTATTTTTTTGATTTCATATAAATTTTTAGTCAAATTGTAATAGAGGAATTTGAACCAACTTCGATTTTTTGGATTTTGATGATTTTGGTTGTTGGAGGAGTTAAATTTGAGTAAATTTAGATGAAATTAACACCTTTTTTGGATTTTATATAAATTTTTAGTCAAATTGTAATAAATGAATTTGAAACCAACTTCGATTTTTTTGGATTTTAATGAATTATTTTGTTGGAGGAGCTAAATTTGAGTGAATTTAGATGAAATTTACTTTCATTTTTTTGGATTTTATATAAATTTTTAGTCAAATTGTAATAAAGGAATTTGAACCATCTTCGATTTTTTGGGATTTTGATGAGTTTTTTTGTTGGAGGTGTTAAATTTGAGTGAATTTAGATGAAATTTACTTGTATTTTTTTGATTTCATATAAATTTTTAGTCAAATTGTAATAAAGGAATTTGAACCAACTTCGATTTTTTTGGATTTTGATGATTTTGGTTGTTGGAGGAGTTAAATTTGAGTAAATTTAGATGAAATTAACACCTTTTTTCGATTTTATATAAATTTTTAGTCAAATTGTAATAAATGAATTTGAAACCAACTTCGATTTTTTTGGATTTTGATGAATTTTTTTGTTGGAGGAGCTAAATTTGAGTGAATTTAGATGAAATTTACTTCTATTTTTTTTTGATTTCATATAAATTTTTAGTCAAATTGTAATAAAGGAATTTGAACCATCTTCGATTTTTTTGGATTTTGATGAGTTTTTTTGTTGGAGGAGTTAAATTTGAGTGAATTTAGATGAAATTTACTTCTATTTTTTTGATTTCATATAAATTTTTAGTCAAATTGTAATAAAGGAATTTGAACCAACTTCGATTTTTTTGGATTTTGATGATTTTGGTTGTTGGAGGAGTTAAATTTGAGTAAATTTAGATGAAATTAACACCTATTTTTTTGGATTTTATATAAATTTTTAGTCAAATTGTAATAATGGAATTTGAAACCAACTTCGATTTTTTTGGATTTTGATGAATTTTTTTGTTGGAGGAGCAAAATTTGAGTGAATTTAGATGAAATTTACTTTCATTTTTTTGGATTTTATATAAATTTTTAGTCAAATTGTAATAAAGGAATTTGAACCATCTTCGATTTTTTTGGATTTTGATGGGTTTTTTTGTTGGAGGAGTTAAATTTGAGTGAATTTAGATGAAATTTACTTCTATTTTTTTTATTTCATATAAATTTTTAGTCAAATTGTAATAAAGGAATTTGAACCAACTTCGATTTTTTTGGATTTTGATGATTTTGGTTGTTGGAGGAGTTAAATTTGAGTAAATTTAGATGAATTTACTTTCATTTTTTTTGATTTTATATAAATTTTTAGTCAAATTGTAATAAAGGAATTTGAACCATCTTCGATTTTTTTGGATTTTGATGAGTTTTTTTGTTGGAGGAGTTAAATTTGAGTGAATTTAGATGAAATTTACTTATATTTTTTTGATTTCATATAAATTTTTAGTCAAATTGTAATAAAGGAATTTGAACCAACTTCGATTTTTTTGGATTTTGATGATTTTGGTTGTTGGAGGAGTTAAATTTGAGTAAATTTAGATGAAATTAACACCTTTTTTTGGATTTTATATAAATTTTTAGTCAAATTGTAATAAATGAATTTGAAACCAATTTCGATTTTTTTGGATTTTGATGAATTTTTTTGTTGGAGGAGCTAAATTTGACTGAATTTAGATGAAATTTACTTTCATTTTTCTGGATTTTATATAAATTTTTAGTCAAATTGTAATAAAGTAATTTGAAACCAACTTCAATTTTTTTGGATTTTGATGAATTTTTTTGTTGGAGGAGCAAAATTTGAGTGAATTTAGATGAAATTTACTTTCATTTTTTTGGATTTTATATAAATTTTTCGTCAAATTGTAATAAAGGAATTTGAACCAACTTCGATTTTTTTGGATTTTGATGATTTTGGTTGTTGGAGGAGTTAAATTTGAGTAAATTTAGATGAATTTACTTTCATTTTTTTTGATTTTATATAAATTTTTAGTCAAATTGTAATAAAGGAATTTGAACCATCTTCGATTTTTTTGGATTTTGATGAGTTTTTTTGTTGGAGGAGTTAAATTTGAGTGAATTTAGATGAAATTTACTTATATTTTTTTGATTTCATATAAATTTTTAGTCAAATTGTAATAAAGGAATTTGAACCAACTTCGATTTTTTTGGATTTTGATGATTTTGGTTGTTGGAGGAGTTAAATTTGAGTAAATTTAGATGAAATTAACACCTTTTTTTGGATTTTATATAAATTTTTAGTCAAATTGTAATAAATGAATTTGAAACCAATTTCGATTTTTTTGGATTTTGATGAATTTTTTTGTTGGAGGAGCTAAATTTGACTGAATTTAGATGAAATTTACTTCTATTTTTTTTTGATTTCATATAAATTTTTAGTCAAATTGTAATAAAGGAATTTGACACAACTTCGATTTTTTTGGATTTTGATGAGTTTTTTAGTTGGAGGAGTTAAATCTGAGTTAATTTAGATGAAATTTACTCCTATTTTTTTGATTTCATATAAATTTTTAGTCAAATTGTAATAGAGGAATTTGAACCAACTTCGATTTTTTGGATTTTGATGATTTTGGTTGTTGGAGGAGTTAAATTTGAGTAAATTTAGATGAAATTAACACCTTTTTTGGATTTTATATAAATTTTTAGTCAAATTGTAATAAATGAATTTGAAACCAACTTCGATTTTTTTGGATTTTAATGAATTATTTTGTTGGAGGAGCTAAATTTGAGTGAATTTAGATGAAATTTACTTTCATTTTTTTGGATTTTATATAAATTTTTAGTCAAATTGTAATAAAGGAATTTGAACCATCTTCGATTTTTTGGGATTTTGATGAGTTTTTTTGTTGGAGGTGTTAAATTTGAGTGAATTTAGATGAAATTTACTTGTATTTTTTTGATTTCATATAAATTTTTAGTCAAATTGTAATAAAGGAATTTGAACCAACTTCGATTTTTTTGGATTTTGATGATTTTGGTTGTTGGAGGAGTTAAATTTGAGTAAATTTAGATGAAATTAACACCTTTTTTCGATTTTATATAAATTTTTAGTCAAATTGTAATAAATGAATTTGAAACCAACTTCGATTTTTTTGGATTTTGATGAATTTTTTTGTTGGAGGAGCTAAATTTGAGTGAATTTAGATGAAATTTACTTCTATTTTTTTTTGATTTCATATAAATTTTTAGTCAAATTGTAATAAAGGAATTTGAACCATCTTCGATTTTTTTGGATTTTGATGAGTTTTTTTGTTGGAGGAGTTAAATTTGAGTGAATTTAGATGAAATTTACTTCTATTTTTTTGATTTCATATAAATTTTTAGTCAAATTGTAATAAAGGAATTTGAACCAACTTCGATTTTTTTGGATTTTGATGATTTTGGTTGTTGGAGGAGTTAAATTTGAGTAAATTTAGATGAAATTAACACCTATTTTTTTGGATTTTATATAAATTTTTAGTCAAATTGTAATAATGGAATTTGAAACCAACTTCGATTTTTTTGGATTTTGATGAATTTTTTTGTTGGAGGAGCAAAATTTGAGTGAATTTAGATGAAATTTACTTTCATTTTTTTGGATTTTATATAAATTTTTAGTCAAATTGTAATAAAGGAATTTGAACCATCTTCGATTTTTTTGGATTTTGATGGGTTTTTTTGTTGGAGGAGTTAAATTTGAGTGAATTTAGATGAAATTTACTTCTATTTTTTTTATTTCATATAAATTTTTAGTCAAATTGTAATAAAGGAATTTGAACCAACTTCGATTTTTTTGGATTTTGATGATTTTGGTTGTTGGAGGAGTTAAATTTGAGTAAATTTAGATGAATTTACTTTCATTTTTTTTGATTTTATATAAATTTTTAGTCAAATTGTAATAAAGGAATTTGAACCATCTTCGATTTTTTTGGATTTTGATGAGTTTTTTTGTTGGAGGAGTTAAATTTGAGTGAATTTAGATGAAATTTACTTATATTTTTTTGATTTCATATAAATTTTTAGTCAAATTGTAATAAAGGAATTTGAACCAACTTCGATTTTTTTGGATTTTGATGATTTTGGTTGTTGGAGGAGTTAAATTTGAGTAAATTTAGATGAAATTAACACCTTTTTTTGGATTTTATATAAATTTTTAGTCAAATTGTAATAAATGAATTTGAAACCAATTTCGATTTTTTTGGATTTTGATGAATTTTTTTGTTGGAGGAGCTAAATTTGACTGAATTTAGATGAAATTTACTTTCATTTTTCTGGATTTTATATAAATTTTTAGTCAAATTGTAATAAAGTAATTTGAAACCAACTTCAATTTTTTTGGATTTTGATGAATTTTTTTGTTGGAGGAGCAAAATTTGAGTGAATTTAGATGAAATTTACTTTCATTTTTTTGGATTTTATATAAATTTTTCGTCAAATTGTAATAAAGGAATTTGAACCATCTTCGATTTTTTTGGATTTTGATGAATTTTTTTGTTGGAGGAGCTAAATTTGAGTGAATTTAGATGAAATTTACTTTCATTTTTTGGATTTTATATAAATTTTTAGTCAAATTGTAATAAAGGAATTTGAACCATCTTCGATTTTTTTGGATTTTGATGGGTTTTTTGCTGGAGGAGTTAAATTTGAGTGAATTTAGATGAAATTTACTTCTATTTTTTTTATTTCATATAAATTTTTAGTCAAATTGTAATAAAGGAATTTGAACCAACTTCGATTTTTTTGGATTTTTATGATTTTGGTTGTTGGAGGAGTTAAATTTGAGTAAATTTAGATGAATTTACTTTCATTTTTTTTGATTTTATATAAATTTTTAGTCAAATTGTAATAAAGGAATTTGAACCATCTTCGATTTTTTTGGATTTTGATGAGTTTTTTTGTTGGAGGAGTTAAATTTGAGTGAATTTAGATGAAATTTACTTCTATTTTTTTGATTTCATATAAATTTTTAGTCAAATTGTAATAAAGGAATTTGAACCAACTTCGATTTTTTTGGATTTTGATGATTTTGGTTGTTGGAGGAGTTAAATTTGAGTAAATTTAGATGAAATTAACACCTATTTTTTTGGATTTTATATAAATTTTTAGTCAAATTGTAATAAAGGAATTTGAAACCAACTTCGATTTTTTTGGATTTTGATGAATTTTTTTGTTGGAGGAGCAAAATTTGAGTGAATTTAGATGAAATTTACTTCTATTTTTTTTTGATTTCATATAAATTTTTAGTCAAATTGTAATAAAGGAATTTGACACAACTTCGATTTTTTTGGATTTTGATGAGTTTTTTAGTTGGAGGAGTTAAATCTGAGTTAATTTAGATGAAATTTACTTCTATTTTTTTGATTTCATATAAATTTTTAGTCAAATTGTAATAGAGGAATTTGAACCAACTTCGATTTTTTTGGATTTTGATGATTTTGGTTGTTGGAGGAGTTAAACTTGAGTAAATTTAGATGAAATTAACACCTTTTTTTGGATTTTATATAAATTTTTAGTCAAATTGTAATAAATGAATTTGAAACCAATTTCGATTTTTTTGGATTTTGATGAATTTTTTGTTGGAGGAGCTAAATTTGACTGAATTTAGATGAAATTTACTTTCATTTTTCTGGATTTTATATAAATTTTTAGTCAAATTGTAATAAAGTAATTTGAAACCAACTTCGATTTTTTTGGATTTTGATGAATTTTTTTGTTGGAGGAGCTAAATTTGATTGAATTTAGATGAAATTTACTTTCATTTTTTTGGATTTTATATAAATTTTTAGTCAAATTGTAATAAAGGAATTTGAACCAACTTCGATTTTTTTGGATTTTGATGAGTTTTTTTGTTGGAGGAGTTAAATTTGAGTGAATTTAGATGAAATTAACACCTATTTCTTTGGATTTTATATAAATTTTTAGTCAAATTGTAATAAAGGAAATTGAAACCAACTTCGATTTTTTTGGATTTTGATGAATTTTTTTTTGGAGGAGCTAAATTTGAGTGAATTTAGATGAAATTTACTTCTATTTTTTTTTGATTTCATATAAATTTTTAGTCAAATTGTAATAAAGGAATTTGAACCATCTTCGATTTTTTTGGATTTTGATGAGTTTTTTTGTTGGAGGAGTTAAATTTGAGTGAATTTAGATGAAATTTACTTGTATTTTTTTGATTTCATATAAATTTTTAGTCAAATTGTAATAAATGAATTTGAACCAACTTCGATTTTTTTGGATTTTGATGATTTTGGTTGTTGGAGGAGTAAAATTTGAGTAAATTTAGATGAAATTAACACCTATTTTTTTGGATTTTATATAAATTTTTAGTCAAATTGTAATAAAGGAATTTGAAACCAACTTCGATTTTTTTGGATTTTGATGAATTTTTTTGTTGGAGGAGCAAAATTTGAGTGAATTTAGATGAAATTTACTTCTATTTTTTTTTGATTTCATATAAATTTTTAGTCAAATTGTAATAAAGGAATTTGACCCAACTTCAATTTTTTTCGATTTTGATGAGTTTTTTAGTTGGAGGAGTTAAATCTGAGTTAATTTAGATGAAATTTACTCCTATTTTTTTGATTTCATATAAATTTTTAGTCAAATTGTAATAGAGTAATTTGAACCAACTTCGATTTTTTGGATTTTGATGATTTTGGTTGTTGGAGGAGTTAAATTTGAGTAAATTTAGATGAAATTAACACCTTTTTTGGATTTTATATAAATTTTTAGTCAAATTGTAATAAATGAATTTGAAACCAACTTCGATTTTTTTGGATTTTAATGAATTATTTTGTTGGAGGAGCTAAATTTGAGTGAATTTAGATGAAATTTACTTTCATTTTTTTGGATTTTATATAAATTTTTAGTCAAATTGTAATAAAGGAATTTGAACCATCTTCGATTTTTTGGGATTTTGATGAGTTTTTTTGTTGGAGGTGTTAAATTTGAGTGAATTTAGATGAAATTTACTTCTATTTTTTTGATTTCATATAAATTTTTAGTCAAATTGTAATAAAGGAATTTGAACCAACTTCGATTTTTTTGGATTTTGATGATTTTGGTTGTTGGAGGAGTTAAATTTGAGTAAATTTAGATGAAATTAACACCTTTTTTCGATTTTATATAAATTTTTAGTCAAATTGTAATAAATGAATTTGAAACCAACTTCGATTTTTTTGGATTTTGATGAATTTTTTTGTTGGAGGAGCTAAATTTGAGTGAATTTAGATGAAATTTACTTCTATTTTTTTTTGATTTCATATAAATTTTTAGTCAAATTGTAATAAAGGAATTTGAACCATCTTCGATTTTTTTGGATTTTGATGAGTTTTTTTGTTGGAGGAGTTAAATTTGAGTGAATTTAGATGAAATTTACTTCTATTTTTTTGATTTCATATAAATTTTTAGTCAAATTGTAATAAAGGAATTTGAACCAACTTCGATTTTTTTGGATTTTGATGATTTTGGTTGTTGGAGGAGTTAAATTTGAGTAAATTTAGATGAAATTAACACCTATTTTTTTGGATTTTATATAAATTTTTAGTCAAATTGTAATAATGGAATTTGAAACCAACTTCGATTTTTTTGGATTTTGATGAATTTTTTTGTTGGAGGAGCAAAATTTGAGTGAATTTAGATGAAATTTACTTTCATTTTTTTGGATTTTATATAAATTTTTAGTCAAATTGTAATAAAGGAATTTGAACCATCTTCGATTTTTTTGGATTTTGAGGGGTTTTTTTGTTGGAGGAGTTAAATTTGAGTGAATTTAGATGAAATTTACTTCTATTTTTTTTATTTCATATAAATTTTTAGTCAAATTGTAATAAAGGAATTTGAACCAACTTCGATTTTTTTGGATTTTGATGATTTTGGTTGTTGGAGGAGTTAAATTTGAGTAAATTTAGATGAATTTACTTTCATTTTTTTTGATTTTATATAAATTTTTAGTCAAATTGTAATAAAGGAATTTGAACCATCTTCGATTTTTTTGGATTTTGATGAGTTTTTTTGTTGGAGGAGTTAAATTTGAGTGAATTTAGATGAAATTTACTTATATTTTTTTGATTTCATATAAATTTTTAGTCAAATTGTAATAAAGGAATTTGAACCAACTTCGATTTTTTTGGATTTTGATGATTTTGGTTGTTGGAGGAGTTAAATTTGAGTAAATTTAGATGAAATTAACACCTTTTTTTGGATTTTATATAAATTTTTAGTCAAATTGTAATAAATGAATTTGAAACCAATTTCGATTTTTTTGGATTTTGATGAATTTTTTTGTTGGAGGAGCTAAATTTGACTGAATTTAGATGAAATTTACTTTCATTTTTCTGGATTTTATATAAATTTTTAGTCAAATTGTAATAAAGTAATTTGAAACCAACTTCGATTTTTTTGGATTTTGATGAATTTTTTTGTTGGAGGAGCAAAATTTGAGTGAATTTAGATGAAATTTACTTTCATTTTTTTGGATTTTATATAAATATTTAGTCAAATTGTAATAAAGGAATTTGAACCATCTTCGATTTTTTTGGATTTTGATGAATTTTTTTGTTGGAGGAGCTAAATTTGAGTGAATTTAGATGAAATTTACTTTCATTTTTTGGTTTTTATATAAATTTTTAGTCAAATTGTAATAAAGGAATTTGAACCATCTTCGATTTTTTTGGATTTTGATGGGTTTTTTGCTGGAGGAGTTAAATTTGAGTGAATTTAGATGAAATTTACTTCTATTTTTTTTATTTCATATAAATTTTTAGTCAAATTGTAATAAAGGAATTTGAACCAACTTCGATTTTTTTGGATTTTTATGATTTTGGTTGTTGGAGGAGTTAAATTTGAGTAAATTTAGATGAATTTACTTTCATTTTTTTTGATTTTATATAAATTTTTAGTCAAATTGTAATAAAGGAATTTGAACCATCTTCGATTTTTTTGGATTTTGATGAGTTTTTTTGTTGGAGGAGTTAAATTTGAGTGAATTTAGATGAAATTTACTTCTATTTTTTTGATTTCATATAAATTTTTAGTCAAATTGTAATAAAGGAATTTGAACCAACTTCGATTTTTTTGGATTTTGATGTTTTTGGTTGTTGGAGGAGTTAAATTTGAGTAAATTTAGATGAAATTAACACCTATTTTTTTGGATTTTATATAAATTTTTAGTCAAATTGTAATAAAGGAATTTGAAACCAACTTCGATTTTTATGGATTTTGATGAATTTTTTTGTTGGAGGAGCAAAATTTGAGTGAATTTAGATGAAATTTACTTCTATTTTTTTTTGATTTCATATAAATTTTTAGTCAAATTGTAATAAAGGAATTTGACCCAACTTCGATTTTTTTCGATTTTGATGAGTTTTTTAGTTGGAGGAGTTAAATCTGAGTTAATTTAGATGAAATTTACTTCTATTTTTTTGATTTCATATAAATTTTTAGTCAAATTGTAATAGAGGAATTTGAACCAACTTCGATTTTTTTGGATTTTGATGATTTTGGTTGTTGGAGGAGTTAAACTTGAGTAAATTTAGATGAAATTAACACCTTTTTTTGGATTTTATATAAATTTTTAGTCAAATTGTAATAAATGAATTTGAAACCAATTTCGATTTTTTTGGATTTTGATGAATTTTTTTGTTGGAGGAGCTAAATTTGACTGAATTTAGATGAAATTTACTTTCATTTTTCTGGATTTTATATAAATTTTTAGTCAAATTGTAATAAAGTAATTTGAAACCAACTTCGATTTTTTTGGATTTTGATGAATTTTTTGTTGGAGGAGCTAAATTTGAGTGAATTTAGATGAAATTTACTTTCATTTTTTTGGATTTTATATAAATTTTTAGTCAAATTGTAATAAAGGAATTTGAACCAACTTCGATTTTTTTGGATTTTGATGAGTTTTTTTGTTGGAGGAGTTAAATTTGAGTGAATTTAGATGAAATTAACACCTATTTCTTTGGATTTTATATAAATTTTTAGTCAAATTGTAATAAAGGAAATTGAAACCAACTACGATTTTTTTGGATTTTCATGAATTTTTTTTTGGACGAGCTAAATTTGAGTGAATTTAGATGAAATTTACTTCTATTTTTTTTTGATTTCATATAAATTTTTAGTCAAATTGTAATAAAGGAATTTGAACCATCTTCGATTTTTTTGGATTTTGATGAGTTTTTTTGTTGGAGGAATTAAATTTGAGTGAATTTAGATGAAATTTACTTCTATTTTTTTGATTTCATATAAATTTTTAGTCAAATTGTAATAAATGAATTTGAACCAACTTCGATTTTTTGGATTTTGATGATTTTGGTTGTTGGAGGAGTTAAATTTGAGTAAATTTAGATGAAATTAACACCTATTTTTTTGGATTTTATATAAATTTTTAGTCAAATTGTAATAAAGGAATTTGAAACCAACTTCGATTTTTTTGGATTTTGATGAATTTTTTTGTTGGAGGAGCAAATTTGAGTGAATTTAGATGAAATTTACTTCTATTTTTTTTTGATTTCATATAAATTTTTAGTCAAATTGTAATAAAGGAATTTGACCCAACTTCGATTTTTTTGGATTTTGATGAGTTTTTTAGTTGGAGGAGTTAAATCTGAGTTAATTTAGATGAAATTTACTTCTATTTTTTTGATTTCATATACATTTTTAGTCAAATTGTAATAGAGGAATTTGAACCAAATTCGATTTTTTGGGATTTTGATGAATTTTTTTGTTGGAGGAGCAAAATTTGAGTGAATTTAGATGAAATTTACTTCTATTTTTTTTTGATTTCATATAAATTTTTAGTCAAATTGTAATAAAGGTATTTGACCGAACTTCGATTTTTTTCGATTTTGATGAGTTTTTTAGTTGGAGGAGTTAAATCTGAGTTAATTTAGATGAAATTTACTTCTATTTTTTTTATTTCATATAAATTTTTAGTCAAATTGTAATAGAGGAATTTGAACCAACTTCGATTTTTTTGGATTTTGATGATTTTGGTTGTTGGAGGAGTTAAATTTGAGTAAATTTAGATGAAATTAACACCTATCTTTTTGGATTTTATATAAATTTTTAGTCAAATTGTAATAAAGGAATTTGAAACCAACTTCGATTTTTTTGGATTTTGATGAATTTTTTTGTTGGAGGAGCAAAATTTGAGTGAATTTAGATGAAATTTACTTCTATTTTTTTTTTATTTCATATAAATTTTTAGTCAAATTGTAATAAAGGAATTTGACCCAACTTCGATTTTTTTCGATTTTGATGAGTTTTTTAGTTGGAGGAGTTAAATCTGAGTTAATTTAGATGAAATTTACTTCTATTTTTTTGATTTCATATAAATTTTTAGTCAAATTGTAATAGAGGAATTTGAACCAACTTCGATTTTTTTGGATTTTGATGATTTTGGTTGTTGGAGGAGTTAAACTTGAGTAAATTTAGATGAAATTAACACCTTTTTTTTGGATTTTATATAAATTTTTAGTCAAATTGTAATAAATGAATTTGAATCCAATTTCGATTTTTTTGGATTTTGATGAATTTTTTTGTTGGAGGAGCTAAATTTGACTGAATTTAGATGAAATTTACTTTCATTATTCTGGATTTTATATAAATTTTTAGTCAAATTGTAATAAAGTAATTTGAAACCAACTTCGATTTTTTTGGATTTTGATGAATTTTTATGTTGGAGGAGCAAAATTTGAGTGAATTTAGATGAAATTTACTTCTATTTTTTTTTTATTTCATATAAATTTTTAGTCAAATTGTAATAAAGGAATTTGACCCAACTTCGATTTTTTTGGATTTTGATGAGTTTTTTAGTTGGAGGAGTTAAATCTGAGTTAATTTAGATGAAATTTACTTCTATTTTTTTGATTTCATATAAATTTTTAGTCAAATTGTAATAAATGAATTTGAACCAACTTCGATTTTTTGGATTTTGATGATTTTGGTTGTTGGAGGAGTTAAATTTGAGTAAATTTAGATGAAATTAACACCTATTTTTTTGGATTTTATATAAATTTTTAGTCAAATTGTAATAAAGGAATTTGAAACCAACTTCGATTTTTTTGGATTTTGATGAATTTTTTTGTTGGAGGAGCAAATTTGAGTGAATTTAGATGAAATTTACTTCTATTTTTTTTTGATTTCATATAAATTTTTAGTCAAATTGTAATAAAGGAATTTGACCCAACTTCGATTTTTTTGGATTTTGATGAGTTTTTTAGTTGGAGGAGTTAAATCTGAGTTAATTTAGATGAAATTTACTTCTATTTTTTTGATTTCATATACATTTTTAGTCAAATTGTAATAGAGGAATTTGAACCAAATTCGATTTTTTGGGATTTTGATGAATTTTTTTGTTGGAGGAGCAAAATTTGAGTGAATTTAGATGAAATTTACTTCTATTTTTTTTTGATTTCATATAAATTTTTAGTCAAATTGTAATAAAGGTATTTGACCGAACTTCGATTTTTTTCGATTTTGATGAGTTTTTTAGTTGGAGGAGTTAAATCTGAGTTAATTTAGATGAAATTTACTTCTATTTTTTTTATTTCATATAAATTTTTAGTCAAATTGTAATAGAGGAATTTGAACCAACTTCGATTTTTTTGGATTTTGATGATTTTGGTTGTTGGAGGAGTTAAATTTGAGTAAATTTAGATGAAATTAACACCTATCTTTTTGGATTTTATATAAATTTTTAGTCAAATTGTAATAAAGGAATTTGAAACCAACTTCGATTTTTTTGGATTTTGATGAATTTTTTTGTTGGAGGAGCAAAATTTGAGTGAATTTAGATGAAATTTACTTCTATTTTTTTTTTATTTCATATAAATTTTTAGTCAAATTGTAATAAAGGAATTTGACCCAACTTCGATTTTTTTCGATTTTGATGAGTTTTTTAGTTGGAGGAGTTAAATCTGAGTTAATTTAGATGAAATTTACTTCTATTTTTTTGATTTCATATAAATTTTTAGTCAAATTGTAATAGAGGAATTTGAACCAACTTCGATTTTTTTGGATTTTGATGATTTTGGTTGTTGGAGGAGTTAAACTTGAGTAAATTTAGATGAAATTAACACCTTTTTTTTGGATTTTATATAAATTTTTAGTCAAATTGTAATAAATGAATTTGAATCCAATTTCGATTTTTTTGGATTTTGATGAATTTTTTTGTTGGAGGAGCTAAATTTGACTGAATTTAGATGAAATTTACTTTCATTATTCTGGATTTTATATAAATTTTTAGTCAAATTGTAATAAAGTAATTTGAAACCAACTTCGATTTTTTTGGATTTTGATGAATTTTTATGTTGGAGGAGCAAAATTTGAGTGAATTTAGATGAAATTTACTTCTATTTTTTTTTTATTTCATATAAATTTTTAGTCAAATTGTAATAAAGGAATTTGACCCAACTTCGATTTTTTTGGATTTTGATGAGTTTTTTAGTTGGAGGAGTTAAATCTGAGTTAATTTAGATGAAATTTACTTCTATTTTTTTGATTTCATATACATTTTTAGTCAAATTGTAATAGAGGAATTTGACCCAAATTCGATTTTTTTGGATTTTGATGAATTTTTTTGTTGGAGGAGCAAAATTTGAGTGAATTTAGATGAAATTTACTTCTATTTTTTTTTGAATTCATATAAATTTTTAGTCAAATTGTAATAAAGGAATTTGACCCAACTTCGATTTTTTTCGATTTTGATGAGTTTTTTAGTTGGAGGAGTTAAATCTGAGTTAATTTAGATGAAATTTACTTCTATTTTTTTTATTTCATATAAATTTTTAGTCAAATTGTAATAGTGGAATTTGAACCAACTTCGATTTTTTTGGATTTTGATGATTTTGGTTGTTGGAGGAGTTAAACTTGTGTAAATTTAGATGAAATTAACACCTTTTTTTTGGATTTTATATAAATTTTTAGTCAAATTGTAATAAATGAATTTGAAACCAATTTCGATTTTTTTGGATTTTGATGAATTTTTGTGTTGGAGGAGCTAAATTTGACTGAATTTAGATGAAATTTACTTTCATTTTTTTGGATTTTATATAAATTTTTAGTCAAATTGTAATAAAGTAATTTGAAACCAACTTCGATATTTTGGATTTTAAAGAATTTTTTTGTTGGAGGAGCTAAATTTGAGTGAATTTAGATGAAATTTACTTTCATTTTTTTGGATTTTATATAAATTTTTAGTCAAATTGTAATAAAGGAATTTGAACCATCTTCGATTTTTTTGGATTTTGATGAGTTTTTTTGTTGGAGGTGTTAAATTTGAGTGAATTTAGATGAAATTAACACCTATTTCTTTGGATTTTATATAAATTTTTAGTCAAATTGTAATAAAGGAAATTGAAACCAACTTCGATTTTTTTGGATTTTGATGAATTTTTTTTTGGACGAGCTAAATTTGAGTGAATTTAGATGAAATTTACTTCTATTTTTTTTTGATTTCATATAAATTTTTAGTCAAATTGTAATAAAGGAATTTGAACCATCTTCGATTTTTTTGGATTTTGATGAGTTTTTTTGTTGGAGGAATTAAATTTGAGTGAATTTAGATGAAATTTACTTCTATTTTTTTGATTTCATATAAATTTTTAGTCAAATTGTAATAAATGAATTTGAACCAACTTCGATTTTTTGGATTTTGATGATTTTGGTTGTTGGAGGAGTTAAATTTGAGTAAATTTAGATGAAATTAACACCTATTTTTTTGGATTTTATATAAATTTTTAGTCAAATTGTAATAAAGGAATTTGAAACCAACTTCGATTTTTTTGGATTTTGATGAATTTTTTTGTTGGAGGAGCAAATTTGAGTGAATTTAGATGAAATTTACTTCTATTTTTTTTTTATTTCATATAAATTTTTAGTCAAATTGTAATAAAGGTATTTGACCGAACTTCGATTTTTTTCGATTTTGATGAGTTTTTTAGTTGGAGGAGTTAAATCTGAGTTAATTTAGATGAAATTTACTTCTATTTTTTTTATTTCATATAAATTTTTAGTCAAATTGTAATAGAGGAATTTGAACCAACTTCGATTTTTTTGGATTTTGATGATTTTGGTTGTTGGAGGAGTTAAATTTGAGTAAATTTAGATGAAATTAACACCTATCTTTTTTTATTTCATATAAATTTTTAGTCAAATTGTAATAGAGGAATTTGAACCAACTTCGATTTTTTTGGATTTTGATGATTTTGGTTGTTGGAGGAGTTAAACTTGTGTAAATTTAGATGAAATTAACACCTTTTTTTTGGATTTTATATAAATTTTTAGTCAAATTGTAATAAATGAATTTGAAACCAATTTCGATTTTTTTGGATTTTGATGAATTTTTTTGTTGGAGGAGCTAAATTTGACTGAATTTAGATGAAATTTACTTTCATTTTTTTGGATTTTATATAAATTTTTAGTCAAATTGTAATAAAGTAATTTGAAACCAACTTCGATTTTTTTGGATTTTGATGAATTTTTTGTTGGCGGAGCTAAATTTGAGTGAATTTAGATGAAATTTACTTTCATTTTTTTGGATTTTATATAAATTTTTAGTCAAATTGTAATAAAGGAATTTGAACCAACTTCGATTTTTTTGGATTTTGATGAGTTTTTTTGTTGGAGGAGTTAAATTTGAGTGAATTTAGATGAAATTAACACCTATTTCTTTGGATTTTATATAAAATTTTAGTCAAATTGTAATAAAGGAAATTGAAACCAACTTCGATTTTTTTGGATTTTGATGAATTTTTTTTTGGACGAGCTAAATTTGAGTGAATTTAGATGAAATTTACTTCTATTTTTTTTTGATTTCATATAAATTTTTAGTCAAATTGTAATAAAGGAATTTGAACCATCTTCGATTTTTTTGGATTTTGATGAGTTTTTTTGTTGGAGGAATTAAATTTGAGTGAATTTAGATGAAATTTACTTCTATTTTTTTGATTTCATATAAATTTTTAGTCAAATTGTAATAAATGAATTTGAACCAACTTCGATTTTATGGATTTTGATGATTTTGGTTGTTGGAGGAGTTAAATTTGAGTAAATTTAGATGAAATTAACACCTATTTTTTTGGATTTTATATAAATTTTTAGTCAAATTGTAATAAAGGAATTTGAAACCAACTTCGATTTTTTTGGATTTTGATGAATTTTTTTGTTGGAGGAGCAAATTTGAGTGAATTTAGATGAAATTTACTTCTATTTTTTTTTGATTTCATATAAATTTTTAGTCAAATTGTAATAAAGGAATTTGACCCAACTTCGATTTTTTTGGATTTTGATGAGTTTTTTAGTTGGAGGAGTTAAATCTGAGTTAATTTAGATGAAATTTACTTCTATTTTTTTGATTTCATATACATTTTTAGTCAAATTGTAATAGAGGAATTTGAACCAAATTCGATTTTTTGGGATTTTGATGAATTTTTTTGTTGGAGGAGCAAAATTTGAGTGAATTTAGATGAAATTTACTTCTATTTTTTTTTGATTTCATATAAATTTTTAGTCAAATTGTAATAAAGGTATTTGACCGAACTTCAATTTTTTTCGATTTTGATGAGTTTTTTAGTTGGAGGAGTTAAATCTGAGTTAATTTAGATGAAATTTACTTCTATTTTTTTTATTTCATATAAATTTTTAGTCAAATTGTAATAGAGGAATTTGAACCAACTTCGATTTTTTTGGATTTTGATGATTTTGGTTGTTGGAGGAGTTAAATTTGAGTAAATTTAGATGAAATTAACACCTATCTTTTTGGATTTTATATAAATTTTTAGTCAAATTGTAATAAAGGAATTTGACCCAACTTCGATTTTTTTCGATTTTGATGAGTTTTTTAGTTGGAGGAGTTAAATCTGAGTTAATTTAGATGAAATTTACTTCTATTTTTTTGATTTCATATAAATTTTTAGTCAAATTGTAATAGAGGAATTTGAACCAACTTCGATTTTTTTGGATTTTGATGATTTTGGTTGTTGGAGGAGTTAAACTTGAGTAAATTTAGATGAAATTAACACCTTTTTTTTGGATTTTATATAAATTTTTAGTCAAATTGTAATAAATGAATTTGAATCCAATTTCGATTTTTTTGGATTTTGATGAATTTTTTTGTTGGAGGAGCTAAATTTGACTGAATTTAGATGAAATTTACTTTCATTATTCTGGATTTTATATAAATTTTTAGTCAAATTGTAATAAAGTAATTTGAAACCAACTTCGATTTTTTTGGATTTTGATGAATTTTTATGTTGGAGGAGCAAAATTTGAGTGAATTTAGATGAAATTTACTTCTATTTTTTTTTTATTTCATATAAATTTTTAGTCAAATTGTAATAAAGGAATTTGACCCAACTTCGATTTTTTTGGATTTTGATGAGTTTTTTAGTTGGAGGAGTTAAATCTGAGTTAATTTAGATGAAATTTACTTCTATTTTTTTGATTTCATATACATTTTTAGTCAAATTGTAATAGAGGAATTTGACCCAAATTCGATTTTTTTGGATTTTGATGAATTTTTTTGTTGGAGGAGCAAAATTTGAGTGAATTTAGATGAAATTTACTTCTATTTTTTTTTGAATTCATATAAATTTTTAGTCAAATTGTAATAAAGGAATTTGACCCAACTTCGATTTTTTTCGATTTTGATGAGTTTTTTAGTTGGAGGAGTTAAATCTGAGTTAATTTAGATGAAATTTACTTCTATTTTTTTTATTTCATATAAATTTTTAGTCAAATTGTAATAGTGGAATTTGAACCAACTTCGATTTTTTTGGATTTTGATGATTTTGGTTGTTGGAGGAGTTAAACTTGTGTAAATTTAGATGAAATTAACACCTTTTTTTTGGATTTTATATAAATTTTTAGTCAAATTGTAATAAATGAATTTGAAACCAATTTCGATTTTTTTGGATTTTGATGAATTTTTGTGTTGGAGGAGCTAAATTTGACTGAATTTAGATGAAATTTACTTTCATTTTTTTGGATTTTATATAAATTTTTAGTCAAATTGTAATAAAGTAATTTGAAACCAACTTCGATATTTTGGATTTTAAAGAATTTTTTTGTTGGAGGAGCTAAATTTGAGTGAATTTAGATGAAATTTACTTTCATTTTTTTGGATTTTATATAAATTTTTAGTCAAATTGTAATAAAGGAATTTGAACCATCTTCGATTTTTTTGGATTTTGATGAGTTTTTTTGTTGGAGGTGTTAAATTTGAGTGAATTTAGATGAAATTAACACCTATTTCTTTGGATTTTATATAAATTTTTAGTCAAATTGTAATAAAGGAAATTGAAACCAACTTCGATTTTTTTGGATTTTGATGAATTTTTTTTTGGACGAGCTAAATTTGAGTGAATTTAGATGAAATTTACTTCTATTTTTTTTTTATTTCATATAAATTTTTAGTCAAATTGTAATAAAGGAATTTGAACCATCTTCGATTTTTTTGGATTTTGATGAGTTTTTTTGTTGGAGGAATTAAATTTGAGTGAATTTAGATGAAATTTACTTCTATTTTTTTGATTTCATATAAATTTTTAGTCAAATTGTAATAAATGAATTTGAACCAACTTCGATTTTTTGGATTTTGATGATTTTGGTTGTTGGAGGAGTTAAATTTGAGTAAATTTAGATGAAATTAACACCTATTTTTTTGGATTTTATATAAATTTTTAGTCAAATTGTAATAAAGGAATTTGAAACCAACTTCGATTTTTTTGGATTTTGATGAATTTTTTTGTTGGAGGAGCAAATTTGAGTGAATTTAGATGAAATTTACTTCTATTTTTTTTTGATTTCATATAAATTTTTAGTCAAATTGTAATAAAGGTATTTGACCGAACTTCGATTTTTTTCGATTTTGATGAGTTTTTTAGTTGGAGGAGTTAAATCTGAGTTAATTTAGATGAAATTTACTTCTATTTTTTTTATTTCATATAAATTTTTAGTCAAATTGTAATAGAGGAATTTGAACCAACTTCGATTTTTTTGGATTTTGATGATTTTGGTTGTTGGAGGAGTTAAATTTGAGTAAATTTAGATGAAATTAACACCTATCTTTTTTTATTTCATATAAATTTTTAGTCAAATTGTAATAGAGGAATTTGAACCAACTTCGATTTTTTTGGATTTTGATGATTTTGGTTGTTGGAGGAGTTAAACTTGTGTAAATTTAGATGAAATTAACACCTTTTTTTTGGATTTTATATAAATTTTTAGTCAAATTGTAATAAATGAATTTGAAACCAATTTCGATTTTTTTGGATTTTGATGAATTTTTTTGTTGGAGGAGCTAAATTTGACTGAATTTAGATGAAATTTACTTTCATTTTTTTGGATTTTATATAAATTTTTAGTCAAATTGTAATAAAGTAATTTGAAACCAACTTCGATTTTTTTGGATTTTGATGAATTTTTTGTTGGCGGAGCTAAATTTGAGTGAATTTAGATGAAATTTACTTTCATTTTTTTGGATTTTATATAAATTTTTAGTCAAATTGTAATAAAGGAATTTGAACCAACTTCGATTTTTTTGGATTTTGATGAGTTTTTTTGTTGGAGGAGTTAAATTTGAGTGAATTTAGATGAAATTAACACCTATTTCTTTGGATTTTATATAAAATTTTAGTCAAATTGTAATAAAGGAAATTGAAACCAACTTCGATTTTTTTGGATTTTGATGAATTTTTTTTTGGACGAGCTAAATTTGAGTGAATTTAGATGAAATTTACTTCTATTTTTTTTTGATTTCATATAAATTTTTAGTCAAATTGTAATAAAGGAATTTGAACCATCTTCGATTTTTTTGGATTTTGATGAGTTTTTTTGTTGGAGGAATTAAATTTGAGTGAATTTAGATGAAATTTACTTCTATTTTTTTGATTTCATATAAATTTTTAGTCAAATTGTAATAAATGAATTTGAACCAACTTCGATTTTATGGATTTTGATGATTTTGGTTGTTGGAGGAGTTAAATTTGAGTAAATTTAGATGAAATTAACACCTATTTTTTTGGATTTTATATAAATTTTTAGTCAAATTGTAATAAAGGAATTTGAAACCAACTTCGATTTTTTTGGATTTTGATGAATTTTTTTGTTGGAGGAGCAAATTTGAGTGAATTTAGATGAAATTTACTTCTATTTTTTTTTGATTTCATATAAATTTTTAGTCAAATTGTAATAAAGGAATTTGACCCAACTTCGATTTTTTTGGATTTTGATGAGTTTTTTAGTTGGAGGAGTTAAATCTGAGTTAATTTAGATGAAATTTACTTCTATTTTTTTGATTTCATATACATTTTTAGTCAAATTGTAATAGAGGAATTTGAACCAAATTCGATTTTTTGGGATTTTGATGAATTTTTTTGTTGGAGGAGCAAAATTTGAGTGAATTTAGATGAAATTTACTTCTATTTTTTTTTGATTTCATATAAATTTTTAGTCAAATTGTAATAAAGGTATTTGACCGAACTTCAATTTTTTTCGATTTTGATGAGTTTTTTAGTTGGAGGAGTTAAATCTGAGTTAATTTAGATGAAATTTACTTCTATTTTTTTTATTTCATATAAATTTTTAGTCAAATTGTAATAGAGGAATTTGAACCAACTTCGATTTTTTTGGATTTTGATGATTTTGGTTGTTGGAGGAGTTAAATTTGAGTAAATTTAGATGAAATTAACACCTATCTTTTTGGATTTTATATAAATTTTTAGTCAAATTGTAATAAAGGAATTTGACCCAACTTCGATTTTTTTCGATTTTGATGAGTTTTTTAGTTGGAGGAGTTAAATCTGAGTTAATTTAGATGAAATTTACTTCTATTTTTTTGATTTCATATAAATTTTTAGTCAAATTGTAATAGAGGAATTTGAACCAACTTCGATTTTTTTGGATTTTGATGATTTTGGTTGTTGGAGGAGTTAAACTTGAGTAAATTTAGATGAAATTAACACCTTTTTTTTTGATTTTATATAAATTTTTAGTCAAATTGTAATAAATGAATTTGAATCCAATTTCGATTTTTTTGGATTTTGATGAATTTTTTTGTTGGAGGAGCTAAATTTGACTGAATTTAGATGAAATTTACTTTCATTATTCTGGATTTTATATAAATTTTTAGTCAAATTGTAATAAAGTAATTTGAAACCAACTTCGATTTTTTTGGATTTTGATGAATTTTTATGTTGGAGGAGCAAAATTTGAGTGAATTTAGATGAAATTTACTTCTATTTTTTTTTTATTTCATATAAATTTTTAGTCAAATTGTAATAAAGGAATTTGACCCAACTTCGATTTTTTTGGATTTTGATGAGTTTTTTAGTTGGAGGAGTTAAATCTGAGTTAATTTAGATGAAATTTACTTCTATTTTTTTGATTTCATATACATTTTTAGTCAAATTGTAATAGAGGAATTTGAACCAAATTCGATTTTTTTGGATTTTGATGAATTTTTTTGTTGGAGGAGCAAAATTTGAGTGAATTTAGATGAAATTTACTTCTATTTTTTTTTGAATTCATATAAATTTTTAGTCAAATTGTAATAAAGGAATTTGACCCAACTTCGATTTTTTTCGATTTTGATGAGTTTTTTAGTTGGAGGAGTTAAATCTGAGTTAATTTAGATGAAATTTACTTCTATTTTTTTTATTTCATATAAATTTTTAGTCAAATTGTAATAGAGGAATTTGAACCAACTTCGATTTTTTTGGATTTTGATGATTTTGGTTGTTGGAGGAGTTAAACTTGTGTAAATTTAGATGAAATTAACACCTTTTTTTTGGATTTTATATAAATTTTTAGTCAAATTGTAATAAATGAATTTGAAACCAATTTCGATTTTTTTGGATTTTGATGATTTTGGTTGTTGGAGGAGTTAAATTTGAGTAAATTTAAATGAATTTACTTTCATTTTTTTGGATTTTATATAAATTTTTTGTCAAATTGTAATAGAGGAATTTGAACCATCTTCGATTTTTTTGGATTTTGATGATTTTGGTTGCTGGAGGAGTTAAATTTGAGTAAATTTAGATGAAATTAACACCTTTTTTTGGATTTTATATAAATTTTTAGTCAAATTGTAATAAAGGAATTTGAACCAACTTCGATTTTTTTGGATTTTGATGATTTTGGTTGTTGGAGGAGTTAAATTTGAGTAAATTTAGATGAAATTAACACCTTTTTTGGAATTTATATAAATTTTTAGTCAAATTGTAATAAATGAATTTGAAACCAACTTCGATTTTTTTGGATTTTGATGAGTTTTTTTGTTGGAGGAGTTAAATTTGAGTGTATTTAGATGAAATTTACTTCTATTTTTTTGATTTCATATAAATTTTTAGTCAAATTGTAATAAAGGAATTTGAACCAACTTCGATTTTTTTGGATTTTGATGAATTTTTTTGTTGGAGGAGCAAAATTTGAGTGAATTTAGATGAAATTTACTTCTATTTTTTTTGATTTCATATAAATTTTTAGTCAAATTGTAATAAAGGAATTTGAACCAACTTCGATTTTTTTGGATTTTGATGATTTTGGTTGTTGGAGGAGTTAAATTTGTGTAAATTTAGATGAAATTAACACCTATTTTTTTGGATTTTATATAAATTTTTAGTCAAATTGTAATAAAGGAAATTGAAACCAACTTCGATCTTTTTGGATTTTGATGAATTTTTTTGTTGGAGGAGCAAAATTTGAGTGAATTTAGATGAAATTTACTTCTATTTTTTTTGATTTCATATAAATTTTTAGTCAAATTGTAATAAAGGAATTTGAACCAACTTCGATTTTTTTGGATTTTGATGATTTTGGTTGTTGGAGGAGTTAAATTTGAGTAAATTTAGATGAAATTAACACCTTTTTTGGATTTTATATAAATTTTTAGTCAAATTGTAATAAATGAATTTGAAACCAATTTCGATTTTTTTGGATTTTGATGAATTTTTTTGTTGGAGGAGCTAAATTTGACTGAATTTAGATGAAATTTTCTTTCATTTTTTTGGATTTTATATAAATTTTTAGTCAAATTGTAATAAAGTAATTTGAACCAACTTCGATTTTTTTGGATTTTGATGAATTTTTTTGTTGGAGGAGCAAATTTGAGTGAATTTAGATGAAATTTACTTCTATTTTTTTTTGATTTCATATAAATTTTTAGTCAAATTGTAATAAAGGTATTTGACCGAACTTCGATTTTTTTCGATTTTGATGAGTTTTTTAGTTGGAGGAGTTAAATCTGAGTTAATTTAGATGAAATTTACTTCTATTTTTTTTATTTCATATAAATTTTTAGTCAAATTGTAATAGAGGAATTTGAACCAACTTCGATTTTTTTGGATTTTGATGATTTTGGTTGTTGGAGGAGTTAAATTTGAGTAAATTTAGATGAAATTAACACCTATCTTTTTTTATTTCATATAAATTTTTAGTCAAATTGTAATAGAGGAATTTGAACCAACTTCGATTTTTTTGGATTTTGATGATTTTGGTTGTTGGAGGAGTTAAACTTGTGTAAATTTAGATGAAATTAACACCTTTTTTTTGGATTTTATATAAATTTTTAGTCAAATTGTAATAAATGAATTTGAAACCAATTTCGATTTTTTTGGATTTTGATGAATTTTTTTGTTGGAGGAGCTAATTTTGACTGAATTTAGATGAAATTTACTTTCATTTTTTTGGATTTTATATAAATTTTTAGTCAAATTGTAATAAAGGAATTTGAACCAACTTCGATTTTTTTGGATTTTGATGAGTTTTTTTGTTGGAGGAGTTAAATTTGAGTGAATTTAGATGAAATTAACACCTATTTCTTTGGATTTTATATAAAATTTTAGTCAAATTGTAATAAAGGAAATTGAAACCAACTTCGATTTTTTTGGATTTTGATGAATTTTTTTTTGGACGAGCTAAATTTGAGTGAATTTAGATGAAATTTACTTCTATTTTTTTTTGATTTCATATAAATTTTTAGTCAAATTGTAATAAAGGAATTTGAACCATCTTCGATTTTTTTGGATTTTGATGAGTTTTTTTGTTGGAGGAATTAAATTTGAGTGAATTTAGATGAAATTTACTTCTATTTTTTTGATTTCATATAAATTTTTAGTCAAATTGTAATAAATGAATTTGAACCAACTTCGATTTTATGGATTTTGATGATTTTGGTTGTTGGAGGAGTTAAATTTGAGTAAATTTAGATGAAATTAACACCTATTTTTTTGGATTTTATATAAATTTTTAGTCAAATTGTAATAAAGGAATTTGAAACCAACTTCGATTTTTTTGGATTTTGATGAATTTTTTTGTTGGAGGAGCAAATTTGAGTGAATTTAGATGAAATTTACTTCTATTTTTTTTTGATTTCATATAAATTTTTAGTCAAATTGTAATAAAGGAATTTGACCCAACTTCGATTTTTTTGGATTTTGATGAGTTTTTTAGTTGGAGGAGTTAAATCTGAGTTAATTTAGATGAAATTTACTTCTATTTTTTTGATTTCATATACATTTTTAGTCAAATTGTAATAGAGGAATTTGAACCAAATTCGATTTTTTGGGATTTTGATGAATTTTTTTGTTGGAGGAGCAAAATTTGAGTGAATTTAGATGAAATTTACTTCTATTTTTTTTTGATTTCATATAAATTTTTAGTCAAATTGTAATAAAGGTATTTGACCGAACTTCAATTTTTTTCGATTTTGATGAGTTTTTTAGTTGGAGGAGTTAAATCTGAGTTAATTTAGATGAAATTTACTTCTATTTTTTTTATTTCATATAAATTTTTAGTCAAATTGTAATAGAGGAATTTGAACCAACTTCGATTTTTTTGGATTTTGATGATTTTGGTTGTTGGAGGAGTTAAATTTGAGTAAATTTAGATGAAATTAACACCTATCTTTTTGGATTTTATATAAATTTTTAGTCAAATTGTAATAAAGGAATTTGACCCAACTTCGATTTTTTTCGATTTTGATGAGTTTTTTAGTTGGAGGAGTTAAATCTGAGTTAATTTAGATGAAATTTACTTCTATTTTTTTGATTTCATATAAATTTTTAGTCAAATTGTAATAGAGGAATTTGAACCAACTTCGATTTTTTTGGATTTTGATGATTTTGGTTGTTGGAGGAGTTAAACTTGAGTAAATTTAGATGAAATTAACACCTTTTTTTTGGATTTTATATAAATTTTTAGTCAAATTGTAATAAATGAATTTGAATCCAATTTCGATTTTTTTGGATTTTGATGAATTTTTTTGTTGGAGGAGCTAAATTTGACTGAATTTAGATGAAATTTACTTTCATTATTCTGGATTTTATATAAATTTTTAGTCAAATTGTAATAAAGTAATTTGAAACCAACTTCGATTTTTTTGGATTTTGATGAATTTTTATGTTGGAGGAGCAAAATTTGAGTGAATTTAGATGAAATTTACTTCTATTTTTTTTTTATTTCATATAAATTTTTAGTCAAATTGTAATAAAGGAATTTGACCCAACTTCGATTTTTTTGGATTTTGATGAGTTTTTTAGTTGGAGGAGTTAAATCTGAGTTAATTTAGATGAAATTTACTTCTATTTTTTTGATTTCATATACATTTTTAGTCAAATTGTAATAGAGGAATTTGAACCAAATTCGATTTTTTTGGATTTTGATGAATTTTTTTGTTGGAGGAGCAAAATTTGAGTGAATTTAGATGAAATTTACTTCTATTTTTTTTTGAATTCATATAAATTTTTAGTCAAATTGTAATAAAGGAATTTGACCCAACTTCGATTTTTTTCGATTTTGATGAGTTTTTTAGTTGGAGGAGTTAAATCTGAGTTAATTTAGATGAAATTTACTTCTATTTTTTTTATTTCATATAAATTTTTAGTCAAATTGTAATAGAGGAATTTGAACCAACTTCGATTTTTTTGGATTTTGATGATTTTGGTTGTTGGAGGAGTTAAACTTGTGTAAATTTAGATGAAATTAACACCTTTTTTTTTGGATTTTATATAAATTTTTAGTCAAATTGTAATAAATGAATTTGAAACCAATTTCGATTTTTTTGGATTTTGATGATTTTGGTTGTTGGAGGAGTTAAATTTGAGTAAATTTAAATGAATTTACTTTCATTTTTTTGGATTTTATATAAATTTTTTGTCAAATTGTAATAGAGGAATTTGAACCATCTTCGATTTTTTTGGATTTTGATGATTTTGGTTGCTGGAGGAGTTAAATTTGAGTAAATTTAGATGAAATTAACACCTTTTTTTGGATTTTATATAAATTTTTAGTCAAATTGTAATAAAGGAATTTGAACCAACTTCGATTTTTTTGGATTTTGATGATTTTGGTTGTTGGAGGAGTTAAATTTGAGTAAATTTAGATGAAATTAACACCTTTTTTGGAATTTATATAAATTTTTAGTCAAATTGTAATAAATGAATTTGAAACCAACTTCGATTTTTTTGGATTTTGATGAGTTTTTTTGTTGGAGGAGTTAAATTTGAGTGTATTTAGATGAAATTTACTTCTATTTTTTTGATTTCATATAAATTTTTAGTCAAATTGTAATAAAGGAATTTGAACCAACTTCGATTTTTTTGGATTTTGATGAATTTTTTTGTTGGAGGAGCAAAATTTGAGTGAATTTAGATGAAATTTACTTCTATTTTTTTTGATTTCATATAAATTTTTAGTCAAATTGTAATAAAGGAATTTGAACCAACTTCGATTTTTTTGGATTTTGATGATTTTGGTTGTTGGAGGAGTTAAATTTGTGTAAATTTAGATGAAATTAACACCTATTTTTTTGGATTTTATATAAATTTTTAGTCAAATTGTAATAAAGGAAATTGAAACCAACTTCGATCTTTTTGGATTTTGATGAATTTTTTTGTTGGAGGAGCAAAATTTGAGTGAATTTAGATGAAATTTACTTCTATTTTTTTTGATTTCATATAAATTTTTAGTCAAATTGTAATAAAGGAATTTGAACCAACTTCGATTTTTTTGGATTTTGATGATTTTGGTTGTTGGAGGAGTTAAATTTGAGTAAATTTAGATGAAATTAACACCTTTTTTGGATTTTATATAAATTTTTAGTCAAATTGTAATAAATGAATTTGAAACCAATTTCGATTTTTTTGGATTTTGATGAATTTTTTTGTTGGAGGAGCTAAATTTGACTGAATTTAGATGAAATTTTCTTTCATTTTTTTGGATTTTATATAAATTTTTAGTCAAATTGTAATAAAGTAATTTGAACCAACTTCGATTTTTTTGGATTTTGATGATTTTGGTTGTTGGAGGAGTTAAATTTGAGTAAATTTAGATGAAATTAACACCTTTTTTGGATTTTATATAAATTTTTAGTCAAATTGTAATAATGGAATTTGAAACCAACTCCGATTTTTTTGGATTTTGATGAATTTTTTTGTTGGAGGAGCTAAATTTGAGTGAATTTAGATGAAATTTACTTCTATTTTTTTTTGATTTCATATAAATTTTTAGTCAAATTGTAATACAGGAATTTGAACCATCTTCGATTTTTTTGGATTTTGATGAATTTTTTTGTTGGAGGAGCTAAATTTGAGTGAATTTAGATGAAATTTACTTTCATTTTTTTGGATTTTATATAAATTTTTAGTCAAATTGTAATAAAGGAATTTGAACCATCTTCGATTTTTTTGGATTTTGATGAATTTTTTTGTTGGAGGAGCTAAATTTGAGTGAATTTAGATGAAATTTACTTTCATTTTTTTGGATTTTATATAAATTTTTAGTCAAATTGTAATAAAGGAATTTGAACCATCTTCAATTTTTTTGGATTTTGATGGGTTTTTTTGTTGGAGGAGGTAAATTTGAGTGAATTTAGATGAAATTTACTTCTATTTTTTTTATTTCATATAAATTTTTAGTCAAATTGTAATAAAGGAATTTGAACCAACTTCGATTTTTTTGGATTTTGATGATTTTGGTTGTTGGAGGAGTTAAATTTGAGTAAATTTAGATGAATTTACTTTCATTTTTTTGGATTTTATATAAATTTTTAGTCAAATTGTAATAAAGGAATTTGAACCATCTTCGATTTTTTTGGATTTTGATGAGTTTTTTTGTTGGAGGAGTTAAATTTGAGTGAATTTAGATGAAATTTACTTCTATTTTTTTGATTTCACATAAATTTTTAGTCAAATTGTAATAAAGGAATTTGAACCAACTTCGATTTTTTTGGATTTTGATGATTTTGGTTGTTGGAGGAGTTAAATTTGAGTAAATTTAGATGAAATTAACACCTATTTTTTTGGATTTTATATAAATTTTTAGTCAAATTGTAATAAAGGAATTTGAAACCAACTTCGATTTTTTTGGATTTTGATGAATTTTTTTGTTGGAGGAGCAAAATTTGAGTGAATTTAGATGAAATTTACTTCTATTTTTTTTTGATTTCATATAAATTTTTAGTCAAATTGTAATAAAGGAATTTGACCCAACTTCGATTTTTTTCGATTTTGATGAGTTTTTTAGTTGGAGGAGTTAAATCTGAGTTAAATTAGATGAAATTTACTTCTATTTTTTTGATTTCATATAAATTTTTAGTCAAATTGTAATAGAGGAATTTGAACCAACTTCGATTTTTTTGGATTTTGATGATTTTGGTTGTTGGAGGAGTTAAACTTGAGTAAATTTAGATGAAATTAACACCTTTTTTTGGATTTTATATAAATTTTTAGTCAAATTGTAATAAATGAATTTGAAACCAATTTCGATTTTTTTGGATTTTGATGAATTTTTTTGTTGGAGGAGCTAAATTTGACTGAATTTAGATGAAATTTACTTTCATTTTTTTGGATTTTATATAAATTTTTAGTCAAATTGTAATAAAGTAATTTGAAACCAACTTCGATTTTTTTGGATTTTGATGAATTTTTTGTTGGAGGAGCTAAATTTGAGTGAATTTAGATGAAATTTACTTTCATTTTTTTGGATTTTATATAAATTTTTAGTCAAATTGTAATAAATGAATTTGAACCAACTTCGATTTTTTGGATTTTGATGATTTTGGTTGTTGGAAGAGTTAAATTTGAGTAAATTTAGATGAAATTAACACCTATTTTTTTGGATTTTATATAAATTTTTAGTCAAATTGTAATAAAGGAATTTGAAACCAACTTCGATTTTTTTGGATTTTGATGAATTTTTTTGTTGGAGGAGCAAATTTGAGTGAATTTAGATGAAATTTACTTCTATTTTTTTTTGATTTCATATAAATTTTTAGTCAAATTGTAATAAAGGAATTTGACCCAACTTCGATTTTTTTGGATTTTGATGAGTTTTTTAGTTGGAGGAGTTAAATCTGAGTTAATTTAGATGAAATTTACTTCTATTTTTTTGATTTCATATACATTTTTAGTCAAATTGTAATAGAGGAATTTGAACCAAATTCGATTTTTTGGGATTTTGATGAATTTTTTTGTTGGAGGAGCAAAATTTGAGTGAATTTAGATGAAATTTACTTCTATTTTTTTTTGATTTCATATAAATTTTTAGTCAAATTGTAATAAAGGTATTTGACCGAACTTCGATTTTTTTCGATTTTGATGAGTTTTTTAGTTGGAGGAGTTAAATCTGAGTTAATTTAGATGAAATTTACTTCTATTTTTTTTATTTCATATAAATTTTTAGTCAAATTGTAATAGAGGAATTTGAACCAACTTCGATTTTTTTGGATTTTGATGATTTTGGTTGTTGGAGGAGTTAAATTTGAGTAAATTTAGATGAAATTAACACCTATCTTTTTGGATTTTATATAAATTTTTAGTCAAATTGTAATAAAGGAATTTGAAACCAACTTCGATTTTTTTGGATTTTGATGAATTTTTTTGTTGGAGGAGCAAAATTTGAGTGAATTTAGATGAAATTTACTTCTATTTTTTTTTTATTTCATATAAATTTTTAGTCAAATTGTAATAAAGGAATTTGAACCAACTTCGATTTTTTTGGATTTTGATGATTTTGGTTGTTGGAGGAGTTAAATTTGAGTAAATTTAGATGAAATTAACACCTTTTTTGGATTTTATATAAATTTTTAGTCAAATTGTAATAAATGAATTTGAAACCAATTTCGATTTTTTTGGATTTTGATGAATTTTTTTGTTGGAGGAGCTAAATTTGACTGAATTTAGATGAAATTTTCTTTCATTTTTTTGGATTTTATATAAATTTTTAGTCAAATTGTAATAAAGTAATTTGAACCAACTTCGATTTTTTTGGATTTTGATGATTTTGGTTGTTGGAGGAGTTAAATTTGAGTAAATTTAGATGAAATTAACACCTTTTTTGGATTTTATATAAATTTTTAGTCAAATTGTAATAATGGAATTTGAAACCAACTCCGATTTTTTTGGATTTTGATGAATTTTTTTGTTGGAGGAGCTAAATTTGAGTGAATTTAGATGAAATTTACTTCTATTTTTTTTTGATTTCATATAAATTTTTAGTCAAATTGTAATACAGGAATTTGAACCATCTTCGATTTTTTTGGATTTTGATGAATTTTTTTGTTGGAGGAGCTAAATTTGAGTGAATTTAGATGAAATTTACTTTCATTTTTTTGGATTTTATATAAATTTTTAGTCAAATTGTAATAAAGGAATTTGAACCATCTTCGATTTTTTTGGATTTTGATGAATTTTTTTGTTGGAGGAGCTAAATTTGAGTGAATTTAGATGAAATTTACTTTCATTTTTTTGGATTTTATATAAATTTTTAGTCAAATTGTAATAAAGGAATTTGAACCATCTTCAATTTTTTTGGATTTTGATGGGTTTTTTTGTTGGAGGAGGTAAATTTGAGTGAATTTAGATGAAATTTACTTCTATTTTTTTTATTTCATATAAATTTTTAGTCAAATTGTAATAAAGGAATTTGAACCAACTTCGATTTTTTTGGATTTTGATGATTTTGGTTGTTGGAGGAGTTAAACTTGAGTAAATTTAGATGAAATTAACACCTTTTTTTTGGATTTTATATAAATTTTTAGTCAAATTGTAATAAATGAATTTGAATCCAATTACGATTTTTTTGGATTTTGATGAATTTTTTTGTTGGAGGAGCTAAATTTGACTGAATTTAGATGAAATTTACTTTCATTATTCTGGATTTTATATAAATTTTTAGTCAAATTGTAATAAAGTAATTTGAAACCAACTTCGATTTTTTTGGATTTTGATGAATTTTTTTGTTGGAGGAGCAAAATTTGAGTGAATTTAGATGAAATTTACTTCTATTTTTTTTGATTTCATATAAATTTTTAGTCAAATTGTAATAAAGGAATTTGAACCAACTTCGATTTTTTTGGATTTTGATGATTTTGGTTGTTGGAGGAGTTAAATTTGAGTAAATTTAGATGAAATTAACACCTTTTTTGGATTTTATATAAATTTTTAGTCAAATTGTAATAAATGAATTTGAAACCAATTTCGATTTTTTTGGATTTTGATGAATTTTTTTGTTGGAGGAGCTAAATTTGACTGAATTTAGATGAAATTTTCTTTCATTTTTTTGGATTTTATATAAATTTTTAGTCAAATTGTAATAAAGTAATTTGAACCAACTTCGATTTTTTTGGATTTTGATGATTTTGGTTGTTGGAGGAGTTAAATTTGAGTAAATTTAGATGAAATTAACACCTTTTTTGGATTTTATATAAATTTTTAGTCAAATTGTAATAATGGAATTTGAAACCAACTCCGATTTTTTTGGATTTTGATGAATTTTTTTGTTGGAGGAGCTAAATTTGAGTGAATTTAGATGAAATTTACTTCTATTTTTTTTTGATTTCATATAAATTTTTAGTCAAATTGTAATACAGGAATTTGAACCATCTTCGATTTTTTTGGATTTTGATGAATTTTTTTGTTGGAGGAGCTAAATTTGAGTGAATTTAGATGAAATTTACTTTCATTTTTTTGGATTTTATATAAATTTTTAGTCAAATTGTAATAAAGGAATTTGAACCATCTTCGATTTTTTTGGATTTTGATGAATTTTTTTGTTGGAGGAGCTAAATTTGAGTGAATTTAGATGAAATTTACTTTCATTTTTTTGGATTTTATATAAATTTTTAGTCAAATTGTAATAAAGGAATTTGAACCATCTTCGATTTTTTTGGATTTTGATGAGTTTTTTGTTGGAGGTGTTAAATTTGAGTGGATTTAGATGAAATTTACTTCTATTTTTTTGATTTCATATAAATTTTTAGTCAAATTGTAATAAAGGAATTTGAACCAACTTCGATTTTTTTGGATTTTGATGATTTTGGTTGTTGGAGGAGTTAAATTTGAGTAAATTTAGATGAAATTAACACCTTTTTTCGATTTTATATAAATTTTTAGTCAAATTGTAATAAATGAATTTGAAACCAACTTCGATTTTTTTGGATTTTGATGAATTTTTTTGTTGGAGGAGCTAAATTTGAGTGAATTTAGATGAAATTTACTTCTATTTTTTTTTGATTTCATATAAATTTTTAGTCAAATTGTAATAAAGGAATTTGACCCAACTTCGATTTTTTTTCGATTTTGATGAGTTTTTTAGTTGGAGGAGTTAAATCTGAGTTAATTTAGATGAAATTTACTTCTATTTTTTTGATTTCATATAAATTTTTAGTCAAATTGTAATAGAGGAATTTGAACCAACTTCGATTTTTTTGGATTTTGATGATTTTGGTTGTTGGAGGAGTTAAATTTGAGTAAATTTAGATGAAATTAACACCTTTTTTGTATTTTATATAAATTTTTAGTCAAATTGTAATAAATGAATTTGAAACAAACTTCGATTTTTTTGGATTTTAATGAATTTTTTTGTTGGAGGAGCTAAATTTGAGTGAATTTAGATGAAATTTACTTTCATTTTTTTGGATTTTATATAAATTTTTAGTCAAATTGTAATAAAGGAATTTGAACCATCTTCGATTTTTTTGGATTTTGATGAGTTTTTTTGTTGGAGGTGTTAAATTTGAGTGAATTTAGATGAAATTTACTTCTATTTTTTGGATTTCATATAAATTTTTAGTCAAATTGTAATAAAGGAATTTGAACCAACTTCGATTTTTTTGGATTTTGATGATTTTGGTTGTTGGAGGAGTTAAATTTGAGTAAATTTAGATGAAATTAACACCTTTTTTCGATTTTATATAAATTTTTAGTCAAATTGTAATAAATGAATTTGAAACCAACTTCGATTTTTTTGGATTTTGATGAATTTTTTTGTTGGAGGAGCTAAATTTGAGTGAATTTAGATGAAATTTACTTCTATTTTTTTTTGATTTCATATAAATTTTTAGTCAAATTGTAATAAAGGAATTTGAACCATCTTCGATTTTTTTGGATTTTGATGAATTTTTTTGTTGGAGGAGCTAAATTTGAGTGAATTTAGATGAAATTTACTTTCATTTTTTTGGATTTTATATAAATTTTTAGTCAAATTGTAATAAAGGAATTTGAACCATCTTCGATTTTTTTGGATTTTGATGGGTTTTTTTGTTGGAGGAGTTAAATTTGAGTGAATTTAGATGAAATTTACTTCTATTTTTTTTATTTCATATAAATTTTTAGTCAAATTGTAATAAAGGAATTTGAACCAACTTCGATTTTTTTGGATTTTGATGATTTTGGTTGTTGGAGGAGTTAAATTTGAGTAAATTTAGATGAATTTACTTTCATTTTTTTGGATTTTATATAAATTTTTAGTCAAATTGTAATAAGGGAATTTGAACCATCTTCGATTTTTTTGGATTTTGATGAGTTTTTTTGTTGGAGGAGTTAAATTTGAGTGAATTTAGATGAAATTTACTTCTATTTTTTTGATTTCATATAAATTTTTAGTCAAATTGTAATAAAGGAATTTGAACCAACTTCGATTTTTTTGGATTTTGATGATTTTGGTTGTTGGAGGAGTTAAATTTGAGTAAATTTAGATTAAATTAACACCTATTTTTTTGGATTTTATATAAATTTTTAGTCAAATTGTAATAAAGGAATTTGAAACCAACTTCGATTTTTTTGGATTTTGATGAATTTATTTGTTGGAGGAGCAAAATTTGAGTGAATTTAGATGAAATTTACTTCTATTTTTTTTTGATTTCATATAAATTTTTAGTCAAATTGTAATAAAGGAATTTGACCCAACTTCGATTTTTTTCGATTTTGATGAGTTTTTTAGTTGGAGGAGTTAAATCTGAGTTAATTTAGATGAAATTTACATCTATTTTTTTGATTTCATATAAATTTTTAGTCAAATTGTAATAGAGGAATTTGAACCAACTTCGATTTTTTTGGATTTTGATGATTTTGGTTGTTGGAGGAGTTAAACTTGAGTAAATTTAGATGAAATTAACACCTTTTTTTTGGATTTTATATAAATTTTTAGTCAAATTGTAATAAATGAATTTGAAACCAATTTCGATTTTTTTGGATTTTGATGAATTTTTTTGTTGGAGGAGCTAAATTTGACTGAATTTAGATCAAATTTACTTTCATTTTTCTGGATTTTATATAAATTTTTAGTCAAATTGTAATAAAGTAATTTGAAACCAACTTCGATTTTTTTGGATTTTGATGAATTTTTTTGTTGGAGGAGCTAAATTTGAGTGAATTTAGATGAAATTTACTTTCATTTTTTTGGATTTTATATAAATTTTTAGACAAATTGTAATAAAGGAATTTGAACCAACTTCGATTTTTTTGGATTTTGATGAGTTTTTTTGTTGGAGGAGTTAAATTTGAGTGAATTTAGATGAAATTAACACCTATTTCTTTGGATTTTATATAAATTTTTAGTCAAATTGTAATAAAGGAAATTGAAACCAACTTCGATTTTTTTGGATTTTGATGAATTTTTTTTTGGAGGAGCTAAATTTGAGTGAATTTAGATGAAATTTACTTCTATTTTTTTTTGATTTCATATAAATTTTTAGTCAAATTGTAATAAAGGAATTTGAACCATCTTCGATTTTTTTGGATTTTGATGAGTTTTTTTGTTGGAGGAGTTAAATTTGAGTGAATTTAGATGAAATTTACTTCTATTTTTTTGATTTCATATAAATTTTTAGTCAAATTGTAATAAATGAATTTGAACCAACTTCGATTTTTTTGGATTTTGATGATTTTGGTTGTTGGAGGAGTTAAATTTGAGTAAATTTAGATGAAATTAACACCTATCTTTTTGGATTTTATATAAATTTTTAGTCAAATTGTAATAAAGGAATTTGAAACCAACTTCGATTTTTTTGGATTTTGATGAATTTTTTTGTTGGAGGAGCAAAATTTGAGTGAATTTAGATGAAATTTACTTCTATTTTTTTTTGATTTCATATAAATTTTTAGTCAAATTGTAATAAAGGAATTTGAACCAACTTCGATTTTTTTGGATTTTGATGATTTTGGTTGTTGGAGGAGTTAAATTTGAGTAAATTTAGATGAAATTAACACCTATCTTTTTGGATTTTATATAAATTTTTAGTCAAATTGTAATAAATGAATTTGAAACCAATTTCGATTTTTTTGGATTTTGATGAATTTCTTTGTTGGAGGAGCTAAATTTGACTGAATTTAGATGAAATTTACTTTCATTTTTCTGGATTTTATATAAATTTTTAGTCAAATTGTAATAAAGTAATTTGAAACCAACTTCGATTTTTTTGGATTTTGATGAATTTTTTTGTTGGAGGAGCAAAATTTGATTGAATTTAGATGAAATTTACTTCTATTTTTTTTTGATTTCATATAAATTTTTAGTCAAATTGTAATAAAGGAATTTGACCCAACTTCGATTTTTTTGGATTTTGATGAGTTTTTTAGTTGGAGGAGTTAAATCTGAGTTAATTTAGATGAAATTTACTTCTATTTTTTTGATTTCATATACATTTTTAGTCAAATTGTAATAGAGGAATTTGAACCAAATTCGATTTTTTTGGATTTTGATGAATTTTTTTGTTGGAGGAGCAAAATTTGAGTGAATTTAGATGAAATTTACTTCTATTTTTTTTTGATTTCATATAAATTTTTAGTCAAATTGTAATAAAGGAATTTGACCCAACTTCGATTATTTTGGATTTTGATGATTTTGGTTGTTGGAGGTGTTAAATTTGAGTGGATTTAGATGAAATTTACTTCTATTTTTTTGATTTCATATAAATTTTTAGTCAAATTGTAATAAAGGAATTTGAACCAACTTCGATTTTTTTGGATTTTGATGATTTTGGTTGTTGGAGGAGTTAAATTTGAGTAAATTTAGATGAAATTAACACCTTTTTTCGATTTTATATAAATTTTTAGTCAAATTGTAATAAATGAATTTGAAACCAACTTCGATTTTTTTGGATTTTGATGAATTTTTTTGTTGGAGGAGCTAAATTTGAGTGAATTTAGATGAAATTTACTTCTATTTTTTTTTGATTTCATATAAATTTTTAGTCAAATTGTAATAAAGGAATTTGAACCATCTTCGATTTTTTTGGATTTTGATGAATTTTTTTGTTGGAGGAGCAAAATTTGAGTGAATTTAGATGAAATTTACTTCTATTTTTTTTTTGATTTCATATAAATTTTTAGTCAAATTGTAATAAAGGAATTTGACCCAACTTCGATTTTTTTCGATTTTGATGAGTTTTTTAGTTGGAGGAGTTAAATCTGAGTTAATTTAGATGAAATTTACTTCTATTTTTTTGATTTCATATAAATTTTTAGTCAAATTGTAATAGAGGAATTTGAACCAACTTCGATTTTTTTGGATTTTGATGATTTTGGTTGTTGGAGGAGTTAAATTTGAGTAAATTTAGATGAAATTAACACCTTTTTTGGATTTTATATAAATTTTTAGTCAAATTGTAATAAATGAATTTGAAACAAACTTCGATTTTTTTGGATTTTAATGAATTTTTTTGTTGGAGGAGCAAAATTTGAGTGAATTTAGATGAAATTTACTTTCATTTTTTTGGATTTTATATAAATTTTTAGTCAAATTGTAATAAAGGAATTTGAACCATCTTCGATTTTTTTGGATTTTGATGAGTTTTTTTGTTGGAGGTGTTAAATTTGAGTGAATTTAGATGAAATTTACTTCTATTTTTTTGATTTCATATAAATTTTTAGTCAAATTGTAATAAAGGAATTTGAACCAACTTCGATTTTTTTGGATTTTGATGATTTTGGTTGTTGGAGGAGTTAAATTTGAGTAAATTTAGATGAAATTAACACCTTTTTTCGATTTTATATAAATTTTTAGTCAAATTGTAATAAATGAATTTGAAACCAACTTCGATTTTTTTGGATTTTGATGAATTTTTTTGTCGGAGGAGCTAAATTTGAGTGAATTTAGATGAAATTTACTTCTATTTTTTTTTGATTTCATATAAATTTTTAGTCAAATTGTAATAAAGGAATTTGAACCATCTTCGATTTTTTTGGATTTTGATGAGTTTTTTTGTTGGAGGAGTTAAATTTGAGTGAATTTAGATGAAATTTACTTCTATTTTTTTGATTTCATATAAATTTTTAGTCAAATTGTAATAAAGGAATTTGAACCAACTTCGATTTTTTTGGATTTTGATGATTTTGGTTGTTGGAGGAGTTAAATTTGTGTAAATTTAGATGAAATTAACACCTATTTTTTTGGATTTTATATAAATTTTTAGTCAAATTGTAATAATGGAATTTGAAACCAACTTCGATTTTTTTGGATTTTGATGAATTTTTTTGTTGGAGGAGCAAAATTTGAGTGAATTTAGATGAAATTTACTTTCATTTTTTTGGATTTTATATAAATTTTTAGTCAAATTGTAATAAAGGAATTTGAACCATCTTCGATTTTTTTGGATTTTGATGAATTTTTTTGTTGGAGGAGCTAAATTTGAGTGAATTTAGATGAAATTTACTTTCATTTTTTTGGATTTTATATAAATTTTTGGTCAAATTGTAATAAAGGAATTTGAACCAACTTCGATTTTTTTGGATTTTGATGATTTTGGTTGTTGGAGGAGTTAAATTTGAGTAAATTTAGATTAAATTAACACCTATTTTTTTGGATTTTATATAAATTTTTAGTCAAATTGTAATAAAGGAATTTGAAACCAACTTCGATTTTTTTGGATTTTGATGAATTTATTTGTTGGAGGAGCAAAATTTGAGTGAATTTAGATGAAATTTACTTCTATTTTTTTTTGATTTCATATAAATTTTTAGTCAAATTGTAATAAAGGAATTTGACCCAACTTCGATTTTTTTCGATTTTGATGAGTTTTTTAGTTGGAGGAGTTAAATCTGAGTTAATTTAGATGAAATTTACATCTATTTTTTTGATTTCATATAAATTTTTAGTCAAATTGTAATAGAGGAATTTGAACCAACTTCGATTTTTTTGGATTTTGATGATTTTGGTTGTTGGAGGAGTTAAACTTGAGTAAATTTAGATGAAATTAACACCTTTTTTTTGGATTTTATATAAATTTTTAGTCAAATTGTAATAAATGAATTTGAAACCAATTTCGATTTTTTTGGATTTTGATGAATTTTTTTGTTGGAGGAGCTAAATTTGACTGAATTTAGATCAAATTTACTTTCATTTTTCTGGATTTTATATAAATTTTTAGTCAAATTGTAATAAAGTAATTTGAAACCAACTTCGATTTTTTTGGATTTTGATGAATTTTTTTGTTGGAGGAGCTAAATTTGAGTGAATTTAGATGAAATTTACTTTCATTTTTTTGGATTTTATATAAATTTTTAGACAAATTGTAATAAAGGAATTTGAACCAACTTCGATTTTTTTGGATTTTGATGAGTTTTTTTGTTGGAGGAGTTAAATTTGAGTGAATTTAGATGAAATTAACACCTATTTCTTTGGATTTTATATAAATTTTTAGTCAAATTGTAATAAAGGAAATTGAAACCAACTTCGATTTTTTTGGATTTTGATGAATTTTTTTTTGGAGGAGCTAAATTTGAGTGAATTTAGATGAAATTTACTTCTATTTTTTTTTGATTTCATATAAATTTTTAGTCAAATTGTAATAAAGGAATTGGAACCATCTTCGATTTTTTTGGATTTTGATGAGTTTTTTTGTTGGAGGAGTTAAATTTGAGTGAATTTAGATGAAATTTACTTCTATTTTTTTGATTTCATATAAATTTTTAGTCAAATTGTAATAAATGAATTTGAACCAACTTCGATTTTTTTGGATTTTGATGATTTTGGTTGTTGGAGGAGTTAAATTTGAGTAAATTTAGATGAAATTAACACCTATCTTTTTGGATTTTATATAAATTTTTAGTCAAATTGTAATAAAGGAATTTGAAACCAACTTCGATTTTTTTGGATTTTGATGAATTTTTTTGTTGGAGGAGCAAAATTTGAGTGAATTTAGATGAAATTTACTTCTATTTTTTTTTGATTTCATATAAATTTTTAGTCAAATTGTAATAAAGGAATTTGAACCAACTTCGATTTTTTTGGATTTTGATGATTTTGGTTGTTGGAGGAGTTAAATTTGAGTAAATTTAGATGAAATTAACACCTATCTTTTTGGATTTTATATAAATTTTTAGTCAAATTGTAATAAATGAATTTGAAACCAATTTCGATTTTTTTGGATTTTGATGAATTTCTTTGTTGGAGGAGCTAAATTTGACTGAATTTAGATGAAATTTACTTTCATTTTTCTGGATTTTATATAAATTTTTAGTCAAATTGTAATAAAGTAATTTGAAACCAACTTCGATTTTTTTGGATTTTGATGAATTTTTTTGTTGGAGGAGCAAAATTTGATTGAATTTAGATGAAATTTACTTCTATTTTTTTTTGATTTCATATAAATTTTTAGTCAAATTGTAATAAAGGAATTTGACCCAACTTCGATTTTTTTGGATTTTGATGAGTTTTTTAGTTGGAGGAGTTAAATCTGAGTTAATTTAGATGAAATTTACTTCTATTTTTTTGATTTCATATACATTTTTAGTCAAATTGTAATAGAGGAATTTGAACCAAATTCGATTTTTTTGGATTTTGATGAATTTTTTTGTTGGAGGAGCAAAATTTGAGTGAATTTAGATGAAATTTACTTCTATTTTTTTTTGATTTCATATAAATTTTTAGTCAAATTGTAATAAAGGAATTTGACCCAACTTCGATTATTTTGGATTTTGATGATTTTGGTTGTTGGAGGTGTTAAATTTGAGTGGATTTAGATGAAATTTACTTCTATTTTTTTGATTTCATATAAATTTTTAGTCAAAATGTAATAAAGGAATTTGAACCAACTTCGATTTTTTTGGATTTTGATGATTTTGGTTGTTGGAGGAGTTAAATTTGAGTAAATTTAGATGAAATTAACACCTTTTTTCGATTTTATATAAATTTTTAGTCAAATTGTAATAAATGAATTTGAAACCAACTTCGATTTTTTTGGATTTTGATGAATTTTTTTGTTGGAGGAGCTAAATTTGAGTGAATTTAGATGAAATTTACTTCTATTTTTTTTTGATTTCATATAAATTTTTAGTCAAATTGTAATAAAGGAATTTGAACCATCTTCGATTTTTTTGGATTTTGATGAATTTTTTTGTTGGAGGAGCAAAATTTGAGTGAATTTAGATGAAATTTACTTCTATTTTTTTTTTGATTTCATATAAATTTTTAGTCAAATTGTAATAAAGGAATTTGACCCAACTTCGATTTTTTTCGATTTTGATGAGTTTTTTAGTTGGAGGAGTTAAATCTGAGTTAATTTAGATGAAATTTACTTCTATTTTTTTGATTTCATATAAATTTTTAGTCAAATTGTAATAGAGGAATTTGAACCAACTTCGATTTTTTTGGATTTTGATGATTTTGGTTGTTGGAGGAGTTAAATTTGAGTAAATTTAGATGAAATTAACACCTTTTTTGGATTTTATATAAATTTTTAGTCAAATTGTAATAAATGAATTTGAAACAAACTTCGATTTTTTTGGATTTTAATGAATTTTTTTGTTGGAGGAGCAAAATTTGAGTGAATTTAGATGAAATTTACTTTCATTTTTTTGGATTTTATATAAATTTTTAGTCAAATTGTAATAAAGGAATTTGAACCATCTTCGATTTTTTTGGATTTTGATGAGTTTTTTTGTTGGAGGTGTTAAATTTGAGTGAATTTAGATGAAATTTACTTCTATTTTTTTGATTTCATATAAATTTTTAGTCAAATTGTAATAAAGGAATTTGAACCAACTTCGATTTTTTTGGATTTTGATGATTTTGGTTGTTGGAGGAGTTAAATTTGAGTAAATTTAGATGAAATTAACACCTTTTTTCGATTTTATATAAATTTTTAGTCAAATTGTAATAAATGAATTTGAAACCAACTTCGATTTTTTTGGATTTTGATGAATTTTTTTGTCGGAGGAGCTAAATTTGAGTGAATTTAGATGAAATTTACTTCTATTTTTTTTTGATTTCATATAAATTTTTAGTCAAATTGTAATAAAGGAATTTGAACCATCTTCGATTTTTTTGGATTTTGATGAGTTTTTTTGTTGGAGGAGTTAAATTTGAGTGAATTTAGATGAAATTTACTTCTATTTTTTTGATTTCATATAAATTTTTAGTCAAATTGTAATAAAGGAATTTGAACCAACTTCGATTTTTTTGGATTTTGATGATTTTGGTTGTTGGAGGAGTTAAATTTGTGTAAATTTAGATGAAATTAACACCTATTTTTTTGGATTTTATATAAATTTTTAGTCAAATTGTAATAATGGAATTTGAAACCAACTTCGATTTTTTTGGATTTTGATGAATTTTTTTGTTGGAGGAGCAAAATTTGAGTGAATTTAGATGAAATTTACTTTCATTTTTTTGGATTTTATATAAATTTTTAGTCAAATTGTAATAAAGGAATTTGAACCATCTTCGATTTTTTTGGATTTTGATGAATTTTTTTGTTGGAGGAGCTAAATTTGAGTGAATTTAGATGAAATTTACTTTCATTTTTTTGGATTTTATATAAATTTTTAGTCAAATTGTAATAAAGGAATTTGAACCATCTTCGATTTTTTTGGATTTTGATGGGTTTTTTTGTTGGAGGAGTTAAATTTGAGTGAATTTAGATGAAATTTACTTCTATTTTTTTTATTTCATATAAATTTTTAGTCAAATTGTAATAAAGGAATTTGAACCAACTTCGATTTTTTTGGATTTTGATGATTTTGGTTGTTGGAGGAGTTAAATTTGAGTAAATTTAGATGAATTTACTTTCATTTTTTTGGATTTTATATAAATTTTTAGTCAAATTGTAATAAAGGAATTTGAAACCAACTTCGATTTTTTTGGATTTTGATGAATTTATTTGTTGGAGGAGCAAAATTTGAGTGAATTTAGATGAAATTTACTTCTATTTTTTTTTGATTTCATATAAATTTTTAGTCAAATTGTAATAAAGGAATTTGACCCAACTTCGATTTTTTTCGATTTTGATGAGTTTTTTAGTTGGAGGAGTTAAATCTGAGTTAATTTAGATGAAATTTACTTCTATTTTTTTGATTTCATATAAATTTTTAGTCAAATTGTAATAGAGGAATTTGAACCAACTTCGATTTTTTTGGATTTTGATGATTTTGGTTGTTGGAGTTAAACTTGAGTAAATTTAGATGAAATTAACACCTTTTTTTTGGATTTTATATAAATTTTTAGTCAAATTGTAATAAATGAATTTGAAACCAATTTCGATTTTTTTGGATTTTGATGAATTTCTTTGTTGGAGGAGCTAAATTTGACTGAATTTAGATGAAATTTATTTTCATTTTTCTGGATTTTATATAAATTTTTAGTCAAATTGTAATAAAGTAATTTGAAACCAACTTCGATTTTTTTGGATTTTGATGAATTTTTTTGTTGGAGGAGCAAAATTTGATTGAATTTAGATGAAATTTACTTCTATTTTTTTTTATTTCATATAAATTTTTAGTCAAATTGTAATAAAGGAATTTGACCCAACTTCGATTTTTTTGGATTTTGATGAGTTTTTTAGTTGGAGGAGTTAAATCTGAGTTAATTTAGATGAAATTTACTTCTATTTTTTTGATTTCATATACATTTTTAGTCAAATTGTAATAGAGGAATTTGAACCAAATTCGATTTTTTTGGATTTTGATGAATTTTTTTGTTGGAGGAGCAAAATTTGAGTGAATTTAGATGAAATTTACTTCTATTTTTTTTTGATTTCATATAAATTTTTAGTCAAATTGTAATAAAGGAATTTGACCCAACTTCGATTTTTTTGGATTTTGATGATTTTGGTTGTTGGAGGAGTTAAATTTGAGTAAATTTAGATGAAATTAACACCTATTTTTTTTGATTTTATATAAATTTTTAGTCAAATTGTAATAAAGGAATTTGAAACCAACTTCGATTTTTTTGGATTTTGATGAATTTTTTTGTTGGAGGAGCAAAATTTGAGTGAATTTAGATGAAATTTACTTCTATTGTTTTTGATTTCATATAAATTTTTAGTCAAATTGTAATAAAGGAATTTGATCCAACTTCGATTTTTTTGGATTTTGATGATTTTGGTTGTTGGAGGAGTTAAATTTGAGTAAATTGAGATGAAATTAACACCTATTTTTTTGGATTTTATATAAATTTTTAGTCAAATTGTAATAAAGGAATTTGAAACCAACTTCGATTTTTTTGGATTTTGATGAATTTTTTTGTTGGAGGAGCAAAATTTGAGTGAATTTAGATGAAATTTACTTCTATTTTTTTTTGATTTCATATAAATTTTTAGTCAAATTGTAATAAAGGAATTTGACCCAACTTCGATTTTTTTGGATTTTGATGATTTTGGTTGTTGGAGGAGTTAAATTTGAGTAAATTTAGATGAAATTAACACCTTTTTTGGATTTTATATAAATTTTTAGTCAAATTGTAATAAATGAATTTGAAACCAACTTCGATTTTTTTGGATTTTGATGAATTTTTTTGTTGGAGGAGCTAAATTTGAGTGAATTTAGATGAAATTTACTTTCATTTTTTTGGATTTTATATAAATTTTTAGTCAAATTGTAATAAAGGAATTTGAACCATCTTCGATTTTTTTGGATTTTGATGAGTTTTTTGTTGGAGGTGTTAAATTTGAGTGAATTTAGATGAAATTTACTTCTATTTTTTTGATTTCATATAAATTTTTAGTCAAATTGTAATAAAGGAATTTGAACCAACTTCGATTTTTTTGGATTTTGATGAGTTTTTTTGTTGGAGGAGTTAAATTTGAGTGAATTTAGATGAAATTTACTTCTATTTTTTTGATTTCATATAAATTTTTAGTCAAATTGTAATAAAGGAATTTGAACCAACTTCGATTTTTTTGGATTTTGATGATTTTGGTTGTTGGAGGAGTTAAATTTGAGTAAATTTAGATGAAATTAACACCTATTTTTTTGGATTTTATATAAATTTTTAGTCAAATTGTAATAAAGTAATTTGAAACCAACTTCGATTTTTTTGGATTTTGATGAGTTTTTTTGTTGGAGGAGCAAAATTTGAGTGAATTTAGATGAAATTTACTTCTATTTTTTTTTATTTCATATAAATTTTTAGTCAAATTGTAATAAAGGAATTTGAACCAACTTCGATTTTTTTGGATTTTGATGATTTTGGTTGTTGGAGGAGTTAAATTTGAGTAAATTTAGATGAATTTACTTTCATTTTTTTGGATTTTATATAAATTTTTAGTCAAATTGTAATAAAGGAATTTGAACCATCTTCGATTTTTTTGGATTTTGATGAGTTTTTTTGTTGGAGGAGTTAAATTTGAGTGAATTTAGATGAAATTTACTTCTATTTTTTTGATTTCATATAAATTTTTAGTCAAATTGTAATAAAGGAATTTGAACCAACTTCGATTTTTTTGGATTTTGATGATTTTGGTTGTTGGAGGAGTTAAATTTGAGTAAATTTAGATGAAATTAACACCTATTTTTTTGGATTTTATATAAATTTTTAGTCAAATTGTAATAAAGGAATTTGAAACCAACTTCGATTTTTTTGGATTTTGATGAATTTTTTTGTTGGAGGAGCAAAATTTGAGTGAATTTAGATGAAATTTACTTCTATTTTTTTTTGATTTCATATAAATTTTTAGTCAAATTGTAATAGAGGAATTTGAACCAACTTCGATTTTTTTGGATTTTGATGATTTTGGTTGTTGGAGGAGTTAAACTTGAGTAAATTTAGATGAAATTAACACCTTTTTTTTGGATTTTATATAAATTTTTAGTCAAATTGTAATAAATGAATTTGAAACCAATTTCGATTTTTTTGGATTTTGATGAATTTTTTTGTTGGAGGAGCTAAATTTGACTGAATTTAGATGAAATTTACTTTCATTTTTCTGGATTTTATATAAATTTTTAGTCAAATTGTAATAAAGTAATTTGAAACCAACTTCGATTTTTTTGGATTTTGATGAATTTTTTTGTTGGAGGAGCTAAATTTGAGTGAATTTAGATGAAATTTACTTTCATTTTTTTGGATTTTATATAAATTTTTAGTCAAATTGTAATAAAGGAATTTGAACCAACTTCGATTTTTTTGGATTTTGATGAGTTTTTTTGTTGGAGGAGTTAAATTTGAGTGAATTTAGATGAAATTAACACCTATTTCTTTGGATTTTATATAAATTTTTAGTCAAATTGTAATAAAGGAATTTGACCCAACTTCGATTTTTTTGGATTTTGATGAGTTTTTTAGTTGGAGGAGTTAAATCTGAGTTAATTTAGATGAAATTTACTTCTATTTTTTTGATTTCATATACATTTTTAGTCAAATTGTAATAGAGGAATTTGAACCAAATTCGATTTTTTTGGATTTTGATGAATTTTTTTGTTGGAGGAGCAAAATTTGAGTGAATTTAGATGAAATTTACTTCTATTTTTTTTTGATTTCATATAAATTTTTAGTCAAATTGTAATAAATGAATTTGAACCGACTTCGATTTTTTTGGATTTTGATGATTTTGGTTGTTGGAGGAGTTAAATTTGAGTAAATTTAGATGAAATTAACACCTATCTTTTTGGATTTTATATAAATTTTTAGTCAAATTGTAATAAAGGAATTTGAAACCAACTTCGATTTTTTTGGATTTTGATGAATTTTTTTGTTGGAGGAGCAAAATTTGAGTGAATTTAGATGAAATTTACTTCTATTTTTTTTTGATTTCATATAAATTTTTAGTCAAATTGTAATAAAGGAATTTGAACCAACTTCGATTTTTTTGGATTTTGATGATTTTGGTTGTTGGAGGAGTTAAATTTGAGTAAATTTAGATGAAATTAACACCTATCTTTTTGGATTTTATATAAATTTTTAGTCAAATTGTAATAAAGGAATTTGAAACCAACTTCGATTTTTTTGGATTTTGATGAATTTTTTTGTTGGAGGAGCAAATTTTGAGTGAATTTAGATGAAATTTACTTCTATTTTTTTTTGATTTCATATAAATTTTTAGTCAAATTGTAATAAAGGAATTTGACCCAACTTCGATTTTTTTCGATTTTGATGAGTTTTTTAGTTGGAGGAGTTAAATCTGAGTTAATTTAGATGAAATTTACTTCTATTTTTTTGATTTCATATAAATTTTTAGTCAAATTGTAATAGAGGAATTTGAACCAACTTCGATTTTTTTGGATTTTGATGATTTTGGTTGTTGGAGTTAAACTTGAGTAAATTTAGATGAAATTAACACCTTTTTTTTGGATTTTATATAAATTTTTAGTCAAATTGTAATAAATGGATTTGAAACCAATTTCGATTTTTTTGGATTTTGATGAATTTCTTTGTTGGAGGAGCTAAATTTGACTGAATTTAGATGAAATTTACTTTCATTTTTCTGGATTTTATATAAATTTTTAGTCAAATTGTAATAAAGTAATTTGAAACCAACTTCGATTTTTTTGGATTTTGATGAATTTTTTTGTTGGAGGAGCAAAATTTGATTGAATTTAGATGAAATTTACTTCTATTTTTTTTTTATTTCATATAAATTTTTAGTCAAATTGTAATAAAGGAATTTGACCCAAATTCGATTTTTTTGGATTTTGATGAGTTTTTTAGTTGGAGGAGTTAAATCTGAGTTAATTTAGATGAAATTTACTTCTATTTTTTTGATTTCATATACATTTTTAGTCAAATTGTAATAGAGGAATTTGAACCAAATTCGATTTTTTTGGATTTTGATGAATTTTTTTGTTGGAGGAGCAAAATTTGAGTGAATTTAGATGAAATTTACTTCTATTTTTTTTTGATTTCATATAAATTTTTAGTCAAATTGTAATAAAGGAATATGACCCAACTTCGATTTTTTTGGATTTTGATGATTTTGGTTGTTGGAGGAGTTAAATTTGAGTAAATTTAGATGAAATTAACACCTATTTTTTTTGATTTTATATAAATTTTTAGTCAAATTGTAATAAAGGAATTTGAAACCAACTTCGATTTTTTTGGATTTTGATGAATTTTTTTGTTGGAGGAGCAAAATTTGAGTGAATTTAGATGAAATTTACTTCTATTGTTTTTGATTTCATATAAATTTTTAGTCAAATTGTAATAAAGGAATTTGAACCAACTTCGATTTTTTTGGATTTTGATGATTTTGGTTGTTGGAGGAGTTAAATTTGAGTTAATTGAGATGAAATTAACACCTATTTTTTTGGATTTTATATAAATTTTTAGTCAAATTGTAATAAAGGAATTTGAAACCAACTTCGATTTTTTTGGATTTTGATGAATTTTTTTGTTGGAGGAGCAAAATTTGAGTGAATTTAGATGAAATTTACTTCTATTGTTTTTGATTTCATATAAATTATTAGTCAAATTGTAATAAAGGAATTTGAACCAACTTCGATTTTTTTGGATTTTGATGATTTTGGTTGTTGGAGGAGTTAAATTTGAGTAAATTGAGATGAAATTAACACCTATTTTTTTGGATTTTATATAAATTTTTAGTCAAATTGTAATAAAGGAATTTGAAACCAACTTCGATTTTTTTGGATTTTGATGAATTTTTTTGTTGGAGGAGCAAAATTTGAGTGAATTTAGATGAAATTTACTTCTATTTTTTTTTGATTTCATATAAATTTTTAGTCAAATTGTAATAAAGGAATTTGACCCAACTTCGATTTTTTTGGATTTTGATGATTTTGGTTGTTGGAGGAGTTAAATTTGAGTAAATTTAGATGAAATTAACACCTTTTTTGGATTTTATATAAATTTTTTGTCAAATTGTAATAAATGAATTTGAAACCAACTTCGATTTTTTTGGATTTTGATGAATTTTTTTGTTGGAGGAGCTAAATTTGAGTGAATTTAGATGAAATTTACTTTCATTTTTTTGGATTTTATATAAATTTTTAGTCAAATTGTAATAAAGGAATTTGAACCATCTTCGATTTTTTTGGATTTTGATGAGTTTTTTGTTGGAGGTGTTAAATTTGAGTGAATTTAGATGAAATTTACTTCTATTTTTTTGATTTCATATAAATTTTTAGTCAAATTGTAATAAAGGAATTTGAACCAACTTCGATTTTTTTGGATTTTGATGATTTTGGTTGTTGGAGGAGTTAAATTTGAGTAAATTTAGATGAAATTAACACCTTTTTTCGATTTTATATAAATTTTTAGTCAAATTGTAATAAATGAATTTGAAACCAACTTCGATTTTTTTGGATTTTGATGAATTTTTTTGTTGGAGGAGCTAAATTTGAGTGAATTTAGATGAAATTTACTTCTATTTTTTTTTGATTTCATATAAATTTTTAGTCAAATTGTAATAAAGGAATTTGAACCATCTTCGATTTTTTTGGATTTTGATGAATTTTTTTGTTGGAGGAGCAAAATTTGAGTGAATTTAGATGAAATTTACTTCTATTTTTTTTTGATTTCATATAAATTTTTAGTCAAATTGTAATAAAGGAATTTGACCCAACTTCGATTTTTTTGGATTTTGATGATTTTGGTTGTTGGAGGAGTTAAATTTGAGTAAATTTAGATGAAATTAACACCTATTTTTTTTGATTTTATATAAATTTTTAGTCAAATTGTAATAAAGGAATTTGAAACCAACTTCGATTTTTTTGGATTTTGATGAATTTTTTTGTTGGAGGAGCAAAATTTGAGTGAATTTAGATGAAATTTACTTCTATTGTTTTTGATTTCATATAAATTTTTAGTCAAATTGTAATAAAGGAATTTGAACCAACTTCGATTTTTTTGGATTTTGATGATTTTGGTTGTTGGAGGAGTTAAATTTGAGTTAATTGAGATGAAATTAACACCTATTTTTTTGGATTTTATATAAATTTTTAGTCAAATTGTAATAAAGGAATTTGAAACCAACTTCGATTTTTTTGGATTTTGATGAATTTTTTTGTTGGAGGAGCAAAATTTGAGTGAATTTAGATGAAATTTACTTCTATTGTTTTTGATTTCATATAAATTATTAGTCAAATTGTAATAAAGGAATTTGAACCAACTTCGATTTTTTTGGATTTTGATGATTTTGGTTGTTGGAGGAGTTAAATTTGAGTAAATTGAGATGAAATTAACACCTATTTTTTTGGATTTTATATAAATTTTTAGTCAAATTGTAATAAAGGAATTTGAAACCAACTTCGATTTTTTTGGATTTTGATGAATTTTTTTGTTGGAGGAGCAAAATTTGAGTGAATTTAGATGAAATTTACTTCTATTTTTTTTTGATTTCATATAAATTTTTAGTCAAATTGTAATAAAGGAATTTGACCCAACTTCGATTTTTTTGGATTTTGATGATTTTGGTTGTTGGAGGAGTTAAATTTGAGTAAATTTAGATGAAATTAACACCTTTTTTGGATTTTATATAAATTTTTTGTCAAATTGTAATAAATGAATTTGAAACCAACTTCGATTTTTTTGGATTTTGATGAATTTTTTTGTTGGAGGAGCTAAATTTGAGTGAATTTAGATGAAATTTACTTTCATTTTTTTGGATTTTATATAAATTTTTAGTCAAATTGTAATAAAGGAATTTGAACCATCTTCGATTTTTTTGGATTTTGATGAGTTTTTTGTTGGAGGTGTTAAATTTGAGTGAATTTAGATGAAATTTACTTCTATTTTTTGATTTCATATAAATTTTTAGTCAAATTGTAATAAAGGAATTTGAACCAACTTCGATTTTTTTGGATTTTGATGATTTTGGTTGTTGGAGGAGTTAAATTTGAGTAAATTTAGATGAAATTAACACCTTTTTTCGATTTTATATAAATTTTTAGTCAAATTGTAATAAATGAATTTGAAACCAACTTCGATTTTTTTGGATTTTGATGAATTTTTTTGTTGGAGGAGCTAAATTTGAGTGAATTTAGATGAAATTTACTTCTATTTTTTTTTGATTTCATATAAATTTTTAGTCAAATTGTAATAAAGGAATTTGAACCATCTTCGATTTTTTTGGATTTTGATGAATTTTTTTGTTGGAGGAGCAAAATTTGAGTGAATTTAGATGAAATTTACTTCTATTTTTTTTTGATTTCATATAAATTTTTAGTCAAATTGTAATAAAGGAATTTGACCCAACTTCGATTTTTTTGGATTTTGATGAGTTTTTTTGTTGGAGGAGTTAAATTTGAGTGAATTTAGATGAAATTTACTTCTATTTTTTTGATTTCATATAAATTTTTAGTCAAATTGTAATAAAGGAATTTGAACCAACTTCGATTTTTTTGGATTTTGATGATTTTGGTTGTTGGAGGAGTTAAATTTGAGTTAATTTAGATGAAATTTACTTCTATTTTTTTGATTTCATATAAATTTTTAGTCAAATTGTAATAAAGGAATTTAAACCAACTTCGATTTTTTTGGATTTTGATGATTTTGGTTGTTGGAGGAGTTAAATTTGAGTAAATTTAGATGAAATTAACACCTATTTTTTTGGATTTTATATAAATTTTTAGTCAAATTGTAATAAAGTAATTTGAAACCAACTTCGATTTTTTTGGATTTTGATGAATTTTTTTGTTGGAGGAGCAAAATTTGAGTGAATTTAGATGAAATTTACTTCTATTTTTTTTGATTTCATATAAATTTTTAGACAAATTGTAATAAAGGAATTTGAACCAACTTCGATTTTTTTGGATTTTGATGAGTTTTTTTGTTGGAGGAGTTAAATTTGAGTTAATTTAGATGAAATTTACTTCTATTTTTTTGATTTCATATAAATTTTTAGTCAAATTGTAATAAAGGAATTTGAACCAACTACGATTTTTTTGGATTTTGATGATTTTGGTTGTTGGAGGAGTTAAATTTGAGTAAATTTAGATGAAATTAACACCTTTTTTGGATTTCATATAAATTTTTAGTCAAATTGTAATAAAGGAATTTGACCCAACTTCGATTTTTTTGGATTTTGATGAGTTTTTTTGTTGGAGGAGTAAAATTTGAGTGAATTTAGATGAAATTTACTTCTATTTTTTTGATTTCATATAAATTTTTAGTCAAATTGTAATAAAGGAATTTGAACCATCTTCGATTTTTTTGGATTTTGATGAGTTTTTTTGTTGGAGGAGTTAAATTTGAGTTAATTTAGATGAAATTTACTTCTATTTTTTTGATTTCATATAAATTTTTAGTCAAATTGTAATAAAGGAATTTGAACCAACTTCGATTTTTTTGGATTTTGATGATTTTGGTTGTTGGAGGAGTTAAATTTGTGTAAATTTAGATGAAATTAACACCTTTTTTCGAATTTATATAAATTTTTAGTCAAATTGTAGTAAATGAATTTGAAACCAACTTCGATTTTTTTGGATTTTGATGAATTTTTTTGTTGGAGGAGCTAAATTTGAGTGAATTTAGATGAAATTTACTTCTATTTTTTTTTGATTTCATATAAATTTTTAGTCAAATTGTAATAAAGGAATTTGAACCAACTTCGATTTTTTTGGATTTTGATGATTTTGGTTGTTGGAGGAGTTAAATTTGAGTAAATTTAGATGAAATTAACACCTTTTTTGGATTTTATATAAATTTTTAGTCAAATTGTAATAAATGAATTTGAAACCAACTTCGATTTTTTTGGATTTTGATGAATTTTTTTGTTGGAGGAGCTAAATTTGAGTGAATTTAGATGAAATTTACTTTCATTTTTTTGGATTTTATATAAATTTTTAGTCAAATTGTAATAAAGGAATTTGAACCATCTTCGATTTTTTTTGGATTTTGATGAGTTTTTTTGTTGGAGGTGTTAAATTTGAGTGAATTTAGATTAAATTTACTTCTATTTTTTTGATTTCATATAAATTTTTAGTGAAATTGTAATAAAGGAATTTGAACCAACTTCGATTTTTTTGGATTTTGATGATTTTGGTTGTTGGAGGAGTTAAATTTGTGTAAATTTAGATGAAATTAACACCTTTTTTCGATTTTATATAAATTTTTAGTCAAATTGTAATAAATGAATTTGAAACCAACTTCGATTTTTTTGGATTTTGATGAATTTTTTTGTTGGAGGAGCTAAATTTGAGTGAATTTAGATGAAATTTACTTCTATTTTTTTTGATTTCATATAAATTTTTAGTCAAATTGTAATAAAGGAATTTGAACCATCTTCGATTTTTTTGGATTTTGATGAATTTTTTTGTTGGAGGAGCAAAATTTGAGTGAATTTAGATGAAATTTACTTCTATTTTTTTTTGATTTCATATAAATTTTTAGTCAAATTGTAATAAAGGAATTTGACCCAACTTCGATTTTTTTCGATTTTGATGAGTTTTTTAGTTGGAGGAGTTAAATCTGAGTTAATTTAGATGAAATTTACTTCTATTTTTTTGATTTCATATAAATTTTTAGTCAAATTGTAATAGAGGAATTTGAACCAACTTCGATTTTTTTGGATTTTGATGATTTTGGTTGTTGGAGGAGTTAAATTTGAGTAAATTTAGATGAAATTAACACCTTTTTTGGATTTTATATAAATTTTTAGTCAAATTGTAATAAATGAATTTGAAACCAACTTCGATTTTTTTGGATTTTAATGAATTTTTTTGTTGGAGGAGCTAAATTTGAGTGAATTTAGATGAAATTTACTTTCATTTTTTTGGATTTTATATAAATTTTTAGTCAAATTGTAATAAAGGAATTTGAACCATCTTCGATTTATTTGGATTTTGATGAGTTTTTTTGTTGGAGGTGTTAAATTTGAGTGAATTTAGATGAAATTTACTTCTATTTTTTGATTTCATATAAATTTTTAGTCAAATTGTAATAAAGGAATTTGAACCAACTTCGATTTTTTTGGATTTTGATGATTTTGGTTGTTGGAGGAGTTAAATTTGAGTAAATTTAGATGAAATTAACACCTTTTTTCGATTTTATATAAATTTTTAGTCAAATTGCAATAAATGAATTTGAAACCAACTTCGATTTTTTTGGATTTTGATGAATTTTTTTGTTGGAGGAGCTAAATTTGAGTGAATTTAGATGAAATTTACTTCTATTTTTTTTTGATTTCATATAAATTTTTAGTCAAATTGTAATAAAGGAATTTGAACCATCTTCGATTTTTTTGGATTTTGATGAGTTTTTTTGTTGGAGGAGTTAAATTTGAGTGAATTTAGATGAAATTTACTTCTATTTTTTTGATTTCATATAAATTTTTAGTCAAATTGTAATAGAGGAATTTGAACCAACTTCGATTTTTTTGGATTTTGATGATTTTGGTTGTTGGAGGAGTTAAATTTGAGTAAATTTAGATGAAATTAACACCTTTTTTTGATTTTATATAAATTTTTAGTCAAATTGTAATAAATGAATTTGAAACCAACTTCGATTTTTTTGGATTTTAATGAATTTTTTTGTTGGAGGAGCTAAATTTGAGTGAATTTAGATGAAATTTACTTTCATTTTTTTTTGGATTTTATATAAATTTTTAGTCAAATTGTAATAAAGGAATTTGAACCATCTTCGATTTATTTGGATTTTGATGAGTTTTTTTGTTGGAGGTTTTAAATTTGAGTGAATTTAGATGAAATTTACTTCTATTTTTTTGATTTCATATAAATTTTTAGTCAAATTGTAATAAAGGAATTTGAACCAACTTCGATTTTTTTGGATTTTGATGATTTTGGTTGTTGGAGGAGTTAAATTTGAGTAAATTTAGATGAAATTAACACCTTTTTTCGATTTTATATAAATTTTTAGTCAAATTGTAATAAATGAATTTGAAACCAACTTCGATTTTTTTGGATTTTGATGAATTTTTTTGTTGGAGGAGCTAAATTTGAGTGAATTTAGATGAAATTTACTTCTATTTTTTTTTGATTTCATATAAATTTTTAGTCAAATTGTAATAAAGGAATTTGAACCATCTTCGATTTTTTTGGATTTTGATGAGTTTTTTTGTTGGAGGAGTAAAATTTGAGTGAATTTAGATGAAATTTACTTCTATTTTTTTGATTTCATATAAATTTTTAGTCAAATTGTAATAAAGGAATTTGAACCATCTTCGATTTTTTTGGATTTTGATGAGTTTTTTTGTTGGAGGAGTTAAATTTGAGTTAATTTAGATGAAATTTACTTCTATTTTTTTGATTTCATATAAATTTTTAGTCAAATTGTAATAAAGGAATTTGAACCAACTTCGATTTTTTTGGATTTTGATGATTTTGGTTGTTGGAGGAGTTAAATTTGTGTAAATTTAGATGAAATTAACACCTTTTTTCGAATTTATATAAATTTTTAGTCAAATTGTAGTAAATGAATTTGAAACCAACTTCGATTTTTTTGGATTTTGATGAATTTTTTTGTTGGAGGAGCTAAATTTGAGTGAATTTAGATGAAATTTACTTCTATTTTTTTTTGATTTCATATAAATTTTTAGTCAAATTGTAATAAAGGAATTTGAACCAACTTCGATTTTTTTGGATTTTGATGATTTTGGTTGTTGGAGGAGTTAAATTTGAGTAAATTTAGATGAAATTAACACCTTTTTTGGATTTTATATAAATTTTTAGTCAAATTGTAATAAATGAATTTGAAACCAACTTCGATTTTTTTGGATTTTGATGAATTTTTTTGTTGGAGGAGCTAAATTTGAGTGAATTTAGACGAAATTTACTTTCATTTTTTTGGATTTTATATAAATTTTTAGTCAAATTGTAATAAAGGAATTTGAACCATCTTCGATTTTTTTTGGATTTTGATGAGTTTTTTTGTTGGAGGTGTTAAATTTGAGTGAATTTAGATTAAATTTACTTCTATTTTTTTGATTTCATATAAATTTTTAGTGAAATTGTAATAAAGGAATTTGAACCAACTTCGATTTTTTTGGATTTTGATGATTTTGGTTGTTGGAGGAGTTAAATTTGTGTAAATTTAGATGAAATTAACACCTTTTTTCGATTTTATATAAATTTTTAGTCAAATTGTAATAAATGAATTTGAAACCAACTTCGATTTTTTTGGATTTTGATGAATTTTTTTGTTGGAGGAGCTAAATTTGAGTGAATTTAGATGAAATTTACTTCTATTTTTTTTGATTTCATATAAATTTTTAGTCAAATTGTAATAAAGGAATTTGAACCATCTTCGATTTTTTTGGATTTTGATGAATTTTTTTGTTGGAGGAGCAAAATTTGAGTGAATTTAGATGAAATTTACTTCTATTTTTTTTTGATTTCATATAAATTTTTAGTCAAATTGTAATAAAGGAATTTGACCCAACTTCGATTTTTTTCGATTTTGATGAGTTTTTTAGTTGGAGGAGTTAAATCTGAGTTAATTTAGATGAAATTTACTTCTATTTTTTTGATTTCATATAAATTTTTAGTCAAATTGTAATAGAGGAATTTGAACCAACTTCGATTTTTTTGGATTTTGATGATTTTGGTTGTTGGAGGAGTTAAATTTGAGTAAATTTAGATGAAATTAACACCTTTTTTGGATTTTATATAAATTTTTAGTCAAATTGTAATAAATGAATTTGAAACCAACTTCGATTTTTTTGGATTTTAATGAATTTTTTTGTTGGAGGAGCTAAATTTGAGTGAATTTAGATGAAATTTACTTTCATTTTTTTGGATTTTATATAAATTTTTAGTCAAATTGTAATAAAGGAATTTGAACCATCTTCGATTTATTTGGATTTTGATGAGTTTTTTTGTTGGAGGTGTTAAATTTGAGTGAATTTAGATGAAATTTACTTCTATTTTTTGATTTCATATAAATTTTTAGTCAAATTGTAATAAAGGAATTTGAACCAACTTCGATTTTTTTGGATTTTGATGATTTTGGTTGTTGGAGGAGTTAAATTTGAGTAAATTTAGATGAAATTAACACCTTTTTTCGATTTTATATAAATTTTTAGTCAAATTGCAATAAATGAATTTGAAACCAACTTCGATTTTTTTGGATTTTGATGAATTTTTTTGTTGGAGGAGCTAAATTTGAGTGAATTTAGATGAAATTTACTTCTATTTTTTTTTGATTTCATATAAATTTTTAGTCAAATTGTAATAAAGGAATTTGAACCATCTTCGATTTTTTTGGATTTTGATGAGTTTTTTTGTTGGAGGAGTTAAATTTGAGTGAATTTAGATGAAATTTACTTCTATTTTTTTGATTTCATATAAATTTTTAGTCAAATTGTAATAGAGGAATTTGAACCAACTTCGATTTTTTTGGATTTTGATGATTTTGGTTGTTGGAGGAGTTAAATTTGAGTAAATTTAGATGAAATTAACACCTTTTTTTGATTTTATATAAATTTTTAGTCAAATTGTAATAAATGAATTTGAAACCAACTTCGATTTTTTTGGATTTTAATGAATTTTTTTGTTGGAGGAGCTAAATTTGAGTGAATTTAGATGAAATTTACTTTCATTTTTTTTTGGATTTTATATAAATTTTTAGTCAAATTGTAATAAAGGAATTTGAACCATCTTCGATTTATTTGGATTTTGATGAGTTTTTTTGTTGGAGGTTTTAAATTTGAGTGAATTTAGATGAAATTTACTTCTATTTTTTTGATTTCATATAAATTTTTAGTCAAATTGTAATAAAGGAATTTGAACCAACTTCGATTTTTTTGGATTTTGATGATTTTGGTTGTTGGAGGAGTTAAATTTGAGTAAATTTAGATGAAATTAACACCTTTTTTCGATTTTATATAAATTTTTAGTCAAATTGTAATAAATGAATTTGAAACCAACTTCGATTTTTTTGGATTTTGATGAATTTTTTTGTTGGAGGAGCTAAATTTGAGTGAATTTAGATGAAATTTACTTCTATTTTTTTTTGATTTCATATAAATTTTTAGTCAAATTGTAATAAAGGAATTTGAACCATCTTCGATTTTTTTGGATTTTGATGAGTTTTTTTGTTGGAGGAGTTAAATTTGAGTGAATTTAGATGAAATTTACTGCTATTTTTTTGATTTCATATAAATTTTTAGTCAAATTGTAATAAAGGAATTTGAACCAACTTCGATTTTTTTGGATTTTGATGATTTTGGTTGTTGGAGGAGTTAAATTTGAGTAAATTTAGATGAAATTAACACCTATTTTTTTGGATTTTATATAAATTTTTAGTCAAATTGTAATAATGGAATTTTAAACCAACTTTGATTTTTTTGGATTTTGATGAATTTTTTTGTTGGAGGAGCAAAATTTGAGTGAATTTAGATGAAATTTACTTCTATTTTTTTGATTTCATATACATTTTTAGTCAAATTGTAATAGAGGAATTTGAACCAGCTTCGATTTTTTTGGATTTTGATGATTTTGGTTGTTGGAGGAGTTAAATTTGAGTAAATTTAGATGAAATTAACACCTTTTTTTGGATTTTATATAAATTTTTAGTCAAATTGTAATAAATGAATTTGAAACCAATTTCGATTTTTTTTGGATTTTGATGAATTTTTTTGTTGGAGGAGCTAAATTTGACTGAATTTAGATGAAATTTACTTTCATTTTTTTGGATTTTATATTAATTTTTAGTCAAATTGTAATAAAGGAATTTGAACCAACTTCGATTTTTTTGGATTTTGATGAATTTTTTTTTGGAGGAGCTAAATTTGAGTGAATTTAGATGAAATTTACTTCTATTTTTTTTTGATTTCATATAAATTTTCAGTCAAATTGTAATAAAGGAATTTGAACCATCTTCGATTTTTTTGGATTTTGATGAGTTTTTTTGTTGGAGGAGTTAAATTTGAGTGTATTTAGATGAAATTTACTTCTATTTTTTTGATTTCATAGAAATTTTTAGTCAAATTGTAATAAAGGAATTTGAACCAACTTCGATTTTTTTGGATTTTGATGATTTTGGTTGTTGGAGGAGTTCAATTTGAGTAAATTTAGATGAAACTAACACCTATTTTTTTTGATTTCATATAAATTTTTAGTCAAATTGTAATAAAGGAATTTGAACCATCTTCGATTTTTTTGGATTTTGATGAATTTTTTTGTTGGAGGAGCAAAATTTGAGTGAATTTAGATGAAATTTACTTCTATTTTTTTTTGATTTCATATAAATTTTTAGTCAAATTGTAATAAAGGAATTTGACCCAACTTCGATTTTTTTCGATTTTGATGAGTTTTTTAGTTGGAGGAGTTAAATCTGAGTTAATTTAGATGAAATTTACTTCTATTTTTTTGATTTCATATAAATTTTTAGTCAAATTGTAATAGAGGAATTTGAACCAACTTCGATTTTTTTGGATTTTGATGATTTTGGTTGTTGGAGGAGTTAAATTTGAGTAAATTTAGATGAAATTAACACCTTTTTTTGATTTTATATAAATTTTTAGTCAAATTGTAATAAATGAATTTGAAACCAACTTCGATTTTTTTGGATTTTAATGAATTTTTTTGTTGGAGGAGCTAAATTTGAGTGAATTTAGATGAAATTTACTTTCATTTTTTTTTGGATTTTATATAAATTTTTAGTCAAATTGTAATAAAGGAATTTGAACCATCTTCGATTTATTTGGATTTTGATGAGTTTTTTTGTTGGAGGTGTTAAATTTGAGTGAATTTAGATGAAATTTACTTCTATTTTTTTGATTTCATATAAATTTTTAGTCAAATTGTAATAAAGGAATTTGAACCAACTTCGATTTTTTGGGATTTTGATGATTTTGGTTGTTGGAGGAGTTAAATTTGAGTAAATTTAGATGAAATTAACACCTTTTTTCGATTTTATATAAATTTTTAGTCAAATTGTAATAAATGAATTTGAAACCAACTTCGATTTTTTTGGATTTTGATGAATTTTTTTGTTGGAGGAGCTAAATTTGAGTGAATTTAGATGAAATTTACTTCCATTTTTTTTTGATTTCATATAAATTTTTAGTCAAATTGTAATAAAGGAATTTGAACCATCTTCGATTTTTTTGGATTTTGATGAGTTTTTTTGTTGGAGGAGTTAAATTTGAGTGAATTTAGATGAAATTTACTGCTATTTTTTTTATTTCATATAAATTTTTAGTCAAATTGTAATAAAGGAATTTGAACCAACTTCGATTTTTTTGGATTTTGATGATTTTGGTTGTTGGAGGAGTTAAATTTGAGTAAATTTAGATGAAATTAACACCTATTTTTTTGGATTTTATATAAATTTTTAGTCAAATTGTAATAATGGAATTTGAAACCAACTTTGATTTTTTTGGATTTTGATGAATTTTTTTGTTGGAGGAGCAAAATTTGAGTGAATTTAGATGAAATTTACTTCTATTTTTTTGATTTCATATACATTTTTAGTCAAATTGTAATAGAGGAATTTGAACCAGCTTCGATTTTTTTGTATTTTGATGATTTTGGTTGTTGGAGGAGTTAAATTTGAGTAAATTTAGATGAAATTAACACCTTTTTTTGGATTTTATATAAATTTTTAGTCAAATTGTAATAAATGAATTTGAAACCAATTTCGATTTTTTTTGGATTTTGATGAATTTTTTTGTTGGAGGAGCTAAATTTGACTGAATTTAGATGAAATTTACTTTCATTTTTTTGGATTTTATATAAATTTTTAGTCAAATTGTAATAAAGGAATTTGAACCAACTTCGATTTTTTTGGATTTTGATGAGTTTTTTTGTTGGAGGTGTTAAATTTGAGTTAATTTAGATGAAATTTACTTCTATTTTTTTGATTTCATATAAATTTTTAGTCAAATTGTAATAAAGGAATTTGAACCAACTACGATTTTTTTGGATTTTGATGATTTTGGTTGTTGGAGGAGTTAAATTTGAGTAAATTTAGATGAAATTAACACCTTTTTGGATTTTATATAAATTTTTAGTCAAATTGTAATAAATGAATTTGAAACCAACTTCGATTTTTTTGGATTTTGATGAATTTTTTTGTTGGAGGAGCAAAATTTGAGTGAATTTAGATGAAATTTACTTCTATTTTTTTTTGATTTCATATAAATTTTTAGTCAAATTGTAATAAAGGAATTTGACCCAACTTCGATTTTTTTCGATTTTGATGAGTTTTTTAGTTGGAGGAGTTAAATCTGAGTTAATTTAGATGAAATTTACTTCTATTTTTTTGATTTCATATAAATTTTTAGTCAAATTGTAATAGAGGAATTTGAACCAACTTCGATTTTTTTGGATTTTGATGATTTTGGTTGTTGGAGGAGTTAAACTTGAGTAAATTTAGATGAAATTATCACCTTTTTTTTGGATTTTATATAAATTTTTAGTCAAATTGTAATAAATGAATTTGAAACCAATTTCGATTTTTTTGGATTTTGATGAATTTTTTTGTTGGAGGAGCTAAATTTGACTGAATTTAGATCAAATTTACTTTCATTTTTCTGGATTTTATATAAATTTTTAGTCAAATTGTAATAAAGTAATTTGAAACCAACTACGATTTTTTTGGATTTTGATGAATTTTTTTGTTGGAGGAGCTAAATTTGAGTGAATTTAGATGAAATTTACTTTCATTTTTTTGGATTTTATATAAATTTTTAGTCAAATTGTAATAAAGGAATTTGAACCAACTTCGATTTTTTTGGATTTTGATGAGTTTTTTTGTTGGAGGAGTTAAATTTGAGTGAATTTAGATGAAATTAACACCTATTTCTTTGGATTTTATATAAATTTTTAGTCAAATTGTAATAAAGGAAATTGAAACCAACTTCGATTTTTTTGGATTTTGATGAATTTTTTTTTGGAGGAGCTAAATTTGAGTGAATTTAGATGAAATTTACTTCTATTTTTTTTTGATTTCATATAAATTTTTAGTCAAATTGTAATAAAGGAATTTGAACCAACTTCGATTTTTTTGGATTTTGATGATTTTGGTTGTTGGAGTAGTTAAATTTGAGTAAATTTAGATGAAATTAACACCTATCTTTTTGGATTTTATATAAATTTTTAGTCAAATTGTAATAAAGGAATTTGAAACCAACTTCGATTTTTTTGGATTTTGATGAATTTTTTTGTTGGAGGAGCAAAATTTGAGTGAATTTAGATGAAATTTACTTCTATTTTTTTTTGATTTCATATAAATTTTTAGTCAAATTGTAATAAAGGAATTTGACCCAACTTCGATTTTTTTCGATTTTGATGAGTTTTTTAGTTGGAGGAGTTAAATCTGAGTTAATTTAGATGAAATTTACTTCTATTTTTTTGATTTCATATAAATTTTTAGTCAAATTGTAATAGAGGAATTTGAACCAACTTCGATTTTTTTGGATTTTGATGATTTTGGTTGTTGGAGTTAAACTTGAGTAAATTTAGATGAAATTAACACCTTTTTTTGGATTTTATATAAATTTTTAGTCAAATTGTAATAAATGAATTTGAAACCAATTTCGATTTTTTTGGATTTTGATGAATTTCTTTGTTGGAGGAGCTAAATTTGACTGAATTTAGATGAAATTTACTTTCATTTTTCTGGATTTTATATAAATTTTTAGTCAAATTGTAATAAAGTAATTTGAAACCAACTTCGATTTTTTTGGATTTTGATGAATTTTTTTGTTGGAGGAGCAAAATTTGATTGAATTTAGATGAAATTTACTTCTATTTTTTTTTGATTTCATATAAATTTTTAGTCAAATTGTAATAAAGGAATTTGACCCAACTTCGATTTTTTTGGATTTTGATGATTTTGGTTGTTGGAGGAGTTAAATTTGAGTAAATTTAGATGAAATTAACACCTATTTTTTTTGATTTTATATAAATTTTTAGTCAAATTGTAATAAAGGAATTTGAAACCAACTTCGATTTTTTTGGATTTTGATGAATTTTTTTGTTGGAGGAGCAAAATTTGAGTGAATTTAGATGAAATTTACTTCTATTGTTTTTGATTTCATATAAATTTTTAGTCAAATTGTAATAAAGGAATTTGAACCAACTTCGATTTTTTTGGATTTTGATGATTTTGGTTGTTGGAGGAGTTAAATTTGAGTAAATTGAGATGAAATTAACACCTATTTTTTTGGATTTTATATAAATTTTTAGTCAAATTGTAATAAAGGAATTTGAAACCAACTTCGATTTTTTTGGATTTTGATGAATTTTTTTGTTGGAGGAGCAAAATTTGAGTGAATTTAGATGAAATTTACTTCTATTTTTTTTTGATTTCATATAAATTTTTAGTCAAATTGTAATAAAGGAATTTGACCCAACTTCGATTTTTTTGGATTTTGATGATTTTGGTTGTTGGAGGAGTTAAATTTGAGTAAATTTAGATGAAATTAACACCTATTTTTTTTGATTTTATATAAATTTTTAGTCAAATTGTAATAAAGGAATTTGAAACCAACTTCGATTTTTTTGGATTTTGATGAATTTTTTTGTTGTAGGAGCAAAATTTGAGTGAATGTAGATGAAATTTACTTCTATTGTTTTTGATTTCATATAAATTTTTAGTCAAATTGTAATAAAGGAATTTGAACCAACTTCGATTTTTTTGGATTTTGATGATTTTGGTTGTTGGAGGAGTTAAATTTGAGTAAATTGAGATGAAATTAACACCTATTTTTTTGGATTTCATATAAATTTTTAGTCAAATTGTAATAAAGGAATTTGAACCAACTTCGATTTTTTTGGATTTTGATGATTTTGGTTGTTGGAGGAGTTAAATTTGAGTAAATTTAGATGAAATTAACACCTTTTTTCGATTTTATATAAATTTTTAGTCAAATTGCAATAAATGAATTTGAAACCAACTTCGATTTTTTTGGATTTTGATGAATTTTTTTGTTGGAGGAGCTAAATTTGAGTGAATTTAGATGAAATTTACTTCTATTTTTTTTTGATTTCATATAAATTTTTAGTCAAATTGTAATAAAGGAATTTGAACCATCTTCGATTTTTTTGGATTTTGATGAGTTTTTTTGTTGGAGGAGTTAAATTTGAGTGAATTTAGATGAAATTTACTTCTATTTTTTTGATTTCATATAAATTTTTAGTCAAATTGTAATAGAGGAATTTGAACCAACTTCGATTTTTTTGGATTTTGATGATTTTGGTTGTTGGAGGAGTTAAATTTGAGTAAATTTAGATGAAATTAACACCTTTTTTTGATTTTATATAAATTTTTAGTCAAATTGTAATAAATGAATTTGAAACCAACTTCGATTTTTTTGGATTTTAATGAATTTTTTTGTTGGAGGAGCTAAATTTGAGTGAATTTAGATGAAATTTACTTTCATTTTTTTTTGGATTTTATATAAATTTTTAGTCAAATTGTAATAAAGGAATTTGAACCATCTTCGATTTATTTGGATTTTGATGAGTTTTTTTGTTGGAGGTTTTAAATTTGAGTGAATTTAGATGAAATTTACTTCTATTTTTTTGATTTCATATAAATTTTTAGTCAAATTGTAATAAAGGAATTTGAACCAACTTCGATTTTTTTGGATTTTGATGATTTTGGTTGTTGGAGGAGTTAAATTTGAGTAAATTTAGATGAAATTAACACCTTTTTTCGATTTTATATAAATTTTTAGTCAAATTGTAATAAATGAATTTGAAACCAACTTCGATTTTTTTGGATTTTGATGAATTTTTTTGTTGGAGGAGCTAAATTTGAGTGAATTTAGATGAAATTTACTTCTATTTTTTTTTGATTTCATATAAATTTTTAGTCAAATTGTAATAAAGGAATTTGAACCATCTTCGATTTTTTTGGATTTTGATGAGTTTTTTTGTTGGAGGAGTTAAATTTGAGTGAATTTAGATGAAATTTACTGCTATTTTTTTGATTTCATATAAATTTTTAGTCAAATTGTAATAAAGGAATTTGAACCAACTTCGATTTTTTTGGATTTTGATGATTTTGGTTGTTGGAGGAGTTAAATTTGAGTAAATTTAGATGAAATTAACACCTATTTTTTTGGATTTTATATAAATTTTTAGTCAAATTGTAATAATGGAATTTGAAACCAACTTTGATTTTTTTGGATTTTGATGAATTTTTTTGTTGGAGGAGCAAAATTTGAGTGAATTTAGATGAAATTTACTTCTATTTTTTTGATTTCATATACATTTTTAGTCAAATTGTAATAGAGGAATTTGAACCAGCTTCGATTTTTTTGGATTTTGATGATTTTGGTTGTTGGAGGAGTTAAATTTGAGTAAATTTAGATGAAATTAACACCTTTTTTTGGATTTTATATAAATTTTTAGTCAAATTGTAATAAATGAATTTGAAACCAATTTCGATTTTTTTTGGATTTTGATGAATTTTTTTGTTGGAGGAGCTAAATATGACTGAATTTAGATGAAATTTACTTTCATTTTTTTGGATTTTATATAAATTTTTAGTCAAATTGTAATAAAGGAATTTGAACCAACTTCGATTTTTTTGGATTTTGATGAATTTTTTTTTGGAGGAGCTAAATTTGAGTGAATTTAGATGAAATTTACTTCTATTTTTTTTTGATTTCATATAAATTTTCAGTCAAATTGTAATAAAGGAATTTGAACCATCTTCGATTTTTTTGGATTTTGATGAGTTTTTTTGTTGGAGGAGTTAAATTTGAGTGAATTTAGATGAAATTTACTTCTATTTTTTTGATTTCATAGAAATTTTTAGTCAAATTGTAATAAAGGAATTTGAACCAACTTCGATTTTTTTGGATTTTGATGATTTTGGTTGTTGGAGGAGTTCAATTTGAGTAAATTTAGATGAAACTAACACCTATTTTTTTTGATTTCATATAAATTTTTAGTCAAATTGTAATAAAGGAATTTGAACCATCTTCGATTTTTTTGGATTTTGATGAATTTTTTTGTTGGAGGAGCAAAATTTGAGTGAATTTAGATGAAATTTACTTCTATTTTTTTTTGATTTCATATAAATTTTTAGTCAAATTGTAATAAAGGAATTTGACCCAACTTCGATTTTTTTCGATTTTGATGAGTTTTTTAGTTGGAGGAGTTAAATCTGAGTTAATTTAGATGAAATTTACTTCTATTTTTTTGATTTCATATAAATTTTTAGTCAAATTGTAATAGAGGAATTTGAACCAACTTCGATTTTTTTGGATTTTGATGATTTTGGTTGTTGGAGGAGTTAAATTTGAGTAAATTTAGATGAAATTAACACCTTTTTTTGATTTTATATAAATTTTTAGTCAAATTGTAATAAATGAATTTGAAACCAACTTCGATTTTTTTGGATTTTAATGAATTTTTTTGTTGGAGGAGCTAAATTTGAGTGAATTTAGATGAAATTTACTTTCATTTTTTTTTGGATTTTATATAAATTTTTAGTCAAATTGTAATAAAGGAATTTGAACCATCTTCGATTTATTTGGATTTTGATGAGTTTTTTTGTTGGAGGTGTTAAATTTGAGTGAATTTAGATGAAATTTACTTCTATTTTTTTGATTTCATATAAATTTTTAGTCAAATTGTAATAAAGGAATTTGAACCAACTTCGATTTTTTGGGATTTTGATGATTTTGGTTGTTGGAGGAGTTAAATTTGAGTAAATTTAGATGAAATTAACACCTTTTTTCGATTTTATATAAATTTTTAGTCAAATTGTAATAAATGAATTTGAAACCAACTTCGATTTTTTTGGATTTTGATGAATTTTTTTGTTGGAGGAGCTAAATTTGAGTGAATTTAGATGAAATTTACTTCTATTTTTTTTTGATTTCATATAAATTTTTAGTCAAATTGTAATAAAGGAATTTGAACCATCTTCGATTTTTTTGGATTTTGATGAGTTTTTTTGTTGGAGGAGTTAAATTTGAGTGAATTTAGATGAAATTTACTGCTATTTTTTTTATTTCATATAAATTTTTAGTCAAATTGTAATAAAGGAATTTGAACCAACTTCGATTTTTTTGGATTTTGATGATTTTGGTTGTTGGAGGAGTTAAATTTGAGTAAATTTAGATGAAATTAACACCTATTTTTTTGGATTTTATATAAATTTTTAGTCAAATTGTAATAATGGAATTTGAAACCAACTTTGATTTTTTTGGATTTTGATGAATTTTTTTGTTGGAGGAGCAAAATTTGAGTGAATTTAGATGAAATTTACTTCTATTTTTTTGATTTCATATACATTTTTAGTCAAATTGTAATAGAGGAATTTGAACCAGCTTCGATTTTTTTGGATTTTGATGATTTTGGTTGTTGGAGGAGTTAAATTTGAGTAAATTTAGATGAAATTAACACCTTTTTTTGGATTTTATATAAATTTTTAGTCAAATTGTAATAAATGAATTTGAAACCAATTTCGATTTTTTTTGGATTTTGATGAATTTTTTTGTTGGAGGAGCTAAATTTGACTGAATTTAGATGAAATTTACTTTCATTTTTTTGGATTTTATATAAATTTTTAGTCAAATTGTAATAAAGGAATTTGAACCAACTTCGATTTTTTTGGATTTTGATGAGTTTTTTTGTTGGAGGTGTTAAATTTGAGTTAATTTAGATGAAATTTACTTCTATTTTTTTGATTTCATATAAATTTTTAGTCAAATTGTAATAAAGGAATTTGAACCAACTACGATTTTTTTGGATTTTGATGATTTTGGTTGTTGGAGGAGTTAAATTTGAGTAAATTTAGATGAAATTAACACCTTTTTTGGATTTTATATAAATTTTTAGTCAAATTGTAATAAATGAATTTGAAACCAACTTCGATTTTTTTGGATTTTGATGAATTTTTTTGTTGGAGGAGCAAAATTTGAGTGAATTTAGATGAAATTTACTTCTATTTTTTTTTGATTTCATATAAATTTTTAGTCAAATTGTAATAAAGGAATTTGACCCAACTTCGATTTTTTTCGATTTTGATGAGTTTTTTAGTTGGAGGAGTTAAATCTGAGTTAATTTAGATGAAATTTACTTCTATTTTTTTGATTTCATATAAATTTTTAGTCAAATTGTAATAGAGGAATTTGAACCAACTTCGATTTTTTTGGATTTTGATGATTTTGGTTGTTGGAGGAGTTAAACTTGAGTAAATTTAGATGAAATTATCACCTTTTTTTTGGATTTTATATAAATTTTTAGTCAAATTGTAATAAATGAATTTGAAACCAATTTCGATTTTTTTGGATTTTGATGAATTTTTTTGTTGGAGGAGCTAAATTTGACTGAATTTAGATCAAATTTACTTTCATTTTTCTGGATTTTATATAAATTTTTAGTCAAATTGTAATAAAGTAATTTGAAACCAACTTCGATTTTTTTGGATTTTGATGAATTTTTTTGTTGGAGGAGCTAAATTTGAGTGAATTTAGATGAAATTTACTTTCATTTTTTTGGATTTTATATAAATTTTTAGTCAAATTGTAATAAAGGAATTTGAACCAACTTCGATTTTTTTGGATTTTGATGAGTTTTTTTGTTGGAGGAGTTAAATTTGAGTGAATTTAGATGAAATTAACACCTATTTCTTTGGATTTTATATAAATTTTTAGTCAAATTGTAATAAAGGAAATTGAAACCAACTTCGATTTTTTTGGATTTTGATGAATTTTTTTTTGGAGGAGCTAAATTTGAGTGAATTTAGATGAAATTTACTTCTATTTTTTTTTGATTTCATATAAATTTTTAGTCAAATTGTAATAAAGGAATTTGAACCATCTTCGATTTTTTTGGATTTTGATGAATTTTTTTGTTGGAGGAGCAAAATTTGAGTGAATTTAGATGAAATTTACTTCTATTTTTTTTTGATTTCATATAAATTTGTAGTCAAATTGTAATAAAGGAATTTGACCCAACTTCGATTTTTTTGGATTTTGATGATTTTGGTTGTTGGAGGAGTTAAATTTGAGTAAATTTAGATGAAATTAACACCTATTTTTTTTGATTTTATATAAATTTTTAGTCAAATTGTAATAAAGGAATTTGAAACCAACTTCGATTTTTTTGGATTTTGATGAATTTTTTTGTTGGAGGAGCAAAATTTGAGTGAATTTAGATGAAATTTACTTCTATTGTTTTTGATTTCATATAAATTTTTAGTCAAATTGTAATAAAGGAATTTGAACCAACTTCGATTTTTTTGGATTTTGATGATTTTGGTTGTTGGAGGAGTTAAATTTGAGTAAATTGAGATGAAATTAACACCTATTTTTTTGGATTTTATATAAATTTTTAGTCAAATTGTAATAAAGGAATTTGAAACCAACTTCGATTTTTTTGGATTTTGATGAATTTTTTTGTTGGAGGAGCAAAATTTGAGTGAATTTAGATGAAATTTACTTCTATTTTTTTTTGATTTCATATAAATTTTTAGTCAAATTGTAATAAAGGAATTTGACCCAACTTCGATTTTTTTGGATTTTGATGATTTTGGTTGTTGGAGGAGTTAAATTTGAGTAAATTTAGATGAAATTAACACCTTTTTTGGATTTTATATAAATTTTTAGTCAAATTGTAATAAATGAATTTGAAACCAACTTCGATTTTTTTGGATTTTGATGAATTTTTTTGTTGGAGGAGCTAAATTTGAGTGAATTTAGATGAAATTTACTTTCATTTTTTTGGATTTTATATAAATTTTTAGTCAAATTGTAATAAAGGAATTTGAACCATCTTCGATTTTTTTGGATTTTGATGAGTTTTTTGTTGGAGGTGTTAAATTTGAGTGAATTTAGATGAAATTTACTTCTATTTTTTTGATTTCATATAAATTTTTAGTCAAATTGTAATAAAGGAATTTGAACCAACTTCGATTTTTTTGGATTTTGATGAGTTTTTTTGTTGGAGGAGTTAAATTTGAGTGAATTTAGATGAAATTTACTTCTATTTTTTTGATTTCATATAAATTTTTAGTCAAATTGTAATAAAGGAATTTGAACCAACTTCGATTTTTTTGGATTTTGATGATTTTGGTTGTTGGAGGAGTTAAATTTGAGTAAATTTAGATGAAATTAACACCTTTTTTGGATTTTATATAAATTTTTAGTCAAATTGTAATAAATGAATTTGAAACCAACTTCGATTTTTTTGGATTTTGATGAATTTTTTTGTTGGAGGAGCTAAATTTGAGTGAATTTAGATGAAATTTACTTTCATTTTTTTGGATTTTATATAAATTTTTAGTCAAATTGTAATAAAGGAATTTGAACCATCTTCGATTTTTTTGGATTTTGATGAGTTTTTTTGTTGGAGGTGTTAAATTTGAGTGAATTTAGATTAAATTTACTTCTATTTTTTTGATTTCATATAAATTTTTAGTGAAATTGTAATAAAGGAATTTGAACCAACTTCGATTTTTTTGGATTTTGATGATTTTGGTTGTTGGAGGAGTTAAATTTGTGTAAATTTAGATGAAATTAACACCTTTTTTCGATTTTATATAAATTTTTAGTCAAATTGTAATAAATGAATTTGAAACCAACTTCGATTTTTTTGGATTTTGATGAATTTTTTTGTTGGAGGAGCTAAATTTGAGTGAATTTAGATGAAATTTACTTCTATTTTTTTTTGATTTCATATAAATTTTTAGTCAAATTGTAATAAAGGAATTTGACCCAACTTCGATTTTTTTCGATTTTGATGAGTTTTTTAGTTGGAGGAGTTAAATCTGAGTTAATTTAGATGAAATTTACTTCTATTTTTTTGATTTCATATAAATTTTTAGTCAAATTGTAATAGAGGAATTTGAACCAACTTCGATTTTTTTGGATTTTGATGATTTTGGTTGTTGGAGGAGTTAAATTTGAGTAAATTTAGATGAAATTAACACCTTTTTTGGATTTTATATAAATTTTTAGTCAAATTGTAATAAATGAATTTGAAACCAACTTCGATTTTTTTGGATTTTAATGAATTTTTTTGTTGGAGGAGCTAAATTTGAGTGAATTTAGATGAAATTTACTTTCATTTTTTTGGATTTTATATAAATTTTTAGTCAAATTGTAATAAAGGAATTTGAACCATCTTCGATTTATTTGGATTTTGATGAGTTTTTTTGTTGGAGGTGTTAAATTTGAGTGAATTTAGATGAAATTTACTTCTATTTTTTTGATTTCATATAAATTTTTAGTCAAATTGTAATAAAGGAATTTGAACCAACTTCGATTTTTTGGGATTTTGATGATTTTGGTTGTTGGAGGAGTTAAATTTGAGTAAATTTAGATGAAATTAACACCTTTTTTCGATTTTATATAAATTTTTAGTCAAATTGCAATAAATGAATTTGAAACCAACTTCGATTTTTTTGGATTTTGATGAATTTTTTTGTTGGAGGAGCTAAATTTGAGTGAATTTAGATGAAATTTACTTCTATTTTTTTTTGATTTCATATAAATTTTTAGTCAAATTGTAATAAAGGAATTTGAACCATCTTCGATTTTTTTGGATTTTGATGAGTTTTTTTGTTGGAGGAGTTAAATTTGAGTGAATTTAGATGAAATTTACTTCTATTTTTTTGATTTCATAGAAATTTTTAGTCAAATTGTAATAAAGGAATTTGAACCAACTTCGATTTTTTTGGATTTTGATGATTTTGGTTGTTGGAGGAGTTCAATTTGAGTAAATTTAGATGAAATTAACACCTATTTTTTTTGATTTCATATAAATTTTTAGTCAAATTGTAATAAAGGAATTTGAACCATCTTCGATTTTTTTGGATTTTGATGAATTTTTTTGTTGGAGGACCAAAATTTGAATGAATTTAGATGAAATTTACTTCTATTTTTTTTGATTTCATATAAATTTTTAGTCAAATTGTAATAAAGGAATTTGACCCAACTTCGATTTTTTTCGATTTTGATGAGTTTTTTAGTTGGAGGAGTTAAATCTGAGTTAATTTAGATGAAATTTACTTCTATTTTTTTGATTTCATATAAATTTTTAGTCAAATTGTAATAGAGGAATTTGAACCAACTTCGATTTTTTTGGATTTTGATGATTTTGGTTGTTGGAGGAGTTAAATTTGAGTAAATTTAGATGAAATTAACACCTTTTTTTGATTTTATATAAATTTTTAGTCAAATTGTAATAAATGAATTTGAAACCAACTTCGATTTTTTTGGATTTTAATGAATTTTTTTGTTGGAGGAGCTAAATTTGAGTGAATTTAGATGAAATTTACTTTCATTTTTTTTTGGATTTTATATAAATTTTTAGTCAAATTGTAATAAAGGAATTTGAACCATCTTCGATTTATTTGGATTTTGATGAGTTTTTTTGTTGGAGGTGTTAAATTTGAGTGAATTTAGATGAAATTTACTTCTATTTTTTTGATTTCATATAAATTTTTAGTCAAATTGTAATAAAGGAATTTGAACCAACTTCGATTTTTTTGGATTTTGATGATTTTGGTTGTTGGAGGAGTTAAATTTGAGTAAATTTAGATGAAATTAACACCTTTTTTCGATTTTATATAAATTTTTAGTCAAATTGTAATAAATGAATTTGAAACCAACTTCGATTTTTTTGGATTTTGATGAATTTTTTTGTTGGAGGAGCTAAATTTGAGTGAATTTAGATGAAATTTACTTCTATTTTTTTTTGATTTCATATAAATTTTTAGTCAAATTGTAATAAAGGAATTTGAACCATCTTCGATTTTTTTGGATTTTGATGAGTTTTTTTGTTGGAGGAGTTAAATTTGAGTGAATTTAGATGAAATTTACTGCTATTTTTTTGATTTCATATAAATTTTTAGTCAAATTGTAATAAAGGAATTTGAACCAACTTCGATTTTTTTGGATTTTGATGATTTTGGTTGTTGGAGGAGTTAAATTTGAGTAAATTTAGATGAAATTAACACCTATTTTTTTGGATTTTATATAAATTTTTAGTCAAATTGTAATAATGGAATTTGAAACCAACTTTGATTTTTTTGGATTTTGATGAATTTTTTTGTTGGAGGAGCAAAATTTGAGTGAATTTAGATGAAATTTACTTCTATTTTTTTGATTTCATATACATTTTTAGTCAAATTGTAATAGAGGAATTTGAACCAGCTTCGATTTTTTTGGATTTTGATGATTTTGGTTGTTGGAGGAGTTAAATTTGAGTAAATTTAGATGAAATTAACACCTTTTTTTGGATTTTATATAAATTTTTAGTCAAATTGTAATAAATGAATTTGAAACCAATTTCGATTTTTTTTGGATTTTGATGAATTTTTTTGTTGGAGGAGCTAAATTTGACTGAATTTAGATGAAATTTACTTTCATTTTTTTGGATTTTATATAAATTTTTAGTCAAATTGTAATAAAGGAATTTGAACCAACTTCGATTTTTTTGGATTTTGATGTTTTTTTTTTTGGAGGAGCTAAATTTGAGTGAATTTAGATGAAATTTACTTCTATTTTTTTTTGATTTCATATAAATTTTCAGTCAAATTGTAATAAAGGAATTTGAACCATCTTCGATTTTTTTGGATTTTGATGAGTTTTTTTGTTGGAGGAGTTAAATTTGAGTGAATTTAGATGAAATTTACTTCTATTTTTTTGATTTCATAGAAATTTTTAGTCAAATTGTAATAAAGGAATTTGAACCAACTTCGATTTTTTTGGATTTTGATGATTTTGGTTGTTGGAGGAGTTCAATTTGAGTAAATTTAGATGAAATTAACACCTATTTTTTTTGATTTCATATAAATTTTTAGTCAAATTGTAATAAAGGAATTTGAACCATCTTCGATTTTTTTGGATTTTGATGAATTTTTTTGTTGGAGGAGCAAAATCTGAGTTAATTTAGATGAAATTTACTTCTATTTTTTTGATTTCATACAAATTTTTAGTCAAATTGTAATAAAGGAATTTGAACCATCTTCGATTTATTTGGATTTTGATGAGTTTTTTTGTTGGAGGTGTTAAATTTGAGTGAATTTAGATGAAATTTACTTCTATTTTTTTGATTTCATATAAATTTTTAGTCAAATTGTAATAAAGGAATTTGAAGCAACTTCGATTTTTTTGGATTTTGATGATTTTGGTTGTTGGAGGAGTTAAATTTGAGTAAATTTAGATGAAATTAACACCTTTTTTCGATTTTATATAAATTTTTAGTCAAATTGTAATAAATGAATTTGAAACCAACTTCGATTTTTTTGGATTTTGATGAATTTTTTTGTTGGAGGAGCTAAATTTGAGTGAATTTAGATGAAATTTACTTCTATTTTTTTTTGATTTCATATAAATTTTTAGTCAAATTGTAATAAAGGAATTTGAACCATCTTCGATTTTTTTGGATTTTGATGAGTTTTTTTGTTGGAGGAGTTAAATTTGAGTGAATTTAGATGAAATTTACTGCTATTTTTTTGATTTCATATAAATTTTTAGTCAAATTGTAATAAAGGAATTTGAACCAACTTCGATTTTTTTGGATTTTGATGATTTTGGTTGTTGGAGGAGTTAAATTTGAGTAAATTTAGATGAAATTAACACCTATTTTTTTGGATTTTATATAAATTTTTAGTCAAATTGTAATAATGGAATTTGAAACCAACTTTGATTTTTTTGGATTTTGATGAATTTTTTTGTTGGAGGAGCAAAATTTGAGTGAATTTAGATGAAATTTACTTCTATTTTTTTGATTTCATATACATTTTTAGTCAAATTGTAATAGAGGAATTTGAACCAGCTTCGATTTTTTTGGATTTTGATGATTTTGGTTGTTGGAGGAGTTAAATTTGAGTAAATTTAGATGAAATTAACACCTTTTTTTGGATTTTATATAAATTTTTAGTCAAATTGTAATAAATGAATTTGAAACCAATTTCGATTTTTTTTGGATTTTGATGAATTTTTTTGTTGGAGGAGCTAAATTTGACTGAATTTAGATGAAATTTACTTTCATTTTTTTGGATTTTATATAAATTTTTAGTCAAATTGTAATAAAGGAATTTGAACCAACTTCGATTTTTTTGGATTTTGATGAGTTTTTTTGTTGGAGGAGTTAAATTTGAGTTAATTTAGATGAAATTTACTTCTATTTTTTTGATTTCATATAAATTTTTAGTCAAATTGTAATAAAGGAATTTGAACCAACTACGATTTTTTTGGATTTTGATGATTTTGGTTGTTGGAGGAGTTAAATTTGAGTAAATTTAGATGAAATTAACACCTTTTTTGGATTTTATATAAATTTTTAGTCAAATTGTAATAAATGAATTTGAAACCAACTTCGATTTTTTTGGATTTTGATGAATTTTTTTGTTGGAGGAGCAAAATTTGAGTGAATTTAGATGAAATTTACTTCTATTTTTTTTTGATTTCATATAAATTTTTAGTCAAATTGTAATAAAGGAATTTGACCCAACTTCGATTTTTTTCGATTTTGATGAGTTTTTTAGTTGGAGGAGTTAAATCAGAGTTAATTTAGATGAAATTTACTTCTATTTTTTTGATTTCATATAAATTTTTAGTCAAATTGTAATAGAGGAATTTGAACCAACTTCGATTTTTTTGGATTTTGATGATTTTGGTTGTTGGAGGAGTTAAACTTGAGTAAATTTAGATGAAATTAACACCTTTTTTTGGGATTTTATATAAATTTTTAGTCAAATTGTAATAAATGAATTTGAAACCAATTTCGATTTTTTTGGATTTTGATGAATTTTTTTGTTGGAGGAGCTAAATTTGACTGAATTTAGATCAAATTTACTTTCATTTTTCTGGATTTTATATAAATTTTTAGTCAAATTGTAATAAAGTAATTTGAAACCAACTTCGATTTTTTTGGATTTTGATGAATTTTTTTGTTGGAGGAGCTAAATTTGAGTGAATTTAGATGAAATTTACTTTCATTTTTTTGGATTTTATATAAATTTTTAGTCAAATTGTAATAAAGGAATTTGAACCAACTTCGATTTTTTTGGATTTTGATGAGTTTTTTTGTTGGAGGAGTTAAATTTGAGTGAATTTAGATGAAATTAACACCTATTTCTTTGGATTTTATATAAATTTTTAGTCAAATTGTAATAAAGGAAATTGAAACCAACTTCGATTTTTTTGGATTTTGATGAATTTTTTTTTGGAGGAGCTAAATTTGAGTGAATTTAGATGAAATTTACTTCTATTTTTTTTTGATTTCATATAAATTTTTAGTCAAATTGTAATAAAGGAATTTGAACCATCTTCGATTTTTTTGGATTTTGATGAGTTTTTTTGTTGGAGGAGTTAAATTTGAGTGAATTTAGATGAAATTTACTTCTATTTTTTTGATTTCATATAAATTTTTAGTCAAATTGTAATAAAGGAATTTGAACCAACTTCGATTTTTTTGGATTTTGATGATTTTGGTTGTTGGAGGAGTTAAATTTGAGTAAATTTAGATGAATTTACTTTCATTTTTTTGGATTTTATATAAATTTTTAGTCAAATTGTAATAAAGGAATTTGAACCATCTTCGATTTTTTTGGATTTTGATGAGTTTTTTTGTTGGAGGAGTTAAATTTGAGTGAATTTAGATGAAATTTACTTCTATTTTTTTGATTTCATATAAATTTTTAGTCAAATTGTAATAAAGGAATTTGAACCAAATTCGATTTTTTTGGATTTTGATGATTTTGGTTGTTGGAGGAGTTAAATTTGAGTAAATTTAGATGAAATCAACACCTATTTTTTTGGATTTTATATAAATTTTTAGTCAAATTGTAATAAATGAATTTGAAACCAACTTCGATTTTTTTGGATTTTGATGAATTTTTTTGTTGGAGGAGCTAAATTTGAGTGAATTTAGATGAAATTTACTTTCATTTTTTTGGATTTTATATAAATTTTTAGTCAAATTGTAATAAAGGAATTTGAACCATCTTCGATTTTTTTGGATTTTGATGAGTTTTTTGTTGGAGGTGTTAAATTTGAGTGAATTTAGATGAAATTTACTTCTATTTTTTTGATTTCATATAAATTTTTAGTCAAATTGTAATAAAGGAATTTGAACCAACTTCGATTTTTTTGGATTTTGATGAGTTTTTTTGTTGGAGGAGTTAAATTTGAGTGAATTTAGATGAAATTTACTTCTATTTTTTTGATTTCATATAAATTTTTAGTCAAATTGTAATAAAGGAATTTGAACCAACTTCGATTTTTTTGGATTTTGATGATTTTGGTTGTTGGAGGAGTTAAATTTGAGTAAATTTAGATGAATTTACTTTCATTTTTTTGGATTTTATATAAATTTTTAGTCAAATTGTAATAAAGGAATTTGAACCATCTTCGATTTTTTTGGATTTTGATGAGTTTTTTTGTTGGAGGAGTTAAATTTGAGTGAATTTAGATGAAATTTACTTCTATTTTTTTGATTTCATATAAATTTTTAGTCAAATTGTAATAAAGGAATTTGAACCAACTTCGATTTTTTTGGATTTTGATGATTTTGGCTGTTGGAGGAGTTAAATTTGAGTAAATTTAGATGAAATCAACACCTATTTTTTTGGATTTTATATAAATTTTTAGTCAAATTGTAATAAAGGAATTTGAAACCAACTTCGATTTTTTTGGATTTTGATGAATTTTTTTGTTGGAGGAGCAAAATTTGAGTGAATTTAGATGAAATTTACTTCTATTTTTTTTTGATTTCATATAAATTTTTAGTCAAATTGTAATAAAGGAATTTGACCCAACTTCGATTTTTTTCGATTTTGATGAGTTTTTTAGTTGGAGGAGTTAAATCTGAGTTAATTTAGATGAAATTTACTTCTATTTTTTTGATTTCATATAAATTTTTAGTCAAATTGTAATAGAGGAATTTGAACCAACTTCGATTTTTTTGGATTTTGATGATTTTGGTTGTTGGAGGAGTTAAACTAGAGTAAATTTAGATGAAATTAACACCTTTTTTTTGGATTTTATATAAATTTTTAGTCAAATTGTAATAAATGAATTTGAAACCAATTTCGATTTTTTTGGATTTTGATGAATTTTTTTGTTGGAGGAGCTAAATTTGACTGAATTTAGATGAAATTTACTTTCATTTTTCTGGATTTTATATAAATTTTTAGTCAAATTGTAATAAAGTAATTTGAAACCAACTTCGATTTTTTTGGATTTTGATGAATTTTTTTGTTGGAGGAGCTAAATTTGAGTGAATTTAGATGAAATTTACTTTCATTTTTTTGGATTTTATATAAATTTTTAGTCAAATTGTAATAAAGGAATTTGAACCAACTTCGATTTTTTTGGATTTTGATGAGTTTTTTTGTTGGAGGAGTTAAATTTGAGTGAATTTAGATGAAATTAACACCTATTTCTTTGGATTTTATATAAATTTTTAGTCAAATTGTAATAAAGGAATTTGAACCAACTTCGATTTTTTTGGATTTTGATGAGTTTTTTTGTTGGAGGAGTTAAATTTGAGTGAATTTAGATGAAATTTACTTCTATTTTTTTGATTTCATATAAATTTTTAGTCAAATTGTAATAAAGGAATTTGAACCAACTTCGATTTTTTTGGATTTTGATGATTTTGGTTGTTGGAGGAGTTAAATTTGAGTAAATTTAGATGAATTTACTTTCATTTTTTTGGATTTTATATAAATTTTTAGTCAAATTGTAATAAAGGAATTTGAACCATCTTCGATTTTTTTGGATTTTGATGAGTTTTTTTGTTGGAGGAGTTAAATTTGAGTGAATTTAGATGAAATTTACTTCTATTTTTTTGATTTCATATAAATTTTTAGTCAAATTGTAATAAAGGAATTTGAACCAACTTCGATTTTTTTGGATTTTGATGATTTTGGTTGTTGGAGGAGTTAAATTTGAGTAAATTTAGATGAAATCAACACCTATTTTTTTGGATTTTATATAAATTTTTAGTCAAATTGTAATAAAGGAATTTGAAACCAACTTCGATTTTTTTGGATTTTGATGAATTTTTTTGTTGGAGGAGCAAAATTTGAGTGAATTTAGATGAAATTTACTTCTATTTTTTTTTGATTTCATATAAATTTTTAGTCAAATTGTAATAAAGGAATTTGACCCAACTTCGATTTTTTTCGATTTTGATGAGTTTTTTAGTTGGAGGAGTTAAATCTGAGTTAATTTAGATGAAATTTACTTCTATTTTTTTGATTTCATATAAATTTTTAGTCAAATTGTAATAGAGGAATTTGAACCAACTTCGATTTTTTTGGATTTTGATGATTTTGGTTGTTGGAGGAGTTAAACTTGAGTAAATTTAGATGAAATTAACACCTTTTTTTTGGATTTTATATAAATTTTTAGTCAAATTGTAATAAATGAATTTGAAACCAATTTCGATTTTTTTGGATTTTGATGAATTTTTTTGTTGGAGGAGCTAAATTTGACTGAATTTAGATGAAATTTACTTTCATTTTTCTGGATTTTATATAAATTTTTAGTCAAATTGTAATAAAGTAATTTGAAACCAACTTCGATTTTTTTGGATTTTGATGAATTTTTTTGTTGGAGGAGCTAAATTTGAGTGAATTTAGATGAAATTTACTTTCATTTTTTTGGATTTTATATAAATTTTTAGTCAAATTGTAATAAAGGAATTTGAACCAACTTCGATTTTTTTGGATTTTGATGAGTTTTTTTGTTGGAGGAGTTAAATTTGAGTGAATTTAGATGAAATTAACACCTATTTCTTTGGATTTTATATAAATTTTTAGTCAAATTGTAATAAAGGAATTTGACCCAACTTCGATTTTTTTGGATTTTGATGAGTTTTTTAGTTGGAGGAGTTAAATCTGAGTTAATTTAGATGAAATTTACTTCTATTTTTTTGATTTCATATACATTTTTAGTCAAATTGTAATAGAGGAATTTGAACCAAATTCGATTTTTTTGGATTTTGATGAATTTTTTTGTTGGAGGAGCAAAATTTGAGTGAATTTAGATGAAATTTACTTCTATTTTTTTTTGATTTCATATAAATTTTTAGTCAAATTGTAATAAAGGAATTTGACCCAACTTCGATTTTTTTGGATTTTGATGATTTTGGTTGTTGGAGGAGTTAAATTTGAGTAAATTTAGATGAAATTAACACCTATTTTTTTGGATTTTATATAAATTTTTAGTCAAATTGTAATAAAGGAATTTGAAACCAACTTCGATTTTTTTGGATTTTGATGAATTTTTTTGTTGGAGGAGCAAAATTTGTGTGAATTTAGATGAAATTTACTTCTATTTTTTTTGATTTCATATAAATTTTTAGTCAAATTGTAATAAAGGAATTTGAACCAACTTCGATTTTTTTGGATTTTGATGATTTTGGTTGTTGGAGGAGTTAAATTTGAGTAAATTTAGATGAAATTAACACCTATCTTATTGGATTTTATATAAATTTTTAGTCAAATTGTAATAAAGGAATTTGAAACCAACTTCGATTTTTTTGGATTTTGATGAATTTTTTTGTTGGAGGAGCAAAATTTGAGTGAATTTAGATGAAATTTACTTCTATTTTTTTTTGATTTCATATAAATTTTTAGTCAAATTGTAATAAAGGAATTTGACCCAACTTCGATTTTTTTCGATTTTGATGAGTTTTTTAGTTGGAGGAGTTAAATCTGAGTTAATTTAGATGAAATTTACTTCTATTTTTTTGATTTCATATAAATTTTTAGTCAAATTGTAATAGAGGAATTTGAACCAACTTCGATTTTTTTGGATTTTGATGATTTTGGTTGTTGGAGGAGTTAAACTAGAGTAAATTTAGATGAAATTAACACCTTTTTTTTGGATTTTATATAAATTTTTAGTCAAATTGTAATAAATGAATTTGAAACCAATTTCGATTTTTTTGGATTTTGATGAATTTTTTTGTTGGAGGAGCTAAATTTGACTGAATTTAGATGAAATTTACTTTCATTTTTCTGGATTTTATATAAATTTTTAGTCAAATTGTAATAAAGTAATTTGAAACCAACTTCGATTTTTTTGGATTTTGATGAATTTTTTTGTTGGAGGAGCTAAATTTGAGTGAATTTAGATGAAATTTACTTTCATTTTTTTTGATTTTATATAAATTTTTAGTCAAATTGTAATAAAGGAATTTGAACCAACTTCGATTTTTTTGGATTTTGATGAGTTTTTTTGTTGGAGGAGTTAAATTTGAGTGAATTTAGATGAAATTAACACCTATTTCTTTGGATTTTATATAAATTTTTAGTCAAATTGTAATAAAGGAATTTGAACCAACTTCGATTTTTTTGGATTTTGATGAGTTTTTTTGTTGGAGGAGTTAAATTTGAGTGAATTTAGATGAAATTTACTTCTATTTTTTTGATTTCATATAAATTTTTAGTCAAATTGTAATAAAGGAATTTGAACCAACTTCGATTTTTTTGGATTTTGATGATTTTGGTTGTTGGAGGAGTTAAATTTGAGTAAATTTAGATGAATTTACTTTCATTTTTTTGGATTTTATATAAATTTTTAGTCAAATTGTAATAAAGGAATTTGAACCATCTTCGATTTTTTTGGATTTTGATGAGTTTTTTTGTTGGAGGAGTTAAATTTGAGTGAATTTAGATGAAATTTACTTCTATTTTTTTGATTTCATATAAATTTTTAGTCAAATTGTAATAAAGGAATTTGAACCAACTTCGATTTTTTTGGATTTTGATGATTTTGGTTGTTGGAGGAGTTAAATTTGAGTAAATTTAGATGAAATCAACACCTATTTTTTTGGATTTTATATAAATTTTTAGTCAAATTGTAATAAAGGAATTTGAAACCAACTTCGATTTTTTTGGATTTTGATGAATTTTTTTGTTGGAGGAGCAAAATTTGAGTGAATTTAGATGAAATTTACTTCTATTTTTTTTTGATTTCATATAAATTTTTAGTCAAATTGTAATAAAGGAATTTGACCCAACTTCGATTTTTTTCGATTTTGATGAGATTTTTAGTTGGAGGAGTTAAATCTGAGTTAATTTAGATGAAATTTACTTCTATTTTTTTGATTTCATATAAATTTTTAGTCAAATTGTAATAGAGGAATTTGAACCAACTTCGATTTTTTTGGATTTTGATGATTTTGGTTGTTGGAGGAGTTAAATTTGAGTAAATTTAGATGAATTTACTTTCATTTTTTTGGATTTTATATAAATTTTTAGTCAAATTGTAATAAAGGAATTTGAACCATCTTCGATTTTTTTGGATTTTGATGAGTTTTTTTGTTGGAGGAGTTAAATTTGAGTGAATTTAGATGAAATTTACTTCTATTTTTTTGATTTCATATAAATTTTTAGTCAAATTGTAATAAAGGAATTTGAACCAACTTCGATTTTTTTGGATTTTGATGATTTTGGCTGTTGGAGGAGTTAAATTTGAGTAAATTTAGATGAAATCAACACCTATTTTTTTGGATTTTATATAAATTTTTAGTCAAATTGTAATAAAGGAATTTGAAACCAACTTCGATTTTTTTGGATTTTGATGAATTTTTTTGTTGGAGGAGCAAAATTTGAGTGAATTTAGATGAAATTTACTTCTATTTTTTTTTGATTTCATATAAATTTTTAGTCAAATTGTAATAAAGGAATTTGACCCAACTTCGATTTTTTTCGATTTTGATGAGTTTTTTAGTTGGAGGAGTTAAATCTGAGTTAATTTAGATGAAATTTACTTCTATTTTTTTGATTTCATATAAATTTTTAGTCAAATTGTAATAGAGGAATTTGAACCAACTTCGATTTTTTTGGATTTTGATGATTTTGGTTGTTGGAGGAGTTAAACTAGAGTAAATTTAGATGAAATTAACACCTTTTTTTTGGATTTTATATAAATTTTTAGTCAAATTGTAATAAATGAATTTGAAACCAATTTCGATTTTTTTGGATTTTGATGAATTTTTTTGTTGGAGGAGCTAAATTTGACTGAATTTAGATGAAATTTACTTTCATTTTTCTGGATTTTATATAAATTTTTAGTCAAATTGTAATAAAGTAATTTGAAACCAACTTCGATTTTTTTGGATTTTGATGAATTTTTTTGTTGGAGGAGCTAAATTTGAGTGAATTTAGATGAAATTTACTTTCATTTTTTTGGATTTTATATAAATTTTTAGTCAAATTGTAATAAAGGAATTTGAACCAACTTCGATTTTTTTGGATTTTGATGAGTTTTTTTGTTGGAGGAGTTAAATTTGAGTGAATTTAGATGAAATTAACACCTATTTCTTTGGATTTTATATAAATTTTTAGTCAAATTGTAATAAAGGAATTTGAACCAACTTCGATTTTTTTGGATTTTGATGAGTTTTTTTGTTGGAGGAGTTAAATTTGAGTGAATTTAGATGAAATTTACTTCTATTTTTTTGATTTCATATAAATTTTTAGTCAAATTGTAATAAAGGAATTTGAACCAACTTCGATTTTTTTGGATTTTGATGATTTTGGTTGTTGGAGGAGTTAAATTTGAGTAAATTTAGATGAATTTACTTTCATTTTTTTGGATTTTATATAAATTTTTAGTCAAATTGTAATAAAGGAATTTGAACCATCTTCGATTTTTTTGGATTTTGATGAGTTTTTTTGTTGGAGGAGTTAAATTTGAGTGAATTTAGATGAAATTTACTTCTATTTTTTTGATTTCATATAAATTTTTAGTCAAATTGTAATAAAGGAATTTGAACCAACTTCGATTTTTTTGGATTTTGATGATTTTGGTTGTTGGAGGAGTTAAATTTGAGTAAATTTAGATGAAATCAACACCTATTTTTTTGGATTTTATATAAATTTTTAGTCAAATTGTAATAAAGGAATTTGAAACCAACTTCGATTTTTTTGGATTTTGATGAATTTTTTTGTTGGAGGAGCAAAATTTGAGTGAATTTAGATGAAATTTACTTCTATTTTTTTTTGATTTCATATAAATTTTTAGTCAAATTGTAATAAAGGAATTTGACCCAACTTCGATTTTTTTCGATTTTGATGAGTTTTTTAGTTGGAGGAGTTAAATCTGAGTTAATTTAGATGAAATTTACTTCTATTTTTTTGATTTCATATAAATTTTTAGTCAAATTGTAATAGAGGAATTTGAACCAACTTCGATTTTTTTGGATTTTGATGATTTTGGTTGTTGGAGGAGTTAAACTTGAGTAAATTTAGATGAAATTAACACCTTTTTTTTGGATTTTATATAAATTTTTAGTCAAATTGTAATAAATGAATTTGAAACCAATTTCGATTTTTTTGGATTTTGATGAATTTTTTTGTTGGAGGAGCTAAATTTGACTGAATTTAGATGAAATTTACTTTCATTTTTCTGGATTTTATATAAATTTTTAGTCAAATTGTAATAAAGTAATTTGAAACCAACTTCGATTTTTTTGGATTTTGATGAATTTTTTTGTTGGAGGAGCTAAATTTGAGTGAATTTAGATGAAATTTACTTTCATTTTTTTGGATTTTATATAAATTTTTAGTCAAATTGTAATAAAGGAATTTGAACCAACTTCGATTTTTTTGGATTTTGATGAGTTTTTTTGTTGGAGGAGTTAAATTTGAGTGAATTTAGATGAAATTAACACCTATTTCTTTGGATTTTATATAAATTTTTAGTCAAATTGTAATAAAGGAATTTGACCCAACTTCGATTTTTTTGGATTTTGATGAGTTTTTTAGTTGGAGGAGTTAAATCTGAGTTAATTTAGATGAAATTTACTTCTATTTTTTTGATTTCATATACATTTTTAGTCAAATTGTAATAGAGGAATTTGAACCAAATTCGATTTTTTTGGATTTTGATGAATTTTTTTGTTGGAGGAGCAAAATTTGAGTGAATTTAGATGAAATTTACTTCTATTTTTTTTTGATTTCATATAAATTTTTAGTCAAATTGTAATAAAGGAATTTGACCCAACTTCGATTTTTTTGGATTTTGATGATTTTGGTTGTTGGAGGAGTTAAATTTGAGTAAATTTAGATGAAATTAACACCTATTTTTTTGGATTTTATATAAATTTTTAGTCAAATTGTAATAAAGGAATTTGAAACCAACTTCGATTTTTTTGGATTTTGATGAATTTTTTTGTTGGAGGAGCAAAATTTGTGTGAATTTAGATGAAATTTACTTCTATTTTTTTTGATTTCATATAAATTTTTAGTCAAATTGTAATAAAGGAATTTGAACCAACTTCGATTTTTTTGGATTTTGATGATTTTGGTTGTTGGAGGAGTTAAATTTGAGTAAATTTAGATGAAATTAACACCTATCTTATTGGATTTTATATAAATTTTTAGTCAAATTGTAATAAAGGAATTTGAAACCAACTTCGATTTTTTTGGATTTTGATGAATTTTTTTGTTGGAGGAGCAAAATTTGAGTGAATTTAGATGAAATTTACTTCTATTTTTTTTTGATTTCATATAAATTTTTAGTCAAATTGTAATAAAGGAATTTGACCCAACTTCGATTTTTTTCGATTTTGATGAGTTTTTTAGTTGGAGGAGTTAAATCTGAGTTAATTTAGATGAAATTTACTTCTATTTTTTTGATTTCATATAAATTTTTAGTCAAATTGTAATAGAGGAATTTGAACCAACTTCGATTTTTTTGGATTTTGATGATTTTGGTTGTTGGAGGAGTTAAACTAGAGTAAATTTAGATGAAATTAACACCTTTTTTTTGGATTTTATATAAATTTTTAGTCAAATTGTAATAAATGAATTTGAAACCAATTTCGATTTTTTTGGATTTTGATGAATTTTTTTGTTGGAGGAGCTAAATTTGACTGAATTTAGATGAAATTTACTTTCATTTTTCTGGATTTTATATAAATTTTTAGTCAAATTGTAATAAAGTAATTTGAAACCAACTTCGATTTTTTTGGATTTTGATGAATTTTTTTGTTGGAGGAGCTAAATTTGAGTGAATTTAGATGAAATTTACTTTCATTTTTTTGGATTTTATATAAATTTTTAGTCAAATTGTAATAAAGGAATTTGAACCAACTTCGATTTTTTTGGATTTTGATGAGTTTTTTTGTTGGAGGAGTTAAATTTGAGTGAATTTAGATGAAATTAACACCTATTTCTTTGGATTTTATATAAATTTTTAGTCAAATTGTAATAAAGGAATTTGAACCAACTTCGATTTTTTTGGATTTTGATGAGTTTTTTTGTTGGAGGAGTTAAATTTGAGTGAATTTAGATGAAATTTACTTCTATTTTTTTGATTTCATATAAATTTTTAGTCAAATTGTAATAAAGGAATTTGAACCAACTTCGATTTTTTTGGATTTTGATGATTTTGGTTGTTGGAGGAGTTAAATTTGAGTAAATTTAGATGAATTTACTTTCATTTTTTTGGATTTTATATAAATTTTTAGTCAAATTGTAATAAAGGAATTTGAACCATCTTCGATTTTTTTGGATTTTGATGAGTTTTTTTGTTGGAGGAGTTAAATTTGAGTGAATTTAGATGAAATTTACTTCTATTTTTTTGATTTCATATAAATTTTTAGTCAAATTGTAATAAAGGAATTTGAACCAACTTCGATTTTTTTGGATTTTGATGATTTTGGTTGTTGGAGGAGTTAAATTTGAGTAAATTTAGATGAAATCAACACCTATTTTTTTGGATTTTATATAAATTTTTAGTCAAATTGTAATAAAGGAATTTGAAACCAACTTCGATTTTTTTGGATTTTGATGAATTTTTTTGTTGGAGGAGCAAAATTTGAGTGAATTTAGATGAAATTTACTTCTATTTTTTTTTGATTTCATATAAATTTTTAGTCAAATTGTAATAAAGGAATTTGACCCAACTTCGATTTTTTTCGATTTTGATGAGATTTTTAGTTGGAGGAGTTAAATCTGAGTTAATTTAGATGAAATTTACTTCTATTTTTTTGATTTCATATAAATTTTTAGTCAAATTGTAATAGAGGAATTTGAACCAACTTCGATTTTTTTGGATTTTGATGATTTTGGTTGTTGGAGGAGTTAAACTTGAGTAAATTTAGATGAAATTAACACCTTTTTTTGGATTTTATATAAATTTTTAGTCAAATTGTAATAAATGAATTTGAAACCAACTTCGATTTTTTTGGATTTTAATGAATTTTTTTGTTGGAGGAGCTAAATTTGAGTGAATTTAGATGAAATTTACTTTCATTTTTTTTTGGATTTTATATAAATTTTTAGTCAAATTGTAATAAAGGAATTTGAACCATCTTCGATTTATTTGGATTTTGATGAGTTTTTTTGTTGGAGGTGTTAAATTTGAGTGAATTTAGATGAAATTTACTTCTATTTTTTTGATTTCATATAAATTTTTAGTCAAATTGTAATAAAGGAATTTGAACCAACTTCGATTTTTTGGGATTTTGATGATTTTGGTTGTTGGAGGAGTTAAATTTGAGTAAATTTAGATGAAATTAACACCTTTTTTCGATTTTATATAAATTTTTAGTCAAATTGTAATAAATGAATTTGAAACCAACTTCGATTTTTTTGGATTTTGATGAATTTTTTTGTTGGAGGAGCTAAATTTGAGTGAATTTAGATGAAATTTACTTCTATTTTTTTTTGATTTCATATAAATTTTTAGTCAAATTGTAATAAAGGAATTTGAACCATCTTCGATTTTTTTGGATTTTGATGAGTTTTTTTGTTGGAGGAGTTAAATTTGAGTGAATTTAGATGAAATTTACTGCTATTTTTTTTATTTCATATAAATTTTTAGTCAAATTGTAATAAAGGAATTTGAACCAACTTCGATTTTTTTGGATTTTGATGAATTTTTTTGTTGGAGGAGCTAAATTTGAGTGAATTTAGATGAAATTTACTTTCATTTTTTTGGATTTTATATAAATTTTTAGTCAAATTGTAATAAAGGAATTTGAACCAACTTCGATTTTTTTGGATTTTGATGAGTTTTTTTGTTGGAGGAGTTAAATTTGAGTGAATTTAGATGAAATTAACACCTATTTCTTTGGATTTTATATAAATTTTTAGTCAAATTGTAATAAAGGAATTTGACCCAACTTCGATTTTTTTGGATTTTGATGAGTTTTTTAGTTGGAGGAGTTAAATCTGAGTTAATTTAGATGAAATTTACTTCTATTTTTTTGATTTCATATACATTTTTAGTCAAATTGTAATAGAGGAATTTGAACCAAATTCGATTTTTTTGGATTTTGATGAATTTTTTTGTTGGAGGAGCAAAATTTGAGTGAATTTAGATGAAATTTACTTCTATTTTTTTTTGATTTCATATAAATTTTTAGTCAAATTGTAATAAAGGAATTTGACCCAACTTCGATTTTTTTGGATTTTGATGATTTTGGTTGTTGGAGGAGTTAAATTTGAGTAAATTTAGATGAAATTAACACCTATTTTTTTGGATTTTATATAAATTTTTAGTCAAATTGTAATAAAGGAATTTGAAACCAACTTCGATTTTTTTGGATTTTGATGAATTTTTTTGTTGGAGGAGCAAAATTTGTGTGAATTTAGATGAAATTTACTTCTATTTTTTTTGATTTCATATAAATTTTTAGTCAAATTGTAATAAAGGAATTTGAACCAACTTCGATTTTTTTGGATTTTGATGATTTTGGTTGTTGGAGGAGTTAAATTTGAGTAAATTTAGATGAAATTAACACCTATCTTATTGGATTTTATATAAATTTTTAGTCAAATTGTAATAAAGGAATTTGAAACCAACTTCGATTTTTTTGGATTTTGATGAATTTTTTTGTTGGAGGAGCAAAATTTGAGTGAATTTAGATGAAATTTACTTCTATTTTTTTTTGATTTCATATAAATTTTTAGTCAAATTGTAATAAAGGAATTTGACCCAACTTCGATTTTTTTCGATTTTGATGAGTTTTTTAGTTGGAGGAGTTAAATCTGAGTTAATTTAGATGAAATTTACTTCTATTTTTTTGATTTCATATAAATTTTTAGTCAAATTGTAATAGAGGAATTTGAACCAACTTCGATTTTTTTGGATTTTGATGATTTTGGTTGTTGGAGTTAAACTTGAGTAAATTTAGATGAAATTAACACCTTTTTTTTGGATTTTATATAAATTTTTAGTCAAATTGTAATAAATGAATTTGAAACCAATTTCGATTTTTTTGGATTTTGATGAATTTCTTTGTTGGAGGAGCTAAATTTGACTGAATTTAGATGAAATTTACTTTCATTTTTCTGGATTTTATATAAATTTTTAGTCAAATTGTAATAAAGTAATTTGAAACCAACTTCGATTTTTTTGGATTTTGATGAATTTTTTTGTTGGAGGAGCAAAATTTGATTGAATTTAGATGAAATTTACTTCTATTTTTTTTTGATTTCATATAAATTTTTAGTCAAATTGTAATAAAGGAATTTGACCCAACTTCGATTTTTTTGGATTTTGATGAGTTTTTTAGTTGGAGGAGTTAAATCTGAGTTAATTTAGATGAAATTTACTTCTATTTTTTTGATTTCATATACATTTTTAGTCAAATTGTAATAGAGGAATTTGAACCAAATTCGATTTTTTTGGATTTTGATGAATTTTTTTGTTTGAGGAGCAAAATTTGAGTGAATTTAGATGAAATTTACTTCTATTTTTTTTTGATTTCATATAAATTTTTAGTCAAATTGTAATAAAGGAATTTGACCCACCTTCGATTTTTTTGGATTTTGATGATTTTGGTTGTTGGAGGAGTTAAATTTGAGTAAATTTAGATGAAATTAACACCTATTTTTTTGGATTTTATATAAATTTTTAGTCAAATTGTAATAAAGGAATTTGAAACCAACTTCGATTTTTTTGGATTTTGATGAATTTTTTTGTTGGAGGAGCAAAATTTGAGTGAATTTAGATGAAATTTACTTCTATTGTTTTTGATTTCATATAAATTTTTAGTCAAATTGTAATAAAGGAATTTGAACCAACTTCGATTTTTTTGGATTTTGATGATTTTGGTTGTTGGAGGAGTTAAATTTGAGTAAATTGAGATGAAATTAACACCTATTTTTTTGGATTTTATATAAATTTTTAGTCAAATTGTAATAAAGGAATTTGAAACCAACTTCGATATTTTTGGATTTTGATGAATTTTTTTGTTGGAGGAGCAAAATTTGAGTGAATTTAGATGAAATTTACTTCTATTTTTTTTTGATTTCATATAAATTTTTAGTCAAATTGTAATAAAGGAATTTGACCCAACTTCGATTTTTTTGGATTTTGATGATTTTGGTTGTTGGAGGAGTTAAATTTGAGTAAATTTAGATGAAATTAACACCTTTTTTGGATTTTATATAAATTTTTTGTCAAATTGTAATAAATGAATTTGAAACCAACTTCGATTTTTTTGGATTTTGATGAATTTTTTTGTTGGAGGAGCTAAATTTGAGTGAATTTAGATGAAATTTACTTTCATTTTTTTGGATTTTATATAAATTTTTAGTCAAATTGTAATAAAGGAATTTGAACCATCTTCGATTTTTTTGGATTTTGATGAGTTTTTTGTTGGAGGTGTTAAATTTGAGTGAATTTAGATGAAATTTACTTCTATTTTTTTGATTTCATATAAATTTTTAGTCAAATTGTAATAAAGGAATTTGAACCAACTTCGATTTTTTTTGATTTTGATGAGTTTTTTTGTTGGAGGAGTTAAATTTGAGTTAATTTAGATGAAATTTACTTCTATTTTTTTGATTTCATATAAATTTTTAGTCAAATTGTAATAAAGGAATTTGAACCAACTACGATTTTTTTGGATTTTGATGATTTTGGTTGTTGGAGGAGTTAAATTTGAGTAAATTTAGATGAAATTAACACCTTTTTTGGATTTCATATAAATTTTTAGTCAAATTGTAATAAAGGAATTTGACCCAACTTCGATTTTTTGGATTTTGATGAGTTTTTTTGTTGGAGGAGTAAAATTTGAGTGAATTTAGATGAAATTTACTTCTATTTTTTTGATTTCATATAAATTTTTAGTCAAATTGTAATAAAGGAATTTGAACCAACTTCGATTTTTTTGGATTTTGATGAGTTTTTTTGTTGGAGGAGTTAAATTTGAGTTAATTTAGATGAAATTTACTTCTATTTTTTTGATTTCATATAAATTTTTAGTCAAATTGTAATAAAGGAATTTGAACCAACTTCGATTTTTTTGGATTTTGATGATTTTGGTTGTTGGAGGAGTTAAATTTGTGTAAATTTAGATGAAATTAACACCTTTTTTCGAATTTATATAAATTTTTAGTCAAATTGTAATAAATGAATTTGAAACCAACTTCGATTTTTTTGGATTTTGATGAATTTTTTTGTTGGAGGAGCTAAATTTGAGTGAATTTAGATGAAATTTACTTCTATTTTTTTTTGATTTCATATAAATTTTTAGTCAAATTGTAATAAAGGAATTTGAACCAACTTCGATTTTTTTGGATTTTGATGATTTTGGTTGTTGGAGGAGTTAAATTTGAGTAAATTTAGATGAAATTAACACCTTTTTTGGATTTTATATAAATTTTTAGTCAAATTGTAATAAATGAATTTGAAACCAACTTCGATTTTTTTGGATTTTGATGAATTTTTTTGTTGGAGGAGCTAAATTTGAGTGAATTTAGATGAAATTTACTTTCATTTTTTTGGATTTTATATAAATTTTTAGTCAAATTGTAATAAAGGAATTTGAACCATCTTCGATTTTTTTTGGATTTTGATGAGTTTTTTTGTTGGAGGTGTTAAATTTGAGTGAATTTAGATTAAATTTACTTCTATTTTTTTGATTTCATATAAATTTTTAGTGAAATTGTAATAAAGGAATTTGAACCAACTTCGATTTTTTTGGATTTTGATGATTTTGGTTGTTGGAGGAGTTAAATTTGTGTAAATTTAGATGAAATTAACACCTTTTTTCGATTTTATATAAATTTTTAGTCAAATTGTAATAAATGAATTTGAAACCAACTTCGATTTTTTTGGATTTTGATGAGTTTTTTAGTTGGAGGAGTTAAATCTGAGTTAATTTAGATGAAATTTACTTCTATTTTTTTGATTTCATATACATTTTTAGTCAAATTGTAATAGAGGAATTTGAACCATCTTCGATTTTTTTGGATTTTGATGAATTTTTTTGTTGGAGGAGCAAAATTTGAGTGAATTTAGATGAAATTTACTTCTATTTTTTTTTGATTTCATATAAATTTTTAGTCAAATTGTAATAAAGGAATTTGACCCAACTTCGATTTTTTTCGATTTTGATGAGTTTTTTTGTTGGAGGTGTTAAATTTGAGTGAATTTAGATTAAATTTACTTCTATTTTTTTGATTTCATATAAATTTTTAGTGAAATTGTAATAAAGGAATTTGAACCAACTTCGATTTTTTTGGATTTTGATGATTTTGGTTGTTGGAGGAGTTAAATTTGTGTAAATTTAGATGAAATTAACACCTTTTTTCGATTTTATATAAATTTTTAGTCAAATTGTAATAAATGAATTTGAAACCAACTTCGATTTTTTTGGATTTTGATGAGTTTTTTAGTTGGAGGAGTTAAATCTGAGTTAATTTAGATGAAATTTACTTCTATTTTTTTGATTTCATATACATTTTTAGTCAAATTGTAATAGAGGAATTTGAACCATCTTCGATTTTTTTGGATTTTGATGAATTTTTTTGTTGGAGGAGCAAAATTTGAGTGAATTTAGATGAAATTTACTTCTATTTTTTTTTGATTTCATATAAATTTTTAGTCAAATTGTAATAAAGGAATTTGACCCAACTTCGATTTTTTTCGATTTTGATGAGTTTTTTAGTTGGAGGAGTTAAATCTGAGTTAATTTAGATGAAATTTACTTCTATTTTTTTGATTTCATATAAATTTTTAGTCAAATTGTAATAGAGGAATTTGAACCAACTTCGATTTTTTTGGATTTTGATGATTTTGGTTGTTGGAGGAGTTAAATTTGAGTAAATTTAGATGAAATTAACACCTTTTTTGGATTTTATATAAATTTTTAGTCAAATTGTAATAAATGAATTTGAAACCAACTTCGATTTTTTTGGATTTTAATGAATTTTTTTGTTGGAGGAGCTAAATTTGAGTGAATTTAGATGAAATTTACTTTCATTTTTTTGGATTTTATATAAATTTTTAGTCAAATTGTAATAAAGGAATTTGAACCATCTTCGATTTATTTGGATTTTGATGAGTTTTTTTGTTGGAGGTGTTAAATTTGAGTGAATTTAGATGAAATTTACTTCTATTTTTTTGATTTCATATAAATTTTTAGTCAAATTGTAATAAAGGAATTTGAACCAACTTCGATTTTTTTGGATTTTGATGATTTTGGTTGTTGGAGGAGTTAAATTTGAGTAAATTTAGATGAAATTAACACCTTTTTTTGATTTTATATAAATTTTTAGTCAAATTGTAATAAATGAATTTGAAACCAACTTCGATTTTTTTGGATTTTAATGAATTTTTTTGTTGGAGGAGCTAAATTTGAGTGAATTTAGATGAAATTTACTTTCATTTTTTTTTGGATTTTATATAAATTTTTAGTCAAATTGTAATAAAGGAATTTGAACCATCTTCGATTTATTTGGATTTTGATGAGTTTTTTTGTTGGAGGTGTTAAATTTGAGTGAATTTAGATGAAATTTACTTCTATTTTTTTGATTTCATATAAATTTTTAGTCAAATTGTAATAAAGGAATTTGAACCAACTTCGATTTTTTTGGATTTTGATGATTTTGGTTGTTGGAGGAGTTAAATTTGAGTAAATTTAGATGAAATTAACACCTTTTTTCGATTTTATATAAATTTTCAGTCAAATTGCAATAAATGAATTTGAAACCAACTTCGATTTTTTTGGATTTTGATGAATTTTTTTGTTGGAGGAGCTAAATTTGAGTGAATTTAGATGAAATTTACTTCTATTTTTTTTTGATTTCATATAAATTTTTAGTCAAATTGTAATAAAGGAATTTGAACCATCTTCGATTTTTTTGGATTTTGATGAGTTTTTTTGTTGGAGGAGTTAAATTTGAGTGAATTTAGATGAAATTTACTTCTATTTTTTTGATTTCATATAAATTTTTAGTCAAATTGTAATAAAGGAATTTGAACCAACTTCGATTTTTTTGGATTTTGATGATTTTGGTTGTTGGAGGAGTTAAATTTGAGTAAATTTAGATGAAATTAACACCTTTTTTCGATTTTATATAAATTTTCAGTCAAATTGCAATAAATGAATTTGAAACCAACTTCGATTTTTTTGGATTTTGATGAATTTTTTTGTTGGAGGAGCTAAATTTGAGTGAATTTAGATGAAATTTACTTCTATTTTTTTTTGATTTCATATAAATTTTTAGTCAAATTGTAATAAAGGAATTTGAACCATCTTCGATTTTTTTGGATTTTGATGAGTTTTTTTGTTGGAGGAGTTAAATTTGAGTGAATTTAGATGAAATTTACTTCTATTTTTTTGATTTCATAGAAATTTTTAGTCAAATTGTAATAAAGGAATTTGAACCAACTTCGATTTTTTTGGATTTTGATGATTTTGGTTGTTGGAGGAGTTCAATTTGAGTAAATTTAGATGAAATTAACACCTATTTTTTTTGATTTCATATAAATTTTTAGTCAAATTGTAATAAAGGAATTTGAACCATCTTCGATTTTTTTGGATTTTGATGAATTTTTTTGTTGGAGGAGCAAAATTTGAGTGAATTTAGATGAAATTTACTTCTATTTTTTTTTGATTTCATATAAATTTTTAGTCAAATTGTAATAAAGGAATTTGACCCAACTTCGATTTTTTTCGATTTTGATGAGTTTTTTAGTTGGAGGAGTTAAATCTGAGTTAATTTAGATGAAATTTACTTCTATTTTTTTGATTTCATATAAATTTTTAGTCAAATTGTAATAGAGGAATTTGAACCAACTTCGATTTTTTTGGATTTTGATGATTTTGGTTGTTGGAGGAGTTAAATTTGAGTAAATTTAGATGAAATTAACACCTTTTTTTGATTTTATATAAATTTTTAGTCAAATTGTAATAAATGAATTTGAAACCAACTTCGATTTTTTTGGATTTTAATGAATTTTTTTGTTGGAGGAGCTAAATTTGAGTGAATTTAGATGAAATTTACTTTCATTTTTTTTTGGATTTTATATAAATTTTTAGTCAAATTGTAATAAAGGAATTTGAACCATCTTCGATTTATTTGGATTTTGATGAGTTTTTTTGTTGGAGGTGTTAAATTTGAGTGAATTTAGATGAAATTTACTTCTATTTTTTTGATTTCATATAAATTTTTAGTCAAATTGTAATAAAGGAATTTGAACCAACTTCGATTTTTTTGGATTTTGATGATTTTGGTTGTTGGTGGAGTTAAATTTGAGTAAATTTAGATGAAATTAACACCTTTTTTCGATTTTATATAAATTTTTAGTCAAATTGTAATAAATGAATTTGAAACCAACTTCGATTTTTTTGGATTTTGATGAATTTTTTTGTTGGAGGAGCTAAATTTGAGTGAATTTAGATGAAATTTACTTCTATTTTTTTTTGATTTCATATAAATTTTTAGTCAAATTGTAATAAAGGAATTTGAACCATCTTCGATTTTTTTGGATTTTGATGAGTTTTTTTGTTGGAGGAGTTAAATTTGAGTGAATTTAGATGAAATTTACTGCTATTTTTTTGATTTCATATAAATTTTTAGTCAAATTGTAATAAAGGAATTTGAACCAACTTCGATTTTTTTGGATTTTGATGATTTTGGTTGTTGGAGGAGTTAAATTTGAGTAAATTTAGATGAAATTAACACCTATTTTTTTGGATTTTATATAAATTTTTAGTCAAATTGTAATAATGGAATTTGAAACCAACTTTGATTTTTTTGGATTTTGATGAATTTTTTTGTTGGAGGAGCAAAATTTGAGTGAATTTAGATGAAATTTACTTCTATTTTTTTGATTTCATATACATTTTTAGTCAAATTGTAATAGAGGAATTTGAACCAGCTTCGATTTTTTTGGATTTTGATGATTTTGGTTGTTGGAGGAGTTAAATTTGAGTAAATTTAGATGAAATTAACACCTTTTTTTGGATTTTATATAAATTTTTAGTCAAATTGTAATAAATGAATTTGAAACCAATTTCGATTTTTTTTGGATTTTGATGAATTTTTTTGTTGGAGGAGCTAAATTTGACTGAATTTAGATGAAATTTACTTTCATTTTTTTGGATTTTATATAAATTTTTAGTCAAATTGTAATAAAGGAATTTGAACCAACTTCGATTTTTTTGGATTTTGATGAGTTTTTTTGTTGGAGGAGTTAAATTTGAGTTAATTTAGATGAAATTTACTTCTATTTTTTTGATTTCATATAAATTTTTAGTCAAATTGTAATAAAGGAATTTGAACCAACTACGATTTTTTTGGATTTTGATGATTTTGGTTGTTGGAGGAGTTAAATTTGAGTAAATTTAGATGAAATTAACACCTTTTTTGGATTTTATATAAATTTTTAGTCAAATTGTAATAAATGAATTTGAAACCAACTTCGATTTTTTTGGATTTTGATGAATTTTTTTGTTGGAGGAGCAAAATTTGAGTGAATTTAGATGAAATTTACTTCTATTTTTTTTTGATTTCATATAAATTTTTAGTCAAATTGTAATAAAGGAATTTGACCCAACTTCGATTTTTTTCGATTTTGATGAGTTTTTTAGTTGGAGGAGTTAGATCTGAGTTAATTTAGATGAAATTTACTTCTATTTTTTTGATTTCATATAAATTTTTAGTCAAATTGTAATAGGGGAATTTGAACCAACTTCGATTTTTTTGGATTTTGATGATTTTGGTTGTTGGAGTTAAACTTGAGTAAATTTAGATGAAATTAACACCTTTTTTTTGGATTTTATATAAATTTTTAGTCAAATTGTAATAAATGAATTTGAAACCAATTTCAATTTTTTTGGATTTTGATGAATTTCTTTGTTGGAGGAGCTAAATTTGACTGAATTTAGATGAAATTTACTTTCATTTTTCTGGATTTTATATAAATTTTTGTCAAATTGTAATAAAGTAATTTGAAACCAACTTCGATTTTTTTGGATTTTGATGAATTTTTTTGTTGGAGGAGCAAAATTTGATTGAATTTAGATGAAATTTACTTCTATTTTTTTTTGATTTCATATAAATTTTTAGTCAAATTGTAATAAAGGAATTTGACCCAACTTCGATTTTTTTGGATTTTGATGAGTTTTTTAGTTGGAGGAGTTAAATCTGAGTTAATTTAGATGAAATTTACTTCTATTTTTTTGATTTCATATACATTTTTAGTCAAATTGTAATAGAGGAATTTGAACCAAATTCGATTTTTTTGGATTTTGATGAATTTTTTTGTTTGAGGAGCAAAATTTGAGTGAATTTAGATGAAATTTACTTCTATTTTTTTTTGATTTCATATAAATTTTTAGTCAAATTGTAATAAAGGAATTTGACCCAACTTCGATTTTTTTGGATTTTGATGATTTTGGTTGTTGGAGGAGTTAAATTTGAGTAAATTTAGATGAAATTAACACCTATTTTTTTGGATTTTATATAAATTTTTAGTCAAATTGTAATAAAGGAATTTGAAACCAACTTCGATTTTTTTGGATTTTGATGAATTTTTTTGTTGGAGGAGCAAAATTTGAGTGAATTTAGATGAAATTTACTTCTATTGTTTTTGATTTCATATAAATTTTTAGTCAAATTGTAATAAAGGAATTTGAACCAACTTCGATTTTTTTGGATTTTGATGATTTTGGTTGTTGGAGGAGTTAAATTTGAGTAAATTGAGATGAAATTAACACCTATTTTTTTGGATTTTATATAAATTTTTAGTCAAATTGTAATAAAGGAATTTGAAACCAACTTCGATTTTTTTGGATTTTGATGAATTTTTTTGTTGGAGGAGCAAAATTTGAGTGAATTTAGATGAAATTTACTTCTATTTTTTTTTGATTTCATATAAATTTTTAGTCAAATTGTAATAAAGGAATTTGACCCAACTTCGATTTTTTTGGATTTTGATGAGTTTTTTTGTTGGAGGAGTTAAATTTGAGTTAATTTAGATGAAATTTACTTCTATTTTTTTGATTTCATATAAATTTTTAGTCAAATTGTAATAAAGGAATTTGAACCAACTACGATTTTTTTGGATTTTGATGATTTTGGTTGTTGGAGGAGTTAAATTTGAGTAAATTTAGATGAAATTAACACCTTTTTTGGATTTTATATAAATTTTTAGTCAAATTGTAATAAATGAATTTGAAACCAACTTCGATTTTTTTGGATTTTGATGAATTTTTTTGTTGGAGGAGCAAAATTTGAGTGAATTTAGATGAAATTTACTTCTATTTTTTTTTGATTTCATATAAATTTTTAGTCAAATTGTAATAAAGGAATTTGACCCAACTTCGATTTTTTTCGATTTTGATGAGTTTTTTAGTTGGAGGAGTTAAATCTGAGTTAATTTAGATGAAATTTACTTCTATTTTTTTGATTTCATATAAATTTTTAGTCAAATTGTAATAGAGGAATTTGAACCAACTTCGATTTTTTTGGATTTTGATGATTTTGGTTGTTGGAGTTAAACTTGAGTAAATTTAGATGAAATTAACACCTTTTTTTTGGATTTTATATAAATTTTTAGTCAAATTGTAATAAAGTAATTTGAAACCAACTTCGATTTTTTTGGATTTTGATGAATTTTTTTGTTGGAGGAGCAAAATTTGATTGAATTTAGATGAAATTTACTTCTATTTTTTTTTGATTTCATATAAATTTTTAGTCAAATTGTAATAAAGGAATTTGACCCAACTTCGATTTTTTTGGATTTTGATGAGTTTTTTAGTTGGAGGAGTTAAATCTGAGTTAATTTAGATGAAATTTACTTCTATTTTTTTGATTTCATATACATTTTTAGTCAAATTGTAATAGAGGAATTTGAACCAAATTCGATTTTTTTGGATTTTGATGAATTTTTTTGTTTGAGGAGCAAAATTTGAGTGAATTTAGATGAAATTTACTTCTATTTTTTTTTGATTTCATATAAATTTTTAGTCAAATTGTAATAAAGGAATTTGACCCAACTTCGATTTTTTTGGATTTTGATGATTTTGGTTGTTGGAGAAGTTAAATTTGAGTAAATTTAGATGAAATTAACACCTATTTTTTTGGATTTTATATAAATTTTTAGTCAAATTGTAATAAAGGAATTTTAAACCAACTTCGATTTTTTTGGATTTTGATGAATTTTTTTGTTGGAGGAGCAAAATTTGAGTGAATTTAGATGAAATTTACTTCTATTGTTTTTGATTTCATATAAATTTTTAGTCAAATTGTAATAAAGGAATTTGAACCAACTTCGATTTTTTTGGATTTTGATGATTTTGGTTGTTGGAGGAGTTAAATTTGAGTAAATTGAGATGAAATTAACACCTATTTTTTTGGATTTTATATAAATTTTTAGTCAAATTGTAATAAAGGAATTTGAAACCAACTTCGATTTTTTTGGATTTTGATGAATTTTTTTGTTGGAGGAGCAAAATTTGAGTGAATTTAGATGAAATTTACTTCTATTTTTTTTTGATTTCATATAAATTTTTAGTCAAATTGTAATAAAGGAATTTGACCCAACTTCGATTTTTTTGGATTTTGATGATTTTGGTTGTTGGAGGAGTTAAATTTGAGTAAATTTAGATGAAATTAACACCTTTTTTGGATTTTATATAAATTTTTTGTCAAATTGTAATAAATGAATTTGAAACCAACTTCGATTTTTTTGGATTTTGATGAATTTTTTTGTTGGAGGAGCTAAATTTGAGTGAATTTAGATGAAATTTACTTTCATTTTTTTGGATTTTATATAAATTTTTAGTCAAATTGTAATAAAGGAATTTGAACCATCTTCGATTTTTTTGGATTTTGATGAGTTTTTTGTTGGAGGTGTTAAATTTGAGTGAATTTAGATGAAATTTACTTCTATTTTTTTGATTTCATATAAATTTTTAGTCAAATTGTAATAAAGGAATTTGAACCAACTTCGATTTTTTTGGATTTTGATGATTTTGGTTGTTGGAGGAGTTAAATTTGAGTAAATTTAGATGAAATTAACACCTTTTTTCGATTTTATATAAATTTTTAGTCAAATTGTAATAAATGAATTTGAAACCAACTTCGATTTTTTTGGATTTTGATGAATTTTTTTGTTGGAGGAGCTAAATTTGAGTGAATTTAGATGAAATTTACTTCTATTTTTTTTTGATTTCATATAAATTTTTAGTCAAATTGTAATAAAGGAATTTGAACCATCTTCGATTTTTTTGGATTTTGATGAATTTTTTTGTTGGAGGAGCAAAATTTGAGTGAATTTAGATGAAATTTACTTCTATTTTTTTTTGATTTCATATAAATTTTTAGTCAAATTGTAATAAAGGAATTTGACCCAACTTCGATTTTTTTGGATTTTGATGAGTTTTTTTGTTGGAGGAGTTAAATTTGAGTGAATTTAGATGAAATTTACTTCTATTTTTTTGATTTCATATAAATTTTTAGTCAAATTGTAATAAAGGAATTTGAACCAACTTCGATTTTTTTGGATTTTGATGAGTTTTTTTGTTGGAGGAGTTAAATTTGAGTTAATTTAGATGAAATTTACTTCTATTTTTTTGATTTCATATAAATTTTTAGTCAAATTGTAATAAAGGAATTTGAACCAACTTCGATTTTTTTGGATTTTGATGATTTTGGTTGTTGGAGGAGTTAAATTTGAGTAAATTTAGATGAAATTAACACCTATTTTTTTGGATTTTATATAAATTTTTAGTCAAATTGTAATAAAGTAATTTGAAACCAACTTCGATTTTTTTGGATTTTGATGAATTTTTTTGTTGGAGGAGCAAAATTTGAGTGAATTTAGATGAAATTTACTTCTATTTTTTTTGATTTCATATAAATTTTTAGACAAATTGTAATAAAGGAATTTGAACCAACTTCGATTTTTTTGGATTTTGATGAGTTTTTTTGTTGGAGGAGTTAAATTTGAGTTAATTTAGATGAAATTTACTTCTATTTTTTTGATTTCATATAAATTTTTAGTCAAATTGTAATAAAGGAATTTGAACCAACTACGATTTTTTTGGATTTTGATGATTTTGGTTGTTGGAGGAGTTAAATTTGAGTAAATTTAGATGAAATTAACACCTTTTTTGGATTTCATATAAATTTTTAGTCAAATTGTAATAAAGGAATTTGACCCAACTTCGATTTTTTTGGATTTTGATGAGTTTTTTTGTTGGAGGAGTAAAATTTGAGTGAATTTAGATGAAATTTACTTCTATTTTTTTGATTTCATATAAATTTTTAGTCAAATTGTAATAAAGGAATTTGAACCAACTTCGATTTTTTTGGATTTTGATGAGTTTTTTTGTTGGAGGAGTTAAATTTGAGTTAATTTAGATGAAATTTACTTCTATTTTTTTGATTTCATATAAATTTTTAGTCAAATTGTAATAAAGGAATTTGAACCAACTTCGATTTTTTTGGATTTTGATGATTTTGGTTGTTGGAGGAGTTAAATTTGTGTAAATTTAGATGAAATTAACACCTTTTTTCGAATTTATATAAATTTTTAGTCAAATTGTAATAAATGAATTTGAAACCAACTTCGATTTTTTTGGATTTTGATGAATTTTTTTGTTGGAGGAGCTAAATTTGAGTGAATTTAGATGAAATTTACTTCTATTTTTTTTTGATTTCATATAAATTTTTAGTCAAATTGTAATAAAGGAATTTGAACCAACTTCGATTTTTTTGGATTTTGATGATTTTGGTTGTTGGAGGAGTTAAATTTGAGTAAATTTAGATGAAATTAACACCTTTTTTGGATTTTATATAAATTTTTAGTCAAATTGTAATAAATGAATTTGAAACCAACTTCGATTTTTTTGGATTTTGATGAATTTTTTTGTTGGAGGAGCTAAATTTGAGTGAATTTAGATGAAATTTACTTTCATTTTTTTGGATTTTATATAAATTTTTAGTCAAATTGTAATAAAGGAATTTGAACCATCTTCGATTTTTTTTGGATTTTGATGAGTTTTTTTGTTGGAGGTGTTAAATTTGAGTGAATTTAGATTAAATTTACTTCTATTTTTTTGATTTCATATAAATTTTTAGTGAAATTGTAATAAAGGAATTTGAACCAACTTCGATTTTTTTGGATTTTGATGATTTTGGTTGTTGGAGGAGTTAAATTTGTGTAAATTTAGATGAAATTAACACCTTTTTTCGATTTTATATAAATTTTTAGTCAAATTGTAATAAATGAATTTGAAACCAACTTCGATTTTTTTGGATTTTGATGAATTTTTTTGTTGGAGGAGCTAAATTTGAGTGAATTTAGATGAAATTTACTTCTATTTTTTTTGATTTCATATAAATTTTTAGTCAAATTGTAATAAAGGAATTTGAACGATCTTCGATTTTTTTGGATTTTGATGAATTTTTTTGTTGGAGGAGCAAAATTTGAGTGAATTTAGATGAAATTTACTTCTATTTTTTTTTGATTTCATATAAATTTTTAGTCAAATTGTAATAAAGGAATTTGACCCAACTTCGATTTTTTTCGATTTTGATGAGTTTTTTAGTTGGAGGAGTTAAATCTGAGTTAATTTAGATGAAATTTACTTCTATTTTTTTGATTTCATATAAATTTTTAGTCAAATTGTAATAGAGGAATTTGAACCAACTTCGATTTTTTTGGATTTTGATGATTTTGGTTGTTGGAGGAGTTAAATTTGAGTAAATTTAGATGAAATTAACACCTTTTTTGGATTTTATATAAATTTTTAGTCAAATTGTAATAAATGAATTTGAAACCAACTTCGATTTTTTTGGATTTTAATGAATTTTTTTGTTGGAGGAGCTAAATTTGAGTGAATTTAGATGAAATTTACTTTCATTTTTTTGGATTTTATATAAATTTTTAGTCAAATTGTAATAAAGGAATTTGAACCATCTTCGATTTATTTGGATTTTGATGAGTTTTTTTGTTGGAGGTGTTAAATTTGAGTGAATTTAGATGAAATTTACTTCTATTTTTTTGATTTCATATAAATTTTTAGTCAAATTGTAATAAAGGAATTTGAACCAACTTCGATTTTTTTGGATTTTGATGATTTTGGTTGTTGGAGGAGTTAAATTTGAGAAAATTTAGATGAAATTAACACCTTTTTTCGATTTTATATAAATTTTTAGTCAAATTGCAATAAATGAATTTGAAACCAACTTCGATTTTTTTGGATTTTGATGAATTTTTTTGTTGGAGGAGCTAAATTTGAGTGAATTTAGATGAAATTTACTTCTATTTTTTTTTGATTTCATTTAAATTTTTAGTCAAATTGTAATAAAGGAATTTGAACCATCTTCGATTTTTTTGGATTTTGATGAGTTTTTTTGTTGGAGGAGTTAAATTTGAGTGAATTTAGATGAAATTTACTTCTATTTTTTTGATTTCATATAAATTTTTAGTCAAATTGTAATAAAGGAATTTGAACCATCTTCGATTTATTTGGATTTTGATGAGTTTTTTTGTTGGAGGTGTTAAATTTGAGTGAATTTAGATGAAATTTACTTCTATTTTTTTGATTTCATATAAATTTTTAGTCAAATTGTAATAAAGGAATTTGAACCAACTTCGATTTTTTTGGATTTTGATGATTTTGGTTGTTGGAGGAGTTAAATTTGAGTAAATTTAGATGAAATTAACACCTTTTTTCGATTTTATATAAATTTTTAGTCAAATTGTAATAAATGAATTTGAAACCAACTTCGATTTTTTTGGATTTTGATGAATTTTTTTGTTGGAGGAGCTAAATTTGAGTGAATTTAGAGGAAATTTACTTCTATTTTTTTTTGATTTCATATAAATTTTTAGTCAAATTGTAATAAAGGAATTTGAACCATCTTCGATTTTTTTGGATTTTGATGAGTTTTTTTGTTGGAGGAGTTAAATTTGAGTGAATTTAGATGAAACTTACTGCTATTTTTTTGATTTCATATAAATTTTTAGTCAAATTGTAATAAAGGAATTTGAACCAACTTCGATTTTTTTGGATTTTGATGATTTTGGTTGTTGGAGGAGTTAAATTTGAGTAAATTTAGATGAAATTAACACCTATTTTTTTGGATTTTATATAAATTTTTAGTCAAATTGTAATAATGGAATTTGAAACCAACTTTGATTTTTTTGGATTTTGATGAATTTTTTTGTTGGAGGAGCAAAATTTGAGTGAATTTAGATGAAATTTACTTCTATTTTTTTGATTTCATATACATTTTTAGTCAAATTGTAATAGAGGAATTTGAACCAGCTTCGATTTTTTTGGATTTTGATGATTTTGGTTGTTGGAGGAGTTAAATTTGAGTAAATTTAGATGAAATTAACACCTTTTTTTGGATTTTATAGAAATTTTTAGTCAAATTGTAATAAATGAATTTGAAACCAATTTCGATTTTTTTTGGATTTTGATGAATTTTTTTGTTGGAGGAGCTAAATTTGACTGAATTTAGATGAAATTTACTTTCATTTTTTTGGATTTTATATAAATTTTTAGTCAAATTGTAATAAAGGAATTTGAACCAACTTCGATTTTTTTGGATTTTGATGAGTTTTTTTGTTGGAGGAGTTAAATTTGAGTTAATTTAGATGAAATTTACTTCTATTTTTTTGATTTCATATAAATTTTTAGTCAAATTGTAATAAAGGAATTTGAACCAACTACGATTTTTTTGGATTTTGATGATTTTGGTTGTTGGAGGAGTTAAATTTGAGTAAATTTAGATGAAATTAACACCTTTTTTGGATTTTATATAAATTTTTAGTCAAATTGTAATAAATGAATTTGAAACCAACTTCGATTTTTTTGGATTTTGATGAATTTTTTTGTTGGAGGAGCAAAATTTGAGTGAATTTAGATGAAATTTACTTCTATTTTTTTTTGATTTCATATAAATTTTTAGTCAAATTGTAATAAAGGAATTTGACCCAACTTCGATTTTTTTCGATTTTGATGAGTTTTTTAGTTGGAGGAGTTAAATCTGAGTTAATTTAGATGAAATTTACTTCTATTTTTTTGATTTCATATAAATTTTTAGTCAAATTGTAATAGAGGAATTTGAACCAACTTCGATTTTTTTGGATTTTGATGATTTTGGTTGTTGGAGGAGTTAAACTTGAGTAAATTTAGATGAAATTAACACCTTTTTTTTGGATTTTATATAAATTTTTAGTCAAATTGTAATAAATGAATTTGAAACCAATTTCGATTTTTTTGGATTTTGATGAATTTTTTTGTTGGAGGAGCTAAATTTGACTGAATTTAGATCAAATTTACTTTCATTTTTCTGGATTTTATATAAATTTTTAGTCAAATTGTAATAAAGTAATTTGAAACCAACTTCGATTTTTTTGGATTTTGATGAATTTTTTTGTTGGAGGAGCTAAATTTGAGTGAATTTAGATGAAATTTACTTTCATTTTTTTGGATTTTATATAAATTTTTAGTCAAATTGTAATAAAGGAATTTGAACCAACTTCGATTTTTTTGGATTTTGATGAGTTTTTTTGTTGGAGGAGTTAAATTTGAGTGAATTTAGATGAAATTAACACCTATTGCTTTGGATTTTATATAAATTTTTAGTCAAATTGTAATAAAGGAAATTGAAACCAACTTCGATTTTTTTGGATTTTGATGAATTTTTTTTTGGAGGAGCTAAATTTGAGTGAATTTAGATGAAATTTACTTCTATTTTTTTTTGATTTCATATAAATTTTTAGTCAAATTGTAATAAAGGAATTTGAACCATCTTCGATTTTTTTGGATTTTGATGAGTTTTTTTGTTGGAGGAGTTAAATTTGAGTGAATTTAGATGAAATTTACTTCTATTTTTTTGATTTCATATAAATTTTTAGTCAAATTGTAATAAATGAATTTGAACCAACTTCGATTTTTTTGGATTTTGATGATTTTGGTTGTTGGAGGAGTTAAATTTGAGTAAATTTAGATGAAATTAACACCTATTTTTTTGGATTTTATATAAATTTTTAGTCAAATTGTAATAATGGAATTTGAAACCAACTTTGATTTTTTTGGATTTTGATGAATTTTTTTGTTGGAGGAGCAAAATTTGAGTGAATTTAGATGAAATTTACTTCTATTTTTTTGATTTCATATACATTTTTAGTCAAATTGTAATAGAGGAATTTGAACCAGCTTCGATTTTTTTGGATTTTGATGATTTTGGTTGTTGGAGGAGTTAAATTTGAGTAAATTTAGATGAAATTAACACCTTTTTTTGGATTTTATATAAATTTTTAGTCAAATTGTAATAAATGAATTTGAAACCAATTTCGATTTTTTTTGGATTTTGATGAATTTTTTTGTTGGAGGAGCTAAATTTGACTGAATTTAGATGAAATTTACTTTCATTTTTTTGGATTTTATATAAATTTTTAGTCAAATTGTAATAAAGGAATTTGAACCAACTTCGATTTTTTTGGATTTTGATGAGTTTTTTTGTTGGAGGAGTTAAATTTGAGTTAATTTAGATGAAATTTACTTCTATTTTTTTGATTTCATATAAATTTTTAGTCAAATTGTAATAAAGGAATTTGAACCAACTACGATTTTTTTGGATTTTGATGATTTTGGTTGTTGGAGGAGTTAAATTTGAGTAAATTTAGATGAAATTAACACCTTTTTTGGATTTTATATAAATTTTTAGTCAAATTGTAATAAATGAATTTGAAACCAACTTCGATTTTTTTGGATTTTGATGAATTTTTTTGTTGGAGGAGCAAAATTTGAGTGAATTTAGATGAAATTTACTTCTATTTTTTTTTGATTTCATATAAATTTTTAGTCAAATTGTAATAAAGGAATTTGACCCAACTTCGATTTTTTTCGATTTTGATGAGTTTTTTAGTTGGAGGAGTTAAATCTGAGTTAATTTAGATGAAATTTACTTCTATTTTTTTGATTTCATATAAATTTTTAGTCAAATTGTAATAGAGGAATTTGAACCAACTTCGATTTTTTTGGATTTTGATGATTTTGGTTGTTGGAGGAGTTAAACTTGAGTAAATTTAGATGAAATTAACACCTTTTTTTTGGATTTTATATAAATTTTTAGTCAAATTGTAATAAATGAATTTGAAACCAATTTCGATTTTTTTGGATTTTGATGAATTTTTTTGTTGGAGGAGCTAAATTTGACTGAATTTAGATCAAATTTACTTTCATTTTTCTGGATTTTATATAAATTTTTAGTCAAATTGTAATAAAGTAATTTGAAACCAACTTCGATTTTTTTGGATTTTGATGAATTTTTTTGTTGGAGGAGCTAAATTTGAGTGAATTTAGATGAAATTTACTTTCATTTTTTTGGATTTTATATAAATTTTTAGTCAAATTGTAATAAAGGAATTTGAACCAACTTCGATTTTTTTGGATTTTGATGAGTTTTTTTGTTGGAGGAGTTAAATTTGAGTGAATTTAGATGAAATTAACACCTATTTCTTTGGATTTTATATAAATTTTTAGTCAAATTGTAATAAAGGAAATTGAAACCAACTTCGATTTTTTTGGATTTTGATGAATTTTTTTTTGGAGGAGCTAAATTTGAGTGAATTTAGATGAAATTTACTTCTATTTTTTTTTGATTTCATATAAATTTTTAGTCAAATTGTAATAAAGGAATTTGAACCATCTTCGATTTTTTTGGATTTTGATGAGTTTTTTTGTTGGAGGAGTTAAATTTGAGTGAATTTAGATGAAATTTACTTCTATTTTTTTGATTTCATATAAATTTTTAGTCAAATTGTAATAAATGAATTTGAACCAACTTCGATTTTTTTGGATTTTGATGATTTTGGTTGTTGGAGGAGTTAAATTTGAGTAAATTTAGATGAAATTAACACCTATCTTTTTGGATTTTATATAAATTTTTAGTCAAATTGTAATAAAGGAATTTGAAACCAACTTCGATTTTTTTGGATTTTGATGAATTTTTTTGTTGGAGGAGCAAAATTTGAGTGAATTTAGATGAAATTTACTTCTATTTTTTTTTTATTTCATATAAATTTTTAGTCAAATTGTAATAAAGGAATTTGAACCAACTTCGATTTTTTTGGATTTTGATGATTTTGGTTGTTGGAGGAGTTAAATTTGAGTAAATTTAGATGAAATTAACACCTATCTTTTTGGATTTTATATAAATTTTTAGTCAAATTGTAATAAAGGAATTTGAAACCAACTTCGATTTTTTTGGATTTTGATGAATTTTTTTGTTGGAGGAGCAAAATTTGAGTGAATTTAGATGAAATTTACTTCTATTTTTTTTTGATTTCATATAAATTTTTAGTCAAATTGTAATAGAGGAATTTGAACCAACTTCGATTTTTTTGGATTTTGATGATTTTGGTTGTTGGAGGAGTTAAACTTGAGTAAATTTAGATGAAATTAACACCTTTTTTTTGGATTTTATATAAATTTTTAGTCAAATTGTAATAAATGAATTTGAAACCAATTTCGATTTTTTTGGATTTTGATGAATTTTTTTGTTGGAGGAGCTAAATTTGACTGAATTTAGATCAAATTTACTTTCATTTTTCTGGATTTTATATAAATTTTTAGTCAAATTGTAATAAAGTAATTTGAAACCAACTTCGATTTTTTTGGATTTTGATGAATTTTTTTGTTGGAGGAGCTAAATTTGAGTGAATTTAGATGAAATTTACTTTCATTTTTTTGGATTTTATATAAATTTTTAGTCAAATTGTAATAAAGGAATTTGAACCAACTTCGATTTTTTTGGATTTTGATGAGTTTTTTTGTTGGAGGAGTTAAATTTGAGTGAATTTAGATGAAATTAACACCTATTTCTTTGGATTTTATATAAATTTTTAGTCAAATTGTAATAAAGGAAATTGAAACCAACTTCGATTTTTTTGGATTTTGATGAATTTTTTTTTGGAGGAGCTAAATTTGAGTGAATTTAGATGAAATTTACTTCTATTTTTTTTTGATTTCATATAAATTTTTAGTCAAATTGTAATAAAGGAATTTGAACCATCTTCGATTTTTTTGGATTTTGATGAGTTTTTTTGTTGGAGGAGTTAAATTTGAGTGAATTTAGATGAAATTTACTTCTATTTTTTTGATTTCATATAAATTTTTAGTCAAATTGTAATAAATGAATTTGAACCAACTTCGATTTTTTTGGATTTTGATGATTTTGGTTGTTGGAGGAGTTAAATTTGAGTAAATTTAGATGAAATTAACACCTATCTTTTTGGATTTTATATAAATTTTTAGTCAAATTGTAATAAAGGAATTTGAAACCAACTTCGATTTTTTTGGATTTTGATGAATTTTTTTGTTGGAGGAGCAAAATTTGAGTGAATTTAGATGAAATTTACTTCTATTTTTTTTTGATTTCATATAAATTTTTAGTCAAATTGTAATAAAGGAATTTGAACCAACTTCGATTTTTTTGGATTTTGATGATTTTGGTTGTTGGAGGAGTTAAATTTGAGTAAATTTAGATGAAATTAACACCTATCTTTTTGGATTTTATATAAATTTTTAGTCAAATTGTAATAAAGGAATTTGAAACCAACTTCGATTTTTTTGGATTTTGATGAATTTTTTTGTTGGAGGAGCAAAATTTGAGTGAATTTAGATGAAATTTACTTCTATTTTTTTTTGATTTCATATAAATTTTTAGTCAAATTGTAATAAAGGAATTTGACCCAACTTCGATTTTTTTCGATTTTGATGAGTTTTTTAGTTGGAGGAGTTAAATCTGAGTTAATTTAGATGAAATTTACTTCTATTTTTTTGATTTCATATAAATTTTTAGTCAAATTGTAATAGAGGAATTTGAACCAACTTCGATTTTTTTGGATTTTGATGATTTTGGTTGTTGGAGTTAAACTTGAGTAAATTTAGATGAAATTAACACCTTTTTTTTGGATTTTATATAAATTTTTAGTCAAATTGTAATAAATGAATTTGAAACCAATTTCGATTTTTTTGGATTTTGATGAATTTCTTTGTTGGAGGAGCTAAATTTGACTGAATTTAGATGAAATTTACTTTCATTTTTCTGGATTTTATATAAATTTTTAGTCAAATTGTAATAAAGTAATTTGAAACCAACTTCGATTTTTTTGGATTTTGATGAATTTTTTTGTTGGAGGAGCAAAATTTGATTGAATTTAGATGAAATTTACTTCTATTTTTTTTTGATTTCATATAAATTTTTAGTCAAATTGTAATAAAGGAATTTGACCCAACTTCGATTTTTTTGGATTTTGATGAGTTTTTTAGTTGGAGGAGTTAAATCTGAGTTAATTTAGATGAAATTTACTTCTATTTTTTTGATTTCATATAAATTTTTAGTCAAATTGTAATAGAGGAATTTGAACCAACTTCGATTTTTTTGGATTTTGATGATTTTGGTTGTTGGAGGAGTTAAACTTGAGTAAATTTAGATGAAATTAACACCTTTTTTTTGGATTTTATATAAATTTTTAGTCAAATTGTAATAAATGAATTTGAAACCAATTTCGATTTTTTTGGATTTTGATGAATTTTTTTGTTGGAGGAGCTAAATTTGACTGAATTTAGATCAAATTTACTTTCATTTTTCTGGATTTTATATAAATTTTTAGTCAAATTGTAATAAAGTAATTTGAAACCAACTTCGATTTTTTTGGATTTTGATGAATTTTTTTGTTGGAGGAGCTAAATTTGAGTGAATTTAGATGAAATTTACTTTCATTTTTTTGGATTTTATATAAATTTTTAGTCAAATTGTAATAAAGGAATTTGAACCAACTTCGATTTTTTTGGATTTTGATGAGTTTTTTTGTTGGAGGAGTTAAATTTGAGTGAATTTAGATGAAATTAACACCTATTTCTTTGGATTTTATATAAATTTTTAGTCAAATTGTAATAAAGGAAATTGAAACCAACTTCGATTTTTTTGGATTTTGATGAATTTTTTTTGGAGGAGCTAAATTTGAGTGAATTTAGATGAAATTTACTTCTATTTTTTTTTGATTTCATATAAATTTTTAGTCAAATTGTAATAAAGGAATTTGAACCATCTTCGATTTTTTTGGATTTTGATGAGTTTTTTTGTTGGAGGAGTTAAATTTGAGTGAATTTAGATGAAATTTACTTCTATTTTTTTGATTTCATATAAATTTTTAGTCAAATTGTAATAAATGAATTTGAACCAACTTCGATTTTTTTGGATTTTGATGATTTTGGTTGTTGGAGGAGTTAAATTTGAGTAAATTTAGATGAAATTAACACCTATCTTTTTGGATTTTATATAAATTTTTAGTCAAATTGTAATAAAGGAATTTGAAACCAACTTCGATTTTTTTGGATTTTGATGAATTTTTTTGTTGGAGGAGCAAAATTTGAGTGAATTTAGATGAAATTTACTTCTATTTTTTTTTGATTTCATATAAATTTTTAGTCAAATTGTAATAAAGGAATTTGAACCAACTTCGATTTTTTTGGATTTTGATGATTTTGGTTGTTGGAGGAGTTAAATTTGAGTAAATTTAGATGAAATTAACACCTATCTTTTTGGATTTTATATAAATTTTTAGTCAAATTGTAATAAAGGAATTTGAAACCAACTTCGATTTTTTTGGATTTTGATGAATTTTTTTGTTGGAGGAGCAAAATTTGAGTGAATTTAGATGAAATTTACTTCTATTTTTTTTTGATTTCATATAAATTTTTAGTCAAATTGTAATAGAGGAATTTGAACCAACTTCGATTTTTTTGGATTTTGATGATTTTGGTTGTTGGAGGAGTTAAACTTGAGTAAATTTAGATGAAATTAACACCTTTTTTTTGGATTTTATATAAATTTTTAGTCAAATTGTAATAAATGAATTTGAAACCAATTTCGATTTTTTTGGATTTTGATGAATTTTTTTGTTGGAGGAGCTAAATTTGACTGAATTTAGATCAAATTTACTTTCATTTTTTTGGATTTTATATAAATTTTTAGTCAAATTGTAATAAAGGAATTTGAACCAACTTCGATTTTTTTGGATTTTGATGAGTTTTTTTGTTGGAGGAGTTAAATTTGAGTGAATTTAGATGAAATTAACACCTATTTCTTTGGATTTTATATAAATTTTTAGTCAAATTGTAATAAAGGAAATTGAAACCAACTTCGATTTTTTTGGATTTTGATGAATTTTTTTTTGGAGGAGCTAAATTTGAGTGAATTTAGATGAAATTTACTTCTATTTTTTTTTGATTTCATATAAATTTTTAGTCAAATTGTAATAAAGGAATTTGAACCATCTTCGATTTTTTTGGATTTTGATGAGTTTTTTTGTTGGAGGAGTTAAATTTGAGTGAATTTAGATGAAATTTACTTCTATTTTTTTGATTTCATATAAATTTTTAGTCAAATTGTAATAAATGAATTTGAACCAACTTCGATTTTTTTGGATTTTGATGATTTTGGTTGTTGGAGGAGTTAAATTTGAGTAAATTTAGATGAAATTAACACCTATCTTTTTGGATTTTATATAAATTTTTAGTCAAATTGTAATAAAGGAATTTGAAACCAACTTCGATTTTTTTGGATTTTGATGAATTTTTTTGTTGGAGGAGCAAAATTTGAGTGAATTTAGATGAAATTTACTTCTATTTTTTTTTGATTTCATATAAATTTTTAGTCAAATTGTAATAAAGGAATTTGAACCAACTTCGATTTTTTTGGATTTTGATGATTTTGGTTGTTGGAGGAGTTAAATTTGAGTAAATTTAGATGAAATTAACACCTATCTTTTTGGATTTTATATAAATTTTTAGTCAAATTGTAATAAAGGAATTTGAAACCAACTTCGATTTTTTTGGATTTTGATGAATTTTTTTGTTGGAGGAGCAAAATTTGAGTGAATTTAGATGAAATTTACTTCTATTTTTTTTTGATTTCATATAAATTTTTAGTCAAATTGTAATAAAGGAATTTGACCCAACTTCGATTTTTTTCGATTTTGATGAGTTTTTTAGTTGGAGGAGTTAAATCTGAGTTAATTTAGATGAAATTTACTTCTATTTTTTTGATTTCATATAAATTTTTAGTCAAATTGTAATAGAGGAATTTGAACCAACTTCGATTTTTTTGGATTTTGATGATTTTGGTTGTTGGAGTTAAACTTGAGTAAATTTAGATGAAATTAACACCTTTTTTTTGGATTTTATATAAATTTTTAGTCAAATTGTAATAAATGAATTTGAAACCAATTTCGATTTTTTTGGATTTTGATGAATTTCTTTGTTGGAGGAGCTAAATTTGACTGAATTTAGATGAAATTTACTTTCATTTTTCTGGATTTTATATAAATTTTTAGTCAAATTGTAATAAAGTAATTTGAAACCAACTTCGATTTTTTTGGATTTTGATGAATTTTTTTGTTGGAGGAGCAAAATTTGATTGAATTTAGATGAAATTTACTTCTATTTTTTTTTGATTTCATATAAATTTTTAGTCAAATTGTAATAAAGGAATTTGACCCAACTTCGATTTTTTTGGATTTTGATGAGTTTTTTAGTTGGAGGAGTTAAATCTGAGTTAATTTAGATGAAATTTACTTCTATTTTTTTGATTTCATATACATTTTTAGTCAAATTGTAATAGAGGAATTTGAACCAAATTCGATTTTTTTGGATTTTGATGAATTTTTTTGTTGGAGGAGCAAAATTTGAGTGAATTTAGATGAAATTTACTTCTATTTTTTTTTGATTTCATATAAATTTTTAGTCAAATTGTAATAAAGGAATTTGACCCAACTTCGATTTTTTTGGATTTTGATGAATTTTTTTGTTGGAGGAGCAAAATTTGAGTGAATTTAGATGAAATTTACTTCTATTTTTTTTTGATTTCATATAAATTTTTAGTCAAATTGTAATAAAGGAATTTGACCCAACTTCGATTTTTTTCGATTTTGATGAGTTTTTTAGTTGGAGGAGTTAAATCTGAGTTAATTTAGATGAAATTTACTTCTATTTTTTTGATTTCATATAAATTTTTAGTCAAATTGTAATAGAGGAATTTGAACCAACTTCGATTTTTTTGGATTTTGATGATTTTGGTTGTTGGAGGAGTTAAACTTGAGTAAATTTAGATGAAATTAACACCTTTTTTTTGGATTTTATATAAATTTTTAGTCAAATTGTAATAAATGAATTTGAAACCAATTTCGATTTTTTTGGATTTTGATGAATTTTTTTGTTGGAGGAGCTAAATTTGACTGAATTTAGATCAAATTTACTTTCATTTTTCTGGATTTTATATAAATTTTTAGTCAAATTGTAATAAAGTAATTTGAAACCAACTTCGATTTTTTTGGATTTTGATGAATTTTTTTGTTGGAGGAGCTAAATTTGAGTGAATTTAGATGAAATTTACTTTCATTTTTTTGGATTTTATATAAATTTTTAGTCAAATTGTAATAAAGGAATTTGAACCAACTTCGATTTTTTTGGATTTTGATGAGTTTTTTTGTTGGAGGAGTTAAATTTGAGTGAATTTAGATGAAATTAACACCTATTTCTTTGGATTTTATATAAATTTTTAGTCAAATTGTAATAAAGGAAATTGAAACCAACTTCGATTTTTTTGGATTTTGATGAATTTTTTTTGGAGGAGCTAAATTTGAGTGAATTTAGATGAAATTTACTTCTATTTTTTTTTGATTTCATATAAATTTTTAGTCAAATTGTAATAAAGGAATTTGAACCATCTTCGATTTTTTTGGATTTTGATGAGTTTTTTTGTTGGAGGAGTTAAATTTGAGTGAATTTAGATGAAATTTACTTCTATTTTTTTGATTTCATATAAATTTTTAGTCAAATTGTAATAAATGAATTTGAACCAACTTCGATTTTTTTGGATTTTGATGATTTTGGTTGTTGGAGGAGTTAAATTTGAGTAAATTTAGATGAAATTAACACCTATCTTTTTGGATTTTATATAAATTTTTAGTCAAATTGTAATAAAGGAATTTGAAACCAACTTCGATTTTTTTGGATTTTGATGAATTTTTTTGTTGGAGGAGCAAAATTTGAGTGAATTTAGATGAAATTTACTTCTATTTTTTTTTGATTTCATATAAATTTTTAGTCAAATTGTAATAAAGGAATTTGAACCAACTTCGATTTTTTTGGATTTTGATGATTTTGGTTGTTGGAGGAGTTAAATTTGAGTAAATTTAGATGAAATTAACACCTATCTTTTTGGATTTTATATAAATTTTTAGTCAAATTGTAATAAAGGAATTTGAAACCAACTTCGATTTTTTTGGATTTTGATGAATTTTTTTGTTGGAGGAGCAAAATTTGAGTGAATTTAGATGAAATTTACTTCTATTTTTTTTTGATTTCATATAAATTTTTAGTCAAATTGTAATAGAGGAATTTGAACCAACTTCGATTTTTTTGGATTTTGATGATTTTGGTTGTTGGAGGAGTTAAACTTGAGTAAATTTAGATGAAATTAACACCTTTTTTTTGGATTTTATATAAATTTTTAGTCAAATTGTAATAAATGAATTTGAAACCAATTTCGATTTTTTTGGATTTTGATGAATTTTTTTGTTGGAGGAGCTAAATTTGACTGAATTTAGATCAAATTTACTTTCATTTTTCTGGATTTTATATAAATTTTTAGTCAAATTGTAATAAAGTAATTTGAAACCAACTTCGATTTTTTTGGATTTTGATGAATTTTTTTGTTGGAGGAGCTAAATTTGAGTGAATTTAGATGAAATTTACTTTCATTTTTTTGGATTTTATATAAATTTTTAGTCAAATTGTAATAAAGGAATTTGAACCAACTTCGATTTTTTTGGATTTTGATGAGTTTTTTTGTTGGAGGAGTTAAATTTGAGTGAATTTAGATGAAATTAACACCTATTTCTTTGGATTTTATATAAATTTTTAGTCAAATTGTAATAAAGGAAATTGAAACCAACTTCGATTTTTTTGGATTTTGATGAATTTTTTTTTGGAGGAGCTAAATTTGAGTGAATTTAGATGAAATTTACTTCTATTTTTTTTTGATTTCATATAAATTTTTAGTCAAATTGTAATAAAGGAATTTGAACCATCTTCGATTTTTTTGGATTTTGATGAGTTTTTTTGTTGGAGGAGTTAAATTTGAGTGAATTTAGATGAAATTTACTTCTATTTTTTTGATTTCATATAAATTTTTAGTCAAATTGTAATAAATGAATTTGAACCAACTTCGATTTTTTTGGATTTTGATGATTTTGGTTGTTGGAGGAGTTAAATTTGAGTAAATTTAGATGAAATTAACACCTATCTTTTTGGATTTTATATAAATTTTTAGTCAAATTGTAATAAAGGAATTTGAAACCAACTTCGATTTTTTTGGATTTTGATGAATTTTTTTGTTGGAGGAGCAAAATTTGAGTGAATTTAGATGAAATTTACTTCTATTTTTTTTTGATTTCATATAAATTTTTAGTCAAATTGTAATAAAGGAATTTGAACCAACTTCGATTTTTTTGGATTTTGATGATTTTGGTTGTTGGAGGAGTTAAATTTGAGTAAATTTAGATGAAATTAACACCTATCTTTTTGGATTTTATATAAATTTTTAGTCAAATTGTAATAAAGGAATTTGAAACCAACTTCGATTTTTTTGGATTTTGATGAATTTTTTTGTTGGAGGAGCAAAATTTGAGTGAATTTAGATGAAATTTACTTCTATTTTTTTTTGATTTCATATAAATTTTTAGTCAAATTGTAATAAAGGAATTTGACCCAACTTCGATTTTTTTCGATTTTGATGAGTTTTTTAGTTGGAGGAGTTAAATCTGAGTTAATTTAGATGAAATTTACTTCTATTTTTTTGATTTCATATAAATTTTTAGTCAAATTGTAATAGAGGAATTTGAACCAACTTCGATTTTTTTGGATTTTGATGATTTTGGTTGTTGGAGTTAAACTTGAGTAAATTTAGATGAAATTAACACCTTTTTTTTGGATTTTATATAAATTTTTAGTCAAATTGTAATAAATGAATTTGAAACCAATTTCGATTTTTTTGGATTTTGATGAATTTCTTTGTTGGAGGAGCTAAATTTGACTGAATTTAGATGAAATTTACTTTCATTTTTCTGGATTTTATATAAATTTTTAGTCAAATTGTAATAAAGTAATTTGAAACCAACTTCGATTTTTTTGGATTTTGATGAATTTTTTTGTTGGAGGAGCAAAATTTGATTGAATTTAGATGAAATTTACTTCTATTTTTTTTTGATTTCATATAAATTTTTAGTCAAATTGTAATAAAGGAATTTGACCCAACTTCGATTTTTTTGGATTTTGATGAGTTTTTTAGTTGGAGGAGTTAAATCTGAGTTAATTTAGATGAAATTTACTTCTATTTTTTTGATTTCATATACATTTTTAGTCAAATTGTAATAGAGGAATTTGAACCAAATTCGATTTTTTTGGATTTTGATGAATTTTTTTGTTGGAGGAGCAAAATTTGAGTGAATTTAGATGAAATTTACTTCTATTTTTTTTTGATTTCATATAAATTTTTAGTCAAATTGTAATAAAGGAATTTGACCCAACTTCGATTTTTTTGGATTTTGATGATTTTGGTTGTTGGAGGAGTTAAATTTGAGTAAATTTAGATGAAATTAACACCTATTTTTTTTGATTTTATATAAATTTTTAGTCAAATTGTAATAAAGGAATTTGAAACCAACTTCGATTTTTTTGGATTTTGATGAATTTTTTTGTTGGAGGAGCAAAATTTGAGTGAATTTAGATGAAATTTACTTCTATTGTTTTTGATTTCATATATATTTTTAGTCAAATTGTAATAATGGAATTTGAACCAACTTCGATTTTTTTGGATTTTGATGATTTTGGTTGTTGGAGGAGTTAAATTTGAGTAAATTGAGATGAAATTAACACCTATTTTTTGGATTTTATATAAATTTTTAGTCAAATTGTAATAAAGGAATTTGAAACCAACTTCGATTTTTTTGGATTTTGATGAATTTTTTTGTTGGAGGAGCAAAATTTGAGTGAATTTAGATGAAATTTACTTCTATTTTTTTTTGATTTCATATAAATTTTTAGTCAAATTGTAATAAAGGAATTTGACCCAACTTCGATTTTTTTGGATTTTGATGATTTTGGTTGTTGGAGGAGTTAAATTTGAGTAAATTTAGATGAAATTAACACCTTTTTTGGATTTTATATAAATTTTTAGTCAAATTGTAATAAATGAATTTGAAACCAACTTCGATTTTTTTGGATTTTGATGAATTTTTTTGTTGGAGGAGCTAAATTTGAGTGAATTTAGATGAAATTTACTTTCATTTTTTTGGATTTTATATAAATTTTTAGTCAAATTGTAATAAAGGAATTTGAACCAACTTCGATTTTTTTGGATTTTGATGATTTTGGTTGTTGGAGGAGTTAAATTTGAGTAAATTGAGATGAAATTAACACCTATTTTTTTGGATTTTATATAAATTTTTAGTCAAATTGTAATAAAGGAATTTGAAACCAACTTCGATTTTTTTGGATTTTGATGAATTTTTTTGTTGGAGGAGCAAAATTTGAGTGAATTTAGATGAAATTTACTTCTATTTTTTTTTGATTTCATATAAATTTTTAGTCAAATTGTAATAAAGGAATTTGACCCAACTTCGATTTTTTTGGATTTTGATGAGTTTTTTGTTGGAGGAGTAAAATTTGAGTGAATTTAGATGAAATTTACTTCTATTTTTTTGATTTCATATAAATTTTTAGTCAAATTGTAATAAAGGAATTTGAACCAACTTCGATTTTTTTGGATTTTGATGAATTTTTTTGTTGGAGGAGCAAAATTTGAGTGAATTTAGATGAAATTTACTTCTATTTTTTTTTGATTTCATATAAATTTTTAGTCAAATTGTAATAAAGGAATTTGACCCAACTTCGATTTTTTTGGATTTTGATGAGTTTTTTTGTTGGAGGAGTTAAATTTGAGTGAATTTAGATGAAATTTACTTCTATTTTTTTGATTTCATATAAATTTTTAGTCAAATTGTAATAAAGGAATTTGAACCAACTTCGATTTTTTTGGATTTTGATGAGTTTTTTTGTTGGAGGAGTTAAATTTGAGTTAATTTAGATGAAATTTACTTCTATTTTTTTGATTTCATATAAATTTTTAGTCAAATTGTAATAAAGGAATTTGAACCAACTTCGATTTTTTTGGATTTTGATGATTTTGGTTGTTGGAGGAGTTAAATTTGAGTAAATTTAGATGAAATTAACACCTTTTTTCGATTTTATATAAATTTTTAGTCAAATTGTAATAAATGAATTTGAAACCAACTTCGATTTTTTTGGATTTTGATGAATTTTTTTGTTGGAGGAGCTAAATTTGAGTGAATTTAGATGAAATTTACTTCTATTTTTTTTTGATTTCATATAAATTTTTAGTCAAATTGTAATAAAGGAATTTGAACCATCTTCGATTTTTTTGGATTTTGATGAATTTTTTTGTTGGAGGAGCAAAATTTGAGTGAATTTAGATGAAATTTACTTCTATTTTTTTTTGATTTCATATAAATTTTTAGTCAAATTGTAATAAAGGAATTTGACCCAACTTCGATTTTTTTGGATTTTGATGAGTTTTTTGTTGGAGGAGTAAAATTTGAGTGAATTTAGATGAAATTTACTTCTATTTTTTTGATTTCATATAAATTTTTAGTCAAATTGTAATAAATGAATTTGAAACCAACTTCGATTTTTTTGGATTTTGATGAATTTTTTTGTTGGAGGAGCTAAATTTGAGTGAATTTAGATGAAATTTACTTCTATTTTTTTTTGATTTCATATAAATTTTTAGTCAAATTGTAATAAAGGAATTTGAACCAACTTCGATTTTTTTGGATTTTGATGATTTTGGTTGTTGGAGGAGTTAAATTTGAGTAAATTTAGATGAAATTAACACCTTTTTTGGATTTTATATAAATTTTTAGTCAAATTGTAATAAATGAATTTGAAACCAACTTCGATTTTTTTGGATTTTGATGAATTTTTTTGTTGGAGGAGCTAAATTTGAGTGAATTTAGATGAAATTTACTTTCATTTTTTTGGATTTTATATAAATTTTTAGTCAAATTGTAATAAAGGAATTTGAACCATCTTCGATTTTTTTTGGATTTTGATGAGTTTTTTTGTTGGAGGTGTTAAATTTGAGTGAATTTAGATTAAATTTACTTCTATTTTTTTGATTTCATATAAATTTTTAGTGAAATTGTAATAAAGGAATTTGAACCAACTTCGATTTTTTTGGATTTTGATGATTTTGATTGTTGGAGGAGTTAAATTTGTGTAAATTTAGATGAAATTAACACCTTTTTTCGATTTTATATAAATTTTTAGTCAAATTGTAATAAATGAATTTGAAACCAACTTCGATTTTTTTGGATTTTGATGAATTTTTTTGTTGGAGGAGCTAAATTTGAGTGAATTTAGATGAAATTTACTTCTATTTTTTTTGATTTCATATAAATTTTTAGTCAAATTGTAATAAAGGAATTTGAACGATCTTCGATTTTTTTGGATTTTGATGAATTTTTTTGTTGGAGGAGCAAAATTTGAGTGAATTTAGATGAAATTTACTTCTATTTTTTTTTGATTTCATATAAATTTTTAGTCAAATTGTAATAAAGGAATTTGACCCAACTTCGATTTTTTTCGATTTTGATGAGTTTTTTAGTTGGAGGAGTTAAATCTGAGTTAATTTAGATGAAATTTACTTCTATTTTTTTGATTTCATATAAATTTTTAGTCAAATTGTAATAGAGGAATTTGAACCAACTTCGATTTTTTTGGATTTTGATGATTTTGGTTGTTGGAGGAGTTAAATTTGAGTAAATTTAGATGAAATTAACACCTTTTTTGGATTTTATATAAATTTTTAGTCAAATTGTAATAAATGAATTTGAAACCAACTTCGATTTTTTTGGATTTTAATGAATTTTTTTGTTGGAGGAGCTAAATTTGAGTGAATTTAGATGAAATTTACTTTCATTTTTTTGGATTTTATATAAATTTTTAGTCAAATTGTAATAAAGGAATTTGAACCATCTTCGATTTATTTGGATTTTGATGAGTTTTTTTGTTGGAGGTGTTAAATTTGAGTGAATTTAGATGAAATTTACTTCTATTTTTTTGATTTCATATAAATTTTTAGTCAAATTGTAATAAAGGAATTTGAACCAACTTCGATTTTTTTGGATTTTGATGATTTTGGTTGTTGGAGGAGTTAAATTTGAGTAAATTTAGATGAAATTAACACCTTTTTTCGATTTTATATAAATTTTTAGTCAAATTGCAATAAATGAATTTGAAACCAACTTCGATTTTTTTGGATTTTGATGAATTTTTTTGTTGGAGGAGCTAAATTTGAGTGAATTTAGATGAAATTTACTTCTATTTTTTTTTGATTTCATATAAATTTTTAGTCAAATTGTAATAAAGGAATTTGAACCATCTTCGATTTTTTTGGATTTTGATGAGTTTTTTTGTTGGAGGAGTTAAATTTGAGTGAATTTAGATGAAATTTACTTCTATTTTTTTGATTTCATAGAAATTTTTAGTCAAATTGTAATAAAGGAATTTGAACCAACTTCGATTTTTTTGGATTTTGATGATTTTGGTTGTTGGAGGAGTTTAATTTGAGTAAATTTAGATGAAATTAACACCTATTTTTTTTGATTTCATATAAATTTTTAGTCAAATTGTAATAAAGGAATTTGAACCATCTTCGATTTTTTGGGATTTTGATGAATTTTTTTGTTGGAGGAGCAAAATTTGAGTGAATTTAGATGAAATTTACTCCTATTTTTTTTTGATTTCATATAAATTTTTAGTCAAATTGTAATAAAGGAATTTGACCCAACTTCGATTTTTTTCGATTTTGATGAGTTTTTTAGTTGGAGGAGTTAAATCTGAGTTAATTTAGATGAAATTTACTTCTATTTTTTTGATTTCATATAAATTTTTAGTCAAATTGTAATAGAGGAATTTGAACCAACTTCGATTTTTTTGGATTTTGATGATTTTGGTTGTTGGAGGAGTTAAATTTGAGTAAATTTAGATGAAATTAACACCTTTTTTTGATTTTATATAAATTTTTAGTCAAATTGTAATAAATGAATTTGAAACCAACTTCGATTTTTTTGGATTTTAATGAATTTTTTTGTTGGAGGAGCTAAATTTGAGTGAATTTAGATGAAATTTACTTTCATTTTTTTGGATTTTATATAAATTTTTAGTCAAATTGTAATAAAGGAATTTGAACCATCTTCGATTTATTTGGATTTTGATGAGTTTTTTTGTTGGAGGTGTTAAATTTGAGTGAATTTAGATGAAATTTACTTCTATTTTTTTGATTTCATATAAATTTTTAGTCAAATTGTAATAAAGGAATTTGAACCAACTTCGATTTTTTTGGATTTTGATGATTTTGGTTGTTGGAGGAGTTAAATTTGAGTAAATTTAGATGAAATTAACACCTTTTTTCGATTTTATATAAATTTTTAGTCAAATTGCAATAAATGAATTTGAAACCAACTTCGATTTTTTTGGATTTTGATGAATTTTTTTGTTGGAGGAGCTAAATTTGAGTGAATTTAGATGAAATTTACTTCTATTTTTTTTTGATTTCATATAAATTTTTAGTCAAATTGTAATAAAGGAATTTGAACCATCTTCGATTTTTTTGGATTTTGATGAGTTTTTTTGTTGGAGGAGTTAAATTTGAGTGAATTTAGATGAAATTTACTTCTATTTTTTTGATTTCATAGAAATTTTTAGTCAAATTGTAATAAAGGAATTTGAACCAACTTCGATTTTTTTGGATTTTGATGATTTTGGTTGTTGGAGGAGTTTAATTTGAGTAAATTTAGATGAAATTAACACCTATTTTTTTTGATTTCATATAAATTTTTAGTCAAATTGTAATAAAGGAATTTGAACCATCTTCGATTTTTTGGGATTTTGATGAATTTTTTTGTTGGAGGAGCAAAATTTGAGTGAATTTAGATGAAATTTACTCCTATTTTTTTTTGATTTCATATAAATTTTTAGTCAAATTGTAATAAAGGAATTTGACCCAACTTCGATTTTTTTCGATTTTGATGAGTTTTTTAGTTGGAGGAGTTAAATCTGAGTTAATTTAGATGAAATTTACTTCTATTTTTTTGATTTCATATAAATTTTTAGTCAAATTGTAATAGAGGAATTTGAACCAACTTCGATTTTTTTGGATTTTGATGATTTTGGTTGTTGGAGGAGTTAAATTTGAGTAAATTTAGATGAAATTAACACCTTTTTTTGATTTTATATAAATTTTTAGTCAAATTGTAATAAATGAATTTGAAACCAACTTCGATTTTTTTGGATTTTGATGAATTTTTTTGTTGGAGGAGCAAAATTTGAGTGAATTTAGATGAAATTTACTTCTATTTTTTTTTGATTTCATATAAATTTTTAGTCAAATTGTAATAAAGGAATTTGACCCAACTTCGATTTTTTTCGATTTTGATGAGTTTTTTAGTTGGAGGAGTTAAATCTGAGTTAATTTAGATGAAATTTACTTCTATTTTTTTGATTTCATATAAATTTTTAGTCAAATTGTAATAGAGGAATTTGAACCAACTTCGATTTTTTTGGATTTTGATGATTTTGGTTGTTGGAGGAGTTAAACTTGAGTAAATTTAGATGAAATTAACACCTTTTTTTTGGATTTTATATAAATTTTTAGTCAAATTGTAATAAATGAATTTGAAACCAATTTCGATTTTTTTGGATTTTGATGAATTTTTTTGTTGGAGGAGCTAAATTTGACTGAATTTAGATCAAATTTACTTTCATTTTTCTGGATTTTATATAAATTTTTAGTCAAATTGTAATAAAGTAATTTGAAACCAACTTCGATTTTTTTGGATTTTGATGAATTTTTTTGTTGGAGGAGCTAAATTTGAGTGAATTTAGATGAAATTTACTTTCATTTTTTTGGATTTTATATAAATTTTTAGTCAAATTGTAATAAATGAATTTGAACCAACTTCGATTTTTTTGGATTTTGATGATTTTGGTTGTTGGAGGAGTTAAATTTGAGTAAATTTAGATGAAATTAACACCTATCTTTTTGGATTTTATATAAATTTTTAGTCAAATTGTAATAAAGGAATTTGAAACCAACTTCGATTTTTTTGGATTTTGATGAATTTTTTTGTTGGAGGAGCAAAATTTGAGTGAATTTAGATGAAATTTACTTCTATTTTTTTTTGATTTCATATAAATTTTTAGTCAAATTGTAATAAAGGAATTTGAACCAACTTCGATTTTTTTGGATTTTGATGAATTTTTTTGTTGGAGGAGCAAAATTTGAGTGAATTTAGATGAAATTTACTTCTATTGTTTTTGATTTCATATAAATTTTTAGTCAAATTGTAATAAAGGAATTTGAACCAACTTCGATTTTTTTGGATTTTGATGATTTTGGTTGTTGGAGGAGTTAAATTTGAGTAAATTGAGATGAAATTAACACCTATTTTTTTGGATTTTATATAAATTTTTAGTCAAATTGTAATAAAGGAATTTGAAACCAACTTCGATTTTTTTGGATTTTGATGAATTTTTTTGTTGGAGGAGCAAAATTTGAGTGAATTTAGATGAAATTTACTTCTATTTTTTTTTGATTTCATATAAATTTTTAGTCAAATTGTAATAAAGGAATTTGAACCAACTACGATTTTTTTGGATTTTGATGATTTTGGTTGTTGGAGGAGTTAAATTTGTGTAAATTTAGATGAAATTAACACCTTTTTTCGAATTTATATAAATTTTTAGTCAAATTGTAATAAATGAATTTGAAACCAACTTCGATTTTTTTGGATTTTGATGAATTTTTTTGTTGGAGGAGCTAAATTTGAGTGAATTTAGATGAAATTTACTTCTATTTTTTTTTGATTACATATAAATTTTTAGTCAAATTGTAATAAAGGAATTTGAACCAACTTCGATTTTTTTGGATTTTGATGATTTTGGTTGTTGGAGGAGTTAAATTTGAGTAAATTTAGATGAAATTAACACCTTTTTTGGATTTTATATAAATTTTTAGTCAAATTGTAATAAATGAATTTGAAACCAACTTCGATTTTTTTGGATTTTGATGAATTTTTTTGTTGGAGGAGCTAAATTTGAGTGAATTTAGATGAAATTTACTTTCATTTTTTTGGATTTTATATAAATTTTTAGTCAAATTGTAATAAAGGAATTTGAACCATCTTCGATTTTTTTTGGATTTTGATGAGTTTTTTTGTTGGAGGTGTTAAATTTGAGTGAATTTAGATTAAATTTACTTCTATTTTTTTGATTTCATATAAATTTTTAGTGAAATTGTAATAAAGGAATTTGAACCAACTTCGATTTTTTTGGATTTTGATGATTTTGGTTGTTGGAGGAGTTAAATTTGTGTAAATTTAGATGAAATTAACACCTTTTTTCGATTTTATATAAATTTTTAGTCAAATTGTAATAAATGAATTTGAAACCAACTTCGATTTTTTTGGATTTTGATGAATTTTTTTGTTGGAGGAGCTAAATTTGAGTGAATTTAGATGAAATTTACTTCTATTTTTTTTGATTTCATATAAATTTTTAGTCAAATTGTAATAAAGGAATTTGAACGATCTTCGATTTTTTTGGATTTTGATGAATTTTTTTGTTGGAGGAGCAAAATTTGAGTGAATTTAGATGAAATTTACTTCTATTTTTTTTTGATTTCATATAAATTTTTAGTCAAATTGTAATAAAGGAATTTGACCCAACTTCGATTTTTTTCGATTTTGATGAGTTTTTTAGTTGGAGGAGTTAAATCTGAGTTAATTTAGATGAAATTTACTTCTATTTTTTTGATTTCATATAAATTTTTAGTCAAATTGTAATAGAGGAATTTGAACCAACTTCGATTTTTTTGGATTTTGATGATTTTGGTTGTTGGAGGAGTTAAATTTGAGTAAATTTAGATGAAATTAACACCTTTTTTGGATTTTATATAAATTTTTAGTCAAATTGTAATAAATGAATTTGAAACCAACTTCGATTTTTTTGGATTTTAATGAATTTTTTTGTTGGAGGAGCTAAATTTGAGTGAATTTAGATGAAATTTACTTTCATTTTTTTGGATTTTATATAAATTTTTAGTCAAATTGTAATAAAGGAATTTGAACCATTTTCGATTTATTTGGATTTTGATGAGTTTTTTTGTTGGAGGTGTTAAATTTGAGGGAATTTAGATGAAATTTACTTCTATTTTTTTGATTTCATATAAATTTTTAGTCAAATTGTAATAAAGGAATTTGAACCAACTTCGATTTTTTTGGATTTTGATGATTTTGGTTGTTGGAGGAGTTAAATTTGAGTAAATTTAGATGAAATTAACACCTTTTTTCGATTTTATATAAATTTTTAGTCAAATTGCAATAAATGAATTTGAAACCAACTTCGATTTTTTTGGATTTTGATGAATTTTTTTGTTGGAGGAGCTAAATTTGAGTGAATTTAGATGAAATTTACTTCTATTTTTTTTTGATTTCATATAAATTTTTAGTCAAATTGTAATAAAGGAATTTGAACCATCTTCGATTTTTTTGGATTTTGATGATTTTGGTTGTTGGAGGAGTTAAATTTGAGTAAATTTAGATGAAATTAACACCTTTTTTTGATTTTATATAAATTTTTAGTCAAATTGTAATAAATGAATTTGAAACCAACTTCGATTTTTTTGGATTTTAATGAATTTTTTTGTTGGAGGAGCTAAATTTGAGTGAATTTACATGAAATTTACTTTCATTTTTTTTTGGATTTTATATAAATTTTTAGTCAAATTGTAATAAAGGAATTTGAACCATCTTCGATTTATTTGGATTTTGATGAGTTTTTTTGTTGGAGGTGTTAAATTTGAGTGAATTTAGATGAAATTTACTTCTATTTTTTTGATTTCATATAAATTTTTAGTCAAATTGTAATAAAGGAATTTGAACCAACTTCGATTTTTTTGGATTTTGATGATTTTGGTTGTTGGAGGAGTTAAATTTGAGTAAATTTAGATGAAATTAACACCTTTTTTCGATTTTATATAAATTTTTAGTCAAATTGTAATAAATGAATTTGAAACCAACTTCGATTTTTTTGGATTTTGATGAATTTTTTTGTTGGAGGAGCTAAATTTGAGTGAATTTAGAGGAAATTTACTTCTATTTTTTTTTGATTTCATATAAATTTTTAGTCAAATTGTAATAAAGGAATTTGAACCATCTTCGATTTTTTTGGATTTTGATGAATTTTTTTGTTGGAGGAGCTAAATTTGAGTGAATTTAGAGGAAATTTACTTCTATTTTTTTTTGATTTCATATAAATTTTTAGTCAAATTGTAATAAAGGAATTTGAACCAACTTCGATTTTTTTGGATTTTGATGATTTTGGTTGTTGGAGGAGTTAAATTTGAGTAAATTTAGATGAAATTAACACCTATTTTTTTGGATTTTATATAAATTTTTAGTCAAATTGTAATAATGGAATTTGAAACCAACTTTGATTTTTTTGGATTTTGATGAATTTTTTTGTTGGAGGAGCAAAATTTGAGTGAATTTAGATGAAATTTACTTCTATTTTTTTGATTTCATATACATTTTTAGTCAAATTGTAATAGAGGAATTTGAACCAGCTTCGATTTTTTTGGATTTTGATGATTTTGGTTGTTGGAGGAGTTAAATTTGAGTAAATTTAGATGAAATTAACACCTTTTTTTGGATTTTATATAAATTTTTAGTCAAATTGTAATAAATGAATTTGAAACCAATTTCGATTTTTTTTGGATTTTGATGAATTTTTTTGTTGGAGGAGCTAAATTTGACTGAATTTAGATGAAATTTACTTCTATTTTTTTGGATTTTATATAAATTTTTAGTCAAATTGTAATAAAGGAATTTGAACGATCTTCGATTTTTTTGGATTTTGATGAATTTTTTTGTTGGAGGAGCAAAATTTGAGTGAATTTAGATGAAATTTACTTCTATTTTTTTTTGATTTCATATAAATTTTTAGTCAAATTGTAATAAAGGAATTTGACCCAACTTCGATTTTTTTCGATTTTGATGAGTTTTTTAGTTGGAGGAGCTAAATTTGAGTGAATTTAGAGGAAATTTACTTCTATTTTTTTTTGATTTCATATAAATTTTTAGTCAAATTGTAATAAAGGAATTTGAACCAACTTCGATTTTTTTGGATTTTGATGATTTTGGTTGTTGGAGGAGTTAAATTTGAGTAAATTTAGATGAAATTAACACCTATTTTTTTGGATTTTATATAAATTTTTAGTCAAATTGTAATAATGGAATTTGAAACCAACTTTGATTTTTTTGGATTTTGATGAATTTTTTTGTTGGAGGAGCAAAATTTGAGTGAATTTAGATGAAATTTACTTCTATTTTTTTGATTTCATATACATTTTTAGTCAAATTGTAATAGAGGAATTTGAACCAGCTTCGATTTTTTTGGATTTTGATGATTTTGGTTGTTGGAGGAGTTAAATTTGAGTAAATTTAGATGAAATTAACACCTTTTTTTGGATTTTATATAAATTTTTAGTCAAATTGTAATAAATGAATTTGAAACCAATTTCGATTTTTTTTGGATTTTGATGAATTTTTTTGTTGGAGGAGCTAAATTTGACTGAATTTAGATGAAATTTACTTCTATTTTTTTGGATTTTATATAAATTTTTAGTCAAATTGTAATAAAGGAATTTGAACGATCTTCGATTTTTTTGGATTTTGATGAATTTTTTTGTTGGAGGAGCAAAATTTGAGTGAATTTAGATGAAATTTACTTCTATTTTTTTTTGATTTCATATAAATTTTTAGTCAAATTGTAATAAAGGAATTTGACCCAACTTCGATTTTTTTCGATTTTGATGAGTTTTTTAGTTGGAGGAGTTAAATCTGAGTTAATTTAGATGAAATTTACTTCTATTTTTTTGATTTCATATAAATTTTTAGTCAAATTGTAATAGAGGAATTTGAACCAACTTCGATTTTTTTGGATTTTGATGATTTTGGTTGTTGGAGGAGTTAAATTTGAGTAAATTTAGATGAAATTAACACCTTTTTTGGATTTTATATAAATTTTTAGTCAAATTGTAATAAATGAATTTGAAACCAACTTCGATTTTTTTGGATTTTAATGAATTTTTTTGTTGGAGGAGCTAAATTTGAGTGAATTTAGATGAAATTTACTTTCATTTTTTTGGATTTTATATAAATTTTTAGTCAAATTGTAATAAAGGAATTTGAACCATTTTCGATTTATTTGGATTTTGATGAGTTTTTTTGTTGGAGGTGTTAAATTTGAGGGAATTTAGATGAAATTTACTTCTATTTTTTTGATTTCATATAAATTTTTAGTCAAATTGTAATAAAGGAATTTGAACCAACTTCGATTTTTTTGGATTTTGATGATTTTGGTTGTTGGAGGAGTTAAATTTGAGTAAATTTAGATGAAATTAACACCTTTTTTCGATTTTATATAAATTTTTAGTCAAATTGCAATAAATGAATTTGAATCCAACTTCGATTTTTTTGGATTTTGATGAATTTTTTTGTTGGAGGAGCTAAATTTGAGTGAATTTAGATGAAATTTACTTCTATTTTTTTTTGATTTCATATAAATTTTTAGTCAAATTGTAATAAAGGAATTTGAACCATCTTCGATTTTTTTGGATTTTGATGATTTTGGTTGTTGGAGGAGTTAAATTTGAGTAAATTTAGATGAAATTAACACCTTTTTTTGATTTTATATAAATTTTTAGTCAAATTGTAATAAATGAATTTGAAACCAACTTCGATTTTTTTGGATTTTAATGAATTTTTTTGTTGGAGGAGCTAAATTTGAGTGAATTTACATGAAATTTACTTTCATTTTTTTTTGGATTTTATATAAATTTTTAGTCAAATTGTAATAAAGGAATTTGAACCATCTTCGATTTATTTGGATTTTGATGAGTTTTTTTGTTGGAGGTGTTAAATTTGAGTGAATTTAGATGAAATTTACTTCTATTTTTTTGATTTCATATAAATTTTTAGTCAAATTGTAATAAAGGAATTTGAACCAACTTCGATTTTTTTGGATTTTGATGATTTTGGTTGTTGGAGGAGTTAAATTTGAGTAAATTTAGATGAAATTAACACCTTTTTTCGATTTTATATAAATTTTTAGTCAAATTGTAATAAATGAATTTGAAACCAACTTCGATTTTTTTGGATTTTGATGAATTTTTTTGTTGGAGGAGCTAAATTTGAGTGAATTTAGAGGAAATTTACTTCTATTTTTTTTTGATTTCATATAAATTTTTAGTCAAATTGTAATAAAGGAATTTGAACCATCTTCGATTTTTTTGGATTTTGATGAATTTTTTTGTTGGAGGAGCTAAATTTGAGTGAATTTAGAGGAAATTTACTTCTATTTTTTTTTGATTTCATATAAATTTTTAGTCAAATTGTAATAAAGGAATTTGAACCAACTTCGATTTTTTTGGATTTTGATGATTTTGGTTGTTGGAGGAGTTAAATTTGAGTAAATTTAGATGAAATTAACACCTATTTTTTTGGATTTTATATAAATTTTTAGTCAAATTGTAATAATGGAATTTGAAACCAACTTTGATTTTTTTGGATTTTGATGAATTTTTTTGTTGGAGGAGCAAAATTTGAGTGAATTTAGATGAAATTTACTTCTATTTTTTTGATTTCATATACATTTTTAGTCAAATTGTAATAGAGGAATTTGAACCAGCTTCGATTTTTTTGGATTTTGATGATTTTGGTTGTTGGAGGAGTTAAATTTGAGTAAATTTAGATGAAATTAACACCTTTTTTTGGATTTTATATAAATTTTTAGTCAAATTGTAATAAATGAATTTGAAACCAATTTCGATTTTTTTTGGATTTTGATGAATTTTTTTGTTGGAGGAGCTAAATTTGACTGAATTTAGATGAAATTTACTTTCATTTTTTTGGATTTTATATAAATTTTTAGTCAAATTGTAATAAAGGAATTTGAACCAACTTCGATTTTTTTGGATTTTGATGAGTTTTTTTGTTGGAGGAGTTAAATTTGAGTTAATTTAGATGAAATTTACTTCTATTTTTTTGATTTCATATAAATTTTTAGTCAAATTGTAATAAAGGAATTTGAACCAACTACGATTTTTTTGGATTTTGATGATTTTGGTTGTTGGAGGAGTTAAATTTGAGTAAATTTAGATGAAATTAACACCTTTTTTGGATTTTATATAAATTTTTAGTCAAATTGTAATAAATGAATTTGAAACCAACTTCGATTTTTTTGGATTTTGATGAATTTTTTTGTTGGAGGAGCAAAATTTGAGTGAATTTAGATGAAATTTACTTCTATTTTTTTTTGATTTCATATAAATTTTTAGTCAAATTGTAATAAAGGAATTTGACCCAACTTCGATTTTTTTCGATTTTGATGAGTTTTTTAGTTGGAGGAGTTAAATCTGAGTTAATTTAGATGAAATTTACTTCTATTTTTTTGATTTCATATAAATTTTTAGTCAAATTGTAATAGAGGAATTTGAACCAACTTCGATTTTTTTGGATTTTGATGATTTTGGTTGTTGGAGGAGTTAAACTTGAGTAAATTTAGATGAAATTAACACCTTTTTTTTGGATTTTATATAAATTTTTAGTCAAATTGTAATAAATGAATTTGAAACCAATTTCGATTTTTTTGGATTTTGATGAATTTTTTTGTTGGAGGAGCTAAATTTGACTCAATTTAGATCAAATTTACTTTCATTTTTCTGGATTTTATATAAATTTTTAGTCAAATTGTAATAAAGTAATTTGAAACCAACTTCGATTTTTTTGGATTTTGATGAATTTTTTTGTTGGAGGAGCTAAATTTGAGTGAATTTAGATGAAATTTACTTTCATTTTTTTGGATTTTATATAAATTTTTAGTCAAATTGTAATAAAGGAATTTGAACCAACTTCGATTTTTTTGGATTTTGATGAGTTTTTTTGTTGGAGGAGTTAAATTTGAGTGAATTTAGATGAAATTAACACCTATTTCTTTGGATTTTATATAAATTTTTAGTCAAATTGTAATAAAGGAAATTGAAACCAACTTCGATTTTTTTGGATTTTGATGAATTTTTTTTTGGAGGAGCTAAATTTGAGTGAATTTAGATGAAATTTACTTCTATTTTTTTTTGATTTCATATAAATTTTTAGTCAAATTGTAATAAAGGAATTTGAACCATCTTCGATTTTTTTGGATTTTGATGAGTTTTTTTGTTGGAGGAGTTAAATTTGAGTGAATTTAGATGAAATTTACTTCTATTTTTTTGATTTCATATAAATTTTTAGTCAAATTGTAATAAATGAATTTGAACCAACTTCGATTTTTTTGGATTTTGATGATTTTGGTTGTTGGAGGAGTTAAATTTGAGTAAATTTAGATGAAATTAACACCTATCTTTTTGGATTTTATATAAATTTTTAGTCAAATTGTAATAAAGGAATTTGAAACCAACTTCGATTTTTTTGGATTTTGATGAATTTTTTTGTTGGAGGAGCAAAATTTGAGTGAATTTAGATGAAATTTACTTCTATTTTTTTTTGATTTCATATAAATTTTTAGTCAAATTGTAATAAAGGAATTTGAACCAACTTCGATTTTTTTGGATTTTGATGATTTTGGTTGTTGGAGGAGTTAAATTTGAGTAAATTTAGATGAAATTAACACCTATCTTTTTGGATTTTATATAAATTTTTAGTCAAATTGTAATAAAGGAATTTGAAACCAACTTCGATTTTTTTGGATTTTGATGAATTTTTTTGTTGGAGGAGCAAAATTTGAGTGAATTTAGATGAAATTTACTTCTATTTTTTTTTGATTTCATATAAATTTTTAGTCAAATTGTAATAAAGGAATTTGACCCAACTTCGATTTTTTTCGATTTTGATGAGTTTTTTAGTTGGAGGAGTTAAATCTGAGTTAATTTAGATGAAATTTACTTCTATTTTTTTGATTTCATATAAATTTTTAGTCAAATTGTAATAGAGGAATTTGAACCAACTTCGATTTTTTTGGATTTTGATGATTTTGGTTGTTGGAGTTAAACTTAATTAAATTAGATGAAATTAACACCTTTTTTTTGGATTTTATATAAATTTTTAGTCAAATTGTAATAAATGAATTTGAAACCAATTTCGATTTTTTTGGATTTTGATGAATTTCTTTGTTGGAGGAGCTAAATTTGACTGAATTTAGATGAAATTTACTTTCATTTTTCTGGATTTTATATAAATTTTTAGTCAAATTGTAATAAAGTAATTTGAAACCAACTTCGATTTTTTTGGATTTTGATGAATTTTTTTGTTGGAGGAGCAAAATTTGATTGAATTTAGATGAAATTTACTTCTATTTTTTTTTGATTTCATATAAATTTTTAGTCAAATTGTAATAAAGGAATTTGACCCAACTTCGATTTTTTTGGATTTTGATGAGTTTTTTAGTTGGAGGAGTTAAATCTGAGTTAATTTAGATGAAATTTACTTCTATTTTTTTGATTTCATATACATTTTTAGTCAAATTGTAATAGAGGAATTTGAACCAAATTCGATTTTTTTGGATTTTGATGAATTTTTTTGTTGGAGGAGCAAAATTTGAGTGAATTTAGATGAAATTTACTTCTATTTTTTTTTGATTTCATATAAATTTTTAGTCAAATTGTAATAAAGGAATTTGACCCAACTTCGATTTTTTTGGATTTTGATGAGTTTTTTTGTTGGAGGAGTTAAATTTGAGTGAATTTAGATGAAATTTACTTCTATTTTTTTGATTTCATATAAATTTTTAGTCAAATTGTAATAAATGAATTTGAACCAACTTCGATTTTTTTGGATTTTGATGAATTTTTTTTTGGAGGAGCTAAATTTGAGTGAATTTAGATGAAATTTACTTCTATTTTTTTTTGATTTCATATAAATTTTTAGTCAAATTGTAATAAAGGAATTTGAACCATCTTCGATTTTTTTGGATTTTGATGAGTTTTTTTGTTGGAGGAGTTAAATTTGAGTGAATTTAGATGAAATTTACTTCTATTTTTTTGATTTCATATAAATTTTTAGTCAAATTGTAATAAATGAATTTGAACCAACTTCGATTTTTTTGGATTTTGATGATTTTGGTTGTTGGAGGAGTTAAATTTGAGTAAATTTAGATGAAATTAACACCTATCTTTTTGGATTTTATATAAATTTTTAGTCAAATTGTAATAAAGGAATTTGAAACCAACTTCGATTTTTTTGGATTTTGATGAATTTTTTTGTTGGAGGAGCAAAATTTGAGTGAATTTAGATGAAATTTACTTCTATTTTTTTTTGATTTCATATAAATTTTTAGTCAAATTGTAATAAAGGAATTTGAACCAACTTCGATTTTTTTGGATTTTGATGATTTTGGTTGTTGGAGGAGTTAAATTTGAGTAAATTTAGATGAAATTAACACCTATCTTTTTGGATTTTATATAAATTTTTAGTCAAATTGTAATAAAGGAATTTGAAACCAACTTCGATTTTTTTGGATTTTGATGAATTTTTTTGTTGGAGGAGCAAAATTTGAGTGAATTTAGATGAAATTTACTTCTATTTTTTTTTGATTTCATATAAATTTTTAGTCAAATTGTAATAAAGGAATTTGACCCAACTTCGATTTTTTTCGATTTTGATGAGTTTTTTAGTTGGAGGAGTTAAATCTGAGTTAATTTAGATGAAATTTACTTCTATTTTTTTGATTTCATATAAATTTTTAGTCAAATTGTAATAGAGGAATTTGAACCAACTTCGATTTTTTTGGATTTTGATGATTTTGGTTGTTGGAGTTAAACTTAATTAAATTAGATGAAATTAACACCTTTTTTTTGGATTTTATATAAATTTTTAGTCAAATTGTAATAAATGAATTTGAAACCAATTTCGATTTTTTTGGATTTTGATGAATTTCTTTGTTGGAGGAGCTAAATTTGACTGAATTTAGATGAAATTTACTTTCATTTTTCTGGATTTTATATAAATTTTTAGTCAAATTGTAATAAAGTAATTTGAAACCAACTTCGATTTTTTTGGATTTTGATGAATTTCTATGTTGGAGAAGCAAAATTTGATTGAATTTAGATGAAATTTACTTCTATTTTTTTTTGATTTCATATAAATTTTTAGTCAAATTGTAATAAAGGAATTTGACCCAACTTCGATTTTTTTGGATTTTGATGAGTTTTTTAGTTGGAGGAGTTAAATCTGAGTTAATTTAGATGAAATTTACTTCTATTTTTTTGATTTCATATACATTTTTAGTCAAATTGTAATAGAGGAATTTGAACCAAATTCGATTTTTTTGGATTTTGATGAATTTTTTTGTTGGAGGAGCAAAATTTGAGTGAATTTAGATGAAATTTACTTCTATTTTTTTTGATTTCATATAAATTTTTAGTCAAATTGTAATAAAGGAATTTGACCCAACTTCGATTTTTTTGGATTTTGATGATTTTGGTTGTTGGAGGAGTTAAATTTGAGTAAATTTAGATGAAATTAACACCTATTTTTTTTGATTTTATATAAATTTTTAGTCAAATTGTAATAAAGGAATTTGAAACCAACTTCGATTTTTTTGGATTTTGATGAATTTTTTTGTTGGAGGAGCAAAATTTGAGTGAATTTAGATGAAATTTACTTCTATTGTTTTTGATTTCATATATATTTTTAGTCAAATTGTAATAAAGGAATTTGAACCAACTTCGATTTTTTTGGATTTTGATGATTTTGGTTGTTGGAGGAGTTAAATTTGAGTAAATTGAGATGAAATTAACACCTATTTTTTTGGATTTTATATAAATTTTTAGTCAAATTGTAATAAAGGAATTTGAAACCAACTTCGATTTTTTTGGATTTTGATGAATTTTTTTGTTGGAGGAGCAAAATTTGAGTGAATTTAGATGAAATTTACTTCTATTTTTTTTTGATTTCATATAAATTTTTAGTCAAATTGTAATAAAGGAATTTGACCCAACTTCGATTTTTTTGGATTTTGATGATTTTGGTTGTTGGAGGAGTTAAATTTGAGTAAATTTAGATGAAATTAACACCTTTTTTGGATTTTATATAAATTTTTAGTCAAATTGTAATAAATGAATTTGAAACCAACTTCGATTTTTTTGGATTTTGATGAATTTTTTTGTTGGAGGAGCTAAATTTGAGTGAATTTAGATGAAATTTACTTTCATTTTTTTGGATTTTATATAAATTTTTAGTCAAATTGTAATAAAGGAATTTGAACCATCTTCGATTTTTTTGGATTTTGATGAGTTTTTTGTTGGAGGTGTTAAATTTGAGTGAATTTAGATGAAATTTACTTCTATTTTTTTGATTTCATATAAATTTTTAGTCAAATTGTAATAAAGGAATTTGAACCAACTTCGATTTTTTTGGATTTTGATGAGTTTTTTTGTTGGAGGAGTTAAATTTGAGTGAATTTAGATGAAATTTACTTCTATTTTTTTGATTTCATATAAATTTTTAGTCAAATTGTAATAAAGGAATTTGAACCAACTTCGATTTTTTTGGATTTTGATGATTTTGGTTGTTGGAGGAGTTAAATTTGAGTAAATTTAGATGAAATTAACACCTATTTTTTTGGATTTTATATAAATTTTTAGTCAAATTGTAATAAAGTAATTTGAAACCGACTTCGATTTTTTTGGATTTTGATGAGTTTTTTTGTTGGAGGAGCAAAATTTGAGTGAATTTAGATGAAATTTACTTCTATTTTTTTTGATTTCATATAAATTTTTAGTCAAATTGTAATAAAGGAATTTGAACCAACTTCGATTTTTTTGGATTTTGATGATTTTGGTTGTTGGAGGAGTTAAATTTGAGTAAATTTAGATGAATTTACTTTCATTTTTTTGGATTTTATATAAATTTTTAGTCAAATTGTAATAAAGGAATTTGAACCATCTTCGATTTTTTTGGATTTTGATGAGTTTTTTTGTTGGAGGAGTTAAATTTGAGTGAATTTAGATGAAATTTACTTCTATTTTTTTGATTTCATATAAATTTTTAGTCAAATTGTAATAAAGGAATTTGAACCAACTTCGATTTTTTTGGATTTTGATGATTTTGGTTGTTGGAGGAGTTAAATTTGAGTAAATTTAGATGAAATTAACACCTATTTTTTTGGATTTTATATAAATTTTTAGTCAAATTGTAATAAAGGAATTTGAAACCAACTTCGATTTTTTTGGATTTTGATGAATTTTTTTGTTGGAGGAGCAAAATTTGAGTGAATTTAGATGAAATTTACTTCTATTTTTTTTTGATTTCATATAAATTTTTAGTCAAATTGTAATAAAGGAATTTGACCCAACTTCGATTTTTTTCGATTTTGATGAGTTTTTTAGTTGGAGGAGTTAAATCTGAGTTAATTTAGATGAAATTTACTTCTATTTTTTTGATTTCATATAAATTTTTAGTCAAATTGCAATAGAGGAATTTGAACCAACTTCGATTTTTTGGATTTTGATGATTTTGGTTGTTGGAGGAGTTAAACTTGAGTAAATTTAGATGAAATTAACACCTTTTTTTTGGATTTTATATAAATTTTTAGTCAAATTGTAATAAATGAATTTGAAACCAATTTCGATTTTTTTGGATTTTGATGAATTTTTTTGTTGGAGGAGCTAAATTTGACTGAATTTAGATGAAATTTACTTTCATTTTTCTGGATTTTATATAAATTTTTAGTCAAATTGTAATAAAGTAATTTGAAACCAACTTCGATTTTTTTGGATTTTGATGAATTTTTTTGTTGGAGGAGCTAAATTTGAGTGAATTTAGATGAAATTTACTTTCATTTTTTTGGATTTTATATAAATTTTTAGTCAAATTGTAATAAAGGAATTTGAACCAACTTCGATTTTTTTCGATTTTGATGAGTTTTTTTGTTGGAGGAGTTAAATTTGAGTGAATTTAGATGAAATTAACACCTATTTCTTTGGATTTTATATAAATTTTTAGTCAAATTGTAATAAAGGAATTTGACCCAACTTCGATTTTTTTGGATTTTGATGAGTTTTTTAGTTGGAGGAGTTAAATCTGAGTTAATTTAGATGAAATTTACTTCTATTTTTTTGATTTCATATACATTTTTAGTCAAATTGTAATAGAGGAATTTGAACCAAATTCGATTTTTTTGGATTTTGATGAATTTTTTTGTTGGAGGAGCAAAATTTGAGTGAATTTAGATGAAATTTACTTCTATTTTTTTTTGATTTCATATAAATTTTTAGTCAAATTGTAATAAAGGAATTTGACCCAACTTCGATTTTTTTGGATTTTGATGATTTTGGTTGTTGGAGGAGTTAAATTTGAGTAAATTTAGATGAAATTAACACCTATTTTTTTGGATTTTATATAAATTTTTAGTCAAATTGTAATAAAGGAATTTGAAACCAACTTCGATTTTTTTGGATTTTGATGAATTTTTTTGTTGGAGGAGCAAAATTTGTGTGAATTTAGATGAAATTTACTTCTATTTTTTTTTATTTCATATAAATTTTTAGTCAAATTGTAATAAAGGAATTTGAACCAACTTCGATTTTTTTGGATTTTGATGATTTTGGTTGTTGGAGGAGTTAAATTTGAGTAAATTTAGATGAAATTAACACCTATCTTTTTGGATTTTATATAAATTTTTAGTCAAATTGTAATAAAGGAATTTGAAACCAACTTCGATTTTTTTGGATTTTGATGAATTTTTTTGTTGGAGGAGCAAAATTTGAGTGAATTTAGATGAAATTTACTTCTATTTTTTTTTGATTTCATATAAATTTTTAGTCAAATTGTAATAAAGGAATTTGACCCAACTTCGATTTTTTTCGATTTTGATGAGTTTTTTAGTTGGAGGAGTTAAATCTGAGTTAATTTAGATGAAATTTACTTCTATTTTTTTGATTTCATATAAATTTTTAGTCAAATTGTAATAGAGGAATTTGAACCAACTTCGATTTTTTTGGATTTTGATGATTTTGGTTGTTGGAGTTAAACTTGAGTAAATTTAGATGAAATTAACACCTTTTTTTTGGATTTTATATAAATTTTTAGTCAAATTGTAATAAATGAATTTGAAACCAATTTCGATTTTTTTGGATTTTGATGAATTTCTTTGTTGGAGGAGCTAAATTTGACTGAATTTAGATGAAATTTACTTTCATTTTTCTGGATTTTATATAAATTTTTAGTCAAATTGTAATAAAGTAATTTGAAACCAACTTCGATTTTTTTGGATTTTGATGAATTTTTTTGTTGGAGGAGCAAAATTTGATTGAATTTAGATGAAATTTACTTCTATTTTTTTTTGATTTCATATAAATTTTTAGTCAAATTGTAATAAAGGAATTTGACCCAACTTCGATTTTTTTGGATTTTGATGAGTTTTTTAGTTGGAGGAGTTAAATCTGAGTTAATTTAGATGAAATTTACTTCTATTTTTTTGATTTCATATACATTTTTAGTCAAATTGTAATAGAGGAATTTGAACCAAATTCGATTTTTTTGGATTTTGATGAATTTTTTTGTTGGAGGAGCAAAATTTGAGTGAATTTAGATGAAATTTACTTCTATTTTTTTTTGATTTCATATAAATTTTTAGTCAAATTGTAATAAAGGAATTTGACCCAACTTCGATTTTTTTGGATTTTGATGATTTTGGTTGTTGGAGGAGTTAAATTTGAGTAAATTTAGATGAAATTAACACCTATTTTTTTTTATTTTATATAAATTTTTAGTCAAATTGTAATAAAGGAATTTGAAACCAACTTCGATTTTTTTGGATTTTGATGAATTTTTTTGTTGGAGGAGCAAAATTTGAGTGAATTTAGATGAAATTTACTTCTATTGTTTTTGATTTCATATATATTTTTAGTCAAATTGTAATAAAGGAATTTGAACCAACTTCGATTTTTTTGGATTTTGATGATTTTGGTTGTTGGAGGAGTTAAATTTGAGTAAATTGAGATGAAATTAACACCTATTTTTTTGGATTTTATATAAATTTTTAGTCAAATTGTAATAAAGGAATTTGAACCATCTTCGATTTTTTTGGATTTTGATGAGTTTTTTGTTGGAGGTGTTAAATTTGAGTGAATTTAGATGAAATTTACTTCTATTTTTTTGATTTCATATAAATTTTTAGTCAAATTGTAATAAAGGAATTTGAACCAACTTCGATTTTTTTGGATTTTGATGAGTTTTTTTGTTGGAGGAGTTAAATTTGAGTGAATTTAGATGAAATTTACTTCTATTTTTTTGATTTCATATAAATTTTTAGTCAAATTGTAATAAAGGAATTTGAACCAACTTCGATTTTTTTGGATTTTGATGATTTTGGTTGTTGGAGGAGTTAAATTTGAGTAAATTTAGATGAAATTAACACCTATTTTTTTGGATTTTATATAAATTTTTAGTCAAATTGTAATAAAGTAATTTGAAACCGACTTCGATTTTTTTGGATTTTGATGAGTTTTTTTGTTGGAGGAGCAAAATTTGAGTGAATTTAGATGAAATTTACTACTATTTTTTTTGATTTCATATAAATTTTTAGTCAAATTGTAATAAAGGAATTTGAACCAACTTCGATTTTTTTGGATTTTGATGATTTTGGTTGTTGGAGGAGTTAAATTTGAGTAAATTTAGATGAATTTACTTTCATTTTTTTGGATTTTATATAAATTTTTAGTCAAATTGTAATAAAGGAATTTGAACCATCTTCGATTTTTTTGGATTTTGATGAGTTTTTTTGTTGGAGGAGTTAAATTTGAGTGAATTTAGATGAAATTTACTTCTATTTTTTTGATTTCATATAAATTTTTAGTCAAATTGTAATAAAGGAATTTGAACCAACTTCGATTTTTTTGGATTTTGATGATTTTGGTTGTTGGAGGAGTTAAATTTGAGTAAATTTAGATGAAATTAACACCTATTTTTTTGGATTTTATATAAATTTTTAGTCAAATTGTAATAAAGGAATTTGAAACCAACTTCGATTTTTTTGGATTTTGATGAATTTTTTTGTTGGAGGAGCAAAATTTGAGTGAATTTAGATGAAATTTACTTCTATTTTTTTTTGATTTCATATAAATTTTTAGTCAAATTGTAATAAAGGAATTTGACCCAACTTCGATTTTTTTCGATTTTGATGAGTTTTTTAGTTGAAGGAGTTAAATCTGAGTTAATTTAGATGAAATTTACTTCTATTTTTTTGATTTCATATACATTTTTAGTCAAATTGTAATAGAGGAATTTGAACCAAATTCGATTTTTTTGGATTTTGATGAATTTTTTTGTTGGAGGAGCAAAATTTGAGTGAATTTAGATGAAATTTACTTCTATTTTTTTTTGATTTCATATAAATTTTTAGTCAAATTGTAATAAAGGAATTTGACCCAACTTCGATTTTTTTGGATTTTGATGATTTTGGTTGTTGGAGGAGTTAAATTTGAGTAAATTTAGATGAAATTAACACCTATTTTTTTGGATTTTATATAAATTTTTAGTCAAATTGTAATAAAGGAATTTGAAACCAACTTCGATTTTTTTGGATTTTGATGAATTTTTTTGTTGGAGGAGCAAAATTTGTGTGAATTTAGATGAAATTTACTTCTATTTTTTTTGATTTCATATAAATTTTTAGTCAAATTGTAATAAAGGAATTTGAACCAACTTCGATTTTTTTGGATTTTGATGATTTTGGTTGTTGGAGGAGTTAAATTTGAGTAAATTTAGATGAAATTAACACCTATCTTTTTGGATTTTATATAAATTTTTAGTCAAATTGTAATAAAGGAATTTGAAACCAACTTCGATTTTTTTGGATTTTGATGAATTTTTTTGTTGGAGGAGCAAAATTTGAGTGAATTTAGATGAAATTTACTTCTATTTTTTTTTGATTTCATATAAATTTTTAGTCAAATTGTAATAAAGGAATTTGACCCAACTTCGATTTTTTTCGATTTTGATGAGTTTTTTAGTTGGAGGAGTTAAATCTGAGTTAATTTAGATGAAATTTACTTCTATTTTTTTGATTTCATATAAATTTTTAGTCAAATTGTAATAGAGGAATTTGAACCAACTTCGATTTTTTTGGATTTTGATGATTTTGGTTGTTGGAGTTAAACTTGAGTAAATTTAGATGAAATTAACACCTTTTTTTTGGATTTTATATAAATTTTTAGTCAAATTGTAATAAATGAATTTGAAACCAATTTCGATTTTTTTGGATTTTGATGAATTTCTTTGTTGGAGGAGCTAAATTTGACTGAATTTAGATGAAATTTACTTTCATTTTTCTGGATTTTATATAAATTTTTAGTCAAATTGTAATAAAGTAATTTGAAACCAACTTCGATTTTTTTGGATTTTGATGAATTTTTTTGTTGGAGGAGCAAAATTTGATTGAATTTAGATGAAATTTACTTCTATTTTTTTTTGATTTCATATAAATTTTTAGTCAAATTGTAATAAAGGAATTTGACCCAACTTCGATTTTTTGGGATTTTGATGAGTTTTTTAGTTGGAGGAGTTAAATCTGAGTTAATTTAGATGAAATTTACTTCTATTTTTTTGATTTCATATACATTTTTAGTCAAATTGTAATAGAGGAATTTGAACCAAATTCGATTTTTTTGGATTTTGATGAATTTTTTTGTTTGAGGAGCAAAATTTGAGTGAATTTAGATGAAATTTACTTCTATTTTTTTGATTTCATATAAATTTTTAGTCAAATTGTAATAAAGGAATTTGAACCAACTTCGATTTTTTTGGATTTTGATGAGTTTTTTTGATGGAGGAGTTAAATTTGAGTTAATTTAGATGAAATTTACTTCTATTTTTTTGATTTCATATAAATTTTTAGTCAAATTGTAATAAAGGAATTTGAACCAACTTCGATTTTTTTGGATTTTGATGATTTTGGTTGTTGGAGGAGTTAAATTTGTGTAAATTTAGATGAAATTAACACCTTTTTTCGAATTTATATAAATTTTTAGTCAAATTGTAATAAATGAATTTGAAACCAACTTCGATTTTTTTGGATTTTGATGAATTTTTTGTTGGAGGAGCTAAATTTGAGTGAATTTAGATGAAATTTACTTCTATTTTTTTTTGTTTTCATATAAATTTTTAGTCAAATTGTAATAAAGGAATTTGAACCAACTTCGATTTTTTTGGATTTTGATGATTTTGGTTGTTGGAGGAGTTAAATTTGAGTAAATTTAGATGAAATTAACACCTTTTTTGGATTTTATATAAATTTTTAGTCAAATTGTAATAAATGAATTTGAAACCAACTTCGATTTTTTTGGATTTTGATGAATTTTTTTGTTGGAGGAGCTAAATTTGAGGGAATTTAGATGAAATTTACTTTCATTTTTTTGGATTTTATATAAATTTTTAGTCAAATTGTAATAAAGGAATTTGAACCATCTTCGATTTTTTTTGGATTTTGATGAGTTTTTTTGTTGGAGGTGTTAAATTTGAGTGAATTTAGATTAAATTTACTTCTATTTTTTTGATTTCATATAAATTTTTAGTGAAATTGTAATAAAGGAATTTGAACCAACTTCGATTTTTTTGGATTTTGATGATTTTGGTTGTTGGAGGAGTTAAATTTGTGTTAATTTAGATGAAATTAACACCTTTTTTCGATTTTATATAAATTTTTAGTCAAATTGTAATAAATGAATTTGAAACCAACTTCGATTTTTTTGGATTTTGATGAATTTTTTTGTTGGAGGAGCTAAATTTGAGTGAATTTAGATGAAATTTACTTCTATTTTTTTTGATTTCATATAAATTTTTAGTCAAATTGTAATAAAGGAATTTGACCCAACTTCGATTTTTTTGGATTTTGATGATTTTGGTTGTTGGAGGAGTTAAATTTGAGTAAATTTAGATGAAATTAACACCTTTTTTGGATTTTATATAAATTTTTTGTCAAATTGTAATAAATGAATTTGAAACCAACTTCGATTTTTTTGGATTTTGATGAATTTTTTTGTTGGAGGAGCTAAATTTGAGTGAATTTAGATGAAATTTACTTTCATTTTTTTGGATTTTATATAAATTTTTAGTCAAATTGTAATAAAGGAATTTGAACCATCTTCGATTTTTTTGGATTTTGATGAGTTTTTTGTTGGAGGTGTTAAATTTGAGTGAATTTAGATGAAATTTACTTCTATTTTTTTGATTTCATATAAATTTTTAGTCAAATTGTAATAAAGGAATTTGAACCAACTTCGATTTTTTTGGATTTTGATGATTTTGGTTGTTGGAGGAGTTAAATTTGAGTAAATTTAGATGAAATTAACACCTTTTTTCGATTTTATATAAATTTTTAGTCAAATTGTAATAAATGAATTTGAAACCAACTTCGATTTTTTTGGATTTTGATGAATTTTTTTGTTGGAGGAGCTAAATTTGAGTGAATTTAGATGAAATTTACTTCTATTTTTTTTTGATTTCATATAAATTTTTAGTCAAATTGTAATAAAGGAATTTGAACCATCTTCGATTTTTTTGGATTTTGATGAATTTTTTTGTTGGAGGAGCAAAATTTGAGTGAATTTAGATGAAATTTACTTCTATTTTTTTTTGATTTCATATAAATTTTTAGTCAAATTGTAATAAAGGAATTTGACCCAACTTCGATTTTTTTGGATTTTGATGAGTTTTTTTGTTGGAGGAGTTAAATTTGAGTGAATTTAGATGAAATTTACTTCTATTTTTTTGATTTCATATAAATTTTTAGTCAAATTGTAATAAAGGAATTTGAACCAACTTCGATTTTTTTGGATTTTGATGAGTTTTTTTGTTGGAGGAGTTAAATTTGAGTTAATTTAGATGAAATTTACTTCTATTTTTTTGATTTCATATAAATTTTTAGTCAAATTGTAATAAAGGAATTTGAACCAACTTCGATTTTTTTGGATTTTGATGATTTTGGTTGTTGGAGGAGTTAAATTTGAGTAAATTTAGATGAAATTAACACCTATTTTTTTGGATTTTATATAAATTTTTAGTCAAATTGTAATAAAGTAATTTGAAACCAACTTCGATTTTTTTGGATTTTGATGAATTTTTTTGTTGGAGGAGCAAAATTTGAGTGAATTTAGATGAAATTTACTTCTATTTTTTTTGATTTCATATAAATTTTTAGACAAATTGTAATAAAGGAATTTGAACCAACTTCGATTTTTTTGGATTTTGATGAGTTTTTTTGTTGGAGGAGTTAAATTTGAGTTAATTTAGATGAAATTTACTTCTATTTTTTTGATTTCATATAAATTTTTAGTCAAATTGTAATAAAGGAATTTGAAGCAACTACGATTTTTTTGGATTTTGATGATTTTGGTTGTTGGAGGAGTTAAATTTGAGTAAATTTAGATGAAATTAACACCTTTTTTGGATTTCATATAAATTTTTAGTCAAATTGTAATAAATGAATTTGAAACCAACTTCGATTTTTTTGGATTTTGATGAATTTTTTTGTTGGAGGTGCAAAATTTGAGTGAATTTAGATGAAATTTACTTCTATTTTTTTTTGATTTCATATAAATTTTTAGTCAAATTGTAATAAAGGAATTTGAACCATCTTCGATTTTTTTGGATTTTGATGAATTTTTTTGTTGGAGGAGCAAAATTTGAGTGAATTTAGATGAAATTTACTTCTATTTTTTTTTGATTTCATATAAATTTTTAGTCAAATTGTAATAAAGGAATTTGACCCAACTTCGATTTTTTTGGATTTTGATGAGTTTTTTTGTTGGAGGAGTTAAATTTGAGTGAATTTAGATGAAATTTACTTCTATTTTTTTGATTTCATATAAATTTTTAGTCAAATTGTAATAAAGGAATTTGAACCAACTTCGATTTTTTTGGATTTTGATGAGTTTTTTTGTTGGAGGAGTTAAATTTGAGTTAATTTAGATGAAATTTACTTCTATTTTTTTGATTTCATATAAATTTTTAGTCAAATTGTAATAAAGGAATTTGACCCAACTTCGATTTTTTTCGATTTTGATGAGTTTTTTAGTTGGAGGAGTTAAATCTGAGTTAATTTAGATGAAATTTACTTCTATTTTTTTGATTTCATATAAATTTTTAGTCAAATTGTAATAGAGGAATTTGAACCAACTTCGATTTTTTTGGATTTTGATGAGTTTTTTTGTTGGAGGAGTTAAATTTGAGTTAATTTAGATGAAATTTACTTCTATTTTTTTGATTTCATATAAATTTTTAGTCAAATTGTAATAAAGGAATTTGAACCAACTTCGATTTTTTTGGATTTTGATGATTTTGGTTGTTGGAGGAGTTAAATTTGTGTAAATTTAGATGAAATTAACACCTTTTTTCGAATTTATATAAATTTTTAGTCAAATTGTAATAAATGAATTTGAAACCAACTTCGATTTTTTTGGATTTTGATGAATTTTTTTGTTGGAGGAGCTAAATTTGAGTGAATTTAGATGAAATTTACTTCTATTTTTTTTTGTTTTCATATAAATTTTTAGTCAAATTGTAATAAAGGAATTTGAACCAACTTCGATTTTTTTGGATTTTGATGATTTTGGTTGTTGGAGGAGTTAAATTTGAGTAAATTTAGATGAAATTAACACCTTTTTTGGATTTTATATAAATTTTTAGTCAAATTGTAATAAATGAATTTGAAACCAACTTCGATTTTTTTGGATTTTGATGAATTTTTTTGTTGGAGGAGCTAAATTTGAGGGAATTTAGATGAAATTTACTTTCATTTTTTTGGATTTTATATAAATTTTTAGTCAAATTGTAATAAAGGAATTTGAACCATCTTCGATTTTTTTTGGATTTTGATGAGTTTTTTTGTTGGAGGTGTTAAATTTGAGTGAATTTAGATTAAATTTACTTCTATTTTTTTGATTTCATATAAATTTTTAGTGAAATTGTAATAAAGGAATTTGAACCAACTTCGATTTTTTTGGATTTTGATGATTTTGGTTGTTGGAGGAGTTAAATTTGTGTTAATTTAGATGAAATTAACACCTTTTTTCGATTTTATATAAATTTTTAGTCAAATTGTAATAAATGAATTTGAAACCAACTTCGATTTTTTTGGATTTTGATGAATTTTTTTGTTGGAGGAGCTAAATTTGAGTGAATTTAGATGAAATTTACTTCTATTTTTTTTGATTTCATATAAATTTTTAGTCAAATTGTAATAAAGGAATTTGACCCAACTTCGATTTTTTTGGATTTTGATGATTTTGGTTGTTGGAGGAGTTAAATTTGAGTAAATTTAGATGAAATTAACACCTTTTTTGGATTTTATATAAATTTTTTGTCAAATTGTAATAAATGAATTTGAAACCAACTTCGATTTTTTTGGATTTTGATGAATTTTTTTGTTGGAGGAGCTAAATTTGAGTGAATTTAGATGAAATTTACTTTCATTTTTTTGGATTTTATATAAATTTTTAGTCAAATTGTAATAAAGGAATTTGAACCATCTTCGATTTTTTTGGATTTTGATGAGTTTTTTGTTGGAGGTGTTAAATTTGAGTGAATTTAGATGAAATTTACTTCTATTTTTTTGATTTCATATAAATTTTTAGTCAAATTGTAATAAAGGAATTTGAACCAACTTCGATTTTTTTGGATTTTGATGATTTTGGTTGTTGGAGGAGTTAAATTTGAGTAAATTTAGATGAAATTAACACCTTTTTTCGATTTTATATAAATTTTTAGTCAAATTGTAATAAATGAATTTGAAACCAACTTCGATTTTTTTGGATTTTGATGAATTTTTTTGTTGGAGGAGCTAAATTTGAGTGAATTTAGATGAAATTTACTTCTATTTTTTTTTGATTTCATATAAATTTTTAGTCAAATTGTAATAAAGGAATTTGAACCATCTTCGATTTTTTTGGATTTTGATGAATTTTTTTGTTGGAGGAGCAAAATTTGAGTGAATTTAGATGAAATTTACTTCTATTTTTTTTTGATTTCATATAAATTTTTAGTCAAATTGTAATAAAGGAATTTGACCCAACTTCGATTTTTTTGGATTTTGATGAGTTTTTTTGTTGGAGGAGTTAAATTTGAGTGAATTTAGATGAAATTTACTTCTATTTTTTTGATTTCATATAAATTTTTAGTCAAATTGTAATAAAGGAATTTGAACCAACTTCGATTTTTTTGGATTTTGATGAGTTTTTTTGTTGGAGGAGTTAAATTTGAGTTAATTTAGATGAAATTTACTTCTATTTTTTTGATTTCATATAAATTTTTAGTCAAATTGTAATAAAGGAATTTGAACCAACTTCGATTTTTTTTGGATTTTGATGATTTTGGTTGTTGGAGGAGTTAAATTTGAGTAAATTTAGATGAAATTAACACCTATTTTTTTGGATTTTATATAAATTTTTAGTCAAATTGTAATAAAGTAATTTGAAACCAACTTCGATTTTTTTGGATTTTGATGAATTTTTTTGTTGGAGGAGCAAAATTTGAGTGAATTTAGATGAAATTTACTTCTATTTTTTTTGATTTCATATAAATTTTTAGACAAATTGTAATAAAGGAATTTGAACCAACTTCGATTTTTTTGGATTTTGATGAGTTTTTTTGTTGGAGGAGTTAAATTTGAGTTAATTTAGATGAAATTTACTTCTATTTTTTTGATTTCATATAAATTTTTAGTCAAATTGTAATAAAGGAATTTGAAGCAACTACGATTTTTTTGGATTTTGATGATTTTGGTTGTTGGAGGAGTTAAATTTGAGTAAATTTAGATGAAATTAACACCTTTTTTGGATTTCATATAAATTTTTAGTCAAATTGTAATAAATGAATTTGAAACCAACTTCGATTTTTTTGGATTTTGATGAATTTTTTTGTTGGAGGAGCAAAATTTGAGTGAATTTAGATGAAATTTACTTCTATTTTTTTTTGATTTCATATAAATTTTTAGTCAAATTGTAATAAAGGAATTTGACCCAACTTCGATTTTTTTCGATTTTGATGAGTTTTTTAGTTGGAGGAGTTAAATCTGAGTTAATTTAGATGAAATTTACTTCTATTTTTTTGATTTCATATAAATTTTTAGTCAAATTGTAATAGAGGAATTTGAACCAACTTCGATTTTTTTGGATTTTGATGATTTTGGTTGTTGGAGTTAAACTTGAGTAAATTTAGATGAAATTAACACCTGTTTTTTGGATTTTATATAAATTTTTAGTCAAATTGTAATAAATGAATTTGAAACCAAATTCGATTTTTTTGGATTTTGATGAATTTTTTTGTTGGAGGAGCAAAATTTGAGTGAATTTAGATGAAATTTACTTCTATTTTTTTTTGATTTCATATAAATTTTTAGTCAAATTGTAATAAAGGAATTTGACCCAACTTCGATTTTTTTGGATTTTGATGATTTTGGTTGTTGGAGGAGTTAAATTTGAGTAAATTTAGATGAAATTAACACCTATTTTTTTTGATTTTATATAAATTTTTAGTCAAATTGTAATAAAGGAATTTGAAACCAACTTCGATTTTTTTGGATTTTGATGAATTTTTTTGTTGGAGGAGCAAAATTTGAGTGAATTTAGATGAAATTTACTTCTATTGTTTTTGATTTCATATATATTTTTAGTCAAATTGTAATAAAGGAATTTGAACCAACTTCGATTTTTTTGGATTTTGATGATTTTGGTTGTTGGAGGAGTTAAATTTGAGTAAATTGAGATGAAATTAACACCTATTTTTTTGGATTTTATATAAATTTTTAGTCAAATTGTAATAAAGGAATTTGAAACCAACTTCGATTTTTTTGGATTTTGATGAATTTTTTTGTTGGAGGAGCAAAATTTGAGTGAATTTAGATGAAATTTACTTCTATTTTTTTTTGATTTCATATAAATTTTTAGTCAAATTGTAATAAAGGAATTTGACCCAACTTCGATTTTTTTGGATTTTGATGATTTTGGTTGTTGGAGGAGTTAAATTTGAGTAAATTTAGATGAAATTAACACCTTTTTTGGATTTTATATAAATTTTTAGTCAAATTGTAATAAATGAATTTGAAACCAACTTCGATTTTTTTGGATTTTGATGAATTTTTTTGTTGGAGGAGCTAAATTTGAGTGAATTTAGATGAAATTTACTTTCATTTTTTTGGATTTTATATAAATTTTTAGTCAAATTGTAATAAAGGAATTTGAACCATCTTCGATTTTTTTGGATTTTGATGAGTTTTTTGTTGGAGGTGTTAAAATTTGAGTGAATTTAGATGAAATTTACTTCTATTTTTTTGATTTCATATAAATATTTAGTCAAATTGTAATAAAGGAATTTGAACCAACTTCGATTTTTTTGGATTTTGATGAGTTTTTTTGTTGGAGGAGTTAAATTTGAGTGAATTTAGATGAAATTTACTTCTATTTTTTTGATTTCATATAAATTTTTAGTCAAATTGTAATAAAGGAATTTGAAACCAACTTCGATTTTTTTGGATTTTGATGAGTTTTTTTGTTGGAGGAGTTAAATTTGAGTGAATTTAGATGAAATTTACTTCTATTTTTTTTTGATTTCATATAAATTTTTAGTCAAATTGTAATAAAGGAATTTGAACCAACTTCGATTTTTTTGGATTTTGATGAATTTGGTTGTTGGAGGAGTTAAATTTGAGTAAATTTAGATGAAATTAACACCTATTTTTTTGGATTTTATATAAATTTTTAGTCAAATTGTAATAAAGGAATTTGAAACCAACTTCGATTTTTTTGGATTTTGATGAATTTTTTTGTTGGAGGAGCAAAATTTGAGTGAATTTAGATGAAATTTACTTCTATTTTTTTTTGATTTCATATAAATTTTTAGTCAAATTGTAATAAAGGAATTTGACCCAACTTCGATTTTTTTCGATTTTGATGAGTTTTTTAGTTGGAGGAGTTAAATCTGAGTTAATTTAGATGAAATTTACTTCTATTTTTTTGATTTCATATAAATTTTTAGTCAAATTGTAATAGAGGAATTTGAACCAACTTCGATTTTTTGGATTTTGATGATTTTGGTTGTTGGAGGAGTTAAACTTGAGTAAATTTAGATGAAATTAACACCTTTTTTTTGGATTTTATATAAATTTTTAGTCAAATTGTAATAAATGAATTTGAAACCAATTTCGATTTTTTTGGATTTTGATGAATTTTTATGTTGGAGGAGCTAAATTTGACTGAATTTAGATGAAATTTACTTTCATTTTTCTGGATTTTATATAAATTTTTAGTCAAATTGTAATAAAGTAATTTGAAACCAACTTCGATTTTTTTGGATTTTGATGAATTTTTTTGTTGGAGGAGCTAAATTTGAGTGAATTTAGATGAAATTTACTTTCATTTTTTTGGATTTTATATAAATTTTTAGTCAAATTGTAATAAAGGAATTTGAACCAACTTCGATTTTTTTCGATTTTGATGAGTTTTTTTGTTGGAGGAGTTAAATTTGAGTGAATTTAGATGAAATTAACACCTATTTCTTTGGATTTTATATAAATTTTTAGTCAAATTGTAATAAAGGAATTTGACCCAACTTCGATTTTTTTGGATTTTGATGAGTTTTTTAGTTGGAGGAGTTAAATCTGAGTTAATTTAGATGAAATTTACTTCTATTTTTTTGATTTCATATACATTTTTAGTCAAATTGTAATAGAGGAATTTGAACCAATTCGATTTTTTTGGATTTTGATGAATTTTTTTGTTGGAGGAGCAAAATTTGAGTGAATTTAGATGAAATTTACTTCTATTTTTTTTTGATTTCATATAAATTTTTAGTCAAATTGTAATAAAGGAATTTGACCCAACTTCGATTTTTTTCGATTTTGATGAGTTTTTTAGTTGGAGGAGTTAAATCTGAGTTAATTTAGATGAAATTTACTTCTATTTTTTTGATTTCATATAAATTTTTAGTCAAATTGTAATAGAGGAATTTGAACCAACTTCGATTTTTTTGGATTTTGATGATTTTGGTTGTTGGAGTTAAACTTGAGTAAATTTAGATGAAATTAACACCTTTTTTTTGGATTTTATATAAATTTTTAGTCAAATTGTAATAAATGAATTTGAAACCAATTTCGATTTTTTTGGATTTTGATGAATTTCTTTGTTGGAGGAGCTAAATTTGACTGAATTTAGATGAAATTTACTTTCATTTTTCTGGATTTTATATAAATTTTTAGTCAAATTGTAATAAAGTAATTTGAAACCAACTTCGATTTTTTTGGATTTTGATGAATTTTTTTGTTGGAGGAGCAAAATTTGATTGAATTTAGATGAAATTTACTTCTATTTTTTTTTGATTTCATATAAATTTTTAGTCAAATTGTAATAAAGGAATTTGACCCAACTTCGATTTTTTTGGATTTTGATGAGTTTTTTAGTTGGAGGAGTTAAATCTGAGTTAATTTAGATGAAATTTACTTCTATTTTTTTGATTTCATATACATTTTTAGTCAAATTGTAATAGAGGAATTTGAACCAAATTCGATTTTTTTGGATCTTGATGAATTTTTTTGTTGGAGGAGCAAAATTTGAGTGAATTTAGATGAAATTTACTTCTATTTTTTTTTGATTTCATATAAATTTTTAGTCAAATTGTAATAAAGGAATTTGACCCAACTTCGATTTTTTTGGATTTTGATGATTTTGGTTGTTGGAGGAGTTAAATTTGAGTAAATTTAGATGAAATTAACACCTATTTTTTTTGATTTTATATAAATTTTTAGTCAAATTGTAATAAAGGAATTTGAAACCAACTTCGATTTTTTTGGATTTTGATGAATTTTTTTGTTGGAGGAGCAAAATTTGAGTGAATTTAGATGAAATTTACTTCTATTGTTTTTGATTTCATATATATTTTTAGTCAAATTGTAATAAAGGAATTTGAACCAACTTCGATTTTTTTGGATTTTGATGATTTTGGTTGTTGGAGGAGTTAAATTTGAGTAAATTGAGATGAAATTAACACCTATTTTTTTGGATTTTATATAAATTTTTAGTCAAATTGTAATAAAGGAATTTGAAACCAACTTCGATTTTTTTGGATTTTGATGAATTTTTTTGTTGGAGGAGCAAAATTTGAGTGAATTTAGATGAAATTTACTTCTATTTTTTTTTGATTTCATATAAATTTTTAGTCAAATTGTAATAAAGGAATTTGACCCAACTTCGATTTTTTTTGGATTTTGATGATTTTGGTTGTTGGAGGAGTTAAATTTGAGTAAATTTAGATGAAATTAACACCTTTTTTGGATTTTATATAAATTTTTAGTCAAATTGTAATAAATGAATTTGAAACCAACTTCGATTTTTTTGGATTTTGATGAATTTTTTTGTTGGAGGAGCTAAATTTGAGTGAATTTAGATGAAATTTACTTTCATTTTTTTGGATTTTATATAAATTTTTAGTCAAATTGTAATAAAGGAATTTGAACCATCTTCGATTTTTTTGGATTTTGATGAGTTTTTTGTTGGAGGTGTTAAAATTTGAGTGAATTTAGATGAAATTTACTTCTATTTTTTTGATTTCATATAAATTTTTAGTCAAATTGTAATAAAGGAATTTGAACCAACTTCGATTTTTTTGGATTTTGATGAGTTTTTTTGTTGGAGGAGTTAAATTTGAGTGAATTTAGATGAAATTTACTTCTATTTTTTTGATTTCATATAAATTTTTAGTCAAATTGTAATAAAGGAATTTGAAACCAACTTCGATTTTTTTGGATTTTGATGAGTTTTTTTGTTGGAGGAATTAAATTTGAGTGAATTTAGATGAAATTTACTTCTATTTTTTTTTGATTTCATATAAATTTTTAGTCAAATTGTAATAAAGGAATTTGACCCAACTTCGATTTTTTTGGATTTTGATGATTTTGGTTGTTGGAGGAGTTAAATTTGAGTAAATTTAGATGAAATTAACACCTTTTTTGGATTTTATATAAATTTTTAGTCAAATTGTAATAAATGAATTTGAAACCAACTTCGATTTTTTTGGATTTTGATGAATTTTTTTGTTGGAGGAGCTAAATTTGAGTGAATTTAGATGAAATTTACTTTCATTTTTTTGGATTTTATATAAATTTTTAGTCAAATTGTAATAAAGGAATTTGAACCATCTTCGATTTTTTTGGATTTTGATGAGTTTTTTGTTGGAGGTGTTAAAATTTGAGTGAATTTAGATGAAATTTACTTCTATTTTTTTGATTTCATATAAATTTTTAGTCAAATTGTAATAAAGGAATTTGAACCAACTTCGATTTTTTTGGATTTTGATGAGTTTTTTTGTTGGAGGAGTTAAATTTGAGTGAATTTAGATGAAATTTACTTCTATTTTTTTGATTTCATATAAATTTTTAGTCAAATTGTAATAAAGGAATTTGAAACCAACTTCGATTTTTTTGGATTTTGATGAGTTTTTTTGTTGGAGGAGTTAAATTTGAGTGAATTTAGATGAAATTTACTTCTATTTTTTTTTGATTTCATATAAATTTTTAGTCAAATTGTAATAAAGGAATTTGAACCAACTTCGATTTTTTTGGATTTTGATGATTTTGGTTGTTGGAGGAGTTAAATTTGAGTAAATTTAGATGAAATTAACACCTATTTTTTTGGATTTTATATAAATTTTTAGTCAAATTGTAATAAAGGAATTTGAAACCAACTTCGATTTTTTTGGATTTTGATGAATTTTTTTGTTGGAGGAGCAAAATTTGAGTGAATTTAGATGAAATTTACTTCTATTTTTTTTTGATTTCATATAAATTTTTAGTCAAATTGTAATAAAGGAATTTGACCCAACTTCGATTTTTTTGGATTTTGATGAGTTTTTTAGTTGGAGGAGTTAAATCTGAGTTAATTTAGATGAAATTTACTTCTATTTTTTTGATTTCATATACATTTTTAGTCAAATTGTAATAGAGGAATTTGAACCAAATTCGATTTTTTTGGATTTTGATGAATTTTTTTGTTTGAGGAGCAAAATTTGAGTGAATTTAGATGAAATTTACTTCTATTTTTTTTTGATTTCATATAAATTTTTAGTCAAATTGTAATAAAGGAATTTGAACCAACTTCGATTTTTTTGGATTTTGATGATTTTGGTTGTTGGAGGAGTTAAATTTGTGTAAATTTAGATGAAATTAACACCTTTTTTCGAATTTATATAAATTTTTAGTCAAATTGTAATAAATGAATTTGAAACCAACTTCGATTTTTTTGGATTTTGATGAATTTTTTTGTTGGAGGAGCTAAATTTGAGTGAATTTAGATGAAATTTACTTCTATTTTTTTTTGATTTCATATAAATTTTTAGTCAAATTGTAATAAAGGAATTTGAACCAACTTCGATTTTTTTGGATTTTGATGATTTTGGTTGTTGGAGGAGTTAAATTTGAGTAAATTTAGATGAAATTAACACCTTTTTTGGATTTTATATAAATTTTTAGTCAAATTGTAATAAATGAATTTGAAACCAACTTCGATTTTTTTGGATTTTGATGAATTTTTTTGTTGGAGGAGCTAAATTTGAGTGAATTTAGATGAAATTTACTTTCATTTTTTTGGATTTTATATAAATTTTTAGTCAAATTGTAATAAAGGAATTTGAACCATCTTCGATTTTTTTTGGATTTTGATGAGTTTTTTTGTTGGAGGTGTTAAATTTGAGTGAATTTAGATTAAATTTACTTCTATTTTTTTGATTTCATATAAATTTTTAGTGAAATTGTAATAAAGGAATTTGAACCAACTTCGATTTTTTTGGATTTTGATGATTTTGGTTGTTGGAGGAGTTAAATTTGTGTTAATTTAGATGAAATTAACACCTTTTTTCGATTTTATATAAATTTTTAGTCAAATTGTAATAAATGAATTTGAAACCAACTTCGATTTTTTTGGATTTTGATGAATTTTTTTGTTGGAGGAGCTAAATTTGAGTGAATTTAGATGAAATTTACTTCTATTTTTTTTGATTTCATATAAATTTTTAGTCAAATTGTAATAAAGGAATTTGAACCATCTTCGATTTTTTTGGATTTTGATGAATTTTTTTGTTGGAGGAGCAAAATTTGAGTGAATTTAGATGAAATTTACTTCTATTTTTTTTTGATTTCATATAAATTTTTAGTCAAATTGTAATAAAGGAATTTGACCCAACTTCGATTTTTTTCGATTTTGATGAGTTTTTTAGTTGGAGGAGTTAAATCTGAGTTAATTTAGATGAAATTTACTTCTATTTTTTTGATTTCATATAAATTTTTAGTCAAATTGTAATAGAGGAATTTGAACCAACTTCGATTTTTTTGGATTTTGATGATTTTGGTTGTTGGAGGAGTTAAATTTGAGTAAATTTAGATGAAATTAACACCTTTTTTGGATTTTATATAAATTTTTAGTCAAATTGTAATAAATGAATTTGAAACCAACTTCGATTTTTTTGGATTTTAATGAATTTTTTTGTTGGAGGAGCTAAATTTGAGTGAATTTAGATGAAATTTACTTTCATTTTTTTGGATTTTATATAAATTTTTAGTCAAATTGTAATAAAGGAATTTGAACCATCTTCGATTTATTTGGATTTTGATGAGTTTTTTTGTTGGAGGTGTTAAATTTGAGTGAATTTAGATGAAATTTACTTCTATTTTTTTGATTTCATATAAATTTTTAGTCAAATTGTAATAAAGGAATTTGAACCAACTTCGATTTTTTTGGATTTTGATGATTTTGGTTGTTGGAGGAGTTAAATTTGAGTAAATTTAGATGAAATTAACACCTTTTTTCGATTTTATATAAATTTTTAGTCAAATTGCAATAAATGAATTTGAAACCAACTTCGATTTTTTTGGATTTTGATGAATTTTTTTGTTGGAGGAGCTAAATTTGAGTGAATTTAGATGAAATTTACTTCTATTTTTTTTTGATTTCATATAAATTTTTAGTCAAATTGTAATAAAGGAATTTGAACCATCTTCGATTTTTTTGGATTTTGATGAGTTTTTTTGTTGGAGGAGTTAAATTTGAGTGAATTTAGATGAAATTTACTTCTATTTTTTTGATTTCATAGAAATTTTTAGTCAAATTGTAATAAAGGAATTTGAACCAACTTCGATTTTTTTGGATTTTGATGATTTTGGTTGTTGGAGGAGTTCAATTTGAGTAAATTTAGATGAAATTAACACCTATTTTTTTTGATTTCATATAAATTTTTAGTCAAATTGTAATAAAGGAATTTGAACCATCTTCGATTTTTTTGGATTTTGATGAATTTTTTTGTTGGAGGAGCAAAATTTGAGTGAATTTAGATGAAATTTACTTCTATTTTTTTTTGATTTCATATAAATTTTTAGTCAAATTGTAATAAAGGAATTTGACCCAACTTCGATTTTTTTCGATTTTGATGAGTTTTTTAGTTGGAGGAGTTAAATCTGAGTTAATTTAGATGAAATTTACTTCTATTTTTTTGATTTCATATAAATTTTTAGTCAAATTGTAATAAAGGAATTTGAACCATCTTCGATTTTTTTGGATTTTGATGAATTTTTTTGTTGGAGGAGCAAAATTTGAGTGAATTTAGATGAAATTTACTTCTATTTTTTTTTGATTTCATATAAATTTTTAGTCAAATTGTAATAAAGGAATTTGACCCAACTTCGATTTTTTTGGATTTTGATGAGTTTTTTTGTTGGAGGAGTTAAATTTGAGTGAATTTAGATGAAATTTACTTCTATTTTTTTGATTTCATATAAATTTTTAGTCAAATTGTAATAAAGGAATTTGAACCAACTTCGATTTTTTTGGATTTTGATGAGTTTTTTTGTTGGAGGAGTTAAATTTGAGTTAATTTAGATGAAATTTACTTCTATTTTTTTGATTTCATATAAATTTTTAGTCAAATTGTAATAAAGGAATTTGAACCAACTTCGATTTTTTTGGATTTTGATGATTTTGGTTGTTGGAGGAGTTAAATTTGAGTAAATTTAGATGAAATTAACACCTATTTTTTTGGATTTTATATAAATTTTTAGTCAAATTGTAATAAAGTAATTTGAAACCAACTTCGATTTTTTTGGATTTTGATGAATTTTTTTGTTGGAGGAGCAAAATTTGAGTGAATTTAGATGAAATTTACTTCTATTTTTTTTGATTTCATATAAATTTTTAGACAAATTGTAATAAAGGAATTTGAACCAACTTCGATTTTTTTGGATTTTGATGAGTTTTTTTGTTGGAGGAGTTAAATTTGAGTTAATTTAGATGAAATTTACTTCTATTTTTTTGATTTCATATAAATTTTTAGTCAAATTGTAATAAAGGAATTTGAACCAACTACGATTTTTTTGGATTTTGATGATTTTGGTTGTTGGAGGAGTTAAATTTGAGTAAATTTAGATGAAATTAACACCTTTTTTGGATTTCATATAAATTTTTAGTCAAATTGTAATAAAGGAATTTGACCCAACTTCGATTTTTTTGGATTTTGATGAGTTTTTTTGTTGGAGGAGTAAAATTTGAGTGAATTTAGATGAAATTTACTTCTATTTTTTTGATTTCATATAAATTTTTAGTCAAATTGTAATAAAGGAATTTGAACCAACTTCGATTTTTTTGGATTTTGATGAGTTTTTTTGTTGGAGGAGTTAAATTTGAGTTAATTTAGATGAAATTTACTTCTATTTTTTTGATTTCATATAAATTTTTAGTCAAATTGTAATAAAGGAATTTGAACCAACTTCGATTTTTTTGGATTTTGATGATTTTGGTTGTTGGAGGAGTTAAATTTGTGTAAATTTAGATGAAATTAACACCTTTTTTCGAATTTATATAAATTTTTAGTCAAATTGTAATAAATGAATTTGAAACCAACTTCGATTTTTTTGGATTTTGATGAATTTTTTTGTTGGAGGAGCTAAATTTGAGTGAATTTAGATGAAATTTACTTCTATTTTTTTTTGATTTCATATAAATTTTTAGTCAAATTGTAATAAAGGAATTTGAACCAACTTCGATTTTTTTGGATTTTGATGATTTTGGTTGTTGGAGGAGTTAAATTTGAGTAAATTTAGATGAAATTAACACCTTTTTTGGATTTTATATAAATTTTTAGTCAAATTGTAATAAATGAATTTGAAACCAACTTCGATTTTTTTGGATTTTGATGAATTTTTTTGTTGGAGGAGCTAAATTTGAGTGAATTTAGATGAAATTTACTTTCATTTTTTTGGATTTTATATAAATTTTTAGTCAAATTGTAATAAAGGAATTTGAACCAACTTCGATTTTTTTGGATTTTGATGAATTTTTTTGTTGGAGGAGCTAAATTTGAGTGAATTTAGATGAAATTTACTTCTATTTTTTTTTGATTTCATATAAATTTTTAGTCAAATTGTAATAAAGGAATTTGAACCATCTTCGATTTTTTTGGATTTTGATGAATTTTTTTGTTGGAGGAGCAAAATTTGAGTGAATTTAGATGAAATTTACTTCTATTTTTTTTTGATTTCATATAAATTTTTAGTCAAATTGTAATAAAGGAATTTGAACCAACTTCGATTTTTTTGGATTTTGATGATTTTGGTTGTTGGAGGAGTTAAATTTGAGTAAATTTAGATGAAATTAACACCTATTTTTTTGGATTTTATATAAATTTTTAGTCAAATTGTAATAAAGTAATTTGAAACCAACTTCGATTTTTTTGGATTTTGATGAATTTTTTTGTTGGAGGAGCAAAATTTGAGTGAATTTAGATGAAATTTACTTCTATTTTTTTTGATTTCATATAAATTTTTAGACAAATTGTAATAAAGGAATTTGATCCAACTTCGATTTTTTTGGATTTTGATGAGTTTTTTTGTTGGAGGAGTTAAATTTGAGTTAATTTAGATGAAATTTACTTCTATTTTTTTGATTTCATATAAATTTTTAGTCAAATTGTAATAAAGGAATTTGAACCAACTACGATTTTTTTGGATTTTGATGATTTTGGTTGTTGGAGGAGTTAAATTTGAGTAAATTTAGATGAAATTAACACCTTTTTAGGATTTCATATAAATTTTTAGTCAAATTGTAATAAAGGAATTTGACCCAACTTCGATTTTTTTGGATTTTGATGAGTTTTTTTGTTGGAGGAGTAAAATTTGAGTGAATTTAGATGAAATTTACTTCTATTTTTTTGATTTCATATAAATTTTTAGTCAAATTGTAATAAAGGAATTTGAACCAACTTCGATTTTTTTGGATTTTGATGAGTTTTTTTGTTGGAGGAGTTAAATTTGAGTTAATTTAGATGAAATTTACTTCTATTTTTTTGATTTCATATAAATTTTTAGTCAAATTGTAATAAAGGAATTTGAACCAACTTCGATTTTTTTGGATTTTGATGATTTTGGTTGTTGGAGGAGTTAAATTTGTGTAAATTTAGATGAAATTAACACCTTTTTTCGAATTTATATAAATTTTTAGTCAAATTGTAATAAATGAATTTGAAACCAACTTCGATTTTTTTGGATTTTGATGAATTTTTTTGTTGGAGGAGCTAAATTTGAGTGAATTTAGATGAAATTTACTTCTATTTTTTTTTGATTTCATATAAATTTTTAGTCAAATTGTAATAAAGGAATTTGAACCAACTTCGATTTTTTTGGATTTTGATGATTTTGGTTGTTGGAGGAGTTAAATTTGAGTAAATTTAGATGAAATTAACACCTTTTTTGGATTTTATATAAATTTTTAGTCAAATTGTAATAAATGAATTTGAAACCAACTTCGATTTTTTTGGATTTTGATGAATTTTTTTGTTGGAGGAGCTAAATTTGAGTGAATTTAGATGAAATTTACTTTCATTTTTTTGGATTTTATATAAATTTTTAGTCAAATTGTAATAAAGGAATTTGAACCATCTTCGATTTTTTTTGGATTTTGATGAGTTTTTTTGTTGGAGGTGTTAAATTTGAGTGAATTTAGATTAAATTTACTTCTATTTTTTTGATTTCATATAAATTTTTAGTGAAATTGTAATAAAGGAATTTGAACCAACTTCGATTTTTTTGGATTTTGATGATTTTGGTTGTTGGAGGAGTTAAATTTGTGTTAATTTAGATGAAATTAACACCTTTTTTCGATTTTATATAAATTTTTAGTCAAATTGTAATAAATGAATTTGAAACCAACTTCGATTTTTTTGGATTTTGATGAATTTTTTTGTTGGAGGAGCTAAATTTGAGTGAATTTAGATGAAATTTACTTCTATTTTTTTTGATTTCATATAAATTTTTAGTCAAATTGTAATAAAGGAATTTGAACCATCTTCGATTTTTTTGGATTTTGATGAATTTTTTTGTTGGAGGAGCAAAATTTGAGTGAATTTAGATGAAATTTACTTCTATTTTTTTTTGATTTCATATAAATTTTTAGTCAAATTGTAATAAAGGAATTTGACCCAACTTCGATTTTTTTCGATTTTGATGAGTTTTTTAGTTGGAGGAGTTAAATCTGAGTTAATTTAGATGAAATTTACTTCTATTTTTTTGATTTCATATAAATTTTTAGTCAAATTGTAATAGAGGAATTTGAACCAACTTCGATTTTTTTGGATTTTGATGATTTTGGTTGTTGGAGGAGTTAAATTTGAGTAAATTTAGATGAAATTAACACCTTTTTTGGATTTTATATAAATTTTTAGTCAAATTGTAATAAATGAATTTGAAACCAACTTCGATTTTTTTGGATTTTAATGAATTTTTTTGTTGGAGGAGCTAAATTTGAGTGAATTTAGATGAAATTTACTTTCATTTTTTTGGATTTTATATAAATTTTTAGTCAAATTGTAATAAAGGAATTTGAACCATCTTCGATTTATTTGGATTTTGATGAGTTTTTTTGTTGGAGGTGTTAAATTTGAGTGAATTTAGATGAAATTTACTTCTATTTTTTTGATTTCATATAAATTTTTAGTCAAATTGTAATAAAGGAATTTGAACCAACTTCGATTTTTTTGGATTTTGATGATTTTGGTTGTTGGAGGAGTTAAATTTGAGTAAATTTAGATGAAATTAACACCTTTTTTCGATTTTATATAAATTTTTAGTCAAATTGCAATAAATGAATTTGAAACCAACTTCGATTTTTTTGGATTTTGATGAATTTTTTTGTTGGAGGAGCTAAATTTGAGTGAATTTAGATGAAATTTACTTCTATTTTTTTTTGATTTCATATAAATTTTTAGTCAAATTGTAATAAAGGAATTTGAACCATCTTCGATTTTTTTGGATTTTGATGAGTTTTTTTGTTGGAGGAGTTAAATTTGAGTGAATTTAGATGAAATTTACTTCTATTTTTTTGATTTCATAGAAATTTTTAGTCAAATTGTAATAAAGGAATTTGAACCAACTTCGATTTTTTTGGATTTTGATGATTTTGGTTGTTGGAGGAGTTCAATTTGAGTAAATTTAGATGAAATTAACACCTATTTTTTTTGATTTCATATAAATTTTTAGTCAAATTGTAATAAAGGAATTTGAACCATCTTCGATTTTTTTGGATTTTGATGAATTTTTTTGTTGGAGGAGCAAAATTTGAGTGAATTTAGATGAAATTTACTTCTATTTTTTTTTGATTTCATATAAATTTTTAGTCAAATTGTAATAAAGGAATTTGACCCAACTTCGATTTTTTTCGATTTTGATGAGTTTTTTAGTTGGAGGAGTTAAATCTGAGTTAATTTAGATGAAATTTACTTCTATTTTTTTGATTTCATATAAATTTTTAGTCAAATTGTAATAAAGGAATTTGAACCATCTTCGATTTTTTTGGATTTTGATGAATTTTTTTGTTGGAGGAGCAAAATTTGAGTGAATTTAGATGAAATTTACTTCTATTTTTTTTTGATTTCATATAAATTTTTAGTCAAATTGTAATAAAGGAATTTGACCCAACTTCGATTTTTTTGGATTTTGATGAGTTTTTTTGTTGGAGGAGTTAAATTTGAGTGAATTTAGATGAAATTTACTTCTATTTTTTTGATTTCATATAAATTTTTAGTCAAATTGTAATAAAGGAATTTGAACCAACTTCGATTTTTTTGGATTTTGATGAGTTTTTTTGTTGGAGGAGTTAAATTTGAGTTAATTTAGATGAAATTTACTTCTATTTTTTTGATTTCATATAAATTTTTAGTCAAATTGTAATAAAGGAATTTGAACCAACTTCGATTTTTTTGGATTTTGATGATTTTGGTTGTTGGAGGAGTTAAATTTGAGTAAATTTAGATGAAATTAACACCTATTTTTTTGGATTTTATATAAATTTTTAGTCAAATTGTAATAAAGTAATTTGAAACCAACTTCGATTTTTTTGGATTTTGATGAATTTTTTTGTTGGAGGAGCAAAATTTGAGTGAATTTAGATGAAATTTACTTCTATTTTTTTTGATTTCATATAAATTTTTAGACAAATTGTAATAAAGGAATTTGAACCAACTTCGATTTTTTTGGATTTTGATGAGTTTTTTTGTTGGAGGAGTTAAATTTGAGTTTATTTAGATGAAATTTACTTCTATTTTTTTGATTTCATATAAATTTTTAGTCAAATTGTAATAAAGGAATTTGAACCAACTACGATTTTTTTGGATTTTGATGATTTTGGTTGTTGGAGGAGTTAAATTTGAGTAAATTTAGATGAAATTAACACCTTTTTTGGATTTCATATAAATTTTTAGTCAAATTGTAATAAAGGAATTTGACCCAACTTCGATTTTTTTGGATTTTGATGAGTTTTTTTGTTGGAGGAGTAAAATTTGAGTGAATTTAGATGAAATTTACTTCTATTTTTTTGATTTCATATAAATTTTTAGTCAAATTGTAATAAAGGAATTTGAACCAACTTCGATTTTTTTGGATTTTGATGAGTTTTTTTGTTGGAGGAGTTAAATTTGAGTTAATTTAGATGAAATTTACTTCTATTTTTTTGATTTCATATAAATTTTTAGTCAAATTGTAATAAAGGAATTTGAACCAACTTCGATTTTTTTGGATTTTGATGATTTTGGTTGTTGGAGGAGTTAAATTTGTGTAAATTTAGATGAAATTAACACCTTTTTTCGAATTTATATAAATTTTTAGTCAAATTGTAATAAATGAATTTGAAACCAACTTCGATTTTTTTGGATTTTGATGAATTTTTTTGTTGGAGGAGCTAAATTTGAGTGAATTTAGATGAAATTTACTTCTATTTTTTTTTGATTTCATATAAATTTTTAGTCAAATTGTAATAAAGGAATTTGAACCAACTTCGATTTTTTTGGATTTTGATGAATTTTTTTGTTGGAGGAGCTAAATTTGAGTGAATTTAGATGAAATTTACTTTCATTTTTTTGGATTTTATATAAATTTTTAGTCAAATTGTAATAAAGGAATTTGAACCAACTTCGATTTTTTTGGATTTTGATGAATTTTTTTGTTGGAGGAGCTAAATTTGAGTGAATTTAGATGAAATTTACTTCTATTTTTTTTTGATTTCATATAAATTTTTAGTCAAATTGTAATAAAGGAATTTGAACCATCTTCGATTTTTTTGGATTTTGATGAATTTTTTTGTTGGAGGAGCAAAATTTGAGTGAATTTAGATGAAATTTACTTCTATTTTTTTTTGATTTCATATAAATTTTTAGTCAAATTGTAATAAAGGAATTTGAACCAACTTCGATTTTTTTGGATTTTGATGATTTTGGTTGTTGGAGGAGTTAAATTTGAGTAAATTTAGATGAAATTAACACCTATTTTTTTGGATTTTATATAAATTTTTAGTCAAATTGTAATAAAGTAATTTGAAACCAACTTCGATTTTTTTGGATTTTGATGAATTTTTTTGTTGGAGGAGCAAAATTTGAGTGAATTTAGATGAAATTTACTTCTATTTTTTTTGATTTCATATAAATTTTTAGACAAATTGTAATAAAGGAATTTGATCCAACTTCGATTTTTTTGGATTTTGATGAGTTTTTTTGTTGGAGGAGTTAAATTTGAGTTAATTTAGATGAAATTTACTTCTATTTTTTTGATTTCATATAAATTTTTAGTCAAATTGTAATAAAGGAATTTGAACCAACTACGATTTTTTTGGATTTTGATGATTTTGGTTGTTGGAGGAGTTAAATTTGAGTAAATTTAGATGAAATTAACACCTTTTTAGGATTTCATATAAATTTTTAGTCAAATTGTAATAAAGGAATTTGACCCAACTTCGATTTTTTTGGATTTTGATGAGTTTTTTTGTTGGAGGAGTAAAATTTGAGTGAATTTAGATGAAATTTACTTCTATTTTTTTGATTTCATATAAATTTTTAGTCAAATTGTAATAAAGGAATTTGAACCAACTTCGATTTTTTTGGATTTTGATGAGTTTTTTTGTTGGAGGAGTTAAATTTGAGTTAATTTAGATGAAATTTACTTCTATTTTTTTGATTTCATATAAATTTTTAGTCAAATTGTAATAAAGGAATTTGAACCAACTTCGATTTTTTTGGATTTTGATGATTTTGGTTGTTGGAGGAGTTAAATTTGTGTAAATTTAGATGAAATTAACACCTTTTTTCGAATTTATATAAATTTTTAGTCAAATTGTAATAAATGAATTTGAAACCAACTTCGATTTTTTTGGATTTTGATGAATTTTTTTGTTGGAGGAGCTAAATTTGAGTGAATTTAGATGAAATTTACTTCTATTTTTTTTTGATTTCATATAAATTTTTAGTCAAATTGTAATAAAGGAATTTGAACCAACTTCGATTTTTTTGGATTTTGATGATTTTGGTTGTTGGAGGAGTTAAATTTGAGTAAATTTAGATGAAATTAACACCTTTTTTGGATTTTATATAAATTTTTAGTCAAATTGTAATAAATGAATTTGAAACCAACTTCGATTTTTTTGGATTTTGATGAATTTTTTTGTTGGAGGAGCTAAATTTGAGTGAATTTAGATGAAATTTACTTTCATTTTTTTGGATTTTATATAAATTTTTAGTCAAATTGTAATAAAGGAATTTGAACCATCTTCGATTTTTTTTGGATTTTGATGAGTTTTTTTGTTGGAGGTGTTAAATTTGAGTGAATTTAGATTAAATTTACTTCTATTTTTTTGATTTCATATAAATTTTTAGTGAAATTGTAATAAAGGAATTTGAACCAACTTCGATTTTTTTGGATTTTGATGATTTTGGTTGTTGGAGGAGTTAAATTTGTGTTAATTTAGATGAAATTAACACCTTTTTTCGATTTTATATAAATTTTTAGTCAAATTGTAATAAATGAATTTGAAACCAACTTCGATTTTTTTGGATTTTGATGAATTTTTTTGTTGGAGGAGCTAAATTTGAGTGAATTTAGATGAAATTTACTTCTATTTTTTTTGATTTCATATAAATTTTTAGTCAAATTGTAATAAAGGAATTTGAACCATCTTCGATTTTTTTGGATTTTGATGAATTTTTTTGTTGGAGGAGCAAAATTTGAGTGAATTTAGATGAAATTTACTTCTATTTTTTTTTGATTTCATATAAATTTTTAGTCAAATTGTAATAAAGGAATTTGACCCAACTTCGATTTTTTTCGATTTTGATGAGTTTTTTAGTTGGAGGAGTTAAATCTGAGTTAATTTAGATGAAATTTACTTCTATTTTTTTGATTTCATATAAATTTTTAGTCAAATTGTAATAGAGGAATTTGAACCAACTTCGATTTTTTTGGATTTTGATGATTTTGGTTGTTGGAGGAGTTAAATTTGAGTAAATTTAGATGAAATTAACACCTTTTTTGGATTTTATATAAATTTTTAGTCAAATTGTAATAAATGAATTTGAAACCAACTTCGATTTTTTTGGATTTTAATGAATTTTTTTGTTGGAGGAGCTAAATTTGAGTGAATTTAGATGAAATTTACTTTCATTTTTTTGGATTTTATATAAATTTTTAGTCAAATTGTAATAAAGGAATTTGAACCATCTTCGATTTATTTGGATTTTGATGAGTTTTTTTGTTGGAGGTGTTAAATTTGAGTGAATTTAGATGAAATTTACTTCTATTTTTTTGATTTCATATAAATTTTTAGTCAAATTGTAATAAAGGAATTTGAACCAACTTCGATTTTTTTGGATTTTGATGATTTTGGTTGTTGGAGGAGTTAAATTTGAGTAAATTTAGATGAAATTAACACCTTTTTTCGATTTTATATAAATTTTTAGTCAAATTGCAATAAATGAATTTGAAACCAACTTCGATTTTTTTGGATTTTGATGAATTTTTTTGTTGGAGGAGCTAAATTTGAGTGAATTTAGATGAAATTTACTTCTATTTTTTTTTGATTTCATATAAATTTTTAGTCAAATTGTAATAAAGGAATTTGAACCATCTTCGATTTTTTTGGATTTTGATGAGTTTTTTTGTTGGAGGAGTTAAATTTGAGTGAATTTAGATGAAATTTACTTCTATTTTTTTGATTTCATAGAAATTTTTAGTCAAATTGTAATAAAGGAATTTGAACCAACTTCGATTTTTTTGGATTTTGATGATTTTGGTTGTTGGAGGAGTTCAATTTGAGTAAATTTAGATGAAATTAACACCTATTTTTTTTGATTTCATATAAATTTTTAGTCAAATTGTAATAAAGGAATTTGAACCATCTTCGATTTTTTTGGATTTTGATGAATTTTTTTGTTGGAGGAGCAAAATTTGAGTGAATTTAGATGAAATTTACTTCTATTTTTTTTTGATTTCATATAAATTTTTAGTCAAATTGTAATAAAGGAATTTGACCCAACTTCGATTTTTTTCGATTTTGATGAGTTTTTTAGTTGGAGGAGTTAAATCTGAGTTAATTTAGATGAAATTTACTTCTATTTTTTTGATTTCATATAAATTTTTAGTCAAATTGTAATAAAGGAATTTGAACCATCTTCGATTTTTTTGGATTTTGATGAATTTTTTTGTTGGAGGAGCAAAATTTGAGTGAATTTAGATGAAATTTACTTCTATTTTTTTTTGATTTCATATAAATTTTTAGTCAAATTGTAATAAAGGAATTTGACCCAACTTCGATTTTTTTGGATTTTGATGAGTTTTTTTGTTGGAGGAGTTAAATTTGAGTGAATTTAGATGAAATTTACTTCTATTTTTTTGATTTCATATAAATTTTTAGTCAAATTGTAATAAAGGAATTTGAACCAACTTCGATTTTTTTGGATTTTGATGAGTTTTTTTGTTGGAGGAGTTAAATTTGAGTTAATTTAGATGAAATTTACTTCTATTTTTTTGATTTCATATAAATTTTTAGTCAAATTGTAATAAAGGAATTTGAACCAACTTCGATTTTTTTGGATTTTGATGATTTTGGTTGTTGGAGGAGTTAAATTTGAGTAAATTTAGATGAAATTAACACCTATTTTTTTGGATTTTATATAAATTTTTAGTCAAATTGTAATAAAGTAATTTGAAACCAACTTCGATTTTTTTGGATTTTGATGAATTTTTTTGTTGGAGGAGCAAAATTTGAGTGAATTTAGATGAAATTTACTTCTATTTTTTTTGATTTCATATAAATTTTTAGACAAATTGTAATAAAGGAATTTGAACCAACTTCGATTTTTTTGGATTTTGATGAGTTTTTTTGTTGGAGGAGTTAAATTTGAGTTAATTTAGATGAAATTTACTTCTATTTTTTTGATTTCATATAAATTTTTAGTCAAATTGTAATAAAGGAATTTGAACCAACTACGATTTTTTTGGATTTTGATGATTTTGGTTGTTGGAGGAGTTAAATTTGAGTAAATTTAGATGAAATTAACACCTTTTTTGGATTTCATATAAATTTTTAGTCAAATTGTAATAAAGGAATTTGACCCAACTTCGATTTTTTTGGATTTTGATGAGTTTTTTTGTTGGAGGAGTAAAATTTGAGTGAATTTAGATGAAATTTACTTCTATTTTTTTGATTTCATATAAATTTTTAGTCAAATTGTAATAAAGGAATTTGAACCAACTTCGATTTTTTTGGATTTTGATGAGTTTTTTTGTTGGAGGAGTTAAATTTGAGTTAATTTAGATGAAATTTACTTCTATTTTTTTGATTTCATATAAATTTTTAGTCAAATTGTAATAAAGGAATTTGAACCAACTTCGATTTTTTTGGATTTTGATGATTTTGGTTGTTGGAGGAGTTAAATTTGTGTAAATTTAGATGAAATTAACACCTTTTTTCGAATTTATATAAATTTTTAGTCAAATTGTAATAAATGAATTTGAAACCAACTTCGATTTTTTTGGATTTTGATGAATTTTTTTGTTGGAGGAGCTAAATTTGAGTGAATTTAGATGAAATTTACTTCTATTTTTTTTTGATTTCATATAAATTTTTAGTCAAATTGTAATAAAGGAATTTGAACCAACTTCGATTTTTTTGGATTTTGATGATTTTGGTTGTTGGAGGAGTTAAATTTGAGTAAATTTAGATGAAATTAACACCTTTTTTGGATTTTATATAAATTTTTAGTCAAATTGTAATAAATGAATTTGAAACCAACTTCGATTTTTTTGGATTTTGATGAATTTTTTTGTTGGAGGAGCTAAATTTGAGTGAATTTAGATGAAATTTACTTTCATTTTTTTGGATTTTATATAAATTTTTAGTCAAATTGTAATAAAGGAATTTGAACCATCTTCGATTTTTTTTGGATTTTGATGAGTTTTTTTGTTGGAGGTGTTAAATTTGAGTGAATTTAGATTAAATTTACTTCTATTTTTTTGATTTCATATAAATTTTTAGTGAAATTGTAATAAAGGAATTTGAACCAACTTCGATTTTTTTGGATTTTGATGATTTTGGTTGTTGGAGGAGTTAAATTTGTGTTAATTTAGATGAAATTAACACCTTTTTTCGATTTTATATAAATTTTTAGTCAAATTGTAATAAATGAATTTGAAACCAACTTCGATTTTTTTGGATTTTGATGAATTTTTTTGTTGGAGGAGCTAAATTTGAGTGAATTTAGATGAAATTTACTTCTATTTTTTTTGATTTCATATAAATTTTTAGTCAAATTGTAATAAAGGAATTTGAACCATCTTCGATTTTTTTGGATTTTGATGAATTTGGTTGTTGGAGGAGTTAAATTTGTGTAAATTTAGATGAAATTAACACCTTTTTTCGAATTTATATAAATTTTTAGTCAAATTGTAATAAATGAATTTGAAACCAACTTCGATTTTTTTGGATTTTGATGAATTTTTTTGTTGGAGGAGCTAAATTTGAGTGAATTTAGATGAAATTTACTTCTATTTTTTTTTGATTTCATATAAATTTTTAGTCAAATTGTAATAAAGGAATTTGAACCAACTTCGATTTTTTTGGATTTTGATGATTTTGGTTGTTGGAGGAGTTAAATTTGAGTAAATTTAGATGAAATTAACACCTTTTTTGGATTTTATATAAATTTTTAGTCAAATTGTAATAAATGAATTTGAAACCAACTTCGATTTTTTTGGATTTTGATGAATTTTTTTGTTGGAGGAGCTAAATTTGAGTGAATTTAGATGAAATTTACTTTCATTTTTTTGGATTTTATATAAATTTTTAGTCAAATTGTAATAAAGGAATTTGAACCAACTTCGATTTTTTTGGATTTTGATGAATTTTTTTGTTGGAGGAGCTAAATTTGAGTGAATTTAGATGAAATTTACTTCTATTTTTTTTTGATTTCATATAAATTTTTAGTCAAATTGTAATAAAGGAATTTGAACCATCTTCGATTTTTTTGGATTTTGATGAATTTTTTTGTTGGAGGAGCAAAATTTGAGTGAATTTAGATGAAATTTACTTCTATTTTTTTTTGATTTCATATAAATTTTTAGTCAAATTGTAATAAAGGAATTTGAACCAACTTCGATTTTTTTGGATTTTGATGATTTTGGTTGTTGGAGGAGTTAAATTTGAGTAAATTTAGATGAAATTAACACCTATTTTTTTGGATTTTATATAAATTTTTAGTCAAATTGTAATAAAGTAATTTGAAACCAACTTCGATTTTTTTGGATTTTGATGAATTTTTTTGTTGGAGGAGCAAAATTTGAGTGAATTTAGATGAAATTTACTTCTATTTTTTTTGATTTCATATAAATTTTTAGACAAATTGTAATAAAGGAATTTGATCCAACTTCGATTTTTTTGGATTTTGATGAGTTTTTTTGTTGGAGGAGTTAAATTTGAGTTAATTTAGATGAAATTTACTTCTATTTTTTTGATTTCATATAAATTTTTAGTCAAATTGTAATAAAGGAATTTGAACCAACTACGATTTTTTTGGATTTTGATGATTTTGGTTGTTGGAGGAGTTAAATTTGAGTAAATTTAGATGAAATTAACACCTTTTTAGGATTTCATATAAATTTTTAGTCAAATTGTAATAAAGGAATTTGACCCAACTTCGATTTTTTTGGATTTTGATGAGTTTTTTTGTTGGAGGAGTAAAATTTGAGTGAATTTAGATGAAATTTACTTCTATTTTTTTGATTTCATATAAATTTTTAGTCAAATTGTAATAAAGGAATTTGAACCAACTTCGATTTTTTTGGATTTTGATGAGTTTTTTTGTTGGAGGAGTTAAATTTGAGTTAATTTAGATGAAATTTACTTCTATTTTTTTGATTTCATATAAATTTTTAGTCAAATTGTAATAAAGGAATTTGAACCAACTTCGATTTTTTTGGATTTTGATGATTTTGGTTGTTGGAGGAGTTAAATTTGTGTAAATTTAGATGAAATTAACACCTTTTTTCGAATTTATATAAATTTTTAGTCAAATTGTAATAAATGAATTTGAAACCAACTTCGATTTTTTTGGATTTTGATGAATTTTTTTGTTGGAGGAGCTAAATTTGAGTGAATTTAGATGAAATTTACTTCTATTTTTTTTTGATTTCATATAAATTTTTAGTCAAATTGTAATAAAGGAATTTGAACCAACTTCGATTTTTTTGGATTTTGATGATTTTGGTTGTTGGAGGAGTTAAATTTGAGTAAATTTAGATGAAATTAACACCTTTTTTGGATTTTATATAAATTTTTAGTCAAATTGTAATAAATGAATTTGAAACCAACTTCGATTTTTTTGGATTTTGATGAATTTTTTTGTTGGAGGAGCTAAATTTGAGTGAATTTAGATGAAATTTACTTTCATTTTTTTGGATTTTATATAAATTTTTAGTCAAATTGTAATAAAGGAATTTGAACCATCTTCGATTTTTTTTGGATTTTGATGAGTTTTTTTGTTGGAGGTGTTAAATTTGAGTGAATTTAGATTAAATTTACTTCTATTTTTTTGATTTCATATAAATTTTTAGTGAAATTGTAATAAAGGAATTTGAACCAACTTCGATTTTTTTGGATTTTGATGATTTTGGTTGTTGGAGGAGTTAAATTTGTGTTAATTTAGATGAAATTAACACCTTTTTTCGATTTTATATAAATTTTTAGTCAAATTGTAATAAATGAATTTGAAACCAACTTCGATTTTTTTGGATTTTGATGAATTTTTTTGTTGGAGGAGCTAAATTTGAGTGAATTTAGATGAAATTTACTTCTATTTTTTTTGATTTCATATAAATTTTTAGTCAAATTGTAATAAAGGAATTTGAACCATCTTCGATTTTTTTGGATTTTGATGAATTTTTTTGTTGGAGGAGCAAAATTTGAGTGAATTTAGATGAAATTTACTTCTATTTTTTTTTGATTTCATATAAATTTTTAGTCAAATTGTAATAAAGGAATTTGACCCAACTTCGATTTTTTTCGATTTTGATGAGTTTTTTAGTTGGAGGAGTTAAATCTGAGTTAATTTAGATGAAATTTACTTCTATTTTTTTGATTTCATATAAATTTTTAGTCAAATTGTAATAGAGGAATTTGAACCAACTTCGATTTTTTTGGATTTTGATGATTTTGGTTGTTGGAGGAGTTAAATTTGAGTAAATTTAGATGAAATTAACACCTTTTTTGGATTTTATATAAATTTTTAGTCAAATTGTAATAAATGAATTTGAAACCAACTTCGATTTTTTTGGATTTTAATGAATTTTTTTGTTGGAGGAGCTAAATTTGAGTGAATTTAGATGAAATTTACTTTCATTTTTTTGGATTTTATATAAATTTTTAGTCAAATTGTAATAAAGGAATTTGAACCATCTTCGATTTATTTGGATTTTGATGAGTTTTTTTGTTGGAGGTGTTAAATTTGAGTGAATTTAGATGAAATTTACTTCTATTTTTTTGATTTCATATAAATTTTTAGTCAAATTGTAATAAAGGAATTTGAACCAACTTCGATTTTTTTGGATTTTGATGATTTTGGTTGTTGGAGGAGTTAAATTTGAGTAAATTTAGATGAAATTAACACCTTTTTTGGATTTTATATAAATTTTTAGTCAAATTGCAATAAATGAATTTGAAACCAACTTCGATTTTTTTGGATTTTGATGAATTTTTTTGTTGGAGGAGCTAAATTTGAGTGAATTTAGATGAAATTTACTTCTATTTTTTTTTGATTTCATATAAATTTTTAGTCAAATTGTAATAAAGGAATTTGAACCATCTTCGATTTTTTTGGATTTTGATGAGTTTTTTTGTTGGAGGAGTTAAATTTGAGTGAATTTAGATGAAATTTACTTCTATTTTTTTGATTTCATAGAAATTTTTAGTCAAATTGTAATAAAGGAATTTGAACCAACTTCGATTTTTTTGGATTTTGATGATTTTGGTTGTTGGAGGAGTTCAATTTGAGTAAATTTAGATGAAATTAACACCTATTTTTTTTGATTTCATATAAATTTTTAGTCAAATTGTAATAAAGGAATTTGAACCATCTTCGATTTTTTTGGATTTTGATGAATTTTTTTGTTGGAGGAGCAAAATTTGAGTGAATTTAGATGAAATTTACTTCTATTTTTTTTTGATTTCATATAAATTTTTAGTCAAATTGTAATAAAGGAATTTGACCCAACTTCGATTTTTTTCGATTTTGATGAGTTTTTTAGTTGGAGGAGTTAAATCTGAGTTAATTTAGATGAAATTTACTTCTATTTTTTTGATTTCATATAAATTTTTAGTCAAATTGTAATAAAGGAATTTGAACCATCTTCGATTTTTTTGGATTTTGATGAATTTTTTTGTTGGAGGAGCAAAATTTGAGTGAATTTAGATGAAATTTACTTCTATTTTTTTTTGATTTCATATAAATTTTTAGTCAAATTGTAATAAAGGAATTTGACCCAACTTCGATTTTTTTGGATTTTGATGAGTTTTTTTGTTGGAGGAGTTAAATTTGAGTGAATTTAGATGAAATTTACTTCTATTTTTTTGATTTCATATAAATTTTTAGTCAAATTGTAATAAAGGAATTTGAACCAACTTCGATTTTTTTGGATTTTGATGAGTTTTTTTGTTGGAGGAGTTAAATTTGAGTTAATTTAGATGAAATTTACTTCTATTTTTTTGATTTCATATAAATTTTTAGTCAAATTGTAATAAAGGAATTTGAACCAACTTCGATTTTTTGGGATTTTGATGATTTTGGTTGTTGGAGGAGTTAAATTTGAGTAAATTTAGATGAAATTAACACCTATTTTTTTGGATTTTATATAAATTTTTAGTCAAATTGTAATAAAGTAATTTGAAACCAACTTCGATTTTTTTGGATTTTGATGAATTTTTTTGTTGGAGGAGCAAAATTTGAGTGAATTTAGATGAAATTTACTTCTATTTTTTTTGATTTCATATAAATTTTTAGACAAATTGTAATAAAGGAATTTGAACCAACTTCGATTTTTTTGGATTTTGATGAGTTTTTTTGTTGGAGGAGTTAAATTTGAGTTAATTTAGATGAAATTTACTTCTATTTTTTTGATTTCATATAAATTTTTAGTCAAATTGTAATAAAGGAATTTGAACCAACTACGATTTTTTTGGATTTTGATGATTTTGGTTGTTGGAGGAGTTAAATTTGAGTAAATTTAGATGAAATTAACACCTTTTTTGGATTTCATATAAATTTTTAGTCAAATTGTAATAAAGGAATTTGACCCAACTTCGATTTTTTTGGATTTTGATGAGTTTTTTTGTTGGAGGAGTAAAATTTGAGTGAATTTAGATGAAATTTACTTCTATTTTTTTGATTTCATATAAATTTTTAGTCAAATTGTAATAAAGGAATTTGAACCAACTTCGATTTTTTTGGATTTTGATGAGTTTTTTTGTTGGAGGAGTTAAATTTGAGTTAATTTAGATGAAATTTACTTCTATTTTTTTGATTTCATATAAATTTTTAGTCAAATTGTAATAAAGGAATTTGAACCAACTTCGATTTTTTTGGATTTTGATGATTTTGGTTGTTGGAGGAGTTAAATTTGTGTAAATTTAGATGAAATTAACACCTTTTTTCGAATTTATATAAATTTTTAGTCAAATTGTAATAAATGAATTTGAAACCAACTTCGATTTTTTTGGATTTTGATGAATTTTTTTGTTGGAGGAGCTAAATTTGAGTGAATTTAGATGAAATTTACTTCTATTTTTTTTTGATTTCATATAAATTTTTAGTCAAATTGTAATAAAGGAATTTGAACCAACTTCGATTTTTTTGGATTTTGATGATTTTGGTTGTTGGAGGAGTTAAATTTGAGTAAATTTAGATGAAATTAACACCTTTTTTGGATTTTATATAAATTTTTAGTCAAATTGTAATAAATGAATTTGAAACCAACTTCGATTTTTTTGGATTTTGATGAATTTTTTTGTTGGAGGAGCTAAATTTGAGTGAATTTAGATGAAATTTACTTTCATTTTTTTGGATTTTATATAAATTTTTAGTCAAATTGTAATAAAGGAATTTGAACCATCTTCGATTTTTTTTGGATTTTGATGAGTTTTTTTGTTGGAGGTGTTAAATTTGAGTGAATTTAGATTAAATTTACTTCTATTTTTTTGATTTCATATAAATTTTTAGTGAAATTGTAATAAAGGAATTTGAACCAACTTCGATTTTTTTGGATTTTGATGATTTTGGTTGTTGGAGGAGTTAAATTTGTGTTAATTTAGATGAAATTAACACCTTTTTTCGATTTTATATAAATTTTTAGTCAAATTGTAATAAATGAATTTGAAACCAACTTCGATTTTTTTGGATTTTGATGAATTTTTTTGTTGGAGGAGCTAAATTTGAGTGAATTTAGATGAAATTTACTTCTATTTTTTTTTATTTCATATAAATTTTTAGTCAAATTGTAATAAAGGAATTTGAACCATCTTCGATTTTTTTGGATTTTGATGAATTTTTTTGTTGGAGGAGCAAAATTTGAGTGAATTTAGATGAAATTTACTTCTATTTTTTTTTGATTTCATATAAATTTTTAGTCAAATTGTAATAAAGGAATTTGACCCAACTTCGATTTTTTTCGATTTTGATGAGTTTTTTAGTTGGAGGAGTTAAATCTGAGTTAATTTAGATGAAATTTACTTCTATTTTTTTGATTTCATATAAATTTTTAGTCAAATTGTAATAGAGGAATTTGAACCAACTTCGATTTTTTTGGATTTTGATGATTTTGGTTGTTGGAGGAGTTAAATTTGAGTAAATTTAGATGAAATTAACACCTTTTTTGGATTTTATATAAATTTTTAGTCAAATTGTAATAAATGAATTTGAAACCAACTTCGATTTTTTTGGATTTTAATGAATTTTTTTGTTGGAGGAGCTAAATTTGAGTGAATTTAGATGAAATTTACTTCTATTTTTTTGATTTCATATAAATTTTTAGTCAAATTGTAATAAAGGAATTTGAACCAACTTCGATTTTTTTGGATTTTGATGAGTTTTTTTGTTGGAGGAGTTAAATTTGAGTGAATTTAGATGAAATTTACTTCTATTTTTTTGATTTCATATAAATTTTTAGTCAAATTGTAATAAAGGAATTTGAACCAACTTCGATTTTTTTGGATTTTGATGATTTTGGTTGTTGGAGGAGTTAAATTTGAGTAAATTTAGATGAAATTAACACCTTTTTTCGATTTTATATAAATTTTTAGTCAAATTGTAATAAATGAATTTGAAACCAACTTCGATTTTTTTGGATTTTGATGAATTTTTTTGTTGGAGGAGCTAAATTTGAGTGAATTTAGATGAAATTTACTTCTATTTTTTTTTGATTTCATATAAATTTTTAGTCAAATTGTAATAAAGGAATTTGACCCAACTTCGATTTTTTTGGATTTTGATGAGTTTTTTAGTTGGAGGAGTTAAATCTGAGTTAATTTAGATGAAATTTACTTCTATTTTTTTGATTTCATATACATTTTTAGTCAAATTGTAATAGAGGAATTTGAACCAACTTCGATTTTTTTGGATTTTGATGATTTTGGTTGTTGGAGGAGTTAAATTTGAGTAAATTTAGATGAAATTAACACCTTTTTTGGATTTTATATAAATTTTTAGTCAAATTGTAATAAATGAATTTGAAACCAACTTCGACTTTTTTGGATTTTGATGAATTTTTTTGTTGGAGGAGCTAAATTTGACTGAATTTAGATGAAATTTACTTTCATTTTTTTGGATTTTATATAAATTTTTAGTCAAATTGTAATAAAGTAATTTGAAACCAACTTCGATTTTTTTGGATTTTGATGAATTTTTTTGTTGGAGGAGCTAAATTTGAGTGAATTTAGATGAAATTTACTTTCATTTTTTTGGATTTTATATAAATTTTTAGTCAAATTGTAATAAAGGAATTTGAACCAACTTCGATTTTTTTGGATTTTGATGAGTTTTTTTGTTGGAGGAGTTAAATTTGAGTGAATTTAGATGAAATTTACTTCTATTTTTTTGATTTCATATAAATTTTTAGTCAAATTGTAATAAAGGACTTTGAACCAACTTCGATTTTTTTGGATTTTGATGAGTTTTTTTGTTGGAGGAGTTAAATTTGAGTTAATTTAGATGAAATTTACTTCTATTTTTTTGATTTCATATAAATTTTTAGTCAAATTGTAATAAAGGAATTTGAACCAACTTCGATTTTTTGGGATTTTGATGATTTTGGTTGTTGGAGGAGTTAAATTTGAGTAAATTTAGATGAAATTAACACCTATTTTTTTGGATTTTATATAAATTTTTAGTCAAATTGTAATAAAGTAATTTGAAACCAACTTCGATTTTTTTGGATTTTGATGAATTTTTTTGTTGGAGGAGCAAAATTTGAGTGAATTTAGATGAAATTTACTTCTATTTTTTTTGATTTCATATAAATTTTTAGACAAATTGTAATAAAGGAATTTGAACCAACTTCGATTTTTTTGGATTTTGATGAGTTTTTTTGTTGGAGGAGTTAAATTTGAGTTAATTTAGATGAAATTTACTTCTATTTTTTTGATTTCATATAAATTTTTAGTCAAATTGTAATAAAGGAATTTGAACCAACTACGATTTTTTTGGATTTTGATGATTTTGGTTGTTGGAGGAGTTAAATTTGAGTAAATTTAGATGAAATTAACACCTTTTTTGGATTTCATATAAATTTTTAGTCAAATTGTAATAAAGGAATTTGACCCAACTTCGATTTTTTTGGATTTTGATGAGTTTTTTTGTTGGAGGAGTAAAATTTGAGTGAATTTAGATGAAATTTACTTCTATTTTTTTGATTTCATATAAATTTTTAGTCAAATTGTAATAAAGGAATTTGAACCAACTTCGATTTTTTTGGATTTTGATGAGTTTTTTTGTTGGAGGAGTTAAATTTGAGTTAATTTAGATGAAATTTACTTCTATTTTTTTGATTTCATATAAATTTTTAGTCAAATTGTAATAAAGGAATTTGAACCAACTTCGATTTTTTTGGATTTTGATGATTTTGGTTGTTGGAGGAGTTAAATTTGTGTAAATTTAGATGAAATTAACACCTTTTTTCGAATTTATATAAATTTTTAGTCAAATTGTAATAAATGAATTTGAAACCAACTTCGATTTTTTTGGATTTTGATGAATTTTTTTGTTGGAGGAGCTAAATTTGAGTGAATTTAGATGAAATTTACTTCTATTTTTTTTTGATTTCATATAAATTTTTAGTCAAATTGTAATAAAGGAATTTGAACCAACTTCGATTTTTTTGGATTTTGATGATTTTGGTTGTTGGAGGAGTTAAATTTGAGTAAATTTAGATGAAATTAACACCTTTTTTGGATTTTATATAAATTTTTAGTCAAATTGTAATAAATGAATTTGAAACCAACTTCGATTTTTTTGGATTTTGATGAATTTTTTTGTTGGAGGAGCTAAATTTGAGTGAATTTAGATGAAATTTACTTTCATTTTTTTGGATTTTATATAAATTTTTAGTCAAATTGTAATAAAGGAATTTGAACCATCTTCGATTTTTTTTGGATTTTGATGAGTTTTTTTGTTGGAGGTGTTAAATTTGAGTGAATTTAGATTAAATTTACTTCTATTTTTTTGATTTCATATAAATTTTTAGTGAAATTGTAATAAAGGAATTTGAACCAACTTCGATTTTTTTGGATTTTGATGATTTTGGTTGTTGGAGGAGTTAAATTTGTGTTAATTTAGATGAAATTAACACCTTTTTTCGATTTTATATAAATTTTTAGTCAAATTGTAATAAATGAATTTGAAACCAACTTCGATTTTTTTGGATTTTGATGAATTTTTTTGTTGGAGGAGCTAAATTTGAGTGAATTTAGATGAAATTTACTTCTATTTTTTTTTATTTCATATAAATTTTTAGTCAAATTGTAATAAAGGAATTTGAACCATCTTCGATTTTTTTGGATTTTGATGAATTTTTTTGTTGGAGGAGCAAAATTTGAGTGAATTTAGATGAAATTTACTTCTATTTTTTTTTGATTTCATATAAATTTTTAGTCAAATTGTAATAAAGGAATTTGACCCAACTTCGATTTTTTTCGATTTTGATGAGTTTTTTAGTTGGAGGAGTTAAATCTGAGTTAATTTAGATGAAATTTACTTCTATTTTTTTGATTTCATATAAATTTTTAGTCAAATTGTAATAGAGGAATTTGAACCAACTTCGATTTTTTTGGATTTTGATGATTTTGGTTGTTGGAGGAGTTAAATTTGAGTAAATTTAGATGAAATTAACACCTTTTTTGGATTTTATATAAATTTTTAGTCAAATTGTAATAAATGAATTTGAAACCAACTTCGATTTTTTTGGATTTTAATGAATTTTTTTGTTGGAGGAGCTAAATTTGAGTGAATTTAGATGAAATTTACTTCTATTTTTTTGATTTCATATAAATTTTTAGTCAAATTGTAATAAAGGAATTTGAACCAACTTCGATTTTTTTGGATTTTGATGAGTTTTTTTGTTGGAGGAGTTAAATTTGAGTGAATTTAGATGAAATTTACTTCTATTTTTTTGATTTCATATAAATTTTTAGTCAAATTGTAATAAAGGAATTTGAACCAACTTCGATTTTTTTGGATTTTGATGATTTTGGTTGTTGGAGGAGTTAAATTTGAGTAAATTTAGATGAAATTAACACCTTTTTTCGATTTTATATAAATTTTTAGTCAAATTGTAATAAATGAATTTGAAACCAACTTCGATTTTTTTGGATTTTGATGAATTTTTTTGTTGGAGGAGCTAAATTTGAGTGAATTTAGATGAAATTTACTTCTATTTTTTTTTGATTTCATATAAATTTTTAGTCAAATTGTAATAAAGGAATTTGACCCAACTTCGATTTTTTTGGATTTTGATGAGTTTTTTAGTTGGAGGAGTTAAATCTGAGTTAATTTAGATGAAATTTACTTCTATTTTTTTGATTTCATATACATTTTTAGTCAAATTGTAATAGAGGAATTTGAACCAACTTCGATTTTTTTGGATTTTGATGATTTTGGTTGTTGGAGGAGTTAAATTTGAGTAAATTTAGATGAAATTAACACCTTTTTTGGATTTTATATAAATTTTTAGTCAAATTGTAATAAATGAATTTGAAACCAACTTCGACTTTTTTGGATTTTGATGAATTTTTTTGTTGGAGGAGCTAAATTTGACTGAATTTAGATGAAATTTACTTTCATTTTTTTGGATTTTATATAAATTTTTAGTCAAATTGTAATAAAGTAATTTGAAACCAACTTCGATTTTTTTGGATTTTGATGAATTTTTTTGTTGGAGGAGCTAAATTTGAGTGAATTTAGATGAAATTTACTTTCATTTTTTTGGATTTTATATAAATTTTTAGTCAAATTGTAATAAAGGAATTTGAACCAACTTCGATTTTTTTGGATTTTGATGAGTTTTTTTGTTGGAGGAGTTAAATTTGAGTGAATTTAGATGAAATTTACTTCTATTTTTTTGATTTCATATAAATTTTTAGTCAAATTGTAATAAAGGACTTTGAACCAACTTCGATTTTTTTGGATTTTGATGATTTTGGTTGTTGGAGGAGTTAAATTTGAGTAAATTTAGATGAAATTATCACCTATTTTTTTGGATTTTATATAAATTTTTAGTCAACTTGTAATAAAGGAATTTGAAACCAACTTCGATTTTTTTGGATTTTGATGAATTTTTTTGTTGGAGGAGCTAAATTTGAGTGAATTTAGATGAAATTTACTTCCATTTTTTTTGATTTCATATAAATTTTTAGTCAAATTGTAATAAAGGAATTTGAACCAACTTCGATTTTTTTGGATTTTGATGAGTTTTTTTGTTGGAGGAGTTAAATTTGAGTTAATTTAGATGAAATTTACTTCTATTTTTTTGATTTCATATAAATTTTTAGTCAAATTGTAATAAAGGAATTTGAACCAACTTCGATTTTTTTGGATTTTGATGATTTTGGTTGTTGGAGGAGTTAAATTTGCGTAAATTTAGATGAAATTAACACCTTTTTTGGATTTTATATAAATTTTTAGTCAAATTGTAATAAATGCATTGGAAACCAACTTCGATTTTTTTGGATTTTGATGAATTTTTTTGTTGGAGGTGTTAAATTTGTGTGAATTTAGATGAAATTTACTTCTATTTTTTTGATTTCATATAAATTTTTAGTCAAATTGTAATAAAGGAATTTGAACCAACTTCGATTTTTTTGGATTTTGATGATTTTGGTTGTTGGAGGAGTTAAATTTGAGTAAATTTAGATGAAATTAACACCTATTTTTTTGGATTTTATATAAATTTTCAGTCAAATTGTAATAAAGGAATTTGAAACCATCTTCGATTTTTTTGGATTTTGATGAATTTTTTTGTTGGAGGAGCTAAATTTGAGTGAATTTAGATGAAATTTACTTCTATTTTTTTTTGATTTCATATAAATTTTTAGTGAAATTGTAATAAAGGAATTTGAACCAACTTCGATTTTTTTGGATTTTGATGAGTTTTTTGTTGGAGGAGTTAAATTTGAGTTAATTTAGATGAAATTTACTTCTATTTTTTTGATTTCATATAAATTTTTAGTCAAATTGTAATAAAGGAATTTGAACCAACTTCGATTTTTTTGGATTTTGATGATTTTGGTTGTTGGAGGAGTTAAATTTGAGTAAATTTAGATGAAATTAACACCTTTTTTGGATTTTATATAAATTTTTAGTCAAATTGTAATAATGGAATTTGAAACCAACTCCGATTTTTTTGGATTTTGATGAATTTTTTTGTTGGAGGAGCTAAATTTGAGTGAATTTAGATGAAATTTACTTCTATTTTTTTTGATTTCATATAAATTTTTAGTCAAATTGTAATAAAGGAATTTGAACCAACTTCGATTTTTTTGGATTTTGATGATTTTGGTTGTTGGAGGAGTTAAATTTGAGTAAATTTAGATGAAATTAACACCTTTTTTTGGATTTTATATAAATTTTTAGTCAAATTGTAATAAATGAATTTGAAACCAACTCCGATTTTTTTGGATTTTGATGAATTTTTTTGTTGGAGGAGCTAAATTTGACTGAATTTAGATGAAATTTACTTTCATTTTTTTGGATTTTACATAAATTTTTAGTCAAATTGTAATAAAGTAATTTGAAACCAACTTCGATTTTTTTGGATTTTAATGAATTTTTTTGTTGGAGGAGCTAAATTTGAGTGAATTTAGATGAAATTTACTTTCATTTTTTTTGGATTTTATATAAATTTTTAGTCAAATTGTAATAAAGGAATTTGAACCATCTTCGATTTATTTGGATTTTGATGAGTTTTTTTGTTGGAGGTGTTAAATTTGAGTGAATTTAGATGAAATTTACTTCTATTTTTTTGATTTCATATAAATTTTTAGTCAAATTGTAATAAAGGAATTTGAACCAACTTCGATTTTTTTGGATTTTGATGATTTTGGTTGTTGGAGGAGTTAAATTTGAGTAAATTTAGATGAAATTAACACCTTTTTTCGATTTTTTATAAATATAAAGTCAAATTGTAATAAATGAATTTGAAACCAACTTCGATTTTTTTGGATTTTGATGAATTTTTTTGTTGGAGGAGCTAAATTTGAGTGAATTTAGATGAAATTTACTTCTATTTTTTTTTGATTTCATATAAATTTTTAGTCAAATTGTAATAAAGGAATTTGAACCATCTTCGATTTTTTTGGATTTTGATGAGTTTTTTTGTTGGAGGAGTTAAATTTGAGTGAATTTAGATGAAATTTACTTCTATTTTTTTGATTTCATATAAATTTTTAGTCAAATTGTAATAAAGGAATTTGAACCAACTTCGATTTTTTTGGATTTTGATGATTTTGGTTGTTGGAGGAGTTAAATTTGAGTAAATTTAGATGAAATTAACACCTATTTTTTTGGATTTTATATAAATTTTTAGTCAAATTGTAATAATGGAATTTGAAACCAACTTTGATTTTTTTGGATTTTGATGAATTTTTTTGTTGGAGGAGCAAAATTTGAGTGAATTTAGATGAAATTTACTTCTATTTTTTTCATTTCATATACATTTTTAGTCAAATTGTAATAGAGGAATTTGAACCAGCTTCGATTTTTTTGGATTTTGATGATTTTGGTTGTTGGAGGAGTTAAATTTGAGTAAATTTAGATGAAATTAACACCTTTTTTTGGATTTTATATAAATTTTTAGTCAAATTGTAATAAATGAATTTGAAACCAATTTCGATTTTTTTTGGATTTTGATGAATTTTTTTGTTGGAGGAGCTAAATTTGACTGAATTTAGATGAAATTTACTTTCATTTTTTTGGATTTTATATAAATTTTTAGTCAAATTGTAATAAAGTAATTTGAAACCAACTTCGATTTTTTTGGATTTTGATGAATTTTTTTGTTGGAGGAGCTAAATTTGAGTGAATTTAGATGAAATTTACTTTCATTTTTTTGGATTTTATATAAATTTTTAGTCAAATTGTAATAAAGGAATTTGAACCATCTTCGATTTTTTTGGATTTTGATGAGTTTTTTTGTTGGAGGTGTTAAATTTGAGTGAATTTAGATTAAATTTACTTCTATTTTTTTGATTTCATATAAATTTTTAGTCAAATTGTAATAAAGGAATTTGAACCAACTTCGATTTTTTTGGATTTTGATGATTTTGGTTGTTGGAGGAGTTAAATTTGAGTAAATTTAGATGAAATTAACACCTTTTTTGGATTTTATATAAATTTTTAGTCAAATTGTAATAAATGAATTTGAAACCAACTTCGACTTTTTTGGATTTTGATGAATTTTTTTGTTGGAGGAGCTAAATTTGACTGAATTTAGATGAAATTTACTTTCATTTTTTTGGATTTTATATAAATTTTTAGTCAAATTGTAATAAAGTAATTTGAAACCAACTTCGATTTTTTTGGATTTTGATGAATTTTTTTGTTGGAGGAGCTAAATTTGAGTGAATTTAGATGAAATTTACTTTCATTTTTTTGGATTATATATAAATTTTTAGTCAAATTGTAATAAAGGAATTTGAACCAACTTCGATTTTTTTGGATTTTGATGAGTTTTTTTGTTGGAGGAGTTAAATTTGAGTGAATTTAGATGAAATTTACTTCTATTTTTTTGATTTCATATAAATTTTTAGTCAAATTGTAATAAAGGACTTTGAACCAACTTCGATTTTTTTGGATTTTGATGATTTTGGTTGTTGGAGGAGTTAAATTTGAGTAAATTTAGATGAAATTATCACCTATTTTTTTGGATTTTATATAAATTTTTAGTGAAATTGTAATAAAGGAATTTGAAACCAACTTCGATTTTTTTGGATTTTGATGAATTTTTTTGTTGGAGGAGCTAAATTTGAGTGAATTTAGATGAAATTTACTTCTATTTTTTTGATTTCATATAAATTTTTAGTCAAATTGTAATAATGGAATTTGAAACCAACTTTGATTTTTTTGGATTTTGATGAATTTTTTTGTTGGAGGAGCAAAATTTGAGTGAATTTAGATGAAATTTACTTCTATTTTTTTCATTTCATATACATTTTTAGTCAAATTGTAATAGAGGAATTTGAACCAGCTTCGATTTTTTTGGATTTTGATGATTTTGGTTGTTGGAGGAGTTAAATTTGAGTAAATTTAGATGAAATTAACACCTTTTTTTGGATTTTATATAAATTTTTAGTCAAATTGTAATAAATGAATTTGAAACCAATTTCGATTTTTTTTGGATTTTGATGAATTTTTTTGTTGGAGGAGCTAAATTTGACTGAATTTAGATGAAATTTACTTTCATTTTTTTGGATTTTATATAAATTTTTAGTCAAATTGTAATAAAGTAATTTGAAACCAACTTCGATTTTTTTGGATTTTGATGAATTTTTTTGTTGGAGGAGCTAAATTTGAGTGAATTTAGATGAAATTTACTTTCATTTTTTTGGATTTTATATAAATTTTTAGTCAAATTGTAATAAAGGAATTTGAACCATCTTCGATTTTTTTGGATTTTGATGAGTTTTTTTGTTGGAGGTGTTAAATTTGAGTGAATTTAGATTAAATTTACTTCTATTTTTTTGATTTCATATAAATTTTTAGTCAAATTGTAATAAAGGAATTTGAACCAACTTCGATTTTTTTGGATTTTGATGATTTTGGTTGTTGGAGGAGTTAAATTTGAGTAAATTTAGATGAAATTAACACCTTTTTTGGATTTTATATAAATTTTTAGTCAAATTGTAATAAATGAATTTGAAACCAACTTCGACTTTTTTGGATTTTGATGAATTTTTTTGTTGGAGGAGCTAAATTTGACTGAATTTAGATGAAATTTACTTTCATTTTTTTGGATTTTATATAAATTTTTAGTCAAATTGTAATAAAGTAATTTGAAACCAACTTCGATTTTTTTGGATTTTGATGAATTTTTTTGTTGGAGGAGCTAAATTTGAGTGAATTTAGATGAAATTTACTTTCATTTTTTTGGATTATATATAAATTTTTAGTCAAATTGTAATAAAGGAATTTGAACCAACTTCGATTTTTTTGGATTTTGATGAGTTTTTTTGTTGGAGGAGTTAAATTTGAGTGAATTTAGATGAAATTTACTTCTATTTTTTTGATTTCATATAAATTTTTAGTCAAATTGTAATAAAGGACTTTGAACCAACTTCGATTTTTTTGGATTTTGATGATTTTGGTTGTTGGAGGAGTTAAATTTGAGTAAATTTAGATGAAATTATCACCTATTTTTTTGGATTTTATATAAATTTTTAGTCAAATTGTAATAAAGGAATTTGAAACCAACTTCGATTTTTTTGGATTTTGATGAATTTTTTTGTTGGAGGAGCTAAATTTGAGTGAATTTAGATGAAATTTACTTCTATTTTTTTGATTTCATATAAATTTTTAGTCAAATTGTAATAAAGGAATTTGAACCAACTTCGATTTTTTTGGATTTTGATGATTTTGGTTGTTGGAGGAGTTAAATTTGCGTAAATTTAGATGAAATTAACACCTTTTTTGGATTTTATATAAATTTTTAGTCAAATTGTAATAAATGCATTGGAAACCAACTCCGATTTTTTTGGATTTTGATGAATTTTTTTGTTGGAGGAGCTAAATTTGAGTGAATTTAGATGAAATTTACTTTCATTTTTTTGGATTTTATATAAATTTTTAGTCAAATTGTAATAAAGGAATTTGAACCATCTTCGATTTTTATGGATTTTGATGAGTTTTTTTGTTGGAGGTGTTAAATTTGTGTGAATTTAGATGAAATTTACTTCTATTTTTTTGATTTCATATAAATTTTTAGTCAAATTGTAATAAAGGAATTTGAACCAACTTCGATTTTTTTGGATTTTGATGATTTTGGTTGTTGGAGGAGTTAAATTTGAGTAAATTTAGATGAAATTAACACCTATTTTTTTGGATTTTATATAAATTTTCAGTCAAATTGTAATAGAGGAATTTGAAACCATCTTCGGTTTTTTTGGATTTTGATGAATTTTTTTGTTGGAGGAGCTAAATTTGAGTGAATTTAGATGAAATTTACTTCTATTTTTTTTTGATTTCATATAAATTTTTAGTGAAATTGTAATAAAGGAATTTGAACCAACTTCGATTTTTTTGGATTTTGATGAGTTTTTTGTTGGAGGAGTTAAATTTGAGTTAATTTAGATGAAATTTACTTCTATTTTTTTGATTTCATATAAATTTTTAGTCAAATTGTAATAAAGGAATTTGAACCAACTTCGATTTTTTTGGATTTTGATGAGTTTTTTTGTTGGAGGAGTTAAATTTGAGTGAATTTAGATGAAATTTACTTGTATTTTTTTGATTTCATATAAATTTTTAGTCAAATTGTAATAAAGGACTTTGAACCAACTTCGATTTTTTTGGATTTTGATGATTTTGGTTGTTGGAGGAGTTAAATTTGAGTAAATTTAGATGAAATTATCACCTATTTTTTTGGATTTTATATAAATTTTTAGTCAAATTGTAATAAAGGAATTTGAAACCAACTTCGATTTTTTTGGATTTTGATGAATTTTTTTGTTGGAGGAGCTAAATTTGAGTGAATTTAGATGAAATTTACTTCTATTTTTTTGATTTCATATAAATTTTTAGTCAAATTGTAATAAAGGAATTTGAACCAACTTCGATTTTTTTGGATTTTGATGATTTTGGTTGTTGGAGGAGTTAAATTTGCGTAAATTTAGATGAAATTAACACCTTTTTTGGATTTTATATAAATTTTTAGTCAAATTGTAATAAATGCATTGGAAACCAACTCCGATTTTTTTGGATTTTGATGAATTTTTTTGTTGGAGGAGCTAAATTTGAGTGAATTTAGATGAAATTTACTTTCATTTTTTTGGATTTTATATAAATTTTTAGTCAAATTGTAATAAAGGAATTTGAACCATCTTCGATTTTTATGGATTTTGATGAGTTTTTTTGTTGGAGGTGTTAAATTTGTGTGAATTTAGATGAAATTTACTTCTATTTTTTTGATTTCATATAAATTTTTAGTCAAATTGTAATAAAGGAATTTGAACCAACTTCGATTTTTTTGGATTTTGATGATTTTGGTTGTTGGAGGAGTTAAATTTGAGTAAATTTAGATGAAATTAACACCTATTTTTTTGGATTTTATATAAATTTTCAGTCAAATTGTAATAGAGGAATTTGAAACCATCTTCGGTTTTTTTGGATTTTGATGAATTTTTTTGTTGGAGGAGCTAAATTTGAGTGAATTTAGATGAAATTTACTTCTATTTTTTTTTGATTTCATATAAATTTTTAGTGAAATTGTAATAAAGGAATTTGAACCAACTTCGATTTTTTTGGATTTTGATGAGTTTTTTGTTGGAGGAGTTAAATCTGAGTTAATTTAGATGAAATTTACTTCTATTTTTTGATTTCATATAAATTGTTAGTCAAATTGTAATAGAGGAATTTGAACCAACTTCGATTTTTTTGGATTTTGATGATTTTGTTTGTTGGAGGAGTTAAATTTGAGTAAATTTAGATGAAATTAACACCTTTTTTGGATTTTATATAAATTTTTAGTCAAATTGTAATAATGGAATTTGAAACCAACTCCGATTTTTTTGGATTTTGATGAATTTTTTTGTTGGAGGAGCTAAATTTGAGTGAATTTAGATGAAATTTACTTCTATTTTTTTTGATTTCATATAAATTTTTAGTCAAATTGTAATACAGGAATTTGAACCAACTTCGATTTTTTTTTATTTTGATGAGTTTTTTTGTTGGAGGAGTTAAATCTGAGTTAATTTAGATGAAATTTACTTCTATTTTTTGATTTCATATAAATTGTTAGTCAAATTGTAATAGAGGAATTTGAACCAACTTCGATTTTTTTGGATTTTGATGATTTTGTTTGTTGGAGGAGTTAAATTTGAGTAAATTTAGATGAAATTAACACCTTTTTTGGATTTTATATAAATTTTTAGTCAAATTGTAATAATGGAATTTGAAACCAACTCCGATTTTTTTGGATTTTGATGAATTTTTTTGTTGGAGGAGCTAAATTTGAGTGAATTTAGATGAAATTTACTTCTATTTTTTTTGATTTCATATAAATTTTTAGTCAAATTGTAATACAGGAATTTGAACCAACTTCGATTTTTTTTTATTTTGATGAGTTTTTTTGTTGGAGGAGTTAAATCTGAGTTAATTTAGATGAAATTTACTTCTATTTTTTGATTTCATATAAATTGTTAGTCAAATTGTAATAGAGGAATTTGAACCAACTTCGATTTTTTTGGATTTTGATGATTTTGTTTGTTGGAGGAGTTAAATTTGAGTAAATTTAGATGAAATTAACACCTTTTTTTTTTGATTTTATATAAATTTTTAGTCAAATTGTAATAAATGAATTTGAAACCAATTTCGATTTTTTTGGATTTTGATGAATTTTTTTGTTGGAGGAGCTAAATTTGACTGAATTTAGATGAAATTTACTTTCATTTTTTTGGATTTTACATAAATTTTTAGTCAAATTGTATTAAAGTAATTTGAAACCAACTTCGATTTTTTTGGATTTTAATGAATTTTTTTGTTGGAGGAGCTAAATTTGAGTGAATTTAGATGAAATTTACTTTCATTTTTTTTGGATTTTATATAAATTTTTAGTCAAATTGTAATAAAGGAATTTGAACCATCTTCGATTTATTTGGATTTTGATGAGTTTTTTTGTTGGAGGTGTTAAATTTGAGTGAATTTAGATGAAATTTACTTCTATTTTTTTGATTTCATATAAATTTTTAGTCAAATTGTAATAAAGGAATTTGAACCAACTTCGATTTTTTTGGATTTTGATGATTTTGGTTGTTGGAGGAGTTAAATTTGAGTAAATTTAGATGAAATTAACACCTTTTTTCGATTTTTTATAAATATAAAGTCAAATTGTAATAAATGAATTTGAAACCAACTTCGATTTTTTTGGATTTTGATGAATTTTTTTGTTGGAGGAGCTAAATTTGAGTGAATTTAGATGAAATTTACTTCTATTTTTTTTTTATTTCATATAAATTTTTAGTCAAATTGTAATAAAGGAATTTGAACCATCTTCGATTTTTTTGGATTTTGATGAGTTTTTTTGTTGGAGGAGTTAAATTTGAGTGAATTTAGATGAAATTTACTTCTATTTTTTTGATTTCATATAAATTTTTAGTCAAATTGTAATAAAGGAATTTGAACCAACTTCGATTTTTTTGGATTTTGATGATTTTGGTTGTTGGAGGAGTTAAATTTGAGTAAATTTAGATGAAATTAACACCTATTTTTTTGGATTTTATATAAATTTTTAGTCAAATTGTAATAATGGAATTTGAAACCAACTTTGATTTTTTTGGATTTTGATGAATTTTTTTGTTGGAGGAGCCAAATTTGAGTGAATTTAGAGGAAATTTACTTCTATTTTTTTCATTTCATATACATTTTTAGTCAAATTGTAATAGAGGAATTTGAACCAGCTTCGATTTTTTTGGATTTTGATGATTTTGGTTGTTGGAGGAGTTAAATTTGAGTAAATTTAGATGAAATTAACACCTTTTTTTGGATTTTATATAAATTTTTAGTCAAATTGTAATAAATGAATTTGAAACCAATTTCGATTTTTTTTGGATTTTGATGAATTTTTTTGTTGGAGGAGCTAAATTTGACTGAATTTAGATGAAATTTACTTTCATTTTTTTGGATTTTATATAAATTTTTAGTCAAATTGTAATAAAGTAATTTGAAACCAACTTCGATTTTTTTGGATTTTGATGAATTTTTTTGTTGGAGGAGCTAAATTTGAGTGAATTTAGATGAAATTTACTTTCATTTTTTTGGATTTTATATAAATTTTTAGTCAAATTGTAATAAAGGAATTTGAACCATCTTCGATTTTTTTGGATTTTGATGAGTTTTTTTGTTGGAGGTGTTAAATTTGAGTGAATTTAGATTAAATTTACTTCTATTTTTTTGATTTCATATAAATTTTTAGTCAAATTGTAATAAAGGAATTTGAACCAACTTCGATTTTTTTGGATTTTGATGATTTTGGTTGTTGGAGGAGTTAAATTTGAGTAAATTTAGATGAAATTAACACCTTTTTTGGATTCTATATAAATTTTTAGTCAAATTGTAATAAATGAATTTGAAACCAACTTCGACTTTTTTGGATTTTGATGAATTTTTTTGTTGGAGGAGCTAAATTTGACTGAATTTAGATGAAATTTACTTTCATTTTTTTGGATTTTATATAAATTTTTAGTCAAATTGTAATAAAGTAATTTGAAACCAACTTCGATTTTTTTGGATTTTGATGAATTTTTTTGTTGGAGGAGCTAAATTTGAGTGAATTTAGATGAAATTTACTTTCATTTTTTTGGATTATATATAAATTTTTAGTCAAATTGTAATAAAGGAATTTGAACCAACTTCGATTTTTTTGGATTTTGATGAGTTTTTTTGTTGGAGGAGTTAAATTTGAGTGAATTTAGATGAAATTTACTTCTATTTTTTTGATTTCATATAAATTTTTAGTCAAATTGTAATAAAGGACTTTGAACCAACTTCGATTTTTTTGGATTTTGATGATTTTGGTTGTTGGAGGAGTTAAATTTGAGTAAATTTAGATGAAATTATCACCTATTTTTTTGGATCTTATATAAATTTTTAGTCAAATTGTAATAAAGGAATTTGAAACCAACTTCGATTTTTTTGGATTTTGATGAATTTTTTTGTTGGAGGAGCTAAATTTGAGTGAATTTAGATGAAATTTACTTCTATTTTTTTGATTTCATATAAATTTTTAGTCAAATTGTAATAATGGAATTTGAAACCAACTTTGATTTTTTTGGATTTTGATGAATTTTTTTGTTGGAGGAGCAAAATTTGAGTGAATTTAGATGAAATTTACTTCTATTTTTTTCATTTCATATACATTTTTAGTCAAATTGTAATAGAGGAATTTGAACCAGCTTCGATTTTTTTGGATTTTGATGATTTTGGTTGTTGGAGGAGTTAAATTTGAGTAAATTCAGATGAAATTAACACCTTTTTTGGATTTTATATAAATTTTTAGTCAAATTGTAATAAATGAATTTGAACCAACTTCGATTTTTTTGGATTTTGATGATTTTGGTTGTTGGAGGAGTTAAATTTGAGTAAATTTAGATGAAATTAACACCTTTTTTCGATTTTTTATAAATATAAAGTCAAATTGTAATAAATGAATTTGAAACCAACTTCGATTTTTTTGGATTTTGATGAATTTTTTTGTTGGAGGAGCTAAATTTGAGTGAATTTAGATGAAATTTACTTCTATTTTTTTTTTATTTCATATAAATTTTTAGTCAAATTGTAATAAAGGAATTTGAACCATCTTCGATTTTTTTGGATTTTGATGAGTTTTTTTGTTGGAGGAGTTAAATTTGAGTGAATTTAGATGAAATTTACTTCTATTTTTTTGATTTCATATAAATTTTTAGTCAAATTGTAATAAAGGAATTTGAACCAACTTCGATTTTTTTGGATTTTGATGATTTTGGTTGTTGGAGGAGTTAAATTTGAGTAAATTTAGATGAAATTAACACCTTTTTTGGATTTTATATAAATTTTTAGTCAAATTGTAATAAATGAATTTGAAACCAACTTCGACTTTTTTGGATTTTGATGAATTTTTTTGTTGGAGGAGCTAAATTTGACTGAATTTAGATGAAATTTACTTTCATTTTTTTGGATTTTATATAAATTTTTAGTCAAATTGTAATAAAGTAATTTGAAACCAACTTCGATTTTTTTGGATTTTGATGAATTTTTTTGTTGGAGGAGCTAAATTTGAGTGAATTTAGATGAAATTTACTTTCATTTTTTTGGATTATATATAAATTTTTAGTCAAATTGTAATAAAGGAATTTGAACCAACTTCGATTTTTTTGGATTTTGATGAGTTTTTTTGTTGGAGGAGTTAAATTTGAGTGAATTTAGATGAAATTTACTTCTATTTTTTTGATTTCATATAAATTTTTAGTCAAATTGTAATAAAGGACTTTGAACCAACTTCGATTTTTTTGGATTTTGATGATTTTGGTTGTTGGAGGAGTTAAATTTGAGTAAATTTAGATGAAATTATCACCTATTTTTTTGGATTTTATATAAATTTTTAGTCAAATTGTAATAAAGGAATTTGAAACCAACTTCGATTTTTTTGGATTTTGATGAATTTTTTTGTTGGAGGAGCTAAATTTGAGTGAATTTAGATGAAATTTACTTCTATTTTTTTGATTTCATATAAATTTTTAGTCAAATTGTAATAATGGAATTTGAAACCAACTTTGATTTTTTTGGATTTTGATGAATTTTTTTGTTGGAGGAGCAAAATTTGAGTGAATTTAGATGAAATTTACTTCTATTTTTTTCATTTCATATACATTTTTAGTCAAATTGTAATAGAGGAATTTGAACCAGCTTCGATTTTTTTGGATTTTGATGATTTTGGTTGTTGGAGGAGTTAAATTTGAGTAAATTCAGATGAAATTAACACCTTTTTTGGATTTTATATAAATTTTTAGTCAAATTGTAATAAATGAATTTGAAACCAACTTCGATTTTTTTGGATTTTAATGAATTTTTTTGTTGGAGGAGCTAAATTTGAGTGAATTTAGATGAAATTTACTTCTATTTTTTTGATTTCATATAAATTTTTAGTCAAATTGTAATAAAGGAATTTGAACCAACTTCGATTTTTTTGGATTTTGATGAGTTTTTTTGTTGGAGGAGTTAAATTTGAGTGAATTTAGATGAAATTTACTTCTATTTTTTTGATTTCATATAAATTTTTAGTCAAATTGTAATAAAGGACTTTGAACCAACTTCGATTTTTTTGGATTTTGATGATTTTGGTTGTTGGAGGAGTTAAATTTGAGTAAATTTAGATGAAATTATCACCTATTTTTTTGGATTTTATATAAATTTTTAGTCAAATTGTAATAAAGGAATTTGAAACCAACTTCGATTTTTTTGGATTTTGATGAATTTTTTTGTTGGAGGAGTTAAATTTGAGTGAATTTAGATGAAATTTACTTCTATTTTTTTGATTTCATATAAATTTTTAGTCAAATTGTAATAAAGGAATTTGAACCAACTTCGATTTTTTTGGATTTTGATGATTTTGGTTGTTGGAGGAGTTAAATTTGAGTAAATTTAGATGAAATTAACACCTTTTTTCGATTTTATATAAATTTTTAGTCAAATTGTAATAAATGAATTTGAAACCAACTTCGATTTTTTTGGATTTTGATGAATTTTTTTGTTGGAGGAGCTAAATTTGAGTGAATTTAGATGAAATTTACTTCTATTTTTTTTTGATTTCATATAAATTTTTAGTCAAATTGTAATAAAGGAATTTGACCCAACTTCGATTTTTTTGGATTTTGATAGGTTTTTAGTTGGAGGAGTTAAATCTGAGTTAATTTAGATGAAATTTACTTCTATTTTTTTGATTTCATATACATTTTTAGTCAAATTGTAATAGAGGAATTTGAACCAACTTCGATTTTTTTGGATTTTGATGATTTTGGTTGTTGGAGGAGTTAAATTTGAGTAAATTTAGATGAAATTAACACCTTTTTTGGATTTTATATAAATTTTTAGTCAAATTGTAATAAATGAATTTGAAACCAACTTCGACTTTTTTGGATTTTGATGAATTTTTTTGTTGGAGGAGCTAAATTTGACTGAATTTAGATGAAATTTACTTTCATTTTTTTGGATTTTATATAAATTTTTAGTCAAATTGTAATAAAGTAATTTGAAACCAACTTCGATTTTTTTGGATTTTGATGAATTTTTTTGTTGGAGGAGCTAAATTTGAGTGAATTTAGATGAAATTTACTTTCATTTTTTTGGATTTTATATAAATTTTTAGTCAAATTGTAATAAAGGAATTTGAACCAACTTCGATTTTTTTGGATTTTGATGAGTTTTTTTGTTGGAGGAGTTAAATTTGAGTGAATTTAGATGAAATTTACTTCTATTTTTTTGATTTCATATAAATTTTTAGTCAAATTGTAATAAAGGACTTTGAACCAACTTCGATTTTTTTGGATTTTGATGATTTTGGTTGTTGGAGGAGTTAAATTTGAGTAAATTTAGATGAAATTATCACCTATTTTTTTGGATTTTATATAAATTTTTAGTCAAATTGTAATAAAGGAATTTGAAACCAACTTCGATTTTTTTGGATTTTGATGAATTTTTTTGTTGGAGGAGCTAAATTTGAGTGAATTTAGATGAAATTTACTTCTATTTTTTTGATTTCATATAAATTTTTAGTCAAATTGTAATAAAGGAATTTGAACCAACTTCGATTTTTTTGGATTTTGATGATTTTGGTTGTTGGAGGAGTTAAATTTGCGTAAATTTAGATGAAATTAACACCTTTTTTGGATTTTATATAAATTTTTAGTCAAATTGTAATAAATGCATTGGAAACCAACTCCGATTTTTTTGGATTTTGATGAATTTTTTTGTTGGAGGAGCTAAATTTGAGTGAATTTAGATGAAATTTACTTTCATTTTTTTGGATTTTATATAAATTTTTAGTCAAATTGTAATAAAGGAATTTGAACCATCTTCGATTTTTATGGATTTTGATGAGTTTTTTTGTTGGAGGTGTTAAATTTGTGTGAATTTAGATGAAATTTACTTCTATTTTTTTGATTTCATATAAATTTTTAGTCAAATTGTAATAAAGGAATTTGAACCAACTTCGATTTTTTTGGATTTTGATGATTTTGGTTGTTGGAGGAGTTAAATTTGATTAAATTTAGATGAAATTAACACCTATTTTTTTGGATTTTATATAAATTTTCAGTCAAATTGTAATAGAGGAATTTGAAACCATCTTCGGTTTTTTTGGATTTTGATGAATTTTTTTGTTGGAGGAGCTAAATTTGAGTGAATTTAGATGAAATTTACTTCTATTTTTTTTTGATTTCATATAAATTTTTAGTGAAATTGTAATAAAGGAATTTGAACCAACTTCGATTTTTTTGGATTTTGATGAGTTTTTTGTTGGAGGAGTTAAATTTGAGTTAATTTAGATGAAATTTACTTCTATTTTTTTGATTTCATATAAATTTTTAGTCAAATTGTAATAAAGGAATTTGAACCAACTTCGATTTTTTTGGATTTTGATGATTTTGGTTGTTGGAGGAGTTAAATTTGAGTAAATTTAGATGAAATTAACACCTTTTTTGGATTTTATACAAATTTTTAGTCAAATTGTAATAATGGAATTTGAAACCAACTCCGATTTTTTTGGATTTTGATGAATTTTTTTGTTGGAGGAGCTAAATTTGAGTGAATTTAGATGAAATTTACTTCTATTTTTTTTGATTTCATATAAATTTTTAGTCAAATTGTAATACAGGAATTTGAACCAACTTCGATTTTTTTTTATTTTGATGAGTTTTTTTGTTGGAGGAGTTAAATCTGAGTTAATTTAGATGAAATTTACTTCTATTTTTTGATTTCATATAAATTGTTAGTCAAATTGTAATAGAGGAATTTGAACCAACTTCGATTTTTTTGGATTTTGATGATTTTGTTTGTTGGAGGAGTTAAATTTGAGTAAATTTAGATGAAATTAACACCTTTTTTTTTTGATTTTATATAAATTTTTAGTCAAATTGTAATAAATGAATTTGAAACCAATTTCGATTTTTTTGGATTTTGATGAATTTTTTTGTTGGAGGAGCTAAATTTGACTGAATTTAGATGAAATTTACTTTCATTTTTTTGGATTTTATATAAATTTTTAGTCAAATTGTAATAAAGTAATTTGAAACCAACTTCGATTTTTTTGGATTTTGATGAATTTTTTTGTTGGAGGAGCTAAATTTGAGTGAATTTAGATGAAATTTACTTTCATTTTTTTGGATTTTATATAAATTTTTAGTCAAATTGTAATAAAGGAATTTGAACCATCTTCGATTTTTTTGGATTTTGATGAGTTTTTTTGTTGGAGGTGTTAAATTTGAGTGAATTTAGATTAAATTTACTTCTATTTTTTTGATTTCATATAAATTTTTAGTCAAATTGTAATAAAGGAATTTGAACCAACTTCGATTTTTTTGGATTTTGATGATTTTGGTTGTTGGAGGAGTTAAATTTGAGTAAATTTAGATGAAATTAACACCTTTTTTGGATTTTATATAAATTTTTAGTCAAATTGTAATAAATGAATTTGAAACCAACTTCGACTTTTTTGGATTTTGATGAATTTTTTTGTTGGAGGAGCTAAATTTGACTGAATTTAGATGAAATTTACTTTCATTTTTTTGGATTTTATATAAATTTTTAGTCAAATTGTAATAAAGTAATTTGAAACCAACTTCGATTTTTTTGGATTTTGATGAATTTTTTTGTTGGAGGAGCTAAATTTGAGTGAATTTAGATGAAATTTACTTTCATTTTTTTGGATTATATATAAATTTTTAGTCAAATTGTAATAAAGGAATTTGAACCAACTTCGATTTTTTTGGATTTTGATGAGTTTTTTTGTTGGAGGAGTTAAATTTGAGTGAATTTAGATGAAATTTACTTCTATTTTTTTGATTTCATATAAATTTTTAGTCAAATTGTAATAAAGGACTTTGAACCAACTTCGATTTTTTTGGATTTTGATGATTTTGGTTGTTGGAGGAGTTAAATTTGAGTAAATTTAGATGAAATTATCACCTATTTTTTTGGATTTTATATAAATTTTTAGTCAAATTGTAATAAAGGAATTTGAAACCAACTTCGATTTTTTTGGATTTTGATGAATTTTTTTGTTGGAGGAGCTAAATTTGAGTGAATTTAGATGAAATTTACTTCTATTTTTTTGATTTCATATAAATTTTTAGTCAAATTGTAATAATGGAATTTGAAACCAACTTTGATTTTTTTGGATTTTGATGAATTTTTTTGTTGGAGGAGCAAAATTTGAGTGAATTTAGATGAAATTTACTTCTATTTTTTTCATTTCATATACATTTTTAGTCAAATTGTAATAGAGGAATTTGAACCAGCTTCGATTTTTTTGGATTTTGATGATTTTGGTTGTTGGAGGAGTTAAATTTGAGTAAATTCAGATGAAATTAACACCTTTTTTTGGATTTTATATAATTTTTTAGTCAAATTGTAATAAATGAATTTGAAACCAATTTCGATTTTTTTTGGATTTTGATGAATTTTTTTGTTGGAGGAGCTATATTTGACTGAATTTAGATGAAATTTACTTTCATTTTTTTGGATTTTATATAAATTTTTAGTCAAATTGTAATAAAGTAATTTGAAACCAACTTCGATTTTTTTGGATTTTGATGAATTTTTTTGTTGGAGGAGCTAAATTTGAGTGAATTTAGATGAAATTTACTTTCATTTTTTTGGATTTTATATAAATTTTTAGTCAAATTGTAATAAAGGAATTTGAACCATCTTCGATTTTTTTGGATTTTGATGAGTTTTTTTGTTGGAGGTGTTAAATTTGAGTGAATTTAGATTAAATTTACTTCTATTTTTTTGATTTCATATAAATTTTTAGTCAAATTGTAATAAAGGAATTTGAACCAACTTCGATTTTTTTGGATTTTGATGATTTTGGTTGTTGGAGGAGTTAAATTTGAGTAAATTTAGATGAAATTAACACCTTTTTTGGATTTTATATAAATTTTTAGTCAAATTGTAATAATGGAATTTGAACCAACTTCGATTTTTTTGGATTTTGATGATTTTGGTTGTTGGAGGAGTTAAATTTGAGTAAATTTAGATGAAATTAACACCTTTTTTGGATTTTATATAAATTTTTAGTCAAATTGTAATAAATGAATTTGAAACCAACTTCGACTTTTTTGGATTTTGATGAATTTTTTTGTTGGAGGAGCTAAATTTGACTGAATTTAGATGAAATTTACTTTCATTTTTTTGGATTTTATATAAATTTTTAGTCAAATTGTAATAAAGTAATTTGAAACCAACTTCGATTTTTTTGGATTTTGATGAATTTTTTTGTTGGAGGAGCTAAATTTGAGTGAATTTAGATGAAATTTACTATCATTTTTTTGGATTATATATAAATTTTTAGTCAAATTGTAATAAAGGAATTTGAACCAACTTCGATTTTTTTGGATTTTGATGAGTTTTTTTGTTGGAGGAGTTAAATTTGAGTGAATTTAGATGAAATTTACTTCTATTTTTTTGATTTCATATAAATTTTTAGTCAAATTGTAATAAAGGACTTTGAACCAACTTCGATTTTTTTGGATTTTGATGATTTTGGTTGTTGGAGGAGTTAAATTTGAGTAAATTTAGATGAAATTATCACCTATTTTTTTGGATTTTATATAAATTTTTAGTCAAATTGTAATAAAGGAATTTGAAACCAACTTCGATTTTTTTGGATTTTGATGAATTTTTTTGTTGGAGGAGCTAAATTTGAGTGAATTTAGATGAAATTTACTTCTATTTTTTTGATTTCATATAAATTTTTAGTCAAATTGTAATAATGGAATTTGAAACCAACTTTGATTTTTTTGGATTTTGATGAATTTTTTTGTTGGAGGAGCAAAATTTGAGTGAATTTAGATGAAATTTACTTCTATTTTTTTCATTTCATATACATTTTTAGTCAAATTGTAATAGAGGAATTTGAACCAGCTTCGATTTTTTTGGATTTTGATGATTTTGGTTGTTGGAGGAGTTAAATTTGAGTAAATTCAGATGAAATTAACACCTTTTTTTGGATTTTATATAAATTTTTAGTCAAATTGTAATAAATGAATTTGAAACCAATTTCGATTTTTTTTGGATTTTGATGAATTTTTTTGTTGGAGGAGCTATATTTGACTGAATTTAGATGAAATTTACTTTCATTTTTTTGGATTTTATATAAATTTTTAGTCAAATTGTAATAAAGTAATTTGAAACCAACTTCGATTTTTTTGGATTTTGATGAATTTTTTTGTTGGAGGAGCTAAATTTGAGTGAATTTAGATGAAATTTACTTTCATTTTTTTGGATTTTATATAAATTTTTAGTCAAATTGTAATAAAGGAATTTGAACCATCTTCGATTTTTTTGGATTTTGATGAGTTTTTTTGTTGGAGGTGTTAAATTTGAGTGAATTTAGATTAAATTTACTTCTATTTTTTTGATTTCATATAAATTTTTAGTCAAATTGTAATAAAGGAATTTGAACCAACTTCGATTTTTTTGGATTTTGATGATTTTGGTTGTTGGAGGAGTTAAATTTGAGTAAATTTAGATGAAATTAACACCTTTTTTGGATTTTATATAAATTTTTAGTCAAATTGTAATAATGGAATTTGAAACCAACTCCGATTTTTTTGGATTTTGATGAATTTTTTTGTTGGAGGAGCTAAATTTGAGTGAATTTAGATGAAATTTACTTCTATTTTTTTTGATTTCATATAAATTTTTAGTCAAATTGTAATACAGGAATTTGAACCAACTTCGATTTTTTTTTATTTTGATGAGTTTTTTTGTTGGAGGAGTTAAATCTGAGTTAATTTAGATGAAATTTACTTCTATTTTTTGATTTCATATAAATTGTTAGTCAAATTGTAATAGAGGAATTTGAACCAACTTCGATTTTTTTGGATTTTGATGATTTTGTTTGTTGGAGGAGTTAAATTTGAGTAAATTTAGATGAAATTAACACCTTTTTTTTTGATTTTATATAAATTTTTAGTCAAATTGTAATAAATGAATTTGAAACCAATTTCGATTTTTTTGGATTTTGATGAATTTTTTTGTTGGAGGAGCTAAATTTGACTGAATTTAGATGAAATTTACTTTCATTTTTTTGGATTTTACATAAATTTTTAGTCAAATTGTAATAAAGTAATTTGAAACCAACTTCGATTTTTTTGGATTTTAATGAATTTTTTTGTTGGAGGAGCTAAATTTGAGTGAATTTAGATGAAATTTACTTTCATTTTTTTTGGATTTTATATAAATTTTTAGTCAAATTGTAATAAAGGAATTTGAACCATCTTCGATTTATTTGGATTTTGATGAGTTTTTTTGTTGGAGGTGTTAAATTTGAGTGAATTTAGATGAAATTTACTTCTATTTTTTTGATTTCATATAAATTTTTAGTCAAATTGTAATAAAGGAATTTGAACCAACTTCGATTTTTTTGGATTTTGATGATTTTGGTTGTTGGAGGAGTTAAATTTGAGTAAATTTAGATGAAATTAACACCTTTTTTCGATTTTTTATAAATATAAAGTCAAATTGTAATAAATGAATTTGAAACCAACTTCGATTTTTTTGGATTTTGATGAATTTTTTTGTTGGAGGAGCTAAATTTGAGTGAATTTAGATGAAATTTACTTCTATTTTTTTTTGATTTCATATAAATTTTTAGTCAAATTGTAATAAAGGAATTTGAACCATCTTCGATTTTTTTGGATTTTGATGAGTTTTTTTGTTGGAGGAGTTAAATTTGAGTGAATTTAGATGAAATTTACTTCTATTTTTTTGATTTCATATAAATTTTTAGTCAAATTGTAATAAAGGAATTTGAACCAACTTCGATTTTTTTGGATTTTGATGATTTTGGTTGTTGGAGGAGTTAAATTTGAGTAAATTTAGATGAAAGTAACACCTATTTTTTTGGATTTTATATAAATTTTTAGTCAAATTGTAATAATGGAATTTGAAACCAACTTTGATTTTTTTGGATTTTGATGAATTTTTTTGTTGGAGGAGCCAAATTTGAGTGAATTTAGATGAAATTTACTTCTATTTTTTTCATTTCATATACATTTTTAGTCAAATTGTAATAGAGGAATTTGAACCAGCTTCGATTTTTTTGGATTTTGATGATTTTGGTTGTTGGAGGAGTTAAATTTGAGTAAATTTAGATGAAATTAACACCTTTTTTTGGATTTTATATAAATTTTTAGTCAAATTGTAATAAATGAATTTGAAACCAATTTCGATTTTTTTTGGATTTTGATGAATTTTTTTGTTGGAGGAGCTAAATTTGACTGAATTTAGATGAAATTTACTTTCATTTTTTTGGATTTTATATAAATTTTTAGTCAAATTGTAATAAAGTAATTTGAAACCAACTTCGATTTTTTTGGATTTTGATGAATTTTTTTGTTGGAGGAGCTAAATTTGAGTGAATTTAGATGAAATTTACTTTCATTTTTTTGGATTTTATATAAATTTTTAGTCAAATTGTAATAAAGGAATTTGAACCATCTTCGATTTTTTTGGATTTTGATGAGTTTTTTTGTTGGAGGTGTTAAATTTGAGTGAATTTAGATTAAATTTACTTCTATTTTTTTGATTTCATATAAATTTTTAGTCAAATTGTAATAAAGGAATTTGAACCAACTTCGATTTTTTTGGATTTTGATGATTTTGGTTGTTGGAGGAGTTAAATTTGAGTAAATTTAGATGAAATTAACACCTTTTTTGGATTTTATATAAATTTTTAGTCAAATTGTAATAAATGAATTTGAAACCAACTTCGACTTTTTTGGATTTTGATGAATTTTTTTGTTGGAGGAGCTAAATTTGACTGAATTTAGATGAAATTTACTTTCATTTTTTTGGATTTTATATAAATTTTTAGTCAAATTGTAATAAAGTAATTTGAAACCAACTTCGATTTTTTTGGATTTTGATGAATTTTTTTGTTGGAGGAGCTAAATTTGAGTGAATTTAGATGAAATTTACTTTCATTTTTTTGGATTATATATAAATTTTTAGTCAAATTGTAATAAAGGAATTTGAACCAACTTCGATTTTTTTGGATTTTGATGAGTTTTTTTGTTGGAGGAGTTAAATTTGAGTGAATTTAGATGAAATTTACTTCTATTTTTTTTGATTTCATATAAATTTTTAGTCAAATTGTAATAAAGGACTTTGAACCAACTTCGATTTTTTTGGATTTTGATGATTTTGGTTGTTGGAGGAGTTAAATTTGAGTAAATTTAGATGAAATTATCACCTATTTTTTTGGATTTTATATAAATTTTTAGTCAAATTGTAATAAAGGAATTTGAAACCAACTTCGATTTTTTTGGATTTTGATGAATTTTTTTGTTGGAGGAGCTAAATTTGAGTGAATTTAGATGAAATTTACTTCTATTTTTTTGATTTCATATAAATTTTTAGTCAAATTGTAATAAAGGAATTTGAACCAACTTCGATTTTTTTGGATTTTGATGATTTTGGTTGTTGGAGGAGTTAAATTTGCGTAAATTTAGATGAAATTAACACCTTTTTTGGATTTTATATAAATTTTTAGTCAAATTGTAATAAATGCATTGGAAACCAACTCCGATTTTTTTGGATTTTGATGAATTTTTTTGTTGGAGGAGCTAAATTTGAGTGAATTTAGATGAAATTTACTTTCATTTTTTTGGATTTTATATAAATTTTTAGTCAAATTGTAATAAAGGAATTTGAACCATCTTCGATTTTTATGGATTTTGATGAGTTTTTTTGTTGGAGGTGTTAAATTTGTGTGAATTTAGATGAAATTTACTTCTATTTTTTTGATTTCATATAAATTTTTAGTCAAATTGTAATAAAGGAATTTGAACCAACTTCGATTTTTTTGGATTTTGATGATTTTGGTTGTTGGAGGAGTTAAATTTGAGTAAATTTAGATGAAATTAACACCTATTTTTTTGGATTTTATATAAATTTTCAGTCAAATTGTAATAGAGGAATTTGAAACCATCTTCGGTTTTTTTGGATTTTGATGAATTTTTTTGTTGGAGGAGCTAAATTTGAGTGAATTTAGATGAAATTTACTTCTATTTTTTTTTGATTTCATATAAATTTTTAGTGAAATTGTAATAAAGGAATTTGAACCAACTTCGATTTTTTTGGATTTTGATGAGTTTTTTGTTGGAGGAGTTAAATTTGAGTTAATTTAGATGAAATTTACTTCTATTTTTTTGATTTCATATAAATTTTTAGTCAAATTGTAATAAAGGAATTTGAACCAACTTCGATTTTTTTGGATTTTGATGATTTTGGTTGTTGGAGGAGTTAAATTTGAGTAAATATAGATGAAATTAACACCTTTTTTGGATTTTATATAAATTTTTAGTCAAATTGTAATAAAGGAATTTGAAACCAACTTCGATTTTTTTGGATTTTGATGATTTTGGTTGTTGGAGGAGTTAAATTTGAGTAAATTTAGATGAAATTAACACCTTTTTTGGATTTTATATAAATTTTTAGTCAAATTGTAATAATGGAATTTGAAACCAACTCCGATTTTTTTGGATTTTGATGAATTTTTTTGTTGGAGGAGCTAAATTTGAGTGAATTTAGATGAAATTTACTTCTATTTTTTTTTATTTCATATAAATTTTTAGTCAAATTGTAATACAGGAATTTGAACCAACTTCGATTTTTTTTTATTTTGATGAGTTTTTTTGTTGGAGGAGTTAAATCTGAGTTAATTTAGATGAAATTTACTTCTATTTTTTGATTTCATATAAATTGTTAGTCAAATTGTAATAGAGGAATTTGAACCAACTTCGATTTTTTTGGATTTTGATGATTTTGTTTGTTGGAGGAGTTAAATTTGAGTAAATTTAGATGAAATTAACACCTTTTTTTTTGATTTTATATAAATTTTTAGTCAAATTGTAATAAATGAATTTGAAACCAATTTCGATTTTTTTGGATTTTGATGAATTTTTTTGTTGGAGGAGCTAAATTTGACTGAATTTAGATGAAATTTACTTTCATTTTTTTGGATTTTATATAAATTTTTAGTCAAATTGTAATAAAGTAATTTGAAACCAACTTCGATTTTTTTGGATTTTGATGAATTTTTTTGTTGGAGGAGCTAAATTTGAGTGAATTTAGATGAAATTTACTTTCATTTTTTTGGATTTTATATAAATTTTTAGTCAAATTGTAATAAAGGAATTTGAACCATCTTCGATTTTTTTGGATTTTGATGAGTTTTTTTGTTGGAGGTGTTAAATTTGAGTGAATTTAGATTAAATTTACTTCTATTTTTTTGATTTCATATAAATTTTTAGTCAAATTGTAATAAAGGAATTTGAACCAACTTCGATTTTTTTGGATTTTGATGATTTTGGTTGTTGGAGGAGTTAAATTTGAGTAAATTTAGATGAAATTAACACCTTTTTTGGATTTTATATAAATTTTTAGTCAAATTGTAATAAATGAATTTGAAACCAACTTCGACTTTTTTGGATTTTGATGAATTTTTTTGTTGGAGGAGCTAAATTTGACTGAATTTAGATGAAATTTACTTTCATTTTTTTGGATTTTATATAAATTTTTAGTCAAATTGTAATAAAGTAATTTGAAACCAACTTCGATTTTTTTGGATTTTGATGAATTTTTTTGTTGGAGGAGCTAAATTTGAGTGAATTTAGATGAAATTTACTTTCATTTTTTTGGATTATATATAAATTTTTAGTCAAATTGTAATAAAGGAATTTGAACCATCTTCGATTTTTTTGGATTTTGATGAGTTTTTTTGTTGGAGGTGTTAAATTTGAGTGAATTTAGATTAAATTTACTTCTATTTTTTTGATTTCATATAAATTTTTAGTCAAATTGTAATAAAGGAATTTGAACCAACTTCGATTTTTTTGGATTTTGATGATTTTGGTTGTTGGAGGAGTTAAATTTGAGTAAATTTAGATGAAATTAACACCTTTTTTTGGATTTTATATAAATTTTTAGTCAAATTGTAATAAATGAATTTGAAACCAATTTCGATTTTTTTTGGATTTTGATGAATTTTTTTGTTGGAGGAGCTAAATTTGACTGAATTTAGATGAAATTTACTTTCATTTTTTTGGATTTTATATAAATTTTTAGTCAAATCGTAATAAAGTAATTTGAAACCAACTTCGATTTTTTTGGATTTTGATGAATATTTTTGTTGGAGGAGCTAAATTTGAGTGAATTTAGATGAAATTTACTTTCATTTTTTTGGATTTTATATAAATTTTTAGTCAAATTGTAATAAAGGAATTTGAACCATCTTCGATTTTTTTGGATTTTGATGAGTTTTTTTGTTGGAGGTGTTAAATTTGAGTGAATTTAGATTAAATTTACTTCTATTTTTTTGATTTCATATAAATTTTTAGTCAAATTGTAATAAAGGAATTTGAACCAACTTCGATTTTTTTGGATTTTGATGATTTTGGTTGTTGGAGGAGTTAAATTTGAGTAAATTTAGATGAAATTAACACCTTTTTTGGATTTTATATAAATTTTTAGTCAAATTGTAATAAATGAATTTGAAACCAACTTCGACTTTTTTGGATTTTGATGAATTTTTTTGTTGGAGGAGCTAAATTTGACTGAATTTAGATGAAATTTACTTTCATTTTTTTGGATTTTATATAAATTTTTAGTCAAATTGTAATAAAGGACTTTGAACCAACTTCGATTTTTTTGGATTTTGATGAATTTTTTTGTTGGAGGAGCTAAATTTGAGTGAATTTAGATGAAATTTACTTTCATTTTTTTGGATTATATATAAATTTTTAGTCAAATTGTAATAAAGGAATTTGAACCAACTTCGATTTTTTTGGATTTTGATGAGTTTTTTTGTTGGAGGAGTTAAATTTGAGTGAATTTAGATGAAATTTACTTCTATTTTTTTGATTTCATATAAATTTTTAGTCAAATTGTAATAAAGGACTTTGAACCAACTTCGATTTTTTTGGATTTTGATGATTTTGGTTGTTGGAGGAGTTAAATTTGAGTAAATTTAGATGAAATTATCACCTATTTTTTTGGATTTTATATAAATTTTTAGTCAAATTGTAATAAAGGAATTTGAAACCAACTTCGATTTTTTTGGATTTTGATGAATTTTTTTGTTGGAGGAGCTAAATTTGAGTGAATTTAGATGAAATTTACTTCTATTTTTTTGATTTCATATAAATTTTTAGTCAAATTGTAATAAAGGAATTTGAACCAACTTCGATTTTTTTGGATTTTGATGATTTTGGTTGTTGGAGGAGTTAAATTTGCGTAAATTTAGATGAAATTAACACCTTTTTTGGATTTTATATAAATTTTTAGTCAAATTGTAATAAAGGAATTTGAACCAACTTCGATTTTTTTGGATTTTGATGATTTTGGTTGTTGGAGGAGTTAAATTTGAGTAAATTTAGATGAAATTAACACCTATTTTTTTGGATTTTATATAAATTTTTAGTCAAATTGTAATAATGGAATTTGAAACCAACTTTGATTTTTTTGGATTTTGATGAATTTTTTTGTTGGAGGAGCCAAATTTGAGTGAATTTAGATGAAATTTACTTCTATTTTTTTCATTTCATATACATTTTTAGTCAAATTGTAATAGAGGAATTTGAACCAGCTTCGATTTTTTTGGATTTTGATGATTTTGGTTGTTGGAGGAGTTAAATTTGAGTAAATTTAGATGAAATTAACACCTTTTTTTGGATTTTATATAAATTTTTAGTCAAATTGTAATAAATGAATTTGAAACCAATTTCGATTTTTTTTGGATTTTGATGAATTTTTTTGTTGGAGGAGCTAAATTTGACTGAATTTAGATGAAATTTACTTTCATTTTTTTGGATTTTATATAAATTTTTAGTCAAATTGTAATAAAGTAATTTGAAACCAACTTCGATTTTTTTGGATTTTGATGAATTTTTTTGTTGGAGGAGCTAAATTTGAGTGAATTTAGATGAAATTTACTTTCATTTTTTTGGATTTTATATAAATTTTTAGTCAAATTGTAATAAAGGAATTTGAACCATCTTCGATTTTTTTGGATTTTGATGAGTTTTTTTGTTGGAGGTGTTAAATTTGAGTGAATTTAGATTAAATTTACTTCTATTTTTTTGATTTCATATAAATTTTTAGTCAAATTGTAATAAAGGAATTTGAACCAACTTCGATTTTTTTGGATTTTGATGATTTTGGTTGTTGGAGGAGTTAAATTTGAGTAAATTTAGATGAAATTAACACCTTTTTTGGATTTTATATAAATTTTTAGTCAAATTGTAATAAATGAATTTGAAACCAACTTCGACTTTTTTGGATTTTGATGAATTTTTTTGTTGGAGGAGCTAAATTTGACTGAATTTAGATGAAATTTACTTTCATTTTTTTGGATTTTATATAAATTTTTAGTCAAATTGTAATAAAGTAATTTGAAACCAACTTCGATTTTTTTGGATTTTGATGAATTTTTTTGTTGGAGGAGCTAAATTTGAGTGAATTTAGATGAAATTTACTTTCATTTTTTTGGATTATATATAAATTTTTAGTCAAATTGTAATAAAGGAATTTGAACCAACTTCGATTTTTTTGGATTTTGATGAGTTTTTTTGTTGGAGGAGTTAAATTTGAGTGAATTTAGATGAAATTTACTTCTATTTTTTTGATTTCATATAAATTTTTAGTCAAATTGTAATAAAGGACTTTGAACCAACTTCGATTTTTTTGGATTTTGATGATTTTGGTTGTTGGAGGAGTTAAATTTGAGTAAATTTAGATGAAATTATCACCTATTTTTTGGATTTTATATAAATTTTTAGTCAAATTGTAATAAAGGAATTTGAAACCAACTTCGATTTTTTTGGATTTTGATGAATTTTTTTGTTGGAGGAGCTAAATTTGAGTGAATTTAGATGAAATTTACTTCTATTTTTTTGATTTCATATAAATTTTTAGTCAAATTGTAATAATGGAATTTGAAACCAACTTTGATTTTTTTGGATTTTGATGAATTTTTTTGTTGGAGGAGCAAAATTTGAGTGAATTTAGATGAAATTTACTTCTATTTTTTTCATTTCATATACATTTTTAGTCAAATTGTAATAGAGGAATTTGAACCAGCTTCGATTTTTTTGGATTTTGATGATTTTGGTTGTTGGAGGAGTTAAATTTGAGTAAATTCAGATGAAATTAACACCTTTTTTTGGATTTTATATAAATTTTTAGTCAAATTGTAATAAATGAATTTGAAACCAATTTCGATTTTTTTTGGATTTTGATGAATTTTTTTGTTGGAGGAGCTAAATTTGACTGAATTTAGATGAAATTTACTTTCATTTTTTTGGATTTTATATAAATTTTTAGTCAAATTGTAATAAAGTAATTTGAAACCAACTTCGATTTTTTTGGATTTTGATGAATTTTTTTGTTGGAGGAGCTAAATTTGAGTGAATTTAGATGAAATTTACTTTCATTTTTTTGGATTTTATATAAATTTTTAGTCAAATTGTAATAAAGGAATTTGAACCATCTTCGATTTTTTTGGATTTTGATGAGTTTTTTTGTTGGAGGTGTTAAATTTGAGTGAATTTAGATTAAATTTACTTCTATTTTTTTGATTTCATATAAATTTTTAGTCAAATTGTAATAAAGGAATTTGAACCAACTTCGATTTTTTTGGATTTTGATGATTTTGGTTGTTGGAGGAGTTAAATTTGAGTAAATTTAGATGAAATTAACACCTTTTTTGGATTTTATATAAATTTTTAGTCAAATTGTAATAAATGAATTTGAAACCAACTTCGACTTTTTTGGATTTTGATGAATTTTTTTGTTGGAGGAGCTAAATTTGACTGAATTTAGATGAAATTTACTTTCATTTTTTGGATTTTATATAAATTTTTAGTCAAATTGTAATAAAGTAATTTGAAACCAACTTCGATTTTTTTGGATTTTGATGAATTTTTTTGTTGGAGGAGCTAAATTTGAGTGAATTTAGATGAAATTTACTTTCATTTTTTTGGATTATATATAAATTTTTAGTCAAATTGTAATAAAGGAATTTGAACCAACTTCGATTTTTTTGGATTTTGATGAGTTTTTTTGTTGGAGGAGTTAAATTTGAGTGAATTTAGATGAAATTTACTTCTATTTTTTTAATTTCATATAAATTTTTAGTCAAATTGTAATAAAGGACTTTGAACCAACTTCGATTTTTTTGGATTTTGATGATTTTGGTTGTTGGAGGAGTTAAATTTGAGTAAATTTAGATGAAATTATCACCTATTTTTTTGGATTTTATATAAATTTTTAGTCAAATTGTAATAAAGGAATTTGAAACCAACTTCGATTTTTTTGGATTTTGATGAATTTTTTTGTTGGAGGAGCTAAATTTGAGTGAATTTAGATGAAATTTACTTCTATTTTTTTGATTTCATATAAATTTTTAGTCAAATTGTAATAAAGGAATTTGAACCAACTTCGATTTTTTTGGATTTTGATGATTTTGGTTGTTGGAGGAGTTAAATTTGCGTAAATTTAGATGAAATTAACACCTTTTTTGGATTTTATATAAATTTTTAGTCAAATTGTAATAAATGCATTGGAAACCAACTTCGATTTTTTTGGATTTTGATGAATTTTTTTGTTGGAGGAGCTAAATTTGAGTGAATTTAGATGAAATTTACTTTCATTTTTTTGGATTTTATATAAATTTTTAGTCAAATTGTAATAAAGGAATTTGAACCATCTTCGATTTTTATGGATTTTGATGAGTTTTTTTGTTGGAGGTGTTAAATTTGTGTGAATTTAGATGAAATTTACTTCTATTTTTTTGATTTCATATAAATTTTTAGTCAAATTGTAATAAAGGAATTTGAACCAACTTCGATTTTTTTGGATTTTGATGATTTTGGTTGTTGGAGGAGTTAAATTTGAGTAAATTTAGATGAAATTAACACCTATTTTTTTGGATTTTATATAAATTTTCAGTCAAATTGTAATAGAGGAATTTGAAACCATCTTCGATTTTTTTGGATTTTGATGAATTTTTTTGTTGGAGGAGCTAAATTTGAGTGAATTTAGATGAAATTTACTTCTATTTTTTTTTGATTTCATATAAATTTTTAGTGAAATTGTAATAAAGGAATTTGAACCAACTTCGATTTTTTTGGATTTTGATGAGTTTTTTGTTGGAGGAGTTAAATTTGAGTTAATTTAGATGAAATTTACTTCTATTTTTTTGATTTCATATAAATTTTTAGTCAAATTGTAATAAAGGAATTTGAACCAACTTCGATTTTTTTGGATTTTGATGATTTTGGTTGTTGGAGGAGTTAAATTTGAGTAAATTTAGATGAAATTAACACCTTTTTTGGATTTTATATAAATTTTTAGTCAAATTGTAATAATGGAATTTGAAACCAACTCCGATTTTTTTGGATTTTGATGAATTTTTTTGTTGGAGGAGCTAAATTTGAGTGAATTTAGATGAAATTTACTTCTATTTTTTTTGATTTCATATAAATTTTTAGTCAAATTGTAATCAGTGATGGGTAAATCACTAGAAAACCACGTAATTTACGTTACGTGTAAATTACACGTAAATTACACGTAAATTACGTTCATAACGTAATTTTAATATAACCAAAGTCATAAAATAAATTTATTTTATCACAGCCTAAACAAAGTACCCAGATACCATACAGATGTGAATCCTATTTATATGGGAATACCCTGTACCCACATAGCATAGAAAATCATCAACATAGCATCATAAAAAAATTTAAATTGAAATTTTTGGTAGTTTTGAGGTGTCTTTTACTATTAGGCGTTAAAATTTTACTATTATTATTGCATTTTTACGTTGAAACTATAATAACAAATAATGGAAGGTATAAATTTCAATTTACTAATCATATTGTTGACAAGGAGTATAAAAATTTCATGGAACCTATAATGATATAAAGATTTTTTATATTTTGTGTACAAAATATGAAAAATATAATTATTTTATTGTTTTTAGAAAATCTAGAACAAGGTGGATTTAATCCTGAAGAGATTGACAAATTATTAAGCAAGTTGTTTTTGGTTGCAACATACCATTTACTACTGTGGAGTCGGTACATTTTAAAAATTTTGTTAACAAACTGAATCCAGCATATAAAATTCCTACCAGAAAAACTCTTTCAACAACCATACTTGATGATCGCTACAAAGAATTTGAACAATCTATTGCTAGCATTGAATCCAGGGATGCCATTCTTTTATTAGATGGATGGAAGAATTCAGCAGCAAACACTAGGAATGTTGTAGCAATGTTAAGCATAGATAATCAAAGATATGTTTATCTCAAATCTTGGAACTTCAGTAGTCTCAGGGAAACAGCTCGTGCATTAACTGATGTAGTAAATGAATGTATTATTATCTCAAGAGAAAGATATAATTTACATATTTATGCACTAATTACGGATAATGCTGCTAATATGATTTGTACGGGGAGATTAGTAGACATATGGCATGTCGGAGAATGAATAAATTTAATTGAAACGTATCATTTATTTCCTTACAATGCTTACACAAGGTTAAGGTAATAGGTAGTCGATCTTTACAATCTATTACTAATGCTATTACTAATGACGACATGAAGTTGTGTATGATTAAATTGCGAGATTATTTTGGCGCCAATCGAAAACGCAAGCGTCAGACTATTAGTGGACGCTTGAATGTAGTCTCGGGAGGAAAACAGAGGAGTTTGTTTTAGCAACCGGGAAAGGAATCAATTCAATTAAAAAAAAGGAAATCTTGATCGAGAACGACTCTATTTTCCCTTCCCGAGAATTCATTAGTTTTCGATTTAAATAAAGTTATAGTTTATAGTTTGTTCTAAAAAAGTAAATTTATTTCTTTGAAAGTTCCTTATAATTACGTGGTTCAATTCTCGTTAAATTTAAAAATGAGATGCTCCGCGAGGAGAAGAGTCGGTGGAGATGCTGAATTAAGTTCCGAAATTTCATCTTTTCCCCCAATTCCGACATGGCATGTGACTTGTAACAGCCATAGTGCAAATTTATTATGCAAATCAGTGGTTAACCATTCGTTGGCAAATTCTGTAAACAAACTCCTAAAAGAGTTTAAATCTCCAGCTTTGGAAAGCCAACTTGTATTAGAACATGGTAATCGAATGGTGCTAATTGGAGATACTCGTTGGAGTAGTCATCGTGATGCATTTAGGAGATGTTTAAGAAATTTAAATTTAATGCGTTAAATAGCGACAAATCAAGATCCTAATCAAATATCAGAGGAAAATTACACTTTATTACTAAATCCTGTGTTTGAAATGCAGTTATTAGATCAAATATTAATTCTTGATCCAATTTGTGAATTGATAAATAATTGTCAAAAATCAGATTGTAGTATAGCCACAGCCACTGAACTTTGGTTAAAATTAGATACTCCAGACACTAATGATGAAAATAAGCGATTGATTTCAGAACGAATAAAAAAAGTAATCAATCCTTTTGGTCTTGCTGCAAATTTCCTGCATCCAATCTATCGGGGTAAATGTTTTTCAAGTAATGAGGAATATATTAATATTACGAATAATTTTTTTATTGAAAGGCTTGGAGAAGAAAATTTAATAGAACTTCAGCAATATAAAGATATGTCTGGTTCTTTTCAAAAGTTATTTCAGAAAAATTATCAATCAAGCAAGACTTTTTGGAAAGTAGCTAGATTATATTATCCGAACCTTAGTGCTATAGCTATAAAATTAAATAATTTATGTGCATCAACTGGACAGTTGGAGAGATTATTCTCTGAATGGGCACATATACACTCTCTTAAAAGAAATCGGTTAACACCAACAAGGTCTGAAAAATTAGTGGCTTTATATTATGAATTGAGATTACACGATAATCAATTATTGGAAGAATTATACGATGATCTTGGAGAATGAAGGAAATAATTATTATTATTTACGGGAAAACCCTTTGGAATACAACATTTGATCAGATATGCGCAGTAATTACTATAAAATAATATAACATAAAATAAAATACAAATAACAGTAAAATAAAATAAAATAAAATAAAAAGACAAACAGAAGAACACTAGACTAAACAGTCTACAAGCACCGACAGGAAATTCGGAGCTTCAACGTACATAAATAGTTATAACTTAAGTTAGGATACGTGATGACAGTAGTCTACGGAACGAACCGAGCGCAGTTGAGAACAGATCAACATCAGCTATATAACTGTTAACCTCATCCATTGCACGATTTAACGGATCAACAGTGCAATGTCTATACTCCGGGACCCTTGATTCAAATAGGGGCCTCTGACGCAGTGACCGTTGCGGTGCATGAAAGCATATCCGAGACACTACCTCATGACAGTTAGTCTGACCGTGAATTAATTTGTACAGAAACAAGAGATCAGAAAAGATTCGACGGTCGCTAAGGGTGGTGAGCCCCAACTTCTGTAAGGCCGGACCATAGTCATGGTCAGAGAACCGCATAGGGCTACCCGTAATGAATTTAATTCAGAGACAGAAGACAGAAGAAAAGATTCAGACATAGTGTACAATATCAGTTTTACATCTCCTTTAATATATAACCTTGTGAAAAGAAATATAATTTTATTTTACAAAGTTTAGATAAAAAAACTTAAATTAGATTACATTTATTTTTTACAAAAACTTTTTTAACTACTTTAATCTAGATCTAAATACTTTTAGGCATTATTCGTTTATCACATTAATTATGTTTAAACATTTGGTAGTTTCAGTCTTTGGTAATATCTTAATTACTTTAGAAATACTTATGTAGAATATTTTTTTAATAAAAATAAAATATAAATATGAATAAGTACTAATATAAAACGTTGTAACTCACAATCAGAAGTGTGCATTGCATACAAAACAATCTTGAAATAATTTTTCAAACGAATAAACGAAATTTTTATATAAAATTATCTTTCATTCATTTTAAATAAAGAAAACTTATATTAAGAACTTTCATTTATCTTTAATAGATAATATAGTTCGCAAAGTTTATTTTGTTGATCACTATTTAAATGTTCATCTTGACAAAACTGAAATTTATTTTGGTTGGTGAAAGCTGGTATCGTACAAATTTTGAGACAAAAATTCGCTAAACCTGAGTGATATCTCGCAATAGTTCTCCAAAATGTTTGTGGTGATTTAATGTTTTTCTCAAGTATTTTAGAAAATATTCCACTCTTATCTTGGTATTGTAAAAAATCAGTCATATCTCTTTCATTTAATTCATCGACTAAAAAGTCATTTACTAACAATTCATATTCATGTAAATGCATAAATTTTTTTCCTTGATACACAGGATGTAACGGTTTTAGGCGTGACTCGACGCGCTTTACAGGATTTCAGGATTGATTCGTGTGGCGTGCGACAAAGAATTAAAATTCAAGAACAAGAATTTAACTTAAATAGTGTTTATTCAAGAAAACACTTCTAAATGATACATGAAAATATAATTAAACGCCTTAATACTAAAGAAATTAAAGAAATTAATTAGGTTGCGACTCTAGGTCGTTACAAAAAGTAAAGCTGATCGTCTTGGGTTGCGACACTAGGTCGTTACAAAAGAAATACCCGTTTGAGCGATCGATTTGGAGTTATATAACTTAATTAATTAATAATGACGTTTAGCCAAATGAAAGGAATTAGTATGTCGGTAATGACTCTCGGTCGACAAAAGAATTAGCTTATTGATCTAGGAGTTTGATTATGGATAATGACTCTCGGTCGATAAAGGAATTATCTTATTGATCTAGGAGTTTGATTATGGATGACGACTCTCGGTCGATATAGGAGTTAGCTTATAATTTAGGAATTAGCTTATAGATCTAGGAAATTGAATATGTTAAGTTGAGAATCGTTTGAATTGTTTCATTGTCATCAGGGGCGGTATTGCCACCTGGAATAGTCTTGTTCCCTCGTCGCTCAGGAGTATTAATACTAACCTGAGATTGAGAATTATCAATAACTTAGCTTCGTCAACTAAGTGGCCTGCAAAGCGGCCTCCAAGGCAGAAAACCTCTCGTCAAACCTGGCGATTATGGCCTTAGTTTAGTACGATCGGCTCGACCAAGTGTCCAGCAAGGCGGCCTCCAAAGTTGGAGCATTAAAGTTAGGTTGGAATCAGCCAATGGCCATAAATGATTCGGAGTAGTATTTGTATTGAATTTATGATTCATAATGATTCTTCTCTGGGCCTTCTTGCCCGTATTTATACATATTCAAGGTTCTGGGAGCGCACCAATGGGAACGGAGTTTGGCTATTACGCATCAATCATTCTCGTCTCGCTCGATCTGTTCTCCAGTCAGTCTACTAAGCGACTGGTTATGCGCAGGCGCGCGCATGGAACGCTCGGTTCCCTCTCTCATTTGCTACGCACCAATTACAGTCATTGCTTTTGATCCTTGCTCTCGTCGATCCGCTGATCGACTGAGGATCGTGCATGCCTTTGATTCTCCCACTCCTTTACACTCTTTCGTCATACTCGCGTTTCGCGGTATCCTGAACTAATATTAATCCTAAAAACACTTTATAAACGTAAGAATAATAAGGATAAATAAAAATATAAGTATTTAAGTAATTATTAATTATGAATTAAGTTTATTAATGAAAAAAAAGAAAAGGGACTTTTTTGGGGTTTGTTACAAGGATGAAAATAATTGCTTGTCAGAGCTACTGGAGTAAGGATCCCTTTCAAATTATCGACAATTAAAGTTTTGAATAAATCATTTTGTATGATAATTCCTATATCAAAGTAATTTTCTATAGCATCTGCCAGTGTGTATTCAAATCCAATTTTATCGTTAATTTTACATATATACTGTATAACTTTTGCCACGTCATTTAACAGAACTTCGAAATCATTATCAAACAGTATTAAACAAATGTTCTGCTTAACTTTACTTGGTTCATCAACAGCAAGTTGACGCATATTTTTCATATTATTTAAGCAATGTTCTAAAAAATTGTAACAATCATTATAGTGATTAATGTCAATATCACTTATAGTTATAATTTCACTTGTTGTCTTTCTCAAAATTTGTATTTCAATTTCTTTATGTAATTCCTTTATCTTTTCTAAAAATATTGAATCAAAGATTGATTTAGTTAACTTTTTTAATGTTAATGACATACATTCAAAATACCAGTATTTAATGCAATTATCTGAAACAATAGAAGTCAACGGAAATTCTGAATCACAAATTACTGTATGTATGTCCTGATTAAATTTTGATTTCACTATCACAATAGAATCAAAAATAAACTGTTTCAACTGTTCACAGTATTTACTCATTTTAATGAAAAAGTAATGACCTTGCTTATTAAAAACCATGCTGACTAAATCTTTATGTGCCTGAGCACTAACTAATAAAACACCATAGCAATCTAATGATGTGCTCTTTTTAACATAATTATAGTGAAATTCATCCAGCATATTATTTAGTAACATTTCAGCAGTGGGTGGTTTATAACTAGGCTTTAAATATTGAACAAATTTAAGAAAATAATTTGAGTGAACTGTTTCAAAGTTTAAATTGTTAGTTATTAAATAACTAATCAAATTTTCATTAATTTTCGAATATTCATATGGATTAGTACAATCAATATAGGATTTCATCTGTACGCCTTGTTTATTTACTGCTTTTTCTGTGGTACTGGTTTTTGTGCTAGTTGTACAGACTTCAAAAGACATCTGCTAATTGAAATTAAATACAAGTTTAAAAAGTTAAATAACATCATACCACTGGATATACAATAGACTGAATACTGATTACAAAATATGCAAAGGAATAGATTATTACCTTTGAAATATTTATACTCTTTTCTGTTTCAGCAATTTCAACTTCTTCACTAAGATTGTAATTGGATTCCATATCAGCCCCATCTTTACTTTGGATTCTTTGATTATCTAAAACTGGAATTAAATTAGCTTCTGTAACTTCGTTATTGTTTGAAAAATGTTCTGTAGTCTGACTATTATCAGTGCTTGACATTGAATCCTCTTCCATATCAAGCTTACACAAGTTTCTAAAATACAATATGATATAAAAAATATAATATAATAAAATTAAATGTATCTACCAATAATCAAAAAGGAGTGTTGCAGCCGAAAGCTAACGATCAGCTGTCGCGCGGATTTAAATGTGCGTGCGAGAGCGTGTAAACAGTATGACACACCGTCCGGTAAGACGGTTACCGACGTCACGCGTTTTTGCCCGGATTTCAGCGTTGCGCGCTTCTAGGAATCCGACCGTTAGTTCTTCGAACACCGCTTTGTTATCAACACGCTCTCGCACGCACGTATTGCAACCGTTTTGTCGCCCAGCGACTCCCACGTTTTTTGAACTTCTGCAAGACGGCCCTTCGAGCCCTCGCGCCCAGCGCCCGTGTACATAGCTTGTACATATCACTGTTCAGTGTAACTGCGTGTTTTGTGAGTCGTGTCTATTCGTGCTATATTTTGTGGAGTGTTCGTCCTCATTGTGAACGACGCCCACGTGCCGAATAAAAGGTGTTAGTACCACTCGTTGGAGCGCATTCCTTCCCTGGCCCTACCAGTGGCGATCCACACCGCCATCCACGGCAACGTTTAAACAAGGAGTTTGTACAAAATAGTATATATGTAAAACCTGTGCATTTTCAAACGGTTGCTGGCAGTATTTGATAAATATTTATCACATTGAAGGCAGTATGCTACAAATTTTCCCTTATTATTTAAATCTTTAATATATTTTCGTATGAAACCTTTATTCCAATAACTGTGTTTAGGCCTTGTCATTTTTCTTTTTAATAAATAAAGATTCCAAAATATGTGGGATACAGTGGGGTACTTCCCTACTATTTGGGCTCTATATTGCCGAGGCAGGTACACAAAGGAAGCACTTGGGGTAGGTAATAACTTTAAAAAAGTAAAAAAATTACGCCAAGTACATGAATTAGCTTTGTAAAAAGAAGTGAGATCCCCCAAAAAAACTTTAAAAAAGTAAAAAATACGCCAAGTACATGAAAATGTCGAGGACAAAAAAAGTATTATCAAAAATCACAAAAAAAAGAAAATAGTATACATGAAAAAGTCGAGGAAAAAAAAGAGTATTATCAACAAATAAATATAAAAAAAAGACAAAGAAGCATGAAAAGTCAAGGACGAATAAAGTATAATTAACAAAAAAATATAATCACATAAATAAAAAATAAAAAATATGATTACAATATAAAAAAAGATGTGAAATCAAAATGAGCTGCAAGTACATCACAAAAAAAAAGAAAATAATATAATCACACAAAAATAGAAAATAATATATTCACATAAAAAAGAAAATAATATATTCACATAAAAAAGAAAATAATATATTCACATAAAAAAGAAAATAATATAATTACAATATAAAAAAGGATGTGAAATCAAAATGAGCTGCAAGTACATCACAAAAAAAAAGAAAATAATATAATCACACAAAAACAGAAAATAATATAATCACACAAAAAAAGAAAATAATCTAATTACAATATAAAAAAAGATGTGAAATCAAAATGAGCTGCAAGTACATAAAGGTACTTTCCAACTGCGCTTAAGATGACACAACTACATATACACAGCTAAAATGCTGTGTTATTCCATTACTCATATCGCGGACATTTTAATTAACCCATCAAAAAGAATCCCATTTAAAAACATTGTCGTAAATTATTATTAGCTTTACAAAATTAATGATATACAAAAATTGCGCCAATTATCACAATGGCTATTTATACAAAGAAAAAATCACAATGGTACAATGAAAAAATGTATTAAATAATATTAAGCAGATATATTTTTATACAAATAAATATTTTAATACAAATAAATATTTTATTCAAAATACTTGGCGTGAATATATTATTTTCTTTTTTATGTGAATATATTATTTTCTTTTTTATGTGAATATATTATTTTCTGTTTTTGTGTGATTATATTATTTTCTTTTTTTTTGTGATGTACTTGCAGCTCATTTTGATTTCACATCTTTTTTTATATTGTAATCATATTTTTTATTTTTTATTTATGTGATTATATTTTTTTGTTAATTATACTTTATTCGTCCTTGACTTTTCATGCTTCTTTGTCTTTTTTTTATATTTATTTGTTGATAATACTCTTTTTTTTCCTCGACTTTTTCATGTATACTATATTCTTTTTTTTTGTGATTTTTGATAATACTTTTTTTGTCCTCGACATTTTCATGTACTTGGCGTATTTTTTACTTTTTTAAAGTTTTTTTGGGGATCTCACTTCTTTTTACAAAGCTAATTCATGTACTTGGCGTAATTTTTTTACTTTTTTAAAGTTTTTTTTGGGGATCTCACTTCTTTTTACAAAGCTAATTCATGTACTTGGCGTAAATTTTTTACTTTTTTAAAGTTTTTTTTTGCGGATCTCATTTCTTTTTACAAAGCTAATTCATGTACTTGGCGTATTTTTTACTTTTTTAAAGTTTTTTTGGGGATCTCACTTCTTTTTACAAAGCTAATTCATGTACTTCGCGTAATTTTTTTACTTTTTTAAAGTTTTTTATGGGGATCTCACTTCTTTTTACAAAGATAATTCATGTTCTTGGCGTCATATTTTTTTACTTTTTTGAAGTTTTTTTTGGGATTCAGAATTTCAGCTTCTTCTTTTTTACAAATTTTTCCCTGTCACGGGTACTAAAAGTAAGGATAAAGTAAGGAAATCCCAATAAATTATAAATTCTGATCTATCTTCGTTACACGTCCACGCGTTTACGGCGCACTGCAGCCTATCGAGTGATGTTAGAAGATAAAGCTAGTTTGTAGCCAGTAAAGCTTACTCGGAATACTCGGAATAGCGCAAAGCAGTTCAGCGAGTGTACTTTTATTATTTTTTGATTAAGGATAAATTCTACGTAAGTTTAACACCTTCCCCCAAAAAACATGTGCACTGCATTGCCGATCTATATGTATTATATGAATGTATAGTACTTTGTGTGCAGTACATAGTGCGCGAAGCAGCTTGCGGCCGTGACCGGGGCCGGGGACGTGGCCAGAGCCGGGGTCGTGGATGGGGGCGGGGCCGTGGACGTGGCGGCGGCCAATAACATATAAAAAAATAAATTCGTTATTTTCATACATAAAAATGTGGTTATTTCATTTGCTCATGCAGCAGAGTTACTTTCTCTTTCAGCTATTAAAATAATTCTCTTCATCTGCATCGTTAACTGAAAAATAGGACAAATTTACTAATTATTTATATAAATTATCACACGTGCTCACATTGAATGAATAATTGCGTATGCAAAACCCTACGTGAAAATTTGTGCGTACATAGTCCAACGTAGATCACACTGCATCATCTTCTGCTTTGATGATTATCTGTAAATATATAATATATTATCACACGTACTCACATTGAATGAATAATTGCGTATGCAAAACCCTACGTGAAAATTTGTGCGTACATAGTCCAACGTAGATCACACTGCATCATCTTCTGCTTTGATGATTATCTGTAAATTATATATATATATAAAGCCTCATTTTAATAATTATATACAACTTAACGTAGAACTTATTAATTATTTATAGAAATAGAGTGGCCTTTTGCTATAGTGAGTGTAGAGACTACATAATGTATCCAAAGCAGGTGAGAGCATATGGCAGAAAGTCTTGTTGCAGGAAATTTAAATGCTAATGGTAATAATTCAGCGAAAATGAATGAGGAGATCCAATATTTTTAACGCACAATTTATTGGTGTTGGAATAAAACTAATAATAATTTAATATGTTTATTGGTGAATTGAAATAATGGGAATCTAAAAAATTAATGAATAGCGTGAAAACTACTGTGGATTTTATTAAAGTATTACGAATGTCTTTCACAAAAGATTGAAAAGCATCAAGGGAGATGTGTTTTCAGGGTACTTTCTTAACTAATGTGACTTGCTCTACATTGCAAGCAGTACACCATAATCTATTTTCTTAATAATTCTTAATGCTATGTCTTTTGATTGACAAATTTTGCCAATTTACCTTATTTGACAAATTCCCAGAAACTTGTGCGAAACAAGATGCTCTGTCTATCTATATATCTATTTAATCTTCTCCGGACAACCTCCAAGCCTGTGCATTCTCTTCATTTCTATCCATCCAAGCCTGTGCGTCCCCTTCAATTCTACTATCCAAGCCTGTGCGTCCCCTTCATTTTTATCCAAGTCCTGTGCGTCCCCTTCATTTCTATAATATATAATAAGCTTTACATAAAAACTCTAAATTGCTGGTATATACAAAAACAAGTATCTGGCAATTTAAATGCAATGTAATTTTTTACTACAATATATTATTTTGTACATGCATGATACTAATTTCCAGAAACTTGTGTGAAAGGAGATGCTTCGCAGTCGAACCATCTCCGAACAACTTCCAAGTCTGCGACTCTACATCAGAAATCTATTAAAAAAATTTTGGCGACTTACCTTATTAATTGAGACAATAATTCAGTCTCCTATGTAGTGTAAAAACTCGTGACATTCCAAATTCGGACAACTTACTTTATTTGACACTTAGCACTTGGTAGGTTATAAAATTCAAAATAGTATATATATATGTATGTACAATGACGGACGACGATCCCCGCCGAATAATCCCGAGAGTCGACGAACGAAGAACGAAACATGTGTTGGCTGAAGGTGTGTGTGTGTAACGCGTATATACGTATATTCTGTTTGACGACGAAAATATATATATGTACTATGGTTGACGAAAAATTCCTTGGAGAATCAGAAGAAGAATCTTACCATTTTCGACAGATTCATGAGACGATATTACGATATCTCTGTCATGCGTGGACCGATTTTATTGAAATTGGTCTTATTCGAAAGCTTATATGCGGTTTACATAAGAAAAATGCCTTTAAATTTAGAAAATATTGCAGGCGTGATGAGATATTAATGAAATAAGTTTCAGGTTAGGTTGGAATAGCTGTGCGTCGAGTAAAGATACACGGCAGCGACAGGCATATACAAGGTGTCTTTTCTTTCATGTACTTGGCGTCGAGACGCTACCGCGTCTCTAGATAGGAGTCGGAAAAAAGGGAAAGTCGCCTCAACGGGACTCGAACCCGCGATCTCTAGATCCGTAGCGCGCTGGCCAGCCGCCTTAGCCACCTCGGCTACCGCCGACTCCCCCGGTTCCTTAGTCCCCCCAACTCCTCATAAATGGACGCCACCTAGGTGCTGCTACTAAACAACTAAGGGGGTAGCACACACACTAGGCCGTTGCCTAAATGCCAGTATGCCTACTACAGTAACAATGGTAACAATATAAGTCTCTTTATATAACAAAGGAAAGTTTCGAATCTGAACCTTTACCAATCCTTTAAGCTTAAATCTCGCGCGACGTTAGCTAGCGTGGTGTCGCTGTTCTCCCCACTGATTGGTTCGTGGGTCTGCTACGTAAATTACAGTAATTTACGTGTATAATACATAGTGTATAATACGTACGTGTTATACGTGTATTATACGTTGCGTATTTTACGTACCCATCACTGATTGTAATACAGGAATTTGAACCAACTTCGATTTTTTTTTATTTTGATGAGTTTTTTTGTTGGAGGAGTTAAATCTGAGTTAATTTAGATGAAATTTACTTCTATTTTTTGATTTCATATAAATTGTTAGTCAAATTGTAATAGAGGAATTTGAACCAACTTCGATTTTTTTGGATTTTGATGATTTTGGTTGTTGGAGGAGTTAAATTTGAGTAAATTTAGATGAAATTAACACCTTTTTTTTTTGATTTTATATAAATTTTTAGTCAAATTGTAATAAATGAATTTGAAACCAATTTCGATTTTTTTGGATTTTGATGAATTTTTTTGTTGGAGGAGCTAAATTTGACTGAATTTAGATGAAATTTACTTTCATTGTTTTGGATTTTACATAAATTTTTAGTCAAATTGTAATAAAGTAATTTGAAACAAACTTCGATTTTTTTGGATTTTGATGAATTTTTTTGTTGGAGGAGCTAAATTTGAGTGAATTTAGATGAAATTTACTTTCATTTTTTTGGATTTTATATAAATTTTTAGTCAAATTGTAATGAAGGAATTTGAACCAACTTCGATTTTTTTGGATTTTGATGAGTTTTTCTGTTGGAGGAGTTAAATTTGAGTGAATTTAGATGAAATTTACTTCTATTTTTTTGATTTCATATAAATTTTTAGTCAAATTGTAATAAAGGAATTTGAACCAACTTCGATTTTTTTGGATTTTGATGATTTTGGTTGTTGGAGGAGTTAAATTTGAGTAAATTTAGATGAAATTAACACCTATTTTTTTGGATTTTATATAAATTTTTAGTCAAATTGTAATAAAGGAATTTGAAACCAACTTCGATTTTTTTGGATTTTGATGAATTTTTTTGTTGGAGGAGCTAAATTTGAGTGAATTTAGATGAAATTTACTTCTATTTTTTTTTGATTTCATATAAATTTTTAGTCAAATTGTAATAAAGGAATTTGAACCAACTTCGATTTTTTTTTATTTTGATGAGTTTTTTTGTTGGAGGAGTTAAATTTGAGTTAATTTAGATGAAATTTACTTCTATTTTTTTGATTTCATATAAATTTTTAGTCTAATTGTAATAAAGGAATTTGAACCAACTTCGATTTTTTTGGATTTTGATGATTTTGGTTGTTGGAGGAGTTAAATTTGAGTAAATTTAGATGGAATTAACACCTTTTTTGGATTTTATATAAATTTTTAGTCAAATTGTAATAAATGAATTTGAAACCAACTTCGACTTTTTTGGATTTTGATGAATTTTTTTGTTTTAGGAGCTAAATTTGAGTGAATTTTGATGAAATTTACTTTCATTTTTTTGGATTTTATATAAATTTTTAGTCAAATTGTAATAAAGGAATTTGAACCATCTTCGATTTTTTTGGATTTTGATGAATTTTTTTGTTGGAGGAGCTAAATTTGAGTGAATTTAGATGAAATTTACTTCTATTTTTTTTTGATTTCATATAAATTTTTAGTCAAATTGTAATAAAGGAATTTGAACCAACTTCGATTTTTTTGGATTTTGATGAGTTTTTTTGTTGGAGGAGTTAAATTTGAGTGAATTTAGATGAAATTTACTGCTATTTTTTTGATTTCATATAAATTTTTAGTCAAATTGTAATAAAGGAATTTGAACCAACTTCGATTTTTTTGGATTTTAATGATTTTGGTTGTTGGAGGAGTTAAATTTGAGTAAATTTAGATGAAATTAACACCTATTTTTTTGGATTTTATATAAATTTTTAGTCAAATTGTAATAATGGAATTTGAAACCAACTTTGATTTTTTTGGATTTTGATGAATTTTTTTGTTGGAGGAGCAAAATTTGAGTGAATTTAGATGAAATTTACTTCTATTTTTTTGATTTCATATACATTTTTAGTCAAATTGTAATAGAGGAATTTGAACCAGCTTCGATTTTTTTGGATTTTGATGATTTTGGTTGTTGGAGGAGTTAAATTTGAGTAAATTTAGATGAAATTAACACCTTTTTTTGGATTTTATATAAATTTTTAGTCAAATTGTAATAAATGAATTTGAAACCAATTTCGATTTTTTTTGGATTTTGATGAATTTTTTTGTTGGAGGAGCTAAATTTGACTGAATTTAGATGAAATTTACTTTCATTTTTTTGGATTTTATATAAATTTTTAGTCAAATTGTAATAAAGGAATTTGAACCAACTTCGATTTTTTTTGATTTTGATGAGTTTTTTTGTTGGAGGAGTTAAATTTGAGTTAATTTAGATGAAATTTACTTCTATTTTTTTGATTTCATATAAATTTTTAGTCAAATTGTAATAAAGGAATTTGAACCAACTACGATTTTTTTGGATTTTGATGATTTTGGTTGTTGGAGGAGTTAAATTTGAGTAAATTTAGATGAAATTAACACCTTTTTTGGATTTTATATAAATTTTTAGTCAAATTGTAATAAATGAATTTGAAACCAATTTCGATTTTTTTTGGATTTTGATGAATTTTTTTGTTGGAGGAGCTAAATTTGACTGAATTTAGATGAAATTTACTTTCATTTTTTTGGATTTTATATAAATTTTTAGTCAAATTGTAATAAAGGAATTTGAACCAACTTCGATTTTTTTGGATTTTGATGAGTTTTTTTGTTGGAGGAGTTAAATTTGAGTGAATTTAGATGAAATTTACTTCTATTTTTTTGATTTCATATAAATTTTTAGTCAAATTGTAATAAAGGACTTTGAACCAACTTCGATTTTTTTGGATTTTGATGATTTTGGTTGTTGGAGGAGTTAAATTTGAGTAAATTTAGATGAAATTATAACCTATTTTTTTGGATTTTGTATAAATTTTTAGTCAAATTGTAATAAAGGAATTTGAAACCAACTTCGATTTTTTTGGATTTTGATGAATTTTTTTGTTGGAGGAGCTAAATTTGAGTGAATTTAGATGAAATTTACTTCCATTTTTTTTTATTTCATATAAATTTTTAGTCAAATTGTAATAAAGGAATTTGAACCAACTTCGATTTTTTTGGATTTTGATGAGTTTTTTTGTTGGAGGAGATAAATTTGAGTTAATTTAGATGAAATTTACTTCTATTTTTTTGATTTCATATAAATTTTTAGTCAAATTGTAATAAAGGAATTTGAACCAACTTCGATTTTTTTGGATTTTGATGATTTTGGTTGTTGGAGGAGTTAAATTTGCGTAAATTTAGATGAAATTAACACCTTTTTTGGATTTTATATAAATTTTTAGTCAAATTGTAATAAATGCATTGGAAACCAACTTCGATTTTTTTGGATTTTGATGAATTTTTTTGTTGGAGGAGCTAAATTTGAGTGAATTTAGATGAAATTTACTTTCATTTTTTTGGATTTTATATAAATTTTTAGTCAAATTGTAATAAAGGAATTTGAACCATCTTCGATTTTTATGGATTTTGATGAGTTTTTTTGTTGGAGGTGTTAAATTTGTGTGAATTTAGATGAAATTTACTTCTATTTTTTTGATTTCATATAAATTTTTAGTCAAATTGTAATAAAGGAATTTGAACCAACTTCGATTTTTTTGGATTTTGATGATTTTGGTTGTTGGAGGAGTTAAATTTGAGTAAATTTAGATGAAATTAACACCTATTTTTTTGGATTTTATATAAATTTTCAGTCAAATTGTAATAAAGGAATTTGAAACCATCTTCGATTTTTTTGGATTTTGATGAATTTTTTTGTTGGAGGAGCTAAATTTGAGTGAATTTAGATGAAATTTACTTCTATTTTTTTTTTGATTTCATATAAATTTTTAGTGAAATTGTAATAAAGGAATTTGAACCAACTTCGATTTTTTTGGATTTTGATGAGTTTTTTGTTGGAGGAGTTAAATTTGAGTTAATTTAGATGAAATTTACTTCTATTTTTTTGATTTCATATAAATTTTTAGTCAAATTGTAATAAAGGAATTTGAACCAACTTCGATTTTTTTGGATTTTGATGATTTTGGTTGTTGGAGGAGTTAAATTTGAGTAAATTTAGATGAAATTAACACCTATTTTGGATTTTATATAAATTTTTAGTCAAATTGTAATAATGGAATTTGAAACCAACTCCGATTTTTTTGGATTTTGATGAATTTTTTTGTTGGAGGAGCTAAATTTGAGTGAATTTAGATGAAATTTACTTCTATTTTTTTTGATTTCATATAAATTTTTAGTCAAATTGTAATACAGGAATTTGAACCAACTTCGATTTTTTTTTATTTTGATGAGTTTTTTTGTTGGAGGAGTTAAATCTGAGTTAATTTAGATGAAATTTACTTCTATTTTTTGATTTCATATAAATTGTTAGTCAAATTGTAATAGAGGAATTTGAACCAACTTCGATTTTTTTGTATTTTGATGATTTTGGTTGTTGGAGGAGTTAAATTTGAGTAAATTTAGATGAAATTAACACCTTTTTTTTTTGATTTTATATAAATTTTTAGTCAAATTGTAATAAATGAATTTGAAACCAATTTCGATTTTTTTGGATTTTGATGAATTTTTTTGTTGGAGGAGCTAAATTTGACTGAATTTAGATGAAATTTACTTTCATTTTTTTGGATTTTACATAAATTTTTAGTCAAATTGTAATAAAGTAATTTGAAACCAACTTCGATTTTTTTGGATTTTAATGAATTTTTTTGTTGGAGGAGCTAAATTTGAGTGAATTTAGATGAAATTTACTTCTATTTTTTTGATTTCATATAAATTTTTAGTCAAATTGTAATAAAGGACTTTGAACCAACTTCGATTTTTTTGGATTTTGATGATTTTGGTTGTTGGAGGAGTTAAATTTGAGTAAATTTAGATGAAATTATCACCTATTTTTTTGGATTTTGTATAAATTTTTAGTCAAATTGTAATAAAGGAATTTGAAACCAACTTCGATTTTTTTGGATTTTGATGAATTTTTTTGTTGGAGGAGCTAAATTTGAGTGAATTTAGATGAAATTTACTTCCATTTTTTTTGATTTCATATAAATTTTTAGTCAAATTGTAATAAAGGAATTTGAACCAACTTCGATTTTTTTGGATTTTGATGAGTTTTTTTGTTGGAGGAGATAAATTTGAGTTAATTTAGATGAAATTTACTTCTATTTTTTTGATTTCATATAAATTTTTAGTCAAATTGTAATAAAGGAATTTGAACCAACTTCGATTTTTTTGGATTTTGATGATTTTGGTTGTTGGAGGAGTTAAATTTGCGTAAATTTAGATGAAATTAACACCTTTTTTGGATTTTATATAAAATTTTAGTCAAATTGTAATAAATGCATTGGAAACCAACTTCGATTTTTTTGGATTTTGATGAATTTTTTTGTTGGAGGAGCTAAATTTGAGTGAATTTAGATGAAATTTACTTTCATTTTTTTGGATTTTATATAAATTTTTAGTCAAATTGTAATAAAGGAATTTGAACCATCTTCGATTTTTATGGATTTTGATGAGTTTTTTTGTTGGAGGTGTTAAATTTGTGTGAATTTAGATGAAATTTACTTCTATTTTTTTGATTTCATATAAATTTTTAGTCAAATTGTAATAAAGGAATTTGAACCAACTTCGATTTTTTTGGATTTTGATGATTTTGGTTGTTGGAGGAGTTAAATTTGAGTAAATTTAGATGAAATTAACACCTATTTTTTTGGATTTTATATAAATTTTCAGTCAAATTGTAATAAAGGAATTTGAAACCATCTTCGATTTTTTTGGATTTTGATGAATTTTTTTGTTGGAGGAGCTAAATTTGAGTGAATTTAGATGAAATTTACTTCTATTTTTTTTTGATTTCATATAAATTTTTAGTGAAATTGTAATAAAGGAATTTGAACCAACTTCGATTTTTTTGGATTTTGATGAGTTTTTTGTTGGAGGAGTTAAATTTGAGTTAATTTAGATGAAATTTACTTCTATTTTTTTGATTTCATATAAATTTTTAGTCAAATTGTAATAAAGGAATTTGAACCAACTTCGATTTTTTTGGATTTTGATGATTTTGGTTGTTGGAGGAGTTAAATTTGAGTAAATTTAGATGAAATTAACACCTTTTTTGGATTTTATATAAATTTTTAGTCAAATTGTAATAATGGAATTTGAAACCAACTCCGATTTTTTTGGATTTTGATGAATTTTTTTGTTGGAGGAGCTAAATTTGAGTGAATTTAGATGAAATTTACTTCTATTTTTTTTGATTTCATATAAATTTTTAGTCAAATTGTAATACAGGAATTTGAACCAACTTCGATTTTTTTTTATTTTGATGAGTTTTTTTGTTGGAGGAGTTAAATCTGAGTTAATTTAGATGAAATTTACTTCTATTTTTTGATTTCATATAAATTGTTAGTCAAATTGTAATAGAGGAATTTGAACCAACTTCGATTTTTTTGGATTTTGATGATTTTGGTTGTTGGAGGAGTTAAATTTGAGTAAATTTAGATGAAATTAACACCTTTTTTTTTTGATTTTATATAAATTTTTAGTCAAATTGTAATAAATGAATTTGAAACCAATTTCGATTTTTTTGGATTTTGATGAATTTTTTTGTTGGAGGAGCTAAATTTGACTGAATTTAGATGAAATTTACTTTCATTTTTTTTGGATTTTACATAAATTTTTAGTCAAATTGTAATAAAGTAATTTGAAACCAACTTCGATTTTTTTGGATTTTAATGAATTTTTTTGTTGGAGGAGCTAAATTTGAGTGAATTTAGATGATATTTACTTTCATTTTTTTTGGATTTTATATAAATTTTTAGTCAAATTGTAATAAAGGAATTTGAACCATCTTCGATTTATTTGGATTTTGATGAGTTTTTTTGTTGGAGGTGTTAAATTTGAGTGAATTTAGATGAAATTTACTTCTATTTTTTTGATTTCATATAAATTTTTAGTCAAATTGTAATAAAGGAATTTGAACCAACTTCGATTTTTTTGGATTTTGATGATTTTGGTTGTTGGAGGAGTTAAATTTGAGTAAATTTAGATGAAATTAACACCTTTTTTCGATTTTATATAAATTTTTAGTCAAATTGTAATAAATGAATTTGAAACCAACTTCGATTTTTTTGGATTTTGATGAATTTTTTTGTTGGAGGAGCTAAATTTGAGTGAATTTAGATGAAATTTACTTCTATTTTTTTTTGATTTCATATAAATTTTTAGTCAAATTGTAATAAAGGAATTTGAACCATCTTCGATTTTTTTGGATTTTGATGAGTTTTTTTGTTGGAGGAGTTAAATTTGAGTGAATTTAGATGAAATTTACTTCTATTTTTTTGATTTCATATAAATTTTTAGTCAAATTGTAATAAAGGAATTTGAACCAACTTCGATTTTTTTGGATTTTGATGATTTTGGTTGTTGGAGGAGTTAAATTTGAGTAAATTTAGATGAAATTAACACCTATTTTTTTGGATTTTATATAAATTTTTAGTCAAATTGTAATAATGGAATTTGAATCCAACTTTGATTTTTTTGGATTTTGATGAATTTTTTTGTTGGAGGAGCAAAATTTGAGTGAATTTAGATGAAATTTACTTCTATTTTTTTCATTTCATATACATTTTTAGTCAAATTGTAATAGAGGAATTTGAACCAGCTTCGATTTTTTTGGATTTTGATGATTTTGGTTGTTGGAGGAGTTAAATTTGAGTAAATTTAGATGAAATTAACACCTTTTTTTGGATTTTATATAAATTTTTAGTCAAATTGTAATAAATGAATTTGAAACCAATTTCGATTTTTTTTGGATTTTGATGAATTTTTTTGTTGGAGGAGCTAAATTTGACTGAATTTAGATGAAATTTACTTTCATTTTTTTGGATTTTATATAAATTTTTAGTCAAATTGTAATAAAGTAATTTGAAACCAACTTCGATTTTTTTGGATTTTGATGAATTTTTTTGTTGGAGGAGCTAAATTTGAGTGAATTTAGATGAAATTTACTTTCATTTTTTTGGATTTTATATAAATTTTTAGTCAAATTGTAATAAAGGAATTTGAACCATCATCGATTTTTTTGGATTTTGATGAGTTTTTTTGTTGGAGGTGTTAAATTTGAGTGAATTTAGATTAAATTTACTTCTATTTTTTTGATTTCATATAAATTTTTAGTCAAATTGTAATAAAGGAATTTGAACCAACTTCGATTTTTTTGGATTTTGATGATTTTGGTTGTTGGAGGAGTTAAATTTGAGTAAATTTAGATGAAATTAACACCTTTTTTGGATTTTATATAAATTTTTAGTCAAATTGTAATAAATGAATTTGAAACCAACTTCGACTTTTTTGGATTTTGATGAATTTTTTTGTTGGAGGAGCTAAATTTGACTGAATTTAGATGAAATTTACTTTCATTTTTTTGGATTTTATATAAATTTTTAGTCAAATTGTAATAAAGTAATTTGAAACCAACTTCGATTTTTTTGGATTTTGATGAATTTTTTTGTTGGAGGAGCTAAATTTGAGTGAATTTAGATGAAATTTACTTTCATTTTTTGGATTATATATAAATTTTTAGTCAAATTGTAATAAAGGAATTTGAACCAACTTCGATTTTTTTGGATTTTGATGAGTTTTTTTGTTGGAGGAGTTAAATTTGAGTGAATTTAGATGAAATTTACTTCTATTTTTTTGATTTCATATAAATTTTTAGTCAAATTGTAATAAAGGACTTTGAACCAACTTCGATTTTTTTGGATTTTGATGATTTTGGTTGTTGGAGGAGTTAAATTTGAGTAAATTTAGATGAAATTATCACCTATTTTTTTTGATTTTATATAAATTTTTAGTCAAATTGTAATAAAGGAATTTGAAACCAACTTCGATTTTTTTGGATTTTGATGAATTTTTTTGTTGGAGGAGCTAAATTTGAGTGAATTTAGATGAAATTTACTTCTATTTTTTTGATTTCATATAAATTTTTAGTCAAATTGTAATAAAGGAATTTGAACCAACTTCGATTTTTTTGGATTTTGATGATTTTGGTTGTTGGAGGAGTTAAATTTGCGTAAATTTAGATGAAATTAACACCTTTTTTGGATTTTATATAAATTTTTAGTCAAATTGTAATAAATGCATTGGAAACCAACTTCGATTTTTTTGGATTTTGATGAATTTTTTTGTTGGAGGAGCTAAATTTGAGTGAATTTAGATGAAATTTACTTTCATTTTTTTGGATTTTATATAAATTTTTAGTCAAATTGTAATAAAGGAATTTGAACCATCTTCGATTTTTATGGATTTTGATGAGTTTTTTTGTTGGAGGTGTTAAATTTGTGTGAATTTAGATGAAATTTACTTCGATTTTTTTGATTTCATATAAATTTTTAGTCAAATTGTAATAAAGGAATTTGAACCAACTTCGATTTTTTTGGATTTTGATGATTTTGGTTGTTGGAGGAGTTAAATTTGATTAAATTTAGATGAAATTAACACCTATTTTTTTGGATTTTATATAAATTTTCAGTCAAATTGTAATAGAGGAATTTGAAACCATCTTCGATTTTTTTTGGATTTTGATGAATTTTTTTGTTGGAGGAGCTAAATTTGAGTGAATTTAGATGAAATTTACTTCTATTTTTTTTTGATTTCATATAAATTTTTAGTGAAATTGTAATAAAGGAATTTGAACCAACTTCGATTTTTTTGGATTTTGATGAGTTTTTTGTTGGAGGAGTTAAATTTGAGTTAATTTAGATGAAATTTACTTCTATTTTTTTGATTTCATATAAATTTTTAGTCAAATTGTAATAAAGGAATTTGAACCAACTTCGATTTTTTTGGATTTTGATGATTTTGGTTGTTGGAGGAGTTAAATTTGAGTAAATTTAGATGAAATTAACACCTTTTTTGGATTTTATATAAATTTTTAGTCAAATTGTAATAAATGCATTGGAAACCAACTTCGATTTTTTTGGATTTTGATGAATTTTTTTGTTGGAGGAGCTAAATTTGAGTGAATTTAGATGAAATTTACTTTCATTTTTTTGGATTTTATATAAATTTTTAGTCAAATTGTAATAAAGGAATTTGAACCATCTTCGATTTTTATGGATTTTGATGAGTTTTTTTGTTGGAGGTGTTAAATTTGTGTGAATTTAGATGAAATTTACTTCTATTTTTTTGATTTCATATAAATTTTTAGTCAAATTGTAATAAAGGAATTTGAACCAACTTCGATTTTTTTGGATTTTGATGATTTTGGTTGTTGGAGGAGTTAAATTTGATTAAATTTAGATGAAATTAACACCTATTTTTTTTGATTTTATATAAATTTTCAGTCAAATTGTAATAGAGGAATTTGAAACCATCTTCGATTTTTTTTGGATTTTGATGAATTTTTTTGTTGGAGGAGCTAAATTTGAGTGAATTTAGATGAAATTTACTTCTATTTTTTTTTGATTTCATATAAATTTTTAGTGAAATTGTAATAAAGGAATTTGAACCAACTTCGATTTTTTTGGATTTTGATGAGTTTTTTGTTGGAGGAGTTAAATTTGAGTTAATTTAGATGAAATTAACTTCTATTTTTTTGATTTCATATAAATTTTTAGTCAAATTGTAATAAAGGAATTTGAACCAACTTCGATTTTTTTGGATTTTGATGATTTTGGTTGTTGGAGGAGTTAAATTTGAGTAAATTTAGATGAAATTAACACCTTTTTTGGATTTTATATAAATTTTTAGTCAAATTGTAATAAAGGAATTTGAAACCAACTTCGATTTTTTTGGATTTTGATGATTTTTTTTGTTGGAGGAGCTAAATTTGAGTGAATTTAGATGAAATTTACTTCTATTTTTTTGATTTCATATAAATTTTTAGTCAAATTGTAATAAAGGAATTTGAACCAACTTCGATTTTTTTGGATTTTGATGATTTTGGTTGTTGGAGGAGTTAAATTTGCGTAAATTTAGATGAAATTAACACCTTTTTTGGATTTTATATAAATTTTTAGTCAAATTGTAATAAATGCATTGGAAACCAACTTCGATTTTTTTGGATTTTGATGAATTTTTTTGTTGGAGGAGCTAAATTTGAGTGAATTTAGATGAAATTTACTTTCATTTTTTTGGATTTTATATAAATTTTTAGTCAAATTGTAATAAAGGAATTTGAACCATCTTCGATTTTTATGGATTTTGATGAGTTTTTTTGTTGGAGGTGTTAAATTTGTGTGAATTTAGATGAAATTTACTTCTATTTTTTTGATTTCATATAAATTTTTAGTCAAATTGTAATAAAGGAATTTGAACCAACTTCGATTTTTTTGGATTTTGATCATTTTGGTTGTTGGAGGAGTTAAATTTGATTAAATTTAGATGAAATTAACACCTATTTTTTTGGATTTTATATAAATTTTCAGTCAAATTGTAATAGAGGAATTTGAAACCATCTTCGATTTTTTTTGGATTTTGATGAATTTTTTTGTTGGAGGAGCTAAATTTGAGTGAATTTAGATGAAATTTACTTCTATTTTTTTTTGATTTCATATAAATTTTTAGTGAAATTGTAATAAAGGAATTTGAACCAACTTCGATTTTTTTGGATTTTGATGAGTTTTTTGTTGGAGGAGTTAAATTTGAGTTAATTTAGATGAAATTTACTTCTATTTTTTTGATTTCATATAAATTTTTAGTCAAATTGTAATAAAGGAATTTGAACCAACTTCGATTTTTTTGGATTTTGATGATTTTGGTTGTTGGAGGAGTTAAATTTGAGTAAATTTAGATGAAATTAACACCTTTTTTGGTTTTTATATAAATTTTTAGTCAAATTGTAATAATGGAATTTGAAACCAACTCCGATTTTTTTGGATTTTGATGAATTTTTTTGTTGGAGGAGCTAAATTTGAGTGAATTTAGATGAAATTTACTTCTATTTTTTTTGATTTCATATAAATTTTTAGTCAAATTGTAATACAGGAATTTGAACCAACTTCGATTTTTTTTTATTTTGATGAGTTTTTTTGTTGGAGGAGTTAAATCTGAGTTAATTTAGATGAAATTTACTTCTATTTTTTGATTTCATATAAATTGTTAGTCAAATTGTAATAGAGGAATTTGAACCAACTTCGATTTTTTTGGATTTTGATGATTTTGGTTGTTGGAGGAGTTAAATTTGAGTAAATTTAGATGAAATTAACACCTTTTTTTTTTGATTTGATATAAATTTTTAGTCAAATTGTAATAAATGAATTTGAAACCAATTTCGATTTTTTTGGATTTTGATGAATTTTTTTGTTGGAGGAGCTAAATTTGACTGAATTTAGATGAAATTTACTTTCATTTTTTTGGATTTTACATAAATTTTTAGTCAAATTGTAATAAAGTAATTTGAAACAAACTTCGATTTTTTTGGATTTTGATGAATTTTTTTGTTGGAGGAGCTAAATTTGAGTGAATTTAGATGAAATTTACTTTCATTTTTTTGGATTTTATATAAATTTTTAGTCAAATTGTAATGAAGGAATTTGAACCAACTTCGATTTTTTTGGATTTTGATGAGTTTTTTTGTTGGAGGAGTTAAATTTGAGTGAATTTAGATGAAATTTACTTCTATTTTTTTGATTTCATATAAATTTTTAGTCAAATTGTAATAAAGGAATTTGAACCAACTTCGATTTTTTTGGATTTTGATGATTTTGGTTGTTGGAGGAGTTAAATTTGAGTAAATTTAGATGAAATTAACACCTATTTTTTGGATTTTATATAAATTTTTAGTCAAATTGTAATAAAGGAATTTGAAACCAACTTCGATTTTTTTGGATTTTGATGAATTTTTTTGTTGGAGGAGCTAAATTTGAGTGAATTTAGATGAAATTTACTTCTATTTTTTTTTGATTTCATATAAATTTTTAGTCAAATTGTAATAAAGGAATTTGAACCAACTTCGATTTTTTTTTATTTTGATGAGTTTTTTTGTTGGAGGAGTTAAATTTGAGTTAATTTAGATGAAATTTACTTCTATTTTTTTGATTTCATATAAATTTTTAGTCTAATTGTAATAAAGGAATTTGAACCAACTTCGATTTTTTTGGATTTTGATGATTTTGGTTGTTGGAGGAGTTAAATTTGAGTAAATTTAGATGAAATTAACACCTTTTTTGGATTTTATATAAATTTTTAGTCAAATTGTAATAAATGAATTTGAAACCAACTTCGATTTTTTTGGATTTTGATGAATTTTTTTGTTTTAGGAGCTAAATTTGAGTGAATTTTGATGAAATTTACTTTCATTTTTTTGGATTTTATATAAATTTTTAGTCAAATTGTAATAAAGGAATTTGAACCATCTTCGATTTTTTTGGATTTTGATGAATTTTTTTGTTGGAGGAGCTAAATTTGAGTGAATTTAGATGAAATTTACTTCTATTTTTTTTTGATTTCATATAAATTTTTAGTCAAATTGTAATAAAGGAATTTGAACCAACTTCGATTTTTTTGGATTTTGATGAGTTTTTTTGTTGGAGGAGTTAAATTTGAGTTAATTTAGATGAAATTTACTTCTATTTTTTTGATTTCATATAAATTTTTAGTCAAATTGTAATAAAGGAATTTGAACCAACTTCGATTTTTTTGGATTTTGATGATTTTGGTTGTTGGGGGAGTTAAATTTGAGTAAATTTAGATGAAATTAACACCTTTTTTGGATTTTATATAAATTTTTAGTCAAATTGTAATGTTACGTGAGGGCGTTAATTTCAAAAGAGACCGAGCGGTTGAGTCTAATTGCCTCTAGTAACGCTTAACGAATTTTAAAGGGAAAAGTTATAATTTTAACATAATCAGTGATTATTACGCAAAAATCAGGATTGCTTTGGGGCGCGGCTTTCGTCTACAACCCGTACAGGTTGTCCAATCAGGATGTGGTATTTTAGAAAAGACTGGTTCGAAACAGAATTAGACAAATTAAGGAATAATATACCATGTATTACAAAATATAAAGGAGGTTTGAAAGGTGGTACAAAATGGGGAAAATTACATGGATTTGTGTTACGACAAATTATATATAAATAAGAATCCAATTATGTAGAATCCTAGACTCGTTTAGGAGGATTAGATTTAGTCGCAATTGAATGTGAACGGAAACAACAAGTCAACAATAATTGATCGAGGGGAACCCCACAACCCTAAGTGGTTGGATCAATAATCGCGTTTGTTCTTAATTTTGTACATTCACTCGAGTTGTTTGAATGATTAAATTGATCGCAATTTGTATCACTCGAAGCAAGACAGGTTTAAATCACGTCACACGCCGAAGGGAAGGTAACAGCTAATTGAGGGATAACCCATAACCCACTAGGTGGTTGAATCAGCTGCTGCTTCCGTACAATATCATTGATAGATGGAATCACTCACCAACTCTGTACAAGAGATTGTTAATTTGTACTACGGCTTACTTTCAAGTTCACTCTCTCTCTCTCTCTCTCTCTCTGTATGTACGACTTAGAGGATCCCGCGTCCTAGATGGTGAAGCGCAGGAGGGTCGCACAATACACTGGCACTAGGTGTTATGATATTGTTTATAATAATAATAATCTGAATAAACGGTATATAATAAAAAAAATGAAAACGTATAAAAATTGAATCTCTACGGGGACTGAGTCCTTCCACGTTCACTACGACACGATGGAACTCCGGCTCAAAACTATTTTAACGAATAGTAATGTGTCCTCGGACAGAACGTCAGCGCACTATGCGACTTAACAGGCGACTGCCCCGAGCGTTTGCAGGGTAGGCCCGAGCAACCGGTCCCTTGAAACAAAGAGTGTCGAATTGCTGACTCCGCACCTCCTGCACACGGGCCCAACCGTCGTCGCTTCGGACCGTTCCCAGCCTCGCAGTGCTTAGGTTTTCGAGTGCTATCGCATCCGGCGTTCCAAGAACGTCGATGCTGATGAAAGATTCTCTCAAGGCAGAAACGCAGTGGCGTAACGACTTGCATTTAATTATTATTATAATTCAGTTTGTAGATCATTGACAATTGACCGAGGGAAACTCCCATAACACGCAATGGTTGAATCACTTGTCAATGACGGTGTGATGGAAATTTAGAAGAAAGGAAAAATATAAATGGTCTACTACAATGCTTGAGTTTCGGAAACCTTATCGCAGCGCGCATTCTAGGAACGTCGACGGCGTTGAAAGATCGTTTATAATATTCCTTCGTGAGAATTTGCCGTAGCGTGACAAGCGTGGAGCTGAATTAGAATACAACTATCAAGAATATTCACAGATAATCGACAATTGATTGAGGGAAGTTCCCATAACACGTGATGGTTGAATCAATGGTCGACATCTGTGTAGCGAAAATGAATTTTAAAAAGTGATCGGCACGTAACACCCTCCCCCCCTTGAAATCATCGTCCCCGATGATAATTAGGCGTAAGGACATTTGGAGTGCCGTGAATAATTTAAGAAAACGTGGAGTAACTGCCTGTCACGCCTGCGGGGCATCGCGCTTGTTCCGCCAACACGAATTTCGACTCGGTGGTTGTGAGGGTCGCCACGCAGGGCGGAGTATACGCATTCTATAAAAGGGCGTCCTATATGTACGCAGCCCTCCAGATCTATCATTGCTATGTTCACGCTATTTCTGATGAGGCCGCAAACATCCTCATCTGTCACGCCCTGATTGTCTCTGCACGTCAACTCCCTGAGTGACGACATGTCCTGAAGGAACTGGGCTGGACCCTTAGGACCGCGTGTTCGGCTCCGTAGGGGCGGAAGATATTCAACAAATCTTTGCGTTTTGTAAACCGCGCTAGGCGACACACAAAGATCCGTCGAGAATTCCCATGGTTGCTGATCCCTGGATCTGACATATCTGTTAAAACAACAAGACTAGCAAAAATTCGAAATATATTGACACCTGAATAATGTGTGATTATTGATCGAGGGTTTCCCCATAACTCGCAACGGTTGGATCAATTATCGTCTCATTAATTATTGATTTTTGCGCAAGATTAATCCACGATTGCTCGTTGACACGGCAGTGATGCCGTGGTAGGCGGGCTATGAGTCTCCAATGGGCAGCCACGCTCCGCTTCGTTTGCTTCTCTAGGTGGACTCCTAGGTTTCCGCCTCCTGCAAGGCAGCAGAGACCACACTTTCCCGATGCTACTTCGGAAGTAATACAGCAGAATTCCCAGTCCCAGAATGGATGACATTGTTATCCCTCCATGCAACAGATGAGTGCTGAATCTTTTGTTTCGGTGGTGTCGGCCTATTTCGTCAAGTTTTTCTTCTACTTCAGACATAGTGTCTTCCACAGAGATGAACGTATTTTTATAATTGGTGTCCAATGGTCGAATATCATGATATTTATGGATTTGAGGTAGAAGTTCCGAAATGTTTAACAGTAAATTTGGTTGGTAGAAGTACTGTTCCCGACTCTCCAAATGTTGAATTCCAATCAGTGTCACATAAGTGGTTTTAGCGATACAACCTTGCCTCAGCTGCAGAATTCCGGTGCCTTCCATAGTTATTAGCTCATCCTTCATTCCATTGCATATGATTTGCAATGGTTCTGGTGACTCCAAAGAATATAACCATCCCTGCGTTGTTCTTAACCGTACCCAGAATGGAGTGTGCCGGGATCTTATACGCACATCGCAGGTTTTGAATGCCTGGACGGTGGGTCGCAACAATAACGAAACCTCGCAAGCGTCGGTGGACGAGACCTCAAACAACGGTTGTTCCAATGGGCAAAGGTGCACATAGGATGTTTTGTGACAATTGTTGATATATAATTCGTCTACGTTAAAGTAGAGTCGGTGATCGTTGCTTATTGCCAAATATGGTGCCTTCGGATGAATATGGCTTGATCCTGTTGAATTTTGGGTGAATTTTTGTGGAATAGGCCAAGAGTATGTTCGATAGAGGTGATATGCTATTCTATCTACCAACGGTAGGTGTAATGTCAACAAAAATCTGCCCTTATGATGACCAATCTTTATGCTGGATGACCTAATCAGTTCTTCTATTCCCTGGTATCCTTCAGGTATCGGAAGATCATATAATTTTTGTGTATTCCTAATATCCGTTATTATACGATGAAGTTTTGATTTGTCCAATAGTGTGCGATGTATCTCGCCTACTCTTGCGGCATATATTGCAGCAAGGAAATTTTCCGTTACTCTAATATACTGATCCAAGGATAATTCCAAAGTATGTACATAATTTCCTAACCAATACATTACTCGAGTATAATTCATTGCCGTATCTAGGTCACCAATTGCCGCAGAGATTTGATTGATTTGTATTCTGTTTTCATTCATTAATTTTGTGTTTCGGTCTAATGTCTCGTGATATTTATGAAGTCTACTAGTGATAATATGGGTCTGATTTTTTATAATTTGGGTTATCTCGTGTTGATCTTGATATAATTTATCAATTTCCGAATTATAGTATTCCGCGTCCTCTGTTGATAGCGTACCAAAGAGAGTGCGGCTCAATGATCCAATGAATCCGAGAGGGACGCTTCTCCGTACGATGGTCCTCGGGCTGTTAAAATCTTCAGGAGGTTGAATTGCCGAGGTTAGCTCCTTCATTTCCAAACGTAGCGCCATAGCTTCTTCCATTCTTCCCCTGAGATAAATGATACGCAAGATGCCATCGCATCGCTCCACCACCATCAAAGAGAGGCAATGTTCAAGAGTTTTATCTAATTCTTCGTAACCTATTGGGAATTGAGATTCCAATTTATGAGTATCGATGAAAATTGTCACTCGCCAGTCAGCAGTCACCAATTTCATGGTGTGTAGTCTTTCAAAATATAATCCAGGGCTAGCGCCAATTCTTGAGATCTCGTACGTTTTCCGATTTTCTCTAAGGATCATTGAGATCCAGGTCAGCACAGAGAGGAGCGTTGTCAACTTCATATTCGCTTCTAACGATCTTAATTTTTGAAAGATCGGGTTAGGAGTTGATATCTTGCAGGGTACAAAATTTTCTTCAATACAAGGTGCTCATTAAAATATATTCACCGTTAGGATCAATTAGAAATCTTATGACTCCAAAGGTACTATCGGTAGGAAAGGTTGTTTCGACATATTAATCACCTCGATGGTGTATTAATAATTTATCGGCGTGCTTTACAAATCGTTCGCCAGACTTCTTTTGTAATATGATATTATTCTTTTCCAAAATTCCAACAATTTTGTAAGGGCCGTGATATCGACTGCCAAATTTTCCTTTCCTGACTTCTACTAAAACGCGTGCCATGTCGCCAATTTTACCCTGGAATGGTCGCGCTTTTTCATCGTAGTATAATTTTGACTTATGTTTAGCCGATATCAAATTTTGTGCAGCCAACGTCTGCATCTCGGTTAATCGAGTTAATAAATTTTGAAGATAACCGTTATACGTCAATAAAGTCTCGTCTGTAGGGAATGCACTAGGACAGCGTGCTATTTCGCCAAATACTAATTCGTGTGGAGTGAAATTTGTTGCCTCGTGAACGGACGTGTTATACGAAAATATTGCAAATGGTACTATTTTATCCCAATCATCAAAGTCATTTAGATAATGTTTTATATATTCAGTCAAGACTATATGGCTACGTTCCAAAGCACCATTTGTTTGTGGACGATACCCAGAGGTAGTTACATGATTAATTTTGAAAACTTTCGCTAATTCTTTTAACACCTTGTTAATGAAGCTAGTGCCTTGATCAGTTAAAATTGCGCGTGGAGCCCCATATTGCAAAACCAGATGCGTGACCAGCGCATGAGCTACAGTTTCTGCTTTTATATCCGGTACAGGAACTGCAATGCAGTATTTCGTAAGATTATCCTGCATAGTCAAAATGTGCCGATTCCCGCTAGGAGTCAATGGAAGAGGTCCCACAGTATCTAATGATATTTTATCGAATGGTTTTAATGGTGTATCGGTTATGAGCATCGGTTCGCGAGTTTTTGTCCTAACAAGTTTATTTTCCTGACAACTATTGCATGTTCTAATGAAATTTTGAATATCGTTACGCATCGATGGCCAATAAAATCTTTCCCGAATTCTTTGATATGTTTTTGTTACGCCCTTATGCCCTCCTATTAAACTTTCATGTAATTCCGAAATGATTTTCGGACGGAGTTCTTCGGGCGGTACCTGTACGTTTCCGGTACACAATGTTATTTTGATATCGCTATCCGCAAAAATATTTGATAAGATACCAGCTAGTGTACCCTGCGGAAGTGTATCTGTAAATTCACCGGATTTCGAAATTCTAAAGGACTTTATGCCTGATTGTAAAAGTGTAAGTTTTAAATTTTTCAAAGCATTACCTAATTTTGCGACAGAGGTATCATCATAATACCTTTCTTTGATTATTACACTGAAAATTTTGTATTTACCTCGCGGCGTAACGAGTACTTGGCCTTCTTTTGGCTTCGAATTCCGCAGATTCTCTATGCTTATAGCTCCTATGGCTGCGAGCAAACGACTTATCGGAGTTACCAATTCCACATCGGAAGAAATGAAATGAACATAATTTTCGCGAATGTTTGTTAAGCTGTTTCGAGTAAATTTAATATTCTCTTCGCGTGTGTTCCTGGAGAAAGTCGGTGACGTTAATACGTCGGGAAGTATACTTTCTGTTATTTGAATTCCTGGTTGATACTGGTCAATTTTACTGTAGTCCATTGATTCAGGAGCAGGTGCACGTTTGGGGGTGGAAGGTGGATCAGAAGCTGTTGTTCTTGGTTTTGAATAAATGGATTGTGAATAAGGTGTGGATAATGCAAGCGGTCTATTGGATGGTAACGGGGTTGGTATCATGGATCTGCGCGGTGGACGGTGAATTAGCGTATTGTCGAATCTTGAGGCATTGTTTGGTTCCTCTTCTTCTTCTTGTATGGATTCCAAAGGAGGTGTCCCTATTTCGGATCTCGAAGGTGCTACCTCGACGCTTGTTCCAGCACTATCTTGTCCTCGCGATTTATATTGAGCCCACAAGTCTTCTGCGCGTTTGTCCAATTCTTCCCGGAATGAATTTTCTGCATCCAGTTCTGATTCATCGGATGAGTTTTGAAGAATATCGCTATGCTCTTGCAACGATTTTTCGAAACGGTTAAAAGATTCCTGAAGTTCCTGTAGCCTAATGGGTTGAGTAGTGTCGAGGTGGATCTCGTTATCGTCACTATCATTGGATGGAGGTGCAACCTCTATCGTTATGCTTTCGGCGGGTGTTGGAGCCGCGGCAGCTTCATCCTCTGTAGTGTCCAAAGCCTCGGACTGGTCTTCAGATTGTACTTCTTTAGAAAGGGTCCGTTGAAATTCTTGAACCAATATCGGTGATTTGAGATTAGGTAACACGCTTTTTCGTCCTCGGAATACCGGCGGATCAACCACCTCGCTAGGCGGTTCTTCTTCGGAATTTTGTGAAGATTCGGTAGTAGTTAATTCCGCGTAATTAATGGGAGTTCTAGATTCGGCAGGTTGAACTGCGGAACGCGTTCTGGTTGCAATGGCACTTTTATCTAATGGAAATGTACGTTTACTTTTCTTCACAATTGGTTTAGCTACAGATTTTGATTTTGAAGATACGGATCTAGAAGTGCTTGGCGTTGGTAATCTTTTATCCACGGGAGGTTTTTTAATAGGCATAACTTTGGAAATCTTAGTATTGCATTCCGAGTCGCTATCGGATGTATCTTTTGAACTGGAATCAGAACTAGTATTAATTTCTGTTACCGGATTTCGAGACAGAGCGTCCGCATTGGAATTTAGACGTCCAGGTTTATGTACAAATTCGTATTCGTAATCATGCAATTTTAATCTCCAACGTACTAATCGTTGTCCTGGATCTTTTATCGAATCTATCCATTTTAGAGGCTCGTGATCACTAACCAAAGTAAATTTTCTTCCGTAAAGGTATGGTCGAAAATGTAATATTGCAAAAAGAACTGCTAGACATTCCTTTTCTGTGGTAAAATAATTTTGTTCCGGCTTCGTTAAATTTCTCGAAAGGAAAGCTACCGGCAAATCGTGTCCGTCTACGTTTTGGCTAAGTACGGCGCCTATTGCGTAGTCAGATGCATCCGTAGTTAATGTGAATGGTTTATCGAAATCAGGGTATTGCAATATAGGACTCTTGCACAAAGCTTTACGTAGAATTTTGAAGCTATTTTTATGTTCTCTACTCCACATAAATTTAGCATTCTTTTTTAATAATTCGGTTAAAGGCTTCGCTTTTGCTGCAAAATCTTTGATGAATCGGCGATAATAACCGGCTAGTCCAAGAAATTGTCGTACATTTTTTTGGTTTTTAGGACGAGGAAAATGTTTTACCGCAATTATTTTCTTTGGATCTGGTCTTACTCCAGAGCGACTAATAATATGGCCTAAATATGTGACTTCGGTTCTCAAAAATTCACATTTATCTGGCTGAAGGGTTAATTTTGCATCATTTAATCGCGTAAACAGACGTCGGACTTTCTTTTCGTGTTCTTCCAAATTTTTCGCGTAAACAACAATGTCATCGAGGTAGACAAATACTTCCACACCCTGTAATCCGCGCAATACCTGATCCATCAGCCGTTGAAACGTCGCGGGAGCATTCTTAAGCCCTTCGGGCATACGAATATACTCATAATGACCATTAGGTGTAGTAAAGGCTGTTTTAGCACGGTCTCGCGGATCCATTTCAATTTGTTGGAATCCACTAGCGAGATCAAAGGTGGAAAAGTATTTCGCTTCGCCTAGGTGATCTAGAATTTCTGTGATGTTAGGAAGGGGATATGCGTCACCAATTGTTTTTTCGTTAAGATATCGAAAATCGATTACTATTCTCCACATTGGATTTCCTTCGGAATCAGGTTTCTTTGGTACTATCCAGATTGGTGAATTGTACGGAGAATTTGAAAGTGCAATAATTTTATCTGCCAATTTATTAGAAATTTGACGAGCTATTTCTTCTTGGTGGACTCGTGGAAACCGATATTGTCTAGTGTTAATGGGCAAGTCATCTATTGTGGGTATTCGATGTTGTATTAAAGGAGTGGATTCTAATTTGTCACCTGGTAGACGAAATCGTTCAGGAAATTCCTCGATTAATTTAATTACATGTTCTTTTTCTTCATCATTTAAATGATCTAAACGCAATTTTGATAAAATTCTGGTTACTCGGTCCGTCGATACCGATGACTCCTGCAGTTCAGAGTCAGAATCGAAATATTCGCGTTCTTCAGGAAAGTTATGATATTCAAATGGTAAAATTTCTTGAGGCGGTATTTCTATTTCAATATCTTTATCCAAGGTATTTATTGCGAGAACATGGCACACGTTGTTTTTAACTTTTACCAGCGCTTCTCCAATATAAATTCCATCTATTGTTTTAATCAGTGGTAAATATCCTTCTTTCAAATTACAATCGATGGCATCTATGGCGATTGCTTGTCGGGTACGACTATTAATACGATAAACACGCGGCGTACTATTTTTCTGAGGTGCTTCCTCCGAAGGAGCCTCGCCAATAAAATGGATCGGTCGAATTGGTTGACTTTGGGTAACTATTGTATTGTGTGCAAAAGAAATTTCGGCTTTTTCTTGTCTCAAATAAGCTTTTCCTAAAATACCGTCACTATGTATCGGAAAATTTGATCTTACTACATGAAATAGGACTGGTTGATTCAAAATTTCTACTATTGTGGTTCCTAATGTTTCCATTCTTTCGTGCGTAATTCCTCTCATTTCTATAGAATCGTGTACGTCGACTGTTATATCCTCATGCAATGCGTTTAATTTTATTACATTTATGTCAGCACCCGTATCAATCAAAAATGTTGCAGTTTTATATCGTAATTGTTCCGCGGTTAATTTTACAACAGGCGATTCGTCATTACAACCCAAATTTAATATTGTTGGTCCTTTTCCAGAAATCTTACCGTCGGGCGACGCTCGGAACTTTGATTGTTCGACGGGCGACGCTCGGGATTTTGGTAACTCGTCGTCGCGTCTGTTCGAGGAGTTACTCGGGAGTTTAAATCCGAATTGTTTCGTGGTTCAGATGAATTTTGACTCGGCGAATACGATCGATTTTGGTTTGAATTGTATGAAGAATTTTGGTTTGGTGAATATGGCCTGGATTCCCGAAATCCTACGGAATTCCGCGAATCGGAATTCGAGTTTCGGAAACTATTTTGGAAATTTGAATTTTGGTGTGTGATTTGCGTCGACTGGGGAATCGGACTCGTGCTCCGTGCCAATTGTGGAGCCGTCGGAGTTTGTGCGTACGGCGAATTTAACGGAAAACGCGGATCCGGTGGATACGGTGAATAGTATGGTGGATAAGGCATTTGATAAAAAGGTGGGTAAGGCATGTAGGGATACGGGGAATAAGCAGGATATCCATGATCTGGATATCTACTCGATTCCGTGTTACTTCTCGGTGGTTTAAGAATACCTGTAGGAAATTTTGAATAATCTGAATTTCCAGTCGCGTTTGGACTCGGGCTTCGCGAACGAGAGTCTCCAAAATTTTGATATCGCGAATCGCGATAAGTGAATAAGCTTTGACGCGTATTACTTTGAACAGGGGAATTTGAACGAGACTCATCCTGCCTTGAGATAAATAATCTATTTGTATCTCCGGTCGGTATTACTCCAGACCTCATTCGCGTCTCGACTCGCGTCGCATGTTTTAGCGCATTTTCTAGAGTTTTCGGATCCCGCGCGTCTACGGCCCTGGCTATCTCGTCCGGCAAGCCCCGAATAAATGCTTCTAGCGCACAGTCTCTTATCGGGCGCAGCATCTTATCCGCGTCCTCGCCATACGAGTCTTCCAGCGCGAGCCGGGCTCCACTAACCAAGATATTAAGCCGATCATAAAAATCATTTACAGTTTCGTTTCTATGCATGCGGATATTTTCAATTTCATGATGGTAATATGGATAATCTTTCCCGGGAGCAAATCTAGTTTTCAAATGTTTAATTAATTCGTTTACGGTATTAAAAGTTTTTCCGAAAGTACTATCGCGTGCAGCTCCTTGTAATTTTCCTAGAACTGCTTTGACAAACGGGCCTTCCGACGCTGGCGGCACGAAAACTGCACCGTTTTGTACGTCTTGTAAGAAATCTTTCAAAGGTATATTTCTCCCGTTAAAGAAAGGAATATTCAATGTCCCGTGCTGTAAAGCAAAGCATTCTGCCATAGACGTCATCATCGCATTTGTAACTGATAAATTCGCGGACGCGTTAGCGGTTTCGTTGGGGTTAGCCATTTTGTTAAAATTTTAATATATAAATATATAAATAAGCTGAAAATAAATTAGAAGTCGATATCACAGATTTTCCTAAAACGATTCAAGAAACACAACAAGAGATGCAAGGCGTAACGATTAAATCACATATACCAAATAACATATATTGCTTTTCTCTCGAACGTCTCAGAAAATACCACAACGGACGGATTTGACAAAAGCATATCCCACTTCTGACACCAGTTTAGCTGTTACGTGAGGGCGTTAATTTCAAAAGAGACCGAGCGGTTGAGTCTAATTTCCTCTAGTAACGCTTAACGAATTTTAAAGGGAAAAGTTATAATTTTAACATAATCAGTGATTATTACGCAAAAATCAGGATTGCTTTGGGGCGCGGCTTTCGTCTACAACCCGTACAGGTTGTCCAATCAGGATGTGGTATTTTAGAAAAGACTGGTTCGAAACAGAATTAGACAAATTAAGGAATAATATACCATGTATTACAAAATATAAAGGAGGTTTGAAAGGTGGTACAAAATGGGGAAAATTACATGGATTTGTGTTACGACAAATTATATATAAATAAGAATCCAATTATGTAGAATCCTAGACTCGTTTAGGAGGATTAGATTTAGTCGCAATTGAATGTGAACGGAAACAACAAGTCAACAATAATTGATCGAGGGGAACCCCACAACCCTAAGTGGTTGGATCAATAATCGCGTTTGTTCTTAATTTTGTACATTCACTCGAGTTGTTTGAATGATTAAATTGATCGCAATTTGTATCACTCGAAGCAAGACAGGTTTAAATCACGTCACACGCCGAAGGGAAGGTAACAGCTAATTGAGGGATAACCCATAACCCACTAGGTGGTTGAATCAGCTGCTGCTTCCGTACAATATCATTGATAGATGGAATCACTCACCAACTCTGTACAAGAGATTGTTAATTTGTACTACGGCTTACTTTCAAGTTCACTCTCTCTCTCTCTCTCTCTCTCTGTATGTACGACTTAGAGGATCCCGCGTCCTAGATGGTGAAGCGCAGGAGGGTCGCACAATACACTGGCACTAGGTGTTATGATATTGTTTATAATAATAATAATCTGAATAAACGGTATATAATAAAAAAAATGAAAACGTATAAAAATTGAATCTCTACGGGGACTGAGTCCTTCCACGTTCACTACGACACGATGGAACTCCGGCTCAAAACTATTTTAACGAATAGTAATGTGTCCTCGGACAGAACGTCAGCGCACTATGCGACTTAACAGGCGACTGCCCCGAGCGTTTGCAGGGTAGGCCCGAGCAACCGGTCCCTTGAAACAAAGAGTGTCGAATTGCTGACTCCGCACCTCCTGCACACGGGCCCAACCGTCGTCGCTTCGGACCGTTCCCAGCCTCGCAGTGCTTAGGTTTTCGAGTGCTATCGCATCCGGCGTTCCAAGAACGTCGATGCTGATGAAAGATTCTCTCAAGGCAGAAACGCAGTGGCGTAACGACTTGCATTTAATTATTATTATAATTCAGTTTGTAGATCATTGACAATTGACCGAGGGAAACTCCCATAACACGCAATGGTTGAATCACTTGTCAATGACGGTGTGATGGAAATTTAGAAGAAAGGAAAAATATAAATGGTCTACTACAATGCTTGAGTTTCGGAAACCTTATCGCAGCGCGCATTCTAGGAACGTCGACGGCGTTGAAAGATCGTTTATAATATTCCTTCGTGAGAATTTGCCGTAGCGTGACAAGCGTGGAGCTGAATTAGAATACAACTATCAAGAATATTCACAGATAATCGACAATTGATTGAGGGAAGTTCCCATAACACGTGATGGTTGAATCAATGGTCGACATCTGTGTAGCGAAAATGAATTTTAAAAAGTGATCGGCACGTAACACCCTCCCCCCCTTGAAATCATCGTCCCCGATGATAATTAGGCGTAAGGACATTTGGAGTGCCGTGAATAATTTAAGAAAACGTGGAGTAACTGCCTGTCACGCCTGCGGGGCATCGCGCTTGTTCCGCCAACACGAATTTCGACTCGGTGGTTGTGAGGGTCGCCACGCAGGGCGGAGTATACGCATTCTATAAAAGGGCGTCCTATATGTACGCAGCCCTCCAGATCTATCATTGCTATGTTCACGCTATTTCTGATGAGGCCGCAAACATCCTCATCTGTCACGCCCTGATTGTCTCTGCACGTCAACTCCCTGAGTGACGACATGTCCTGAAGGAACTGGGCTGGACCCTTAGGACCGCGTGTTCGGCTCCGTAGGGGCGGAAGATATTCAACAAATCTTTGCGTTTTGTAAACCGCGCTAGGCGACACACAAAGATCCGTCGAGAATTCCCATGGTTGCTGATCCCTGGATCTGACATATCTGTTAAAACAACAAGACTAGCAAAAATTCGAAATATATTGACACCTGAATAATGTGTGATTATTGATCGAGGGTTTCCCCATAACTCGCAACGGTTGGATCAATTATCGTCTCATTAATTATTGATTTTTGCGCAAGATTAATCCACGATTGCTCGTTGACACGGCAGTGATGCCGTGGTAGGCGGGCTATGAGTCTCCAATGGGCAGCCACGCTCCGCTTCGTTTGCTTCTCTAGGTGGACTCCTAGGTTTCCGCCTCCTGCAAGGCAGCAGAGACCACACTTTCCCGATGCTACTTCGGAAGTAATACAGCAGAATTCCCAGTCCCAGAATGGATGACATTGTTATCCCTCCATGCAACAGATGAGTGCTGAATCTTTTGTTTCGGTGGTGTCGGCCTATTTCGTCAAGTTTTTCTTCTACTTCAGACATAGTGTCTTCCACAGAGATGAACGTATTTTTATAATTGGTGTCCAATGGTCGAATATCATGATATTTATGGATTTGAGGTAGAAGTTCCGAAATGTTTAACAGTAAATTTGGTTGGTAGAAGTACTGTTCCCGACTCTCCAAATGTTGAATTCCAATCAGTGTCACATAAGTGGTTTTAGCGATACAACCTTGCCTCAGCTGCAGAATTCCGGTGCCTTCCATAGTTATTAGCTCATCCTTCATTCCATTGCATATGATTTGCAATGGTTCTGGTGACTCCAAAGAATATAACCATCCCTGCGTTGTTCTTAACCGTACCCAGAATGGAGTGTGCCGGGATCTTATACGCACATCGCAGGTTTTGAATGCCTGGACGGTGGGTCGCAACAATAACGAAACCTCGCAAGCGTCGGTGGACGAGACCTCAAACAACGGTTGTTCCAATGGGCAAAGGTGCACATAGGATGTTTTGTGACAATTGTTGATATATAATTCGTCTACGTTAAAGTAGAGTCGGTGATCGTTGCTTATTGCCAAATATGGTGCCTTCGGATGAATATGGCTTGATCCTGTTGAATTTTGGGTGAATTTTTGTGGAATAGGCCAAGAGTATGTTCGATAGAGGTGATATGCTATTCTATCTACCAACGGTAGGTGTAATGTCAACAAAAATCTGCCCTTATGATGACCAATCTTTATGCTGGATGACCTAATCAGTTCTTCTATTCCCTGGTATCCTTCAGGTATCGGAAGATCATATAATTTTTGTGTATTCCTAATATCCGTTATTATACGATGAAGTTTTGATTTGTCCAATAGTGTGCGATGTATCTCGCCTACTCTTGCGGCATATATTGCAGCAAGGAAATTTTCCGTTACTCTAATATACTGATCCAAGGATAATTCCAAAGTATGTACATAATTTCCTAACCAATACATTACTCGAGTATAATTCATTGCCGTATCTAGGTCACCAATTGCCGCAGAGATTTGATTGATTTGTATTCTGTTTTCATTCATTAATTTTGTGTTTCGGTCTAATGTCTCGTGATATTTATGAAGTCTACTAGTGATAATATGGGTCTGATTTTTTATAATTTGGGTTATCTCGTGTTGATCTTGATATAATTTATCAATTTCCGAATTATAGTATTCCGCGTCCTCTGTTGATAGCGTACCAAAGAGAGTGCGGCTCAATGATCCAATGAATCCGAGAGGGACGCTTCTCCGTACGATGGTCCTCGGGCTGTTAAAATCTTCAGGAGGTTGAATTGCCGAGGTTAGCTCCTTCATTTCCAAACGTAGCGCCATAGCTTCTTCCATTCTTCCCCTGAGATAAATGATACGCAAGATGCCATCGCATCGCTCCACCACCATCAAAGAGAGGCAATGTTCAAGAGTTTTATCTAATTCTTCGTAACCTATTGGGAATTGAGATTCCAATTTATGAGTATCGATGAAAATTGTCACTCGCCAGTCAGCAGTCACCAATTTCATGGTGTGTAGTCTTTCAAAATATAATCCAGGGCTAGCGCCAATTCTTGAGATCTCGTACGTTTTCCGATTTTCTCTAAGGATCATTGAGATCCAGGTCAGCACAGAGAGGAGCGTTGTCAACTTCATATTCGCTTCTAACGATCTTAATTTTTGAAAGATCGGGTTAGGAGTTGATATCTTGCAGGGTACAAAATTTTCTTCAATACAAGGTGCTCATTAAAATATATTCACCGTTAGGATCAATTAGAAATCTTATGACTCCAAAGGTACTATCGGTAGGAAAGGTTGTTTCGACATATTAATCACCTCGATGGTGTATTAATAATTTATCGGCGTGCTTTACAAATCGTTCGCCAGACTTCTTTTGTAATATGATATTATTCTTTTCCAAAATTCCAACAATTTTGTAAGGGCCGTGATATCGACTGCCAAATTTTCCTTTCCTGACTTCTACTAAAACGCGTGCCATGTCGCCAATTTTACCCTGGAATGGTCGCGCTTTTTCATCGTAGTATAATTTTGACTTATGTTTAGCCGATATCAAATTTTGTGCAGCCAACGTCTGCATCTCGGTTAATCGAGTTAATAAATTTTGAAGATAACCGTTATACGTCAATAAAGTCTCGTCTGTAGGGAATGCACTAGGACAGCGTGCTATTTCGCCAAATACTAATTCGTGTGGAGTGAAATTTGTTGCCTCGTGAACGGACGTGTTATACGAAAATATTGCAAATGGTACTATTTTATCCCAATCATCAAAGTCATTTAGATAATGTTTTATATATTCAGTCAAGACTATATGGCTACGTTCCAAAGCACCATTTGTTTGTGGACGATACCCAGAGGTAGTTACATGATTAATTTTGAAAACTTTCGCTAATTCTTTTAACACCTTGTTAATGAAGCTAGTGCCTTGATCAGTTAAAATTGCGCGTGGAGCCCCATATTGCAAAACCAGATGCGTGACCAGCGCATGAGCTACAGTTTCTGCTTTTATATCCGGTACAGGAACTGCAATGCAGTATTTCGTAAGATTATCCTGCATAGTCAAAATGTGCCGATTCCCGCTAGGAGTCAATGGAAGAGGTCCCACAGTATCTAATGATATTTTATCGAATGGTTTTAATGGTGTATCGGTTATGAGCATCGGTTCGCGAGTTTTTGTCCTAACAAGTTTATTTTCCTGACAACTATTGCATGTTCTAATGAAATTTTGAATATCGTTACGCATCGATGGCCAATAAAATCTTTCCCGAATTCTTTGATATGTTTTTGTTACGCCCTTATGCCCTCCTATTAAACTTTCATGTAATTCCGAAATGATTTTCGGACGGAGTTCTTCGGGCGGTACCTGTACGTTTCCGGTACACAATGTTATTTTGATATCGCTATCCGCAAAAATATTTGATAAGATACCAGCTAGTGTACCCTGCGGAAGTGTATCTGTAAATTCACCGGATTTCGAAATTCTAAAGGACTTTATGCCTGATTGTAAAAGTGTAAGTTTTAAATTTTTCAAAGCATTACCTAATTTTGCGACAGAGGTATCATCATAATACCTTTCTTTGATTATTACACTGAAAATTTTGTATTTACCTCGCGGCGTAACGAGTACTTGGCCTTCTTTTGGCTTCGAATTCCGCAGATTCTCTATGCTTATAGCTCCTATGGCTGCGAGCAAACGACTTATCGGAGTTACCAATTCCACATCGGAAGAAATGAAATGAACATAATTTTCGCGAATGTTTGTTAAGCTGTTTCGAGTAAATTTAATATTCTCTTCGCGTGTGTTCCTGGAGAAAGTCGGTGACGTTAATACGTCGGGAAGTATACTTTCTGTTATTTGAATTCCTGGTTGATACTGGTCAATTTTACTGTAGTCCATTGATTCAGGAGCAGGTGCACGTTTGGGGGTGGAAGGTGGATCAGAAGCTGTTGTTCTTGGTTTTGAATAAATGGATTGTGAATAAGGTGTGGATAATGCAAGCGGTCTATTGGATGGTAACGGGGTTGGTATCATGGATCTGCGCGGTGGACGGTGAATTAGCGTATTGTCGAATCTTGAGGCATTGTTTGGTTCCTCTTCTTCTTCTTGTATGGATTCCAAAGGAGGTGTCCCTATTTCGGATCTCGAAGGTGCTACCTCGACGCTTGTTCCAGCACTATCTTGTCCTCGCGATTTATATTGAGCCCACAAGTCTTCTGCGCGTTTGTCCAATTCTTCCCGGAATGAATTTTCTGCATCCAGTTCTGATTCATCGGATGAGTTTTGAAGAATATCGCTATGCTCTTGCAACGATTTTTCGAAACGGTTAAAAGATTCCTGAAGTTCCTGTAGCCTAATGGGTTGAGTAGTGTCGAGGTGGATCTCGTTATCGTCACTATCATTGGATGGAGGTGCAACCTCTATCGTTATGCTTTCGGCGGGTGTTGGAGCCGCGGCAGCTTCATCCTCTGTAGTGTCCAAAGCCTCGGACTGGTCTTCAGATTGTACTTCTTTAGAAAGGGTCCGTTGAAATTCTTGAACCAATATCGGTGATTTGAGATTAGGTAACACGCTTTTTCGTCCTCGGAATACCGGCGGATCAACCACCTCGCTAGGCGGTTCTTCTTCGGAATTTTGTGAAGATTCGGTAGTAGTTAATTCCGCGTAATTAATGGGAGTTCTAGATTCGGCAGGTTGAACTGCGGAACGCGTTCTGGTTGCAATGGCACTTTTATCTAATGGAAATGTACGTTTACTTTTCTTCACAATTGGTTTAGCTACAGATTTTGATTTTGAAGATACGGATCTAGAAGTGCTTGGCGTTGGTAATCTTTTATCCACGGGAGGTTTTTTAATAGGCATAACTTTGGAAATCTTAGTATTGCATTCCGAGTCGCTATCGGATGTATCTTTTGAACTGGAATCAGAACTAGTATTAATTTCTGTTACCGGATTTCGAGACAGAGCGTCCGCATTGGAATTTAGACGTCCAGGTTTATGTACAAATTCGTATTCGTAATCATGCAATTTTAATCTCCAACGTACTAATCGTTGTCCTGGATCTTTTATCGAATCTATCCATTTTAGAGGCTCGTGATCACTAACCAAAGTAAATTTTCTTCCGTAAAGGTATGGTCGAAAATGTAATATTGCAAAAAGAACTGCTAGACATTCCTTTTCTGTGGTAAAATAATTTTGTTCCGGCTTCGTTAAATTTCTCGAAAGGAAAGCTACCGGCAAATCGTGTCCGTCTACGTTTTGGCTAAGTACGGCGCCTATTGCGTAGTCAGATGCATCCGTAGTTAATGTGAATGGTTTATCGAAATCAGGGTATTGCAATATAGGACTCTTGCACAAAGCTTTACGTAGAATTTTGAAGCTATTTTTATGTTCTCTACTCCACATAAATTTAGCATTCTTTTTTAATAATTCGGTTAAAGGCTTCGCTTTTGCTGCAAAATCTTTGATGAATCGGCGATAATAACCGGCTAGTCCAAGAAATTGTCGTACATTTTTTTGGTTTTTAGGACGAGGAAAATGTTTTACCGCAATTATTTTCTTTGGATCTGGTCTTACTCCAGAGCGACTAATAATATGGCCTAAATATGTGACTTCGGTTCTCAAAAATTCACATTTATCTGGCTGAAGGGTTAATTTTGCATCATTTAATCGCGTAAACAGACGTCGGACTTTCTTTTCGTGTTCTTCCAAATTTTTCGCGTAAACAACAATGTCATCGAGGTAGACAAATACTTCCACACCCTGTAATCCGCGCAATACCTGATCCATCAGCCGTTGAAACGTCGCGGGAGCATTCTTAAGCCCTTCGGGCATACGAATATACTCATAATGACCATTAGGTGTAGTAAAGGCTGTTTTAGCACGGTCTCGCGGATCCATTTCAATTTGTTGGAATCCACTAGCGAGATCAAAGGTGGAAAAGTATTTCGCTTCGCCTAGGTGATCTAGAATTTCTGTGATGTTAGGAAGGGGATATGCGTCACCAATTGTTTTTTCGTTAAGATATCGAAAATCGATTACTATTCTCCACATTGGATTTCCTTCGGAATCAGGTTTCTTTGGTACTATCCAGATTGGTGAATTGTACGGAGAATTTGAAAGTGCAATAATTTTATCTGCCAATTTATTAGAAATTTGACGAGCTATTTCTTCTTGGTGGACTCGTGGAAACCGATATTGTCTAGTGTTAATGGGCAAGTCATCTATTGTGGGTATTCGATGTTGTATTAAAGGAGTGGATTCTAATTTGTCACCTGGTAGACGAAATCGTTCAGGAAATTCCTCGATTAATTTAATTACATGTTCTTTTTCTTCATCATTTAAATGATCTAAACGCAATTTTGATAAAATTCTGGTTACTCGGTCCGTCGATACCGATGACTCCTGCAGTTCAGAGTCAGAATCGAAATATTCGCGTTCTTCAGGAAAGTTATGATATTCAAATGGTAAAATTTCTTGAGGCGGTATTTCTATTTCAATATCTTTATCCAAGGTATTTATTGCGAGAACATGGCACACGTTGTTTTTAACTTTTACCAGCGCTTCTCCAATATAAATTCCATCTATTGTTTTAATCAGTGGTAAATATCCTTCTTTCAAATTACAATCGATGGCATCTATGGCGATTGCTTGTCGGGTACGACTATTAATACGATAAACACGCGGCGTACTATTTTTCTGAGGTGCTTCCTCCGAAGGAGCCTCGCCAATAAAATGGATCGGTCGAATTGGTTGACTTTGGGTAACTATTGTATTGTGTGCAAAAGAAATTTCGGCTTTTTCTTGTCTCAAATAAGCTTTTCCTAAAATACCGTCACTATGTATCGGAAAATTTGATCTTACTACATGAAATAGGACTGGTTGATTCAAAATTTCTACTATTGTGGTTCCTAATGTTTCCATTCTTTCGTGCGTAATTCCTCTCATTTCTATAGAATCGTGTACGTCGACTGTTATATCCTCATGCAATGCGTTTAATTTTATTACATTTATGTCAGCACCCGTATCAATCAAAAATGTTGCAGTTTTATATCGTAATTGTTCCGCGGTTAATTTTACAACAGGCGATTCGTCATTACAACCCAAATTTAATATTGTTGGTCCTTTTCCAGAAATCTTACCGTCGGGCGACGCTCGGAACTTTGATTGTTCGACGGGCGACGCTCGGGATTTTGGTAACTCGTCGTCGCGTCTGTTCGAGGAGTTACTCGGGAGTTTAAATCCGAATTGTTTCGTGGTTCAGATGAATTTTGACTCGGCGAATACGATCGATTTTGGTTTGAATTGTATGAAGAATTTTGGTTTGGTGAATATGGCCTGGATTCCCGAAATCCTACGGAATTCCGCGAATCGGAATTCGAGTTTCGGAAACTATTTTGGAAATTTGAATTTTGGTGTGTGATTTGCGTCGACTGGGGAATCGGACTCGTGCTCCGTGCCAATTGTGGAGCCGTCGGAGTTTGTGCGTACGGCGAATTTAACGGAAAACGCGGATCCGGTGGATACGGTGAATAGTATGGTGGATAAGGCATTTGATAAAAAGGTGGGTAAGGCATGTAGGGATACGGGGAATAAGCAGGATATCCATGATCTGGATATCTACTCGATTCCGTGTTACTTCTCGGTGGTTTAAGAATACCTGTAGGAAATTTTGAATAATCTGAATTTCCAGTCGCGTTTGGACTCGGGCTTCGCGAACGAGAGTCTCCAAAATTTTGATATCGCGAATCGCGATAAGTGAATAAGCTTTGACGCGTATTACTTTGAACAGGGGAATTTGAACGAGACTCATCCTGCCTTGAGATAAATAATCTATTTGTATCTCCGGTCGGTATTACTCCAGACCTCATTCGCGTCTCGACTCGCGTCGCATGTTTTAGCGCATTTTCTAGAGTTTTCGGATCCCGCGCGTCTACGGCCCTGGCTATCTCGTCCGGCAAGCCCCGAATAAATGCTTCTAGCGCACAGTCTCTTATCGGGCGCAGCATCTTATCCGCGTCCTCGCCATACGAGTCTTCCAGCGCGAGCCGGGCTCCACTAACCAAGATATTAAGCCGATCATAAAAATCATTTACAGTTTCGTTTCTATGCATGCGGATATTTTCAATTTCATGATGGTAATATGGATAATCTTTCCCGGGAGCAAATCTAGTTTTCAAATGTTTAATTAATTCGTTTACGGTATTAAAAGTTTTTCCGAAAGTACTATCGCGTGCAGCTCCTTGTAATTTTCCTAGAACTGCTTTGACAAACGGGCCTTCCGACGCTGGCGGCACGAAAACTGCACCGTTTTGTACGTCTTGTAAGAAATCTTTCAAAGGTATATTTCTCCCGTTAAAGAAAGGAATATTCAATGTCCCGTGCTGTAAAGCAAAGCATTCTGCCATAGACGTCATCATCGCATTTGTAACTGATAAATTCGCGGACGCGTTAGCGGTTTCGTTGGGGTTAGCCATTTTGTTAAAATTTTAATATATAAATATATAAATAAGCTGAAAATAAATTAGAAGTCGATATCACAGATTTTCCTAAAACGATTCAAGAAACACAACAAGAGATGCAAGGCGTAACGATTAAATCACATATACCAAATAACATATATTGCTTTTCTCTCGAACGTCTCAGAAAATACCACAACGGACGGATTTGACAAAAGCATATCCCACTTCTGACACCAGTTTAGCTGTTACGTGAGGGCGTTAATTTCAAAAGAGACCGAGCGGTTGAGTCTAATTTCCTCTAGTAACGCTTAACGAATTTTAAAGGGAAAAGTTATAATTTTAACATAATCAGTGATTATTACGCAAAAATCAGGATTGCTTTGGGGCGCGGCTTTCGTCTACAACCCGTACAGGTTGTCCAATCAGGATGTGGTATTTTAGAAAAGACTGGTTCGAAACAGAATTAGACAAATTAAGGAATAATATACCATGTATTACAAAATATAAAGGAGGTTTGAAAGGTGGTACAAAATGGGGAAAATTACATGGATTTGTGTTACGACAAATTATATATAAATAAGAATCCAATTATGTAGAATCCTAGACTCGTTTAGGAGGATTTGATTTAGTCGCAATTGAATGTGAACGGAAACAACAAGTCAACAATAATTGATCGAGGGGAACCCCACAACCCTAAGTGGTTGGATCAATAATCGCGTTTGTTCTTAATTTTGTACATTCACTCGAGTTGTTTGAATGATTAAATTGATCGCAATTTGTATCACTCGAAGCAAGACAGGTTTAAATCACGTCACACGCCGAAGGGAAGGTAACAGCTAATTGAGGGATAACCCATAACCCACTAGGTGGTTGAATCAGCTGCTGCTTCCGTACAATATCATTGATAGATGGAATCACTCACCAACTCTGTACAAGAGATTGTTAATTTGTACTACGGCTTACTTTCAAGTTCACTCTCTCTCTCTCTCTCTCTCTGTATGTACGACTTAGAGGATCCCGCGTCCTAGATGGTGAAGCGCAGGAGGGTCGCACAATACACTGGCACTAGGTGTTATGATATTGTTTATAATAATAATAATCTGAATAAACGGTATATAATAAAAAAAAATGAAAACGTATAAAAATTGAATCTCTACGGGGACTGAGTCCTTCCACGTTCACTACGACACGATGGAACTCCGGCTCAAAACTATTTTAACGAATAGTAATGTGTCCTCGGACAGAACGTCAGCGCACTATGCGACTTAACAGGCGACTGCCCCGAGCGTTTGCAGGGTAGGCCCGAGCAACCGGTCCCTTGAAACAAAGAGTGTCGAATTGCTGACTCCGCACCTCCTGCACACGGGCCCAACCGTCGTCGCTTCGGACCGTTCCCAGCCTCGCAGTGCTTAGGTTTTCGAGTGCTATCGCATCCGGCGTTCCAAGAACGTCGATGCTGATGAAAGATTCTCTCAAGGCAGAAACGCAGTGGCGTAACGACTTGCATTTAATTATTATTATAATTCAGTTTGTAGATCATTGACAATTGACCGAGGGAAACTCCCATAACACGCAATGGTTGAATCACTTGTCAATGACGGTGTGATGGAAATTTAGAAGAAAGGAAAAATATAAATGGTCTACTACAATGCTTGAGTTTCGGAAACCTTATCGCAGCGCGCATTCTAGGAACGTCGACGGCGTTGAAAGATCGTTTAAAATATTCCTTCGTGAGAATTTGCCGTAGCGTGACAAGCGTGGAGCTGAATTAGAATACAACTATCAAGAATATTCACAGATAATCGACAATTGATTGAGGGAAGTTCCCATAACACGTGATGGTTGAATCAATGGTCGACATCTGTGTAGCGAAAATGAATTTTAAAAAGTGATCGGCACGTAACAGTAATAATGGAATTTGAAACCAACTCCGATTTTTTTGGATTTTGATGAATTTTTTTGATGGAGGAGCTAAATTTGAGTGAATTTAGATGAAATTTACTTCCATTTTTTTTGATTTCATATAAATTTTTAGTCAAATTGTAATACAGGAATTTGAACCAACTTCGATTTTTTTGGATTTTGATGAGTTTTTTTGTTGGAGGAGTTAAATCTGAGTTAATTTAGATGAAATTTACTTCTATTTTTTTGATTTCATATAAATTTTTAGTCAAATTGTAATAGAGGAATTTGAACCAACTTCGATTTTTTTGGATTTTGATGATTTTGGTTGTTGGAGGAGTTAAATTTGGGTAAATTTAGATGAAATTAACACCTTTTTTTGGATTTTATATAAATTTTTAGTCAAATTGTAATAAATGAATTTGAAACCAATTTCGATTTTTTTGGATTTTGATGAATTTTTTTGTTGGAGGAGCTAAATTTGACTGAATTTAGATGAAATTTACTTTCATTTTTTTGGATTTTATATAAATTTTTAGTCAAATTGTAATAAAGTAATTTGAAACCAACTTCAATTTTTTTGGATTTTGATGAATTTTTTTGTTGGAGGAGCTAAATTTGAGTGAATTTAGATGAAATTTACTTTCATTTTTTTGGATTTTATATAAATTTTTAGTCAAATTGTAATAAAGGAATTTGAACCAACTTCGATTTTTTTGGATTTTGATGAGTTTTTTTTGTTGGAGGAGTTAAATTTGAGTGAATTTAGATGAAATTTACTTCTATTTTTTTGATTTCATATAAATTTTTAGTCAAATTGTAATAAAGGAATTTGAACCAACTTCGATTTTTTTGGATTTTGATGATTTTGGTTGTTGGAGGAGTTAAATTTGAGTAAATTTAGATGAAATTAACACCTATTTTTTGGATTTTATATAAATTTTTAGTCAAATAGTAATAAAGGAATTTGAACCAATTTCGATATTTTTGGATTTTGATGATTTTGGTTGTTGGAGGAGTTAAATTTGAGTAAATTTAGATGAAATTAACACCTTTTATTTTATTTTTAATAAATTTTTAGTCAAATTGTAATAAATGAATTTGAAACCAACTTCGAGTTTTTTGGATTTTGATGAATTTTTTTGTTGGAGGAGCTAAATTTGAGTGAATTTAGATGAAATTTACTTTCATTTATTTGGATTTTATATAAATTTTTAGTCAAATTGTAATAAAGGAATTTGAACCATCTTCGATTTTTTTGGATTTTGATGAGTTTTTTTGTTGGAGGAGTTAAATTTGAGTGAATTTAGATGAAATTTACTTCTATTTTTTTGATTTCATATAAATTTTTAGTCAAATTGTAATAAAGGAATTTGAACCAACTTCGATTTTTTTGGATTTTGATGATTTTGGTTTTTGGAGGAGTTAAATTTGAGTAAATTTAGATGAAATTAACACCTATTTTTTTGGATTTTATATAAATTTTTAGTCAAATTGTAATAAAGGAATTTGAAACCAACTTCGATTTTTTTGGATTTTGATGAATTTTTTTGTTGGAGGAGCAAAAATTGAGTGAATTTAGATGAAATTTACTTCTATTTTTTTTTTGATTTCATATAAATTTTTAGTCAAATTGTAATAAAGGAATTTGAACCAACTTCGATTTTTTTGGATTTTGATGATTTTGGTTGTTGGAGAAGTTAAATTTGAGTAAATTTAGATGAAATTAACACCTATTTTTTTGGATTTTATATAAATTTTTAGTCAAATTGTAATAAAGGAATTTGAAACCAACTTCGATTTTTTTGGATTTTGATGAATTTTTTTGTTGGAGGAGCAAAATTTGAGTAAATTTAGATGAAATTAACACCTATTTTTTTGAATTTTATATAAATTTTTAGTCAAATTGTAATAAAGGAATTTGAAACCAACTTCGATTTTTTTGGATTTTGATGAATTTTTTTGTTGGAGGAGCTAAATTTGAGTGAATTTAGATGAATTTACTTTCATTTTTTTGGATTTTATATAAATTTTTAGTCAAATTGTAATAAATGAATTTGAAACCAACTTCGATTTTTTTGGATTTTGATGAATTTTTTTGTTGGAGGAGCTAAATTTGAGTGAATTTAGATGAAATTTACTTCTATTTTTTTTTATTTCATATAAATTTTTAGTCAAATTGTAATAAAGGAATTTGAACCAACTTCGATTTTTTTGGATTTTGATGAATTTGGTTGTTGGAGGAGTTAAATTTGAGTAAATTTAGATGAAATTAACACGTATTTTTTTGGATTTTATATAAATTTTTAGTCAAATTGTAATAAAGGAATTTGAACCAACTTCGATTTTTTTGGATTTTGATGAATTTTTTTGTTGGAGGAGCTAAATTTGAGTGAATTTAGATGAAATTTACTTCTATTTTTTTGGATTTTATATAAATTTTTAGTCAAATTGTAATAAAGGAATTTGAAACCAACTTCGATTTTTTTGGATTTTGATGAATTTTTTTGTTGGAGGAGCTAAATTTGAGTGAATTTAGATGAAATTTACTTCTATTTTTTTTTGATTTTATATAAATTTTTAGTCGGACTTCCGTTTCCGGTCGCGGTGGACGAAAGGCGAGTGGAAAGTGTGTGGTGTGAGAGGTGTGGGAAAGGTGTTGAGGAGGTGAAAAGGAGATTAGAGTCAGAGTGTGGAGGTAGAGGGGGAGGTGTAGAAAGGATAGTGATAAGAGGGAAAGGGCTAGGATAGAGGGTGGCAGGGGTATAGGATTGATAAAAGAAGGGTTGGAGGTTAGGTGATAAAGTTGGGGGAAGTGGGCGGGAAAAAGTAAGGGAGCTGCAGGGAGTGCCATCTGTAGGAGAGGAAAGTAGGTGGAGGAGTCGTTAAGGTAGGCGGGAAATTTTGAACGGGGGTTAAAGAATTTGGAGAAATGAATAAAGGGAATTTAGGGGGGATTGGGATGGGGGAAAATGGGGGAGAAGGGAAATTGGTGGGGGACGGGAGTAAGGTGGGGTGGGGGGGAAAGACAAGGGAATGGGGAGTGAAATGATAAAGGAAAGGAGTAGGAAAGACAGTGGTAGTAGTGTGGGGAGCAGTGCGGGGAGCTGGGAGAGTTTTTGGGTAAAGAAAAGAGGGAGAGAGGACGAGGTAGGGACGATGGAGGAGGAGGGAGGGGCAGGGTTTAAGAAGAGTGGGAAAACGGTGAGGTCACCGGTAAAAGAGAGTAAATTGGGGGGAGGGGGGTTGGAAGGAAAGATATTGGAGTTGTTGTTGGAGATGAGGGAAATAAAGGAGGAGATGAGGAAAGAAAGGGAGGATAGAAGAAGGGTGGAGGAGGAATGGAGAGGGGAAAGAAGGAAGTGGGAAAAGTGGATGAAGGAAGAGAAGGAAAGGAGGGAAGGAATGGAGGAAAAGTTAGAGAAACTGGAAGCAAGGGATAGGAGGATGGAGGAAGTGATGGAGAAGGTAGAGAAATGGGAGAAGGGAGGAGGAGATGGTAAGGAAGTGGTAGAGGGAGGACAGGTGGAGGAATGGAGACTGAGGATGAGAAGGTTGGAGGTAAAACAGGATAAGAAGGAGAGGGAGGGAAGAAGGAACAATGTGGTAATAAGGGGATTGGGAGTGGAAGGGGGAGAAGTGAAGGAGGGGGTAAAGAAGCTATGGGGGAGGATGGGACTGGATGAGGGGGGTATAAAGGAGGTGATAAAGATAGGAAGAGCGGGAGGGGATGGACGAGGAATGGCACTAGTGAAGTTGGCGGGAAGGGAAGAGAAAAGGAAGGTAATGGAGGCGAGAAAAGTACTGAAGGTAGGGAAAGAGAGGATTGAGGACGACCTCACGGAGGAGGAGAGAAGAGGGAAATGGAAGATTGAAAGAGAGGCGGAGGAAGAGAGGAGGAGGGGGAATAAGGTACAAGTAGGATACATGAAAATGTGGGTGAACGGGAGAATGAGGAGGTGGGAAGAGGTAAGCGAGAAATGGGTGGAGGAACAGGGAAACGAGAAGGGGGGAGAGGAGGAGGGGAGAGGGGATGAGGGAAGCAGGGGATGGGTTGGGGAAAGGGGTAGGAGAAGGAATATATAAGGTAGCGTTCTGGAATGTGGCGGGGGTAAAAAATAAAGATATAGAGTTTTGGAAGGGTTTGGAAGAATGGGATGTAGTGGTTTTGTGCGAGACATGGTTAGAGGAAAGAGACTGGGAGAGGGTGAGATGTAAGATGCCAAGAGGGTATGTGTGGGAGAAACAGTGGGCAAAGAGAGAGAGTAAGAAAGGGAGGGCAATGGGGGGAATGATAATGGGGGTGAGGGTAGGGCTGGATACAAGGGAAGGTGAGAAGGGGGAAAGGGAAGGGGTAATAGTGAAGAAGGTGAAGATGGGGGGGAGTGGTGGAGGTTGGTGGGAGTATATATAAATAAAGACCTGCAGAGGAAGCTAGAGGAGCTGAAGGAATGGATGGAAGGGAGGGAGGAGGGGGTGAGGGTGTTGATAGGGGGAGATTTTAACGTAAGGACTGGGGGTGAAGGGGGGGAGATATGGGGGGGATGAGGAAGGGAAGGGAATGGGAAGTAGGAGATCGAAAGACAAAGTGGTGAATGGGGAGGGCAGGAGGTTGTGTAATTTTTTGGGGGAGAGGGGTTGGGGATAATGAACGGGAATATAGAAGGGGATGAGGAGGGGGAGTGGACTTACACAGGAGGGAGTGGGAATACGGTCATAGATTATGTGCTGGGGAATGAAGATACGAGGGAGGGGGTGGAGAGAATGGAAGTGGCAGAAAGGGTGGACTCAGACCACCACCCACTGGTAGTTTGGTTGAAGGGGGAAGGCAGGGAGGAGGTGGGTAAGTGGAAAAAAGGGAAGAAAAGAGGGACAGAGAGGGGGAACTGGACAGAGAAGGGGAGAGAGGAGTTTATAAAGACATTTGGTAGGAAAGAGGGAGGGGGCAGAGGAATACAGGAAGAATGGAGGGAGTTGAGGGATAGGGTAAAAGGGGTGTTAAGAAAGGTGGGGCAAGGAGGGGAGAGGGTAGGACGGGGAGGGTGGTGGGATAAGGAGCTGAAGGAAGAGAAAAGTAAGGTGAGAAGGGAATTGAGGAGATGGAGGAGGGAGGGGGGAGATGGGAAAGAATATAGGAAAAAGAAAAAGGAGTATAAAATTATGTGTGAGGGGAAAAGGAGGTCAGAGGTGGAAAAGTGGGAGAAGGAGTTGGAGGGGGTGAAGACAGAAGGGCAGGTGTGGAAAGTGGTGAACAGAGAGAGGAAGAGAGGTAGGAGGGTAGAGGAGGGGATAAAAATGGAGGAGTGGGAGGATCATTTTAGGGGGTTATTAGGGGGTGTGGAGTGGAGGGTAAGAAAGGGGGGGGGAAAGAAGGAAGGGGGAGGACGAGGAGGGAGAGCTAAGTAAGGAGGAGGTGGGAAGGGTGGTGAGGAACCTAAAGGATGGTAAGGCAGGGGGGGGATGGATTGGTAAACGAAGTGTGGAAGTATGGGGGGGGTGGAGGTGCAGGAATGGCTGTGGGATATCTGCAATAGGGTATGGAAGGGGGAAGGATGGGTGGAAGAATGGAGGGAAGGTGTAGTGGTTCCGGTAATTAAGAAGGGAGCAGGAAAGAGGGTGGAAGAATACAGGGGGGTTACGCTGTATTGGGAATTAAACAGACACACCACTGACTGTTGTTTGGAGTAAAAGTTCAATGTATTTCGATATTGATATATATATCTATATAGCTAGCCAGCTTTGTGGCGAAAACTACTGCTCGTATACACAAAAAAAGAAAATAATAAAAAGCTTTTCACACGTGGCGAGAAAACCGGTACACTTACACGTCGTCGTCGCAAAGACACCGGTACAACCGACTGAGAGCACCGGAAGCACACAGAGACGCACACACGCCAGACACTAGCGCCACCATACAGTGCCAGAACACCCAAGCTCCTCGTACACACGCGGGGCATTCAAAAAAACCAAAACTAAAACATTCATTCGCACAGCACGGACTATATACCACAAAACAGTACAATATGTTTCAACACGCTGACACAGACTGCGTACAAAGTGTACGCGGCTGTGTTGGCGGAGAGGCTAAGGGAGGAAGTAGAGGGGAAGGGGTTGCTGCCACCGAGTCAGGCCGGCTTTAGGAGAGGAATGGGGTGTGTTGATAACATCTATGTGTTAAATTACCTGATAAACAGACAGGTGATGAGGAAGGAGAGAAGAATGGTGATATTCTTCATAGACCTAAAGGCGGCCTTTGACTCGGTGGACAGGGAGGTGCTAATGAAGGCGATGCGGAAGAGGGGGGTGAGGGAGGGGTTAGTAGAAAGGTGTGAAGAGGGATTGAGAGAAACGGTGTGTAGGGTGAGGGTGGGGGACGAGGTGGGAGGGGATTTCTGGACGGCTAGGGGAGTAAGACAAGGATGTCCGTTGAGCCCCAGCTTATTTACGTTGCTGCTGGCGGATTTGGATGAGGAGCTGGAAAAGGGTGGATGGGGAGGAGTAAGGCTGGGGGATAAGAAAGTTTACACCTTAGCATATGCAGATGATGTGGCGGTGATGGCGGAGGATGAAGAAGGTATGAAAGGGATGATGGCCAGATTGGAGAGATACCTAGAAGAGAGGGGGCTTCAGTTGAATGTAGGGAAATCAAAGGTAATGAGATGTAGGAAGGGTGGGGGGAGATGGAAGAAGGTGGCATGGAGGTGGAGGGGAAAGGAAGTGGAGGAGGTGCGGGAGTTTAAATATCTGGGTTATACTATGATGGCAAATGGGGGGCAGGAGGCCCATGTGAAGGATAGGGTCAGAAAAGCGGCGGCAGTGATGGGGAAGGTATGGGGCATTGGGAAGAGGAAGTTTGGGAAGGATTGGGGGAAGCGCGTTTGGCTGTTTGATAAATTGGTGTGGGCGACGGTGGGATATGGAGCAGAGATATGGGGATGGAGAGAGAGGGAGAGGGTGGAAGTGTTACAGGAGAGGTATTTAAGATGGGTGCTGGGGTGGACTGGTACACGCCGGGGTACATGGTGAGGGAGGAGTTACAGAGAGATAAGTTGAAAAGAAGGGCGGGGATGAGGGCGTGGTCGTATGAAAAGAAATTGGAGGAGGGGCAAGGGGGGGAAATAGCAAGAAAATGCTGGGAGGAGGTAAAAGGTAGGGCGAAAAGGGGGAAGGTGCTGGGTGGACGGGAGGAGGAAAGAAAGGGGTTTTTTGAGGAGAAAGGATGGACAGTGGAAGGAGTGGAGCTGGTGAGGGAAAGGGGGGAATTGAGGGGGAAGGAGTTGGTAAGTAGGGGAAAGAGGTTAGAGGAGGTAGAAAGATGGGAGAGAATTGGGGAGTCAAAATACAATAGGTGGTATGGGATGGTAAAAGGGGTGGGGGTGCCGGGGTACTTGAAGAAGGGGTGGGGTGAAAGCAGGTGGAGGCGAGTGGCGAGATTTAGGCTGGGGAATGAGATGAAGGGAGGGAGGTATTGGAAAGAGGAGGAAGATAGGAAATGTAGGGTATGTGGGTGGGGGGAGGAGTCGTGGGAACATGTGTGGGAGGTATGTACAGGTTGGGGGAAGGATAGGGGGTGGCAAGATGTGGTGAGGGAGGTGTTGAATGATGAGGGAGGGGGTGAGGAATGGATGAGGATGATAGAAGAAAGAAGGGGAGGTGGAGTGGAGGAATGGAAGGAAAAGGAATGAGAATGAAAAGGAGGCGAGCGGAAGCGGAGGTCAACAGGATAGGGAAGGGAGGGGGCGAGAAAGCGTGCGTGGCAGTGGCAAGCGAGCGAGAGAGCGAGCGGATAGAACTTAAGTAAGAGTAGCTTATAAGGATAGTGTTAAGAGAATTGTATAATGGATTGTAAACCCTGAGGGGAACAATAAATTACTATATATATAAATTTTTAGTCAAATTGTAATAAAGGGATTTGAACCAACTTCGATTTTTTGGATTTTGATGAATTTTTTTGTTGGAGGAGCTAAATTTGAGTGAATTTAGATGAAATTTACTTCTATTTCTTTTTGATTTCATATAAATTTTTAGTCAAATTGAAATAAAGGAAATTGAACCAACTTCGATTTTTTTGGATTTTGATGATTTTGGTTGTTGGAGGAGTTAAATTTGAGTAAATTTAGATGAAATTAACACTTTTTTTTTGATTTTATATAAATTTTTAGTCAAATTGTAATAAATGAATTTGAAACCAACTTCGATTTTTTTGGATTTTGATGAATTTTTTTGTTGGAGGAGCTAAATTTGAGTGAATTTAGATGAAATTTACTTTCATTTTTTTGGATTTTATATAAATTTTTAGTCAAATTGTAATAAAGGAATTTGAACCATTTTCGATTTTTTTGGATTTTGATAATTTTTTTTGTTGGAGGTGTTAAATTTGAGTGAATTTAGATGAAATTTACTTCTATTTTTTTGATTTCATATAATTTTTTAGTCAAATTGTAATAAAGGAATTTGAACCAACTGCGATTTTTTTGGATTTTGATGATTTTGGTTGTTGGAGGAGTTAAATTTGAGTAAATTTAGATGAAATTAACACCTATTTTTTTGGATTTTATATAAATTTTTAGTCAAATTGTAATAAAGGAATTTGAAACCAACTTCGATTTTTTTGGATTTTGATGAATTTTTTTGTTGGAGGAGCAAAATTTGAGTGAATTTAGATGAAATTTACTTCTATTTTTTTTTGATTTCATATAAATTTTTAGTCAAATTGTAATAAAGGAATTTGAACCAACTTCGATTTTTTTGGATTTTGATGAGTTTTTCTGTTGGAGGAGTTAAATTTGAGTTAATTTAGATGAAATTTACTTCTATTTTTTTGATTTCATATAAATTTTTAGTCAAATTGTAATAAAGGAATTTGAACCAACTTCGATTTTTTTGGATTTTGATGATTTTGGTTGTTGGAAGAGTAAAATTTGAGTAAATTTAGATGAAATTAACACTTTTTTTGGATTTTATATAAATTTTTAGTCAAATTGTAATAAAGGGGTTTGAACCAACTTCGATTTTTTTGGATTTTGATGAATTTTTTTGTTGGAGGAGTTAAATTTGAGTGAATTTAGATGAAATTTACTTCTATTTTTTTTATTTCATATAAATTTTTAGTCAAATTGTAATAAAGGAATTTGAACCAACTTCGATTTTTTTGGATTTTGATGATTTTGGTTGTTGGAGGAGTTAAATTTGAATAAATTTAGATGAAATTTAATTTTAATTTTTTTGGATTTTATATAAATTTTTAGTCAAATTGTAATAAAGGAATTTGAAACCAACTTCGATTTTTTTGGATTTTGATGAATTTTTTTGTTGGAGGAGCTAAATTTTAGTGAATTTAGATGAAATTTACTTTAATTTTTTGGATTTTATATAAATTTTTAGTCAAATTGTAATAAAGGAATTTGAACCAACTTCGATTTTTTTGGATTTTGATGAGTTTTTTTGTTGGAGGAGTTAAATTTGAGTGAATTTAGATGAAATTTACTTCTATTTTTTTTGATTTCATATAAATTTTTAGTCAAATTGTAATAAAGGAATTTGAACCAACTTCGATTTTTTTGGATATTGATGAATTTGGTTGTTGGAGGAGTTAAATTTGGGTAAATTTAGATGAAATTAACTCCTATTTTTTGGGATTTTATATAAATTTTTAGTCAAATTGTAATAAAGGAATTTGAACGAACTTCGATTTTTTTGGATTTAGATAATTTTGGTTGTTGGAGGAGTTAAATTTGAGTAAATTTAGATGAAATTAACACCTTTTTTGGGATTTTATATATATTTTTAATCATATCGTAATAAAGGGATTTGAACAAACTTCGATTTTATTGGTTTTTGATGAATTTTTTGTTGGAGCTAAATTTGAGTGAATTTAGATGAAATTTACTTTCATTTTTTTGGATTTAAATAAATTTTTAGTCAAATTGTAATAAAGGAATTTGAAATTAACTTCGATTTTTTGGATTTTGATGAATTTTTTTGTTGGAGGAGCTAAATTTTAGTGAATTTAGATGAAATTTACTTCAATTTTTTGGATTTTATATAAATTTTTAGTCAAATTGTAATAAATGAATTTGAAACCAACTTCGATTTTTTTGGATTTTGATGAATTTTTTTGTTGGAGGAGCTAAATTTGAGTGAATTTAGATGAAATTTACTTTCATTTTTTTTGATTTTATATTAATTTTTAGTCAAATTGTAATAAAGGAATTTGAACCAACTTCGATTTTTTGGATATTGATGAATTTGGTTTTTGGAGGAGTTAAATTTGGGTAAATTTAGATGAAATTAACTCCTATTTTTTGGGATTTTATATAAATTTTTAGTCAAATTGTAATAAAGGAATTTGAACGAACTTCGATTTTTTTGGATTTTGATGATTTTGGTTGTTGGAGGAGTTAAATTTGAGTAAATTTAGATGAAATTATCACTTTTTTTTTGGATTTTGTATAAATTTTTAGTCAAATTGTAATAAATGAATTTGAAACCAACTTCGATTTTTTTGGATTTTGATGAATTTTTTTGTTGGAGGAGCTAAATTTGAGTGAGTTTAGATGAAATTTACTTTCATTTTTTTTGATTTTATATTAATTTTTAGTCAAATTGTAATAAAGGAATTTGAACCAACTTCGATTTTTTGGATTTTGATGAGTTTTTTTGTTGGAGGAGTTAAATTTTAGTGAATTTAGATGAAATTTACTTCAATTTTTTTTGATTTTATATAAATTTTTAGTCAAATTGTAATAAAGGAATTTGAAACCAACTCCGATTTTTTTGGATTTTGATGATTTTGGTTGTTGGAGGAGTTAAATTTGTGTAAATTTAGATGAAATTAACTGAATTTAGATGAAATTTACTTCTATTTTTTTTATTTCATATCAATTTTTAGTCAAATTGTAATAAAGGAATTTGAACCAACTTCGATTATTTTGGATTTTGATGAATTTTTTTGTTGGAGGAGCTAAATTTTAGTGAATTTAGATGAAATTTACTTCAATTTTTTGGATTTTATATAAATTTTTAGTCAAATTGTAATAAATGAATTTGAAACCAACTTCGATTTTTTTGGATTTTGATGAATTTTTTTGTTGGAGGAGCTAATTTTGAGTGAATTTAGATGAAATTTACTTTCATTTTTTTTGATTTTATATTAATTTTTAGTCAAATTGTAATAAAGGAATTTGAACCAACTTCGATTTTTTGGATATTGATGAATTTGGTTTTTGGAGGAGTTAAATTTGGGTAAATTTAGATGAAATTAACTCCTATTTTTTGGGATTTTATATAAATTTTTAGTCAAATTGTAATAAAGGAATTTGAACGAACTTCGATTTTTTTGGATTTTGATGATTTTGGTTGTTGGAGGAGTTAAATTTGAGTAAATTTAGATGAAATTATCACTTTTTTTTTGGATTTTGTATAAATTTTTAGTCAAATTGTAATAAATGAATTTGAAACCAACTTCGATTTTTTTGGATTTTGATGAATTTTTTTGTTGGAGGAGCTAAATTTGAGTGAGTTTAGATGAAATTTACTTTCATTTTTTTTGATTTTATATTAATTTTTAGTCAAATTGTAATAAAGGAATTTGAACCAACTTCGATTTTTTGGATTTTGATGAGTTTTTTTGTTGGAGGAGTTAAATTTTAGTGAATTTAGATGAAATTTACTTCAATTTTTTTTGATTTTATATAAATTTTTAGTCAAATTGTAATAAAGGAATTTGAAACCAACTCCGATTTTTTTGGATTTTGATGATTTTGGTTGTTGGAGGAGTTAAATTTGTGTAAATTTAGATGAAATTAACTGAATTTAGATGAAATTTACTTCTATTTTTTTTATTTCATATCAATTTTTAGTCAAATTGTAATAAAGGAATTTGAACCAACTTCGATTATTTTGGATTTTCATGAGTTTTTTTGTTGGAGGAGTTAAATTTGAGTGAATTTAGATGAAATTTACTTCTATTTTTTGGGATTTTATATAAATTTTTAGTCAAATTGTAATAAAGGAATTTGAACGAACTTCGATTTTTTTGGATTTTGATGATTTTGGTTGTTGGAGGAGTTAAATTTGAGTAAATTTAGATGAAATTATCACTTTTTTTTTGGATTTTATATAAATTTTTAGTCAAATTGTAATAAATGAATTTGAAACCAACTTCGATTTTTTTGGATTTTGATGAATTTTTTTGTTGGAGGAGCTAAATTTGAGTGAATTTAGATGAAATTTACTTTCATTTTTTTTGATTTTATATTAATTTTTAGTCAAATTGTAATAAAGGAATTTGAACCAACTTCGATTTTTTTGATTTTGATGAGTTTTTTTGTTGGAGGAGTTAAATTTGAGTGAATTTAGATGAAATTTACTTCTATTTTTTTTATTTCATATAAATTTTTAGTCAAATTGTAATAAAGGAATTTGAACCAACTTCGATTTTTTTGGATTTTGATGATTTTGGTTGTTGGAGGAGTTAAATTTGAGTAAATTTAGATGAAATTTACACCTATTTTTGGGGATTTTATATAAATTTTTAGTCAAATTGTAATAAAGAAATTTGAAACCAACTTCGATTTTTTTGGATTTTGATGAATTTTTTTGTTGGAGGAGCTAAATTTGAGTTAATTTAGATGAAATTTACTGAAATTTAGCTCCTCCTGACCTGACCTGACATGACCTTTTTTTTTTAGAGAGGGGGAAAATGCTTTATGCATACCCCGACCACGTTGTCGGGGTGATGTGGGACTCCCCAGGCTAACCCCGGGATACCCACTAAAAACCCCCTCTTAGAGACCGCCTTAGTCCGGCCCCTTACTGGCGAGGGTGCTTAATATATTACTGCCCCACCAGTCTCCCATCCAAGTGGGAGGGGCTCTCACCTTCTCCTCCTAACCGGAGCCGCCTTTTCCGTATAAATGACCATAAGGTCTCCATAAAAATAAAAAATAGAAATAAAAAATAAATAAATAAAAACGCGACTAAAATTATAAAAGTGAAGAAATACGCGGCTAAAAGTATATAACGTGTATCGGAATAAATACGCGGCTAAAAATTGTGGACAAGTACATACATGCACGGGATAAATACGCGGCTAAAAACTGTAAAAACACATGTATGCATCGAAGTAAATACGTGGCTAAAAAGTGTGTATAAAAAACGTGTGTATAAATGTGCCGGATAAAAAGCACACAAATAACAAAAAAATGCTATGTAGTAAAAAAGCTCGGAGGCAACACTCTTTGCCCTCAACTTAGGTCCTCCCGCTGCTGGGCCGTTCTTCCTCTTCCTAGCTCTTCTTTTGTTGAGGAGGGCTCTCGCGGCAGCCTCCTCCCTGGCGCGTCTGGCCCGCTCCTCCCGCGCCCTCTTCTCGAGCTGAATTTCTTTACGGCCCTTATCGCCCATGACTGCCTCGGCAAAGGTCCTAAAAGCTTTCCACTTCTCGGCCGTCTCCGTAGCCCTCAATATGAGGCTACCGACCTCAATCGGGGCCCCCAAGGCCGTCGCCAGGGCCTCGCGTTCATTGTTGTACGTGGTACAACTAATGAGGGTGTGCTCCGCGTCATCGCGAGCTGCACCGCATTCTCCACAGGCCTCTGAGCTAGCCTTACCGAGGCGGACTCGGAAGGCGGCAAAGGACCCATGGGACGTCAGGAGCTGCATCGTCCAATAGTCCATTCGGTATGCACCGGTCTCTCCCTTTACAAAGGTGTTGACCGAGGCAACTAGCCTCCTTGTCCAGTTATTCTGGTCAAAATTGTCCCAGAGTCCCTGCCACTCCTTCATAGCCTCTGTCAAGGCCCTTCTTTGTTGCGCCGCAAATTCGGCCCGGACCGCCTCATCCCTGGGGCCCTTAGGAGCACCGGGGCCGCTGGTGGAGGCCCGGAAAATTGCCCCAAGCATACCGGCCTTTATGTCAAGTGGCATCCTCCCAGCGAGGACACATGCCACTTGATGGGCCACAGTCCTATAGGCTGTGGTGGTCCTGATCAACGCCGACCTCTGTGCACGTCTAACGATCGCCCGATTCACCCTGGTCTTGAGGGCACCTGCCCATACCGGGGCCGCGTATAGTACCACGGATTCCCATACCCCATAATACAGCCTCCTCGCATGTGTAGAGGGGCCTCTGGTATTCGGTAGGAGGGTTGTTAGGGCTCCGGCGAGTTTATCCGCCCGCACAGTCACCTCCTCCAATTGTTGCTTAAAACTCCTCCTACAATCTAGGGTAACACCAAGGTACCGAAGTGATCTCGTGGACGTGCACTTTGCATCCAAGATGTCCCACTCGATGCATTTGCTGGATCTTAAGCCGGCCAGCAGGACGACCTCCGTCTTCTGGGTAGCAATTTCTAGCCCTGCCCTCCTAAACCAACAACTCACCTTGCTCATTGTGTCCGAGATCATCTTACCTAATTGTTCCGCATCCCTTGCCGAGAACAGCAGAGCAAGATCATCTGCATACGCAACCGCTTTAACGAAACGGCCTGTATGCAAGACGGTGAGAATACCGTCGTATACCGTGTTCCACAGAAAAGGGCCCAAGACTGAGCCCTGAGGAACACCGGCCCGGATCTCCTTCTCCACGCGTGCCTCGGGGGTAAAGGCCGTAACTCATCGCTCCGAAAGATAATCCCTCGTAACTCGTAGGATGTCTTCGGAGACCCCCCTCCTCTCCAGCTCCTCGAGGACCAGATCCCATTTCAACGTATTGAAGGCATTTCTGACGTCGAGCGTGACCATTGCGCATATCCGTTTTTTGGTCTTGCTGACGTAGCCTTCCGCAAAATCCAAAACCTCCAACACCGCGTTTATCGTACCGCAGCCCCTTCTGAATCCAAACTGGTTGGGGTGAAATGGGTCCCTGCCCAGCTGCTTCTCAATAACAGCCTTAATCGCGTACTCCCACACCTTACTCAAGGCTGGAAGCACGCTTATGGGTCTTAAGGCCCCAGGGGTCGTGGGGTCCTTGCCAGGCTTTGGGATTAGGACCAATCTTGGCCCATGCCGGAGGGATACACCCCCTCCTTATTGTGTCCCTAATCATTTCCCTAACCAGGGAGGGGAACGCCTTGGCGATACAAGCCACCACCTCTGATGGAACCGAATCCAGACCGGGAGCCTTTCTATTTTTAAGACGCCCCACCGCCTCCATAACCAATGCTTCATCGATGCTTTCGATGGTTACGTTCAGGTTTCCCCCCTCCCGCACGTTGACATTCCCCGCCCCGAGTCCTCCTCGCGCCCCCGGAGTCGTGGGAACGGGGGGGGGAGAGGGGGGGCGGTGAGGGTGGGGTCACGAACAGGTAATTGATGGCGTCGCGGACTTGCGCCGGCGTCATGATCATCCTATGGGGGGAGCCCTTTAGCTTGGTCATGACGCATTTATACGGCTTCCCCCACGGATCCACATCCACCAAAGAATGGAGGTCTCGCCATTGCTCCTCTTTGGCCCTCCATATCTTCACCTGTACCTCTCTACACGCCCTGAGATAATCAATTCTGGCCTCTTCGACGTCCACGGCCCGTCTCTTTTTTAGCCTCTGGTATTTCCTCCGTTTCTTGAAGGATAGTCTCCGGGCTTCCGCAATTTCGGAGTTCCACCACCCGTTGGGCTTTCTAGAGCCCCGCGGGACGGATTTCTCCGGGAGAGTACTCTTAGTTACTTCCTCTAAGATCCGCTGGATTTTACCCGCAATCGGCTCATCGGCCGATTCGGTATCCCCACTCTCCACAATCGCCTGCGGCCAGTACATTTGCCCGAATCGTCGTATCACCGCTTCGGTGTCAAGGTCCCTCGTAGAGAATCTCTTGCATGCCACGTTCTGCCTCGGTCCTCCCGTCCTCCTTATCGTATGTAGGATATATTTATGGTCGGAGAACGAGTCGCGCTCGAGCACCTCACTTTTCGTTCCCCATACCGTTCCCCGATCAGCCGACATAATGTCGATAAACGACCTCCTGCCGTTCCTCTCAAAGGTATGTTTATGCTTTTCGGGGACCCTGACAGGTACTAGGCCCTGTCTTCCCAACAAGTCCAGGATCGCCGTCCCTTTCTTGTCCAAGCGTCCCCCACCCCAGGTCGGGGATCTGGCATTCCAATCCCCTGCTAGTATGACCCCCATTCCGGTCGCTCTCGTCTCTAGGAGTATTCCCTCGATGGTGTCCAGATACTCCTCGAACTCCGGCTGCTTAGTCTTCGGCGAACAGTAGCAGCTCAGGAGTACCCTGCCTTCCCAGCTGACCGCTGCCACTCCCTTCGCGACCACTGGCCTCGACAATGTAGGGAAGTGGCCGTTGAACCCGGTCACCCATATAGATGCATCTCCTGCAGAGCTCCCTCCCCTCCGCAACACTGCCACAATCCCTGGCCATGTGCCCGATCATGTGGCATCTATAGCATCTCGTGTTTCGAGGGAGTACCCTAGCTCTAGCCCACGTGATGCCTGTCCTGAATCGGACTCCCCCGTCTCGAAGGTCCTTAATATCATTCAGTGGGGCCTCCACCACTGCAGTTTGAGTACCCCTAAGGCCCATCCTCAACATTTTCATCCGGAGCTGCTCCGGGGCCACCTTAAGGGCACTCCCAAGGTCCCTAAGGATTTCCGGGCCCTCCACCATAGGATCTAAGTCCCTAATTTCAAGGGACACCCTGTTTTGCAGTGGGGAACACTCCAGTCCCCCAATTTTCCCCTTTATTACTTGAACTAAGTTATCCGCGTTAGTTCCTTTTTCAACCTCCAGGAGAATATGTCCCTGGTGGGTTTTCTTAACCCCCTTTACCCCCGCCAAAGTCTCCCTTCCTTTCGATAGGAGGAGCTTGTACGCTTCCAGGTACGTACTATTGGGGGGGACCCTTACGAGGACCGCCTCCGGTCTCTTCCTCATATGAGGTGGGGGCTTCGGAGGGATCTTCCTCCCATCCTGTCCATTTTGGGGGTTATTTGTCATGGGGGCCGAGCGTCCCCCCTCTTGACGCCCCTGAGGGTACGGCACCTGCTTCAGCTCCTGGGGTTGCTGTTGTTGCTGCTGTCGCTGTTGTTGTTGCTGCAGACTCGGCCATTGTTGTGGCTTCCTGCGTTGCACCAATTGCCATTGCTGCTGTAACTGCTGCTCCTGAAGCAATTGTAATTGCAGCAGCTGTTGTCGCATGTCGGGTACCCGCGGCTGTTGGCCAATTGGACCGCGGAGGTCCCCTCCTAGTTCCTGGGCGGGTCCCAGGGGGGGGCCCCTGTGTCTGGAGCCGCGACGTGCCCAGCAAGGTAGGCTGCAGCAGCGGCCACTGCTGGGGGGGCGTCCCCATTCCCAGCATCCATTGCTGCCCCTCTGGTGCTGGCCCACCGAGGGTTTTCTGGGCTTGGATATCCCTCCTCCTTTGGTCTTGCCGCTCCCTTCTGGTCTTACCCTTAGAGGGAGTAGTCCTCTCGACCCCCTCATTTCGCCTACTATCCGGCTTGGTCCTCCCCTCCGGAGTACCCATAGGGATGCCTCCCTCTTCCCTTATAGATCCCCCTCCGGGGGCCTCATCTACGGCACTCTCCTCACATACTCTCTTCTTGCCTCCCTGCGGGGATGTCGGTGAGGTCCTAGGCCTCTTAGCCACCTGCTGTCTCTTGTCCCCCAGCTTTTGGTCCCCACTAGGCCCAGCTCTGAGGGGATCCTGGTCGTCTCCCCCAAGAGGCGTACATTGGGGGGGGGCTTCCCTCCCCACTCATTCCTGGTGGGGATGAGTATTGTACTCCGCGGTCCCTTGACTGCCTTATGGGGCCCCCCTTCCATCTGGCAATATTGCTAGATGCGGAGATTTCCGCAACCACAGCTGCCGCCCTATCGCTTCTTCTCATGGTCTTGCCCAGAAAGGCGAGCAGCCACTTTACGGAAGCCACCTTCGAGGAGGCTTTCCTTTCCCTATATTCTTTGGCAGCCTTGTCACATTCTTCCGTGATGTCCCGCAGTATGGTGGCCACCTCGGACAGTCGGAGCCCCAAGTCCGCCTCCGGTGTACCACCCCCTGTCAGGACATCACAGACCCTTATTTTTCCCCCCTGTGCATGCGAGCCCCCAGGGTTCATAGGGTTTTTAGGGTAGGGCGTCTTCCCGGAGCTGTCCTCCTTGTCGCCCTGTGCCCCTACATCCGGTCCGTGGCCCGTCTTGGCCCCCCCCCCCCTCTTCCCACGAGGTATTCGGAGGGGTCCTCGCTAGACCCCTACCTCTGAACGCATCCGCCTTTTCTTTTGATGAGGGGGTTTCCGGCACCAAATAGGGCCCCAAGTCCTCCCTCAGCATAGTCGCCGTAGCACTAGAGATCTCCCCCTGTTGGTGAAGTTCCTTAAGGATGACTTCATGTGTTGGGTCTCTCTTCCCTCCCTCCGTTATCGTGGGCTTCCCTCCCTTCATGCCCCACCCACCTCGCCTCCCAATCCGTTCGTTTCCGTGCTCATCATCCAGTAGATTGCCATGGTCGGCTGCTGTAACTTCTTCCGGGGCTATTGCACCGGTGGCACCGGCCCGCTGCCTCAGCTCGGTGTCGTCGGTCCTCTTACATCCCTCTACGCTGCCGACAACGCGTGTGGGGTCTGCCATAGTGTCAGATATCGCCGTATTTTCATCCGAGACACGGCTTATAAGTGACATTTAGACATGAGAATGTCTTAAGGGCAACGGCCCTACCGCCCAGCGGATTTTCGCCTATCAACTCCGGCCCTGATCTACGGCCACGCGGTAACCGTAAAAAAACGGAGGACCCTTAACCGCTAAGGTCCCAGCAACAGATAGAAAAGTGTACCATAGTTGGAGCATACCCTGTTCTACGGGGCAGGAAGGATTCACAATGAAGTCCTATACATCCCCTGAGTACCCAGAAGCACCCCGAACAAAACACACAACCACTAACCACATTTCTTCCCCTTCTTCCTTCACTACTTCTTCCTTTCTTTCAGGTAAGGCCTCAGCCCCCGGAGGGCCCCACCCGTTCCACCGCAAAAGCGGTGGGGGGGAGGGAACCACCGAGGGGGGGTATCGTCAACTTCAACAGATGTTAAACACACTTTCTTTTTTTTTCCAGGTTCCAAATTCCCAACCAGTCGGGCTGAGGCCCGCGTCCAGATCTTCGCCATTAGGTAAGTCCGTGGTTATTTTTCATCATTGGTGCCACCGTTGTCTCAGGACAGGATTCTTTGTGTCCAGTTCCTCCTATTGTTTCAGGTACCGCTGTTGCTGATTTGGTCGACCCTTAGCCAGGAAGGCAGCATCCCCCATCGGCCACTAGGCACAGAACAAAATTCCGTACGTAGCGCCCGAATGGAGAACATAGCCGCTTTCCCGGAGCCCCCTCTCCACGCTCAAGGCGGTCGACCCTGGAGGGGGTGACCTGACATGACCTTTTTTTTTTTTTTTTTTTTACTTGGTGGAAATCCCCACGGATACCCCCCACCCGCGGGGGCGGGCAGGGGGTTATGTGGGACTCGAACCCACTAAAACCACCAAGGTGATCTACCTCGCGCGCGGAGCCGCGCGCGTGAGGGGAGGGATTTTTGTGCGAGATCAAACTAGCGATACGTTCGCTACCCTCCCCCCCTGCGCTTCGTGCGGCACCGCGCGAGGTCCCCTCAACGGGGTCGTCCCTGGGGGAGTATCATAACCTCCCCCAGCAATGGTCTCCGGGACCGGCGACGCGCGACGGATCACGCGCCCGCGTCGCCTCTTCCGGGGTCGTTGCTTCTAGGGCGGGTGGTGTCCCCCGACACCCCCACCCCACGACCCCGCGATCGAACTCCTACCCGGTCGCCGCGTGATTACGCTTGCGACCGGGCCGGGGCGCTGACGGCCTTCAGGGCCGCCCAAGCCGCCCTAACCGAGGGGGCCTTTCGGCGACCGGGTGTTAGAGAAACACCCGGCGGACACCTCGGCCGGGCGGCTGACTAAAACGCCTACAGGGCGGCCCGCTATCGACCGCCCGTCTTGCCCCGAGAGCTCGATCGCTCTGATGGGAGCGGTTTGACTGCCGCTCCCCCAGGAGGGGGGCCCATGATATGGGCCCGCCCGTTCTCCCTTCCCAGCGACGCCGCCGCGGCCTTGGCTCGCTCACTGCCACAACTCGCCGGCCACGGCGGCTACACGTCGCGCTCCGCGGCGGCCCCTAACAACGAGGGCCGCCACACCTCCAACTCCACCGCCCGCTAGCACGCGCCCCCCTCTCTCACAGAGGGGGCGCACCGGGCATAACGGCCGCGCCTGTTGCGTGGCGCAGCCCCTTCCCACTCCCCGTATTGGGGGAGTAACTCGAAGCTGCCCGGGGTCTGACAACCGGGGGAGCGGGGCGATTTACGCAACTAAATCGCCACACGGCCTCCCCCGACCCCGGGTCATCTTCTCCCGCGCCCTCTCCTCGCGGCCGCGCGACGAGGGCGATAACCCGCCCTCTCGCGGTCCCTCTCCGCCTCCTCCTTCTCCAGCATTATGGCCTCGGAGAAGGAGGCCATGGCCTCCCAACAGTCCCGATCCTCCGCCATCCGACGCACGACCGTCGGCAGCGAGAGGTCGGGACCGAGCTGCAGCTCCAGGACCCGGCGGTCGTCCTGCCACTCCGGACAGCTGGCCAGAGTATGCTCCGCCGAGTCCTCGACGCCCCGGCCGCAGCTGTGGCACTGCGACGTCTCCTCCCGCCCTATGCGACACAGATAATCCCCGAAGCACCCTACTCCGGTGATCATCTGCGTCAGGCGGAAGGTTAGCCTGCCATACCTGCGCCCCACCCATTCACCGAGAATGGGCAGGAGCGCCCCGACGACGCGTCCCTCCCGATGTTCGGGGAGGGAGAGCCACTCGATCCATTTGGCTCCCATGCGTCGCCGGGCCTGGCCCCGCGCCTCGGGTCCCTCCGGCGCCAGCGGGTCCCTCGCTCCACGGAGGTCGTGAGAGGCGAAGTAAACCTCCGCCTCCATCTCCGCGAGCAGATGGAAAGGAGGAGACCCAGCCAGCGCCGACAGCTCAGCGTGTGACACCGTGCGGTACGCCCGCACGGAACGGAGGACCGCGCGGCGATGAACTCTGGCAAGGAGCTCCCGCCCGACGCGACAGTCCTCCAGGTCGCCGGCCCACACTGGGGCTCCGTAGAGCGCCATGGACCGGACGACCGTCACGTATAGTCGCCGAACTGCCTCGTGAGGGCCCCCCAGGTTGGGCATGATGCGCGCAAAAGCGAACACCTGTCGCTCCAACCGGGGGCCCAGGACCCGAAAGTGGCGCGTGAATCGCCAGTAGGTATCCAGGGTCAGGCCGAGATATTTCATTGATCGGCCGACCCGGATGCAGGCATCCCCGACCCGCAGGGACGCTCTGTTGGGGACACCACTCCCAACCCTGTCCGCGAGCCATATCGCCTCCGTTTTTTCGATGGCGACTCGCAGACCGAGCGCCCCTATCACGGGGATGATAAGTCGCAGTGCCCTCTCCGCGAGGTCAAGCGCCGCCACCCATCGCTGCCCGGATGCCACCACCAGAGTATCGTCCGCGTAACAAACAAGCGAGACGTCCGGCGATGGCATTTCCACCCGCAGCACCGCGTCGTAAGCCAAGTTCCATAACAGGGGCCCTAAAACGGACCCCTGTGGCACGCCGCGGTGCACGTGAGTCACCCCGTCCCCGCCCCGGCCGACGTAGGAGACCACCCGGCCGCGGAGATAGTCCCAGATCAGGCGACGAAGGTAGAGCGGGACGCGATGGTAGAGAAGCGCCCGCTCGATCGCCGCCCAGGAGACGGTGTTAAACGCGTTCGCGATGTCGAGTGACACCGCCACGCTCACACCGCCCCCCTCGACCGCCCGGCGCGACAGCGATCTGACCAACAATATGGCGTCCACCGTCGATCGCTGCCGCCTAAAGCCGAATTGGCGGTCGGACAGATCCGGGAATTCCGCGGCTCCTAGGTGGTCCAGGAGGCGGGCAGCCAGAACGCGTTCTAGCAACTTGCCCGCCTCGTCCAGGAGACATATCGGCCGGTATGCCGAGGGCGACTCCGCGGGCTTTCCGGGCTTCCGGAGCAGCACCAACCTCGCCTCTTTCCATGCCGGGGGGAACCTCCCGGTCCTCAGCGCGGCGTCACACACGCGTCTGAGGCCATCCCCCAGGGCGCCCATTGCGCAGGCCCAGGCTCGCCCAGGCACCCCGTCCGGTCCGGGCGCAGCGCTCTTCTTACACATTCGCTGCACCGCGGAAGCGCGCTCCTCCTCCGTGACCCTCGGGGCATCCGCGATATCGGTGCCCCAAGTCAACCCCGGGTCTCCCGACCCGTCGACGCCACCCTCCCCAGGAACATGGGGAGGGGGGAATAGCGCCGACAGGACTTCGAGGAGAAGCCGGGGTTCGAGGCCCTCTGTCACAGGGGGCGCCCAAGGTCCGAGTTTGATCGACACGGCCTTGTACGGGCGCCCCCAAGGGTCCTCGTTGAGGGTCGCGAGGAACTCGTCACACGAACGGGTCTTAGCCCGGGCTATGGCCCCACGGAGCTCTCTGTGCGCCGCAGAAAACGCGGAGCGCAGCTCCTGGAGCCGGTCCTCCGTGATCCGCCGTCGATCCCAACGGCGGGCTTTGGTGTACTGGCGCCGAGCCCGCAGACTCGCTGCGCGGAGATCCGCGATCTCCGTCGACCACCAGTACACCGACCTCCGACCCCCACCCGGCGCACAGGCTCGCGGCATAGTCGCGTCGCAGACCGACTGCAACGCGCGCCGGAGCCAAAGGGCGCCAGCAACGGGGTCGTCGAGGATGTCGCCCGGCAAGGGAGGCCAGGCGACAACGGAGGACGCCAACTGGGCCGCGCCAGCATCGAACTGCTTGAGCGCCCAACGCGGCGGCTGTCTACCGGCTCGAGGGGCAGGCGGGGCAGCGGAGGTGGCCAGCATCACATACATGTGATCCGAACCTGGCTCCGAATCCTCCGCCACCCAGCAGTCCGACGTCAACGCCGCAGCCGCGGGGTTAACCCAGACGAGGTCGATGACCGACTCGCCCCGCGGCCCGCGGAACGTCGTGACTGCGTAGGGGTTCTTTAAGATGAACCCCATTGCCTCTGCCCACTCGAGCAGCGCCTCGCCCCGGAGATCCGTCCTGGGGGCGCCCCACTCGCGAGCGTGGGCGTTGAAATCCCCCAATAGGACCACCGGCCGAGCTAATTGGGGGGCGAGAAAAGCCCCCACCTCGCTCAACCGGTCCTCGAACTCCGGGGCGGTCAACCTAGGCGCCAGGTAGCAGCCTACCACGAGGAGATTCCCCCACTTCACGGCCATCCAGCCCCGCCCATGTTGGGCGACCGAACACGGCGGGGCGCCTCTTCCCACCTCCCACGTCATCGCCACTTGCCGATCCGGGTTGGTGGACCGAAAGCATCGGTCCTCCAGCGGATACGGCTCGGCGACGACGGCCAGCCCGACCCCCAACTCCACGCGAGCCTGCTCCAGCAGGTCGTGCGCTCGCATGGAGTGGTTGAGGTTCGCGAGTAGTATCGGAGGGCCTCGTGACATTACACGTTGTTAACGTCGGCCTCCTCCGACACTCCCGCGGGTCGGGCCACATCCCCGATGGTACTGGGGGGCCCGAGACTCTCCGTCCCGTCGTCTGGGAGGTGGGAACCACCCCCGAACGACGCCGCGACCGAGCGCGCCAGTCCGCGCGCCTCCTCGCTCCCCACATCCCCCGCCGCTCCACCCGCCGGTGAAGGGACCCCACTGTCCTTCAGGAAGGCCTCCCGTCCGACCAGCTGAGGCCCCCCAGAGAGGAGCCCTGGGTTGCTCCCCCCTTTCTCCTTCTTCTTCTTCTTCGGGGCCTTGGGAGACCCCCTGGGCACCAGCGAAGGGGCATCGCTAGTCGGAGGATCCGACTCCTCGCGATCCTTCCTCTTGCCAGCGCCAGCCCCGGCCATGGATGTTGAGGCCAGGGGGTCGGTCTCCATCGACGAGGTCGCGGTTGGGGGAGACACGGCGAGCGCGGGGGAATCGCCCGAAGGCGGGAGAGGGCGAGCCCCGGCCGGCGCCGGGGCGGATTTCGGCCTCTGGGTCCCAGGACGAACCGCAGCGGGGGGCCGACAGGCCGGACCACCCATCCTGTGACCGCTGGGGAGCCCAGCCGCCGCACAGAGCGGGCAGCGGGGAGCGGCCACGCAGGAGCGCGCCACGTGTCCCTCGTTACCGCAACGGTAACATAGGCCGCTCCTGATGGTGGGGCTGCTGCACTTGGCCTGTACGTAGCCAAACTCGAGGCAGCGGAAGCACTGCAGCCTCCGCTGCGCGAGGGGCACCACGCGGGCCACCAGCGAATCCACGACTATCGTGGTCGCCTTGATGAGCCTGGCAGCAGCCGCCACGGGCCCGCGAACCCAGAGGGAGAAAAGCCCGGCAGCGTCCCGGCGCTTCTCGCCCACCGAGACGTCCTCTGCCGCGCAGGCCCCCTGGGTCGCGATCGCACCCCGCACCGCCTCCACGGACGCCAGCTCCGTCAGGCCGCACACCCGGAACTCGGCCATCTTTTGGGGGCAATGCACCTTTATGCCGGTGTCCCCCAGCTGCTCCACGAGCCTCGCTTTGAGGGCGGCAGCTTTGGCCGAGCCCTGAGATCCGGAGATCTCAAGGACCAGTCCCCCGGTGACGGCGCGCCTCGGTCGCATGGATGCAATGCCGAGGTCGGCGACCTTGATGGCCGCCATCGCGCCAGCGACCCGCGTGGAGAATTCCTCCTCCCTCCCAGCAGGGGCGGTGATGGCCACCGCCGCAGTTCTGGGGGTACGCGGGATCGCAACCGGGGCTGGTCCGGGCACACCAGACCGTTGGGGAGCCGACGTAGCCGCAGCCCCCTTACCTGCCCCTCCCTTACCGCCGCTCCCGGCCGCCGCTCTCGCCGCCTTCTTCTTGGCCCCGCGGCCGACGACCTGGGCCCAGGTGCTCCGAGAAGCAGCCTGTGTCCCAGGGTCCGCGGCCCGCACACCGGACGCGGCAGCGGTCGCAGCCGCCCTTTTGGCAGCTCTCGCTGCCTTCCTACGCCGCCGCCTGATTTGCGTGGGGGTCAGCTGGGACGAAGTACCCGCCCCACTCCCCACAGCACCAGACAAGGGACCAGCCCCCGGCGACCCCTTCTTCTCCTTCCCAGCCTTAACAGCCGGGAGCAGCCCGGCCTTCTTCTTTTGAGAAGAAGGCGGCGGCGCGGGGAGACCAGCCCCCGATGCGCCCACAGGCACACCCGTCGGCCCCGCAACGGACCCGCCGGCACCCGTCTGCTTCCCGGCCTCCTTCTTCTCCTCACGGGAAGGGGTCTCAGCCCCGACCCCAACAGCCGACCCCAGCGTCGACCCCCCACGACCCAGGACCTTGCCCAGGGCCAGGAGACGCGAATCTACCCGTCTCTCCAGCTCCTCCATCCGGCGCAACACGGCGTCCCACGGCTGCTCGGCAGTAGCGGCACCGGCGCCTCGGGATGGAGGGTCCAAGATCGGAGTCGAGGGCGGAGGTGACGCCTCCCGTCTCCTCTTCTTCTTCTTCTTGACGCCGGAGCCGCCCCCGGCCGCTTCGTCGGGAAGGGGATCGGGCCTCGCAGCCGATGAGGGCCCCGGAGTAGCCACCGATGATGGTGGTGGCGGGGCACCGGCGTCCGTCCAGGGGGGCAAACAGGGCGGGAGGAGCTCCGCGCGTGTTGGAAGGGGGACGGACGGATGGAAGGACATAGCCTCCGACTCCGTCACGTCCACACCTTTGAGGGACGCCCGCGTTTCCAGGCGGGCGTATTTTCCGCGCAGGAACTCCAGTTCCCTCTCCCTGACATGCAGGCACTCTCCCAGTGTATGGGCCTGTGCCGTCAGGGCCCGCACCTGCGTCGCCAGCTTGTGGGATTTGATTTCCCACATCCCCTGGCGGAACACCACCTCCCGTGCCGGCTTATCGGGGTTCTCGCCCCTCTCGGCTCTGCCGGTCAATTCTGCCGCGAGAGCGGACGCGCGCCTAATCGCGATCCTAACAGCGCGCGTATCTGTTGTCTTCAGATGTTTCGCCGCGCTGATAGTCGCGGCGACCGCGTCCAGCTCTCGCTGCGCCTGTCCCGCAAGACCGCCCACCGACATCGTCTCCGCCCAGTCGCGGAGCTCCGACCGTGTCGGCAGGGCCTTCATTCCTGGACCCAACCTTTTTGGGTCCGTCCAAACCCCGGGCTTCCTTCCCCGCTTGCCCGGGACAAAGCCGGGTCTCGCGCCCGTGTCGGTGCCCCCGTCAGAAGACGGCAAGGGGGCGTCCAGGCAGCTCGCACCGACGTCACCGGACCCAGCAGGGCCGTCCTCCTCCGTGCCCGACTCGATTCGGCGGCGAGCCCCGGCCTCACCTTCACGCCGCACTCTCCCCACGACGGAACCGCCGCCGTCACTCTCGCCATCAGTCGGGGCGTCGACCTCCATGGTCGTCCCCGCGGCGTCCGCGGGCACCTCCACGACGCCCCCCCCCCCCGACGGCCCGAGCACCGCGGTGCCCAGCCTTCCTCCCTCCTCCTCGTCGTCGGAGGAGATCACGACTGGCTCGTCAGTCGCCACGAGCGCGTCGCACCTCTCCAACACGACGAGGGGCTCCCCGGGCGTCAAGCCAGCGCGCAGCGTTGACACCCCCGACCGGGCAGAGCCGGCGGGCGACGCGCCTCGCGACGACGGCGCGATGGACACGGCGCTCGAGTCCAGCCGGCTCAGGAGCTCGGCGACCTCCTTGTGGAGTCCGAGCAACTGTCGGACCTCCGCGGTCGCCTTCAGCTCCACGCTCCTCACGTACGGCACACCTCTGGTGTTAAGTGGCGCCGTACGCGGAGCACCCCCGATCCGTGAGCGCGAGATGTTAGGCGTCTCGCTCACGACGTCCTCCCACTCCGCCTCCGAGGCTGCGAACGTCGGGCTCTCCGCCCGATCCGCCTCCGTAGCGGTGTCTGCGCGACGGACCCGCAGGATCTCGGGAGCAACAAGTGTCCCCGAGTCCGCGATCGAACCGCCCTCAGCGCTCGAGGGCCCTTCGTGGGAAGTGGCTGGATTGCCACCCCCACATCCGGAACCCTCTCTCTCTCTGTTCATAAACTCGTCGTCCATGGAGTGATAAAAAGCCAGTCCTGCTTCTGTGGCTTCTTCTGGGTGGGGTGGCAACATACCCTCCCCATCACCAGTGACGCCGGTCCGAGGCACCAACTCGGCGTCATCAGTCTGATGTCTTACTTCAGAGCGGCTGCTGACTGGGCCAAACTGAGTCGGGCGATTACCCCCCGATAGCGGCGTAGGTTCCGAGGCTTCTTCTATTTTGTCCATTCCATAAAAGTGTCTTAAAGGGCGACGGCCCCCCGCCCGGCGGCTCCCAGAAACTACGCAAAGGGGAAAGGATGTGTATGTGTAAGGAGTGTGTTGTGTAAGTGCATCGCCGGTCCGAGGACAGGCCGGAAGGCCCCACCCGGCCCCCCGTAAGCGAAGAAACGGGGAGGGCCCACCGGCCCCCCCACGAACCCGCGATGCGTGTAAGTGTTCCTTGGGATGGTCGACTCTTGGCTAGGACGGCCGCACCCCCTGCCGGCCGGAAGCGAAGGGAACAGGTACCCAACTCTACCGCCCGACACGGAGCATAGCCACCGCCCTACTGCCCTCTCACCACGTCAAGGTGGTCGACCCCAGAGAGGGGTATTTTTTTTATATTAACGTGGAGGAAGTCTTTGGGCTTAGACACCCCCGACCTCAGGGGAGGTCTGGGAGTTATGGGGATGGTCGGGAATCTACCCCCCCCACAAAACCTCCACGGCGGCCGAAGCACGGGAGTATAGGCCGGCCCATGTCCCGCGCCAAAGATTTTCCCTGCCCGAAGGAAGCGAGTCCCCCAACGGGCACACTACACAAGGTGACGATGTTGGCCACGTACACGCGTCACCCCTGCCCAACCCCCCCCAAACCCCATCGCCGCCCTTCAGCATGCGACGCTCCAGTCCCTGCACTGAGCGCCCAGCGGGCTACTTCTATTCTGGTACCCCCCTTCCCTACGCTAAGAGCCTGATAATTTCAGCCCCCCTTACCCTAAGCTACTTCCCAGCTGGCGGGCCTGATAGCACCCTGCTAGCCCCGAGGTCCGGGTTGACAGCGCCGATTGGGGCCGGTACTCGGGCAACATGTCGACAGGCCGTATAGGTGCCTTTTCAGGGCCGTTCTCAGCGCGTCTCCCTACTCGGGTCACCGTACCTGCGCACGTCACCTTTTCCGCAGCCCTACTACATTGCTGGCCCCCCGTTCAACGGAAGCATCACAGGGAGCGTGCCCGCATCGTTCCCGAGTACCTGAAAATAATTCCCCCCTAAGTTTTGGTTCCTTAGGAACCGATCGACTACGCGCCACCCCGCAGACGATGCCCCCGTAGCGCAGCGCCCACCTCCCGACGGTTCGACATCGCCCCGCAACGGCTTGCGAGACGAGCCGCCGCCCGCGCGCGGAAGCCGAATCCCCCGGCGACGAACCGACGTACGGTGTACTAACGGGAGCTAGTGTCCCCCCCGTGTGAGTTCCCGTCGTCTCCGGGGAACTTCGCCCACCCCGCGATTTGCCCTTACGCCCTACGAAACGCCCACCCTCCCAACGGATCAGCAATTATATTACCTGCACAACGAGCGTGCAGGGAGCCGCCGTTCGCGCGCGGAAGCCGAATCCCCCAGTGACGAACCGTCGTACGGCGTTGCTCCCAGCCCGAAGGCGAGACTTCCGTCGTCTCTGGGGGACCCCCACCCCCGATGCCCCCGACCGCCCCTCCCCCCCCGCCCGCAGACAGCCTCCAACACTCTCCGGAGCGAAGCCGCGGGCCGGTCGCGCGCGACCTCTACCCCCCACTCCTCCCCATAGGCTGAAACTGGAGAGCAGGGAGTAGGTCCACCCCGAACGAAGCCCCACGGCGTCCATCCCGCCCGTTCCACCCCCTCGCGAAGTGAGAGGTGTGGACCGTCCCGCGACATCCAACTGCTCCCCGCCCAAGCCCCATTGTTGATATGCCGGACAGGGAGCAAGGATCCAACCCCGCGAGCCCCTCGACGTTTGCCCCCCTGACGACCTTCGCGAACGATCCGGGCGGCCGTCACCGATCATCCCCCGAAACGCGCCCACCCCGAGCGGGGTCCGCGGAAGAGCCCCAACCCCCCAATCCTCTTGCGACCGAACCTGAAAATAAAACCCCCCCAACCCCCCAAAAAGAGAGGATGGTTCCCATAGGGGTCCCATCAGTCCTACCGCCCTCGCAGCCCCCGTAGCGTGCGCCCCACCCCCCACCGCTCGCGGAAGCCGAGTCCCTCAGCGACGAACCGGCGATACGGTGTAACTCCAGTCCGAGGGCTAGTGTCCCCCTCGGGCGAGTTCCCGTCGTCTCGAAGGGACTGTCGCCTACCCACCCCGCGGACGTTGGAGCACGATGTCCTAGACGCACCCCCGAGTCGTCCACCCCCCGGCCGATCAGCAATTATATTACCTGCACATCGAGCGTGCAGGGAGCCGCAGCCCGCGCGCGGTTGCCGAGTCCTCCTGCGACGAGCCGACGTACGGCGTTGCTCCCAACCCGAAGGTGAGACTTCCGTCGTCTCAGGAGAGCTACGCCTACCCTACCCCGCGGATTTGTAGCCCTACGGTCACGCAGCGCCCACCCCACCCCCGCGACGCGGAAGCCGGCCCCCCAGCGACAGTACGAACGACCGGTGTAACTCCAGCCCGAGAGCTAGTGTCCCCCTCAGGCGAGTTCCCGTCGTCTCTGGAGGGGTATTCCACCCTCGGCCCCTTCGAATCTACCCCCACCTAAGCCCACCCCGAGCGGGGTCCGCGGAAGATCCCAATAAGCCCCCCATCCTCTTGCGACCGAACCTGAAAATAAAACCCAAGTAACCCACCTGAAGACAACTCCCTATAGGGGAGCTATCTGGTTTGACTACCACCCAGGGAGTTGCGTCCCACCCCAACCCCCCGCGGGCTCACCAACATACCGGATGGTGGCAACCCACGCAGCTGCCTTGCTACGTATAACGTCCCGGCGAGTCATCCCCTAACTGCCCGCCTAGGCCGGTGGCTCGAACATAAAGCTTTCGCTTGTCGCCTTGCACTCCCCGGGGCTGGCAGAGAGGAGGAACCCTTCCCCGAACGAAGCCCCAAACGGACCCACCCCATTCTCGCGGGCCAACCAACATACCGGGAGGTGGCCGCCCCACGCAGCCCTACAGCTGCGCGACGTCCGACGAATTCATCCGCTCCCCACCATCCTCGGCCGGGCCCGGGTACAGTACGCGCGTGCCCGGGGTCGGTAGGGGCGGGAACCCTTCCCCGATCGAAGCCCCAAACGGACCCACCCCGTTTTCGCGGGCCAACCAACATACCGGATGGTGGCAACCCACGTAGCTGCCTTGCTACGTATAACGTCCCGGCGAGTCATCCCCTAACTGCCCGCCTAGGCCGGTGGCCCGAACATAAGCTTTCGCTTGTCGCCTTGCGCTCCCTGGGGCTGACAGAAAGGAGGAACCCTTCCCCGAACGAAGCCCCAAACGAGCCCACCCCGTTTTCGCGGGCCAGCCAACATCCCGGATGGCGGCAGAACACGCAGCATATTTGCTGCGCATAACGTCCCGACGAATCATCCCCCCTAATCTTACCTCGGCCGGGGGCACGAACATATGTCGCCGTAACCTCCCGGGGTAGAGAAGGGCGGGTACCCGCCCCGAACGAAACCCCACGACGTTCCCCTACCCTGGTAGCCATCCCGCACACGTCGCCGTGCTCGCGCGCTGCTCGGGCGAGGCCGTGATGCCCCTTTTCTCCCGAGGGCCACCTTCGAACGGAACTCCGAATCGCGCCCACCCCGAGCGGGGTTCGCGGATGATATTTGGGAGAAGAGGGTGGAGCGGCGTCGCGCGCACCCCGCGGTCCCAGGGCAGGAAGGAAGCACCAACCTACCCGGGGCCCACGGCGCGCGGAATCGCGCACGCTCCACAGGGGTTGCCGACCCTTGGCCAGGGCAGCAGCACCCCCCGACGGCCGATAGAAGAGGAACGGAGCCCCCTCATATCGCCCGACGTGGGGCGTCGCCGCTACCCCGGAGCCCTCTCGCCACGTCAAGGCGGTCGACACTGGAGAGAGGGCGGCGAATCCCTGAGCCAACGGGGACCTCACCCTTACCTGACCTTTTTTTTTTTTTTTTTTTTTTTTTTTTACTTGGAGGAAATCCCCACGGATACCCCCCACCCGCGGGGGCGGGCAGGGGGTTATGTGGGACTCGAACCCACTAAAACCTCCAAGGTGGTCTACCTCGTGCGCGGAGCTGCGCGCCTGAGGGGAGGGACTTGGCGCGAGAGCAAACTAGCGATACGTTCGCAACCCTCCCCCCCTGCGCTTCGTGCAGCTCCGCGCAAGACAGCCCCGTAACGGGGTCTTCCCTGGGGGAGTATTAATGGACCTCCCCCAGCTATATTCTCCTGGGCTGGCGGCGCGCGACGGACCACGCGTCCGCGCCGCTTCTTCCGGGGTCGCTGCTACTAGGGCGGGTGGTGCCCCCCGGCACCCCCGCCCCACGACCCCACGATCGAGCTACTACCGGGCCGCGACGGTATATTGCGTCGCGACCGGGCCGGGGCGTTGACGGCCTTAAGGACCGCCCAAAACGCCGCGTCCCGAGGGGGCCCTCAAGGCAGTCGGTTAACAACCGATGGACACCTCGGACGGGCGGATGGCAATGTGCCTACAGGGCGGCCCACTTTCGGCCGCCCAACTTGCCCCGCGAGCTCGATCGCTCTATCGGGTGCGGCGAGATATATCGCCGCTCCCCGGGGGGGCCCTCACTTCGTGGGCCCCCCGTTCTCCTGCTCAGCTCGTCCCGTACGCCGGATCCCCCCTCTCTCACAGGGGGGGCGCACGGGGGAGCCGGTGCCGCACCCGTTATGGGGCGCGGCACTCCTTCCCACTCCCTTGCGGGGGAGTGACGACGACGCGGCCCGGGGCCTACTTGGTGTTAACCGGGGGAGCGGGGCGACCTTCATAACTAAGTCGCCGCACGGCCTCCCCCGGCCCCGGGTCATCTAGCGCGCCTTCTGCGGGGAGCCGCGCGGCGGGGTCGGTGACCCGCTCGCTCGCGGTCCCTCTCTGCCTCCTCCTTCTCCAGCATGATTTCCTCGGAGAAGGAGGAGACGGCCATCCAACAGTCCCGATCCTCCGCCATCCGACGCACGACCGTCGGCAGCGAGAGGTCGGGACCGAGCTGCAGCTCCAGGACCCGGCGGTCGTCCTGCCACTCCGGACAGCTGGCCAGAGTATGCTCCGCCGAGTCCTCGACGCCCCGGCCGCAGCTGTGGCACTGCGACGTCTCCTCCCGCCCTATGCGACACAGATAATCCCCGAAGCACCCTACTCCGGTGATCATCTGCGTCAGGCGGAAGGTTAGCCTGCCATACCTGCGCCCCACCCATTCACCGAGACTGGGCAGGAGCGCCCCGACGACGCGTCCCTCCCGATGTTCGGGGAGGGAGAGCCACTCGATCCATTTGGCTCCCATGCGTCGCCGGGCCTGGCCCCGCGCCTCGGGTCCCTCCGGCGCCAGCGGGTCCCTCGCTCCACGGAGGTCGTGAGAGGCGAAGTAAACCTCCGCCTCCATCTCCGCGAGCAGATGGAAAGGAGGAGACCCAGCCAGCGACCCTTACCTGACCTTTTTTTTTTTTTTTTTTATACTTGGTGGAAATCCCCACGGATACCCCCCACCCGCGGGGGCGGGCAGGGGGTTATGTGGGACTCGAACCCACTAAAACCACCAAGGTGATCTACCTCGCGCGCGGAGCCGCGCGCCTGAGGGGAGGGATTTTTGTGCGAGATCAAACTAGCGATACGTTCGCTACCCTCCCCCCCTGCGCTTCGTGCGGCACCGCGCGAGGTCCCCTCAACGGGGTCGTCCCTGGGGGAGTATCATAACCTCCCCCAGCAATGGTCTCCGGGACCGGCGACGCGCGACGGATCACGCGCCCGCGTCGCCTCTTCCGGGGTCGTTGCTTCTAGGGCGGGTGGTGTCCCCCGACACCCCCACCCCACGACCCCGCGATCGAACTCCTACCCGGTCGCCGCGTGATTACGCTTGCGACCGGGCCGGGGCGCTGACGGCCTTCAGGGCCGCCCAAGCCGCCCTAACCGAGGGGGCCTTTCGGCGACCGGGTGTTAGAGAAACACCCGGCGGACACCTCGGCCGGGCGGCTGACTAAAACGCCTACAGAGCGGCCCGCTATCGACCGCCCGTCTTGCCCCGAGAGCTCGATCGCTCTGATGGGAGCGGTTTGACTGCCGCTCCCCCAGGAGGGGGGCCCATGATATGGGCCCCCCCGTTCTCCCTTCCCAGCGACGCCGCCGCGGCCTTGGCTCGCTCACTGCCACAACTCGCCGGCCACGGCGGCTACACGTCGCGCTCCGCGGCGGCCCCTAACAACGAGGGCCGCCACACCTCCAACTCCACCGCCCGCTAGCACGCGCCCCCCTCTCTCACAGAGGGGGCGCACCGGGCATAACGGCCGCGCCTGTTGCGTGGCGCAGCCCCTTCCCACTCCCCGTATTGGGGGAGTAACTCGAAGCTGCCCGGGGTCTGACAACCGGGGGAGCGGGGCGATTTACGCAACTAAATCGCCACACGGCCTCCCCCGACCCCGGGTCATCTTCTCCCGCGCCCTCTCCTCGCGGCCGCGCGACGAGGGCGATAACCCGCCCTCTCGCGGTCCCTCTCCGCCTCCTCCTTCTCCAGCATTATGGCCTCGGAGAAGGAGGCCATGGCCTCCCAACAGTCCCGACTCTCTGCCATCCGACGCACGACCGTCGGCAGCGAGAGGTCGGGACCGAGCTGCAGCTCAAGGACCCGGCGGTCGTCCTGCCACTCCGGACACCTGGCCAGAGTGTGCTCCGCCGAGTCCTCGACGCCCCGGCCGCAGCTGTGGCACTGCGACGTTGCCTCCCGCCCTATTCGACACAAGTAATCCCCGAAGCATCCTACTCCGGTGATCACCTGCGTCAGGCGGAAGGTGAGCCTGCCGTACCTGCGCCCCACCCATTCAGCGAGAATGGGCAGGAGCGCCCCGACGACGCGACCCTCCCGATGTTCGGGGAGGGAGAGCCACTCGATCCATTTGGCTCCCATGCGTCGCCGGGCCTGGCCCCGCGCGTCGGGTCCTACCGGCGCCAGTGGGTCCCTCGCTCCGCTGAGATCGTGGGAGGCGAAGTACACCTCCGCCTCCATCTCAGCGAGCAGATGGAATGGTGGGGACCCACCCAACGCCGACAGTTCGGCGTGTGACACCGTGCGGTACGCCCGCACGGCACGGAGGACCGCGCGGCGATGAACCTTCGCGAGAAGGTCTCGCCCCACGCGACAGCCCTCCAAGTCGCCGGCCCAGACCGGCGCTCCGTAGAGCGCCATGGACCGGACGACCGTCACATAAAGACGCCGAACCGCTTCGTGCGGGCCTCCCAGGTTGGGCATGATGCGCCCGAAGGCGAATACCTGTCGCTCCAACCTGGGGCCCAGGACCCGAAAGTGACGCGCGAACCGCCAGTAGGTGTCCAGGGTCAGGCCGAGATACTTCATCGATCGGCCGACCCTGATGCAGGCCTCCCCGACTCTAAGAGACGCCCTGTTGGGGATGCCAGTCCCAACCCTGTCCGCGAGCCATATCGCCTCCGTTTTATCGAAGGCGACTCGCAGACCGAGCGCCTCTATCGCGGGGATAACGAGCCGCAGTGCCCTCTCCGCGAGGTCCAGTGCCGCCAGCCACTTCCGCCCGGAAGCCACCACCAGCGTGTCGTCGGCGTAGCACACGAGCGACACGTCGGGCGATGGCATCTCCACCCGCAACACCGCGTCGTATGCCAGGTCCCACAGCAGGGGCCCTAGAACGGACCCCTGTGGCACGCCGCGGTGCACGTGAGCCACCCCGTCACCGTCTCGGCCGACGTACGAGACCACCCGGCCGCGAAGGTAATCCCAGATCAGGCGGCGAAGGTAGAGCGGGACGCCATGAAACACGAGCGCCCGCTCAATCGCCGCCCAGGAGACGGTGTTGAACGCGTTGGCGATGTCGAGAGACACCGCCACGCTGACACCGCCCCCCTCGACCGCCCGGCGCGACAGCGACCTGACCAGTAGAATGGCGTCCACTGTCGATCGCTGCCGCCTGAAGCCGAATTGGCGGTCAGACAGATCCGGGAACTCCGCGGCTCCGAGGTGGTCCAAGAGGCGGGCAGCTATAACGCGCTCTAAGAGCTTGCCCGCCTCGTCCAGGAGACATATCGGCCGATAGGCCGAGGGTGACTCTGCGGGCTTTCCGGGCTTCCGCAGCAGCACCAACCTCGCTTCCTTCCACGCGCGGGGAAACCTCCCGGTCCTCAGCGCGGCGTCGAACACGCGCTTGAGGCCGCTCCCAAGGGCGCTCATCGCGCAGGCCCAGACTCGCCCGGGCACCCCGTCCGGTCCGGGTGCAGCGTTCTTCGAACGCATTCGCAGCACGGCGGACGCGAGCTCCTCGTCCGTGACCCTCGGGGCATCCGCTATATCGGTGCCCCACGACAACCCCGGGTCTCCCGACGCGTCGACGCCACCCTCCCCAGGAACCGGGGGAGGGGGAAATAGCGCCGACAGGACTTCCAGGAGAAACCGGGGTTCGAGGCCCTCTGTGACAGGGGGCGCCCAAGGTCCGAGCTTGATCGACACGGCCTTGTACGGGCGCCCCCAAGGGTCCTCGTTGAGGGTCGCGAGGAACTCTTCGCACGAACGGGCTTTGGCCCGGGCTATGGCTCCACGGAGCTCCCTGCGCGCCGCTGAAAACGCGGAGCGCAGCTCCTGGAGCCGGTCCTCCGTGACCCGCCTTGGATCCCAACGGCGGGCCTTGGTGCACCGGCGCTGCGCGACGACACTCGCGGCGCGAAGATCGGCGATCTCCGCGCACCACCAGTACACCGACCTCCGACCCACGCCCGGCGGCCCGACTCGCGGCATAGTGGCGTCGCAGATCTTCTGCAACGCACGCCGGAGCCATAGGGCGCCGGTAGAGGGGTCGTCGAGGACGTCGCCCGGCAAAGGAGGCCAGGCGACGACGGAGGACGCCATCTGGGCCGCGCTAGCGTCGAGCTCTTTGAGCGCCCAGCGCGGCGGCTGCTTACCGGCTCGAGGGGGAGGCGTGGCGGCGGAGGTAGCCAACATGACGTACATGTGGTCGGAGCCAGTCTCCGACTCCTCCGCCACCCAGCAGTCAGACGTCATCGCCGCGGCCGCGGGGTTAACCCAGACGAGGTCGATAACCGACTCGCCCCGCGACCCGCGGAACGTCGTGACTGCATAGGGGTTCTTTAACACGAACCCCATTGCCTCCGCCCACTCGAGCAGCACCTCGCCCCGGAGGTCTGTCCTGGGGGCGCCCCACTCACGAGCGTGGGCGTTAAAGTCCCCCAGGAGGACCACTGGCTGAGCTAATTGGGGGGCTAGAAACGCCCCCACCTCGTTCAGCCGGTCCTCGAACTCCGGGACGCTGAATCTTGGTGCCAGGTAACAGCCGACCACTAGGAGGCCTCCCCACTTCACCGCCATCCAGCCCCGCCCATACTGGGCGACCGAACACGACGGGGCTCCCCGTCCCATCTCCCACGCCATCGCCACTTGCCGATCCGGATTGGTGGACCGATAACACCGGTCCCCCAGCGGATACGGCTCGGCGATGACGGCCAGCCCGACGCCCATCTCCACGCGAGCCTGCTCAAGCAGGTCGTGCGCTCGCATGGAGTGGCACGCATTCACGAGGAGTATCGGGGGGCCGCGAGACATTAAGGAGTCTCAACGTCGGCCTCCCCCGACTCCTCCGCTGGCCGTTCCGCGCCCCCGATGGTAGCTTGGGGCGCGAGACGCTCCGTCTCGCCGTCCAGGAGATGGGACGCACCTCCGAACGAGGCCGCGACCGAGCGCGCCAACTCCAGCGCCTCGGCCGCACTCGCCTCACCCGAATCCCCACACGGCGGTGGAGGGACCTCCTTGGCCTTTAGAAAGGCCTCCCTCCCAACCGGCGGTGGCCCCTTGGGGGGGAGCTCCGGGCCGCTCCCCCCTTTCTCCCTCTTCTTCTTTTTCCCTCCCAACCTGGGGGACCCCCCGGGCGCCGAGGAAGGGGGGCCGCCAGCCGGAGCGTCCGGCTCCTCGCGGTCCTTCCTCTTACCGGCGCCCGCCCCGGCCATAGATGTAGAGGCCAGGGGACCGGTCTCCATAGCCTCCGGCGAGGACACCGGCGGCGAAGACGCGGTAGTCGCGGTAGTCGCGGGGGCATCGCCCACAGGCGGGGAGGAGCGCACCCCGGATGTCGTCGGGGCCGACCTCCTACTCCTCCGAGCCCCAGTGCGAGCCACAGGAGGGGGCCGACAAGACGGTCCTCCCATCCTATGCCCGCTGGGCAGGCCCGCTGCCGCGCAAAGCGGGCAGACGGGGGGGCCACACAGAAGCGCGCCGCGTGTCCCTCGCCACCGCAGCGGTAGCACACGCCGCTCCTGTCGGTGGCGGTGCTGCACTTGGCCCTGACGTGGCCAAACTCTAGACAGCGGAAGCATTGTAGCCTCCGCTGCGCGAGCGGCACCACGCGGGCCACCAGGGAGTCCACCACGACGGTGAACGCCTTTAGCAGTCTGGCAGCAGCTGCCACGGGCGCGCGGACCCAGAGGGAGAATAGCCCGACGGTGTCCGGACGCTTGGCGCCAACCGACACATCTTCCGCCGCGCAAGCCCCCTGAGCCACGACGGCCCCCCGAACCGCCTCCACGGACGCCAGCTCCGTCAACCCGCACACCCGGAACTCGGCCAATTTCTGGGGGCAGTGCACCTTGATGCCGGTGCCCCCCAGCTGCTCCACGAGCCTCGTCTTGAGGGCGGCAGCTTTGGCCGAGCCCTGTGATCCGGAGATCTCCAGGACCAGTCCCCCGGTGACGGCGCGCCTCGGTCGCATGGACGTAATGCCGAGGTCGGCGACCTTAATGGCCGCCATCGCGCCGGCGACCCGCGTGGAGAAATCCTCCTCCCCCCCCGCAGGGGCGGTGATAGCCACCGCTGCTGTTCTGGGGGTACGCGGGATCGTGACCGGGGTCGGTCCGGGTGCGCCAGACCGTTGGGGAGCCGACGTCGCTGCAGCCCCCCTTCCTGTCCCACTCCCACCGCCGCTCCCAACCGCCGCTTTGGCCGCCTTCCTCTTGGCCCCGCGGCCGACGACCTGGGCCCAAGTGCTCTGAGAGGCAACCCGGGACCCGGGGGCCGGGATCCGGGCGCCCGACGCGCCAGGCGCTCCCGACGCGGCAGCGGCAGCGGCCGCCTTCGTGGCGGCTTTCGCGGCCCTTTTTCGGTCCCGCCTGGCCTGCGTGGGGGTCCGCTGGGGCGGAATACCGACCCCACCGCCCACGGCACCGGAGCCCGAAGGAGCAGCCCCCGGCAGCCCCTTCCCCTTCTTCTTCCCAGCCCCAGCCATCGCCGGATCGCGGGGCGACGGGGCCGAGGGAGGCCCGACCTCCTTCTTGTCCGAAGGAGGCGGCGGGGCGGGAGGGGCAGTACATTCGGGGCCGCCCGAAGGCGCGCCCCCGGGTCCACCAGCGGGATTGCGGGCACCCGCTTTTTTCCCCGCCCCCCTCTTCTCGGCACGGGAAGGGGCCCCAGCCCCGTCCCCAGCAGCCGACCCCAACGCCGGCTCGCCACGATCCAAGACCCTGCCCAGGGCCAGAAGACGCGCGTCGACGCGCCTCTCGAGCTCCTCCATCCGGCGCAAAACGGCGTCCCACGGTTGTTCGGCGGGAGCGCCGGCGTCATGGGGTGGAGGGCCCGACGTCGAGGGCAAGGACGGGGGGGAAGGCTCCCTCCTCCTCTTCTTCTTCTTCTTTGCGGCAGCGCCGCCTCCCTCCGACTCAGCCGGCAGGGGATCAGGCCTCGCCGCCGACGAGGGCCCCGGAGTAGGCTCCGGCCGGGCATCGGCGTCCGTCCAGGGGGGCACGCAGGACGGGAGGAGCTCCGCGCGGGTGGGCAGCGGGACGGACGGGTGGAAAGGCATCGCCTCCGCCTCCGTCACGTCCACACCCTTCATCCTCGCCCGCGCCTCGAGGCGGGCGTACTTTCCGCGCAGAAATTCGAGCTCCCGCTCCTTGACGTGGAGGCACTCCCCGAGGGTGTGCGCTTGGTCCGTCAAGGCCCGCACCTGCGTCGAGAGCTTGTGGGATTTAATCTCCCACATCCCCTGGCGGAAGACGACCTCCCTGGCCGGCCTATTGGGGTTTTCACCCCTCTCCGCCCTGCCGGTAAGCTCGGCGGCCACCGCGGACGCGCGTCTTATCGCGACGCGGATCGCACGCATGTCGGTGGTCTTCAGGTGTTTCGAAGCACCCACGACTGCGGCGACCGCGTCCAGCTCGCGCTGTGCCTGCCCGGCAAGGCCACCCACCGACATAGTCTCGGCCCAGTTCCTGAGATCCGAGCGCGTCGGTAGGGCCTTCATGCCGGGGCCGAGCCTCCGCGGGTCCGTCCACACGCCGGGCTTTCTCCCGCGTTTGCCCGGAACGAAACCGGGCTTCCCACCCCCGTCGGTGCCACCATCAGACGACGGCAAGGGGACGTCGGCAGGGTCACTCCTCGCCATCGGCCCATCCTCCTCCGTCTCCGACGCAATCCGAGGAGCAGCCCGGGTCTCGCCCCCGCGCCGGACCCTCCCCACGACGGAACCGCCGCCGTCACTCTCGCCATCAGTCGGGGCGTCGACCTCCATGGTCGTCCCCGCGGCGTCCGCGGGCGCCTCCACGACGCCCCCCCCCGACGGCCCGAGCACCGCGGTGCCCAGCCTTCCTCCCTCCTCCTCGTCGTCGGAGGAGATCACGACTGGCTCGTCAGTCGCCACGAGCGCGTCGCACCTCTCCAACACGACGAGGGGCTCCCCGGGCGTCAAGCCAGCGCGCAGCGTTGACACCCCCGACCGGGCAGAGCCGGCGGGCGACGCGCCTCGCGACGACGGCGCGATGGACACGGCGCTCGAGTCCAGCCGGCTCAGGAGCTCGGCGACCTCCTTGTGGAGTCCGAGCAACTGTCGGACCTCCGCGGTCGCCTTCAGCTCCACGCTCCTCACGTACGGCACACCTCTGGTGTTAAGTGGCGCCGTACGCGGAGCACCCCCGATCCGTGAGCGCGAGATGTTAGGCGTCTCGCTCACGACGTCCTCCCACTCCGCCTCCGAGGCTGCGAACGTCGGGCTCTCCGCCCGATCCGCCTCCGTAGCGGTGTCTGCGCGACGGACCCGCAGGATCTCGGGAGCAACAAGTGTCCCCGAGTCCGCGATCGAACCGCCCTCAGCGCTCGAGGGCCCTTCGTGGGAAGTGGCTGGATTGCCACCCCCACATCCGGAACCCTCTCTCTCTCTGTTCATAAACTCGTCGTCCATGGAGTGATAAAAAGCCAGTCCTGCTTCTGTGGCTTCTTCTGGGTGGGGTGGCAACATACCCTCCCCATCACCAGTGACGCCGGTCCGAGGCACCAACTCGGCGTCATCAGTCTGATGTCTTACTTCAGAGTGGCTGCTGACTGGGCCAAACTGAGTCGGGCGATTACCCCCCGATAGCGGCGTAGGTTCCGAGGCTTCTTCTATTTTGTCCATTCCATAAAAGTGTCTTAAAGGGCGACGGCCCCCCGCCCGGCGGCTCCCAGAAACTACGCAAAGGGGAAAGGATGTGTATGTGTAAGGAGTGTGTTGTGTAAGTGCATCGCCGGTCCGAGGACAGGCCGGAAGGCCCCACCCGGCCCCCCGTAAGCGCCCCTACCTGACCTTTTTTTTTTTTTTTTTTTTTTTTACTTGGAGGAAATCCCCACGGATACCCCCCACCCGCGGGGGCGGGCAGGGGGTTATGTGGGACTCGAACCCACTAAAACCTCCAAGGTGGTCTACCTCGTGCGCGGAGCTGCGCGCCTGAGGGGAGGGACTTGGCGCGAGAGCAAACTAGCGATAC